>JAWHQI010000027.1:10260000-10852500 GCA_033032865.1 Dactylorhiza incarnata
TATACCAGACCCTGGTGATGAGTTTTTAGATGGATTCCCTTATGGGGTTGATGGATAGTTCAAACTTAGTGGTCTGCGTTTAGTAAAAACAGAATTTTGAGTTTTAGACAATTCAGAACCCTAAGTAGTGATTAGAAGTTATACCAAATCAGTATTTGAGTGATAACTCACAATGCTTCAAGGAGGGTCAAACCTAGGGTTAGCAGTGAGTTTGTGCTAGGGTCAGTGTATGAGATGTGAAGGTACGTCCAACCCAATTGGGTGGAACGGGTGTTGAGCTAAGTCACTTTAAGTATATGAAATAATGAGGGGTGAACCAAATGTTAATCAGCAACTAAATTAATTGTCTTGAGGAGGATGGTGGGGTTGAGCCAATTAAATCCGTAGTACCGTTGGGAACCCCTTTACGGGATACACCGCGGGAAGTCCAAGATTCACCCTAATTTTAACACCAACTAAATTGTAGGCAAGAGTAGCCTAAGTAGGTCTGCAATCTAGTATGGATCTCCTTCGAGAAGGAGATGGGTTGGATCAACTTGTGTGTAAATCCCTGAGCTGGAAGCTAGGGTGGACTTGTTAACACCTGTTTCTTATGCAAATAGTGGCGAGTCTTCGGTACTAGGCCACTCGTGTCACCGACGGTAGAACGTTGACTCGGGTGAGGGTGAGGTTTAGAGGGCCGGTAAGTTTGAGTACCGCGGTCTGGAGGACAATCCCTAATAACCCACCCCGACCTTAAAGTCTGGTGGATTCCAGCAAGAGTGCGCAGGAGCTCCGCTGTTGTGTTATTAGCGTTGAGGCGTACATGAGGTCTAGGCTTGGTAGTGACCATACCCGCCTAGGATGTGGAGTGCCGATCCACTGCCACCGTGAGCCACGACGGTCGGTACCCGAAAGGTTGGCTTCCTTTCAAACAAATTGGGAACTATAAAGGTCTGTGCGCATGGAGTCGTGTGGGTGAGTTGCATTGCATGGCTGCATAATACACATCATAAACATAGCATAACATAACGAACATCTGCATACCCCATCATATAAATTAGTATGGGCTCTTTTATATGATGGGTTACCTGGACATCTTAACTTATATGTTGTATGGGCGTTCATATAAGTTAAGGTACGAAACTGTGATTGGTAGATTTGTTTATGTTACTGCACTGCCTTTACTTACTTATTGTTCACTATATTGCCTCTACTTGTTTACTATTTACCGCACTTACTTACATGCTCTTTACTTATACCTTGTTGATGTTAGCTCTACTGTTTATATTTATGTACAGCTAGTTAGTGCCACGTCACTCTTCTTGTTTACCCCTTGTTTGTCCTCCGCTTCTTCCTCTCACTCGGTGCCTAGGAGTTGTGGGGGGAGGCGAGGACAAAACGGCTTAGTCTTTATGACTAACGGTCGGATGTGGCCGTACAGGAGTCTGAGGAGACGAAGCTACCCCGGGTGCAGCAGGACAAGAGAGATGGACTTGACCCGCAGTTGCAGTATACTACCACCGGACAGGTTGACAGTTAGACTTCTGGATTTGAGTGTTTTGTTGTAGTTTCCGCACGTTGTAGAGAGAGAGTACTTATTATGGATTTGTATCGATCTTAAGCCCTCTTTGCTTGTACTTCTCTTTTTGGATTTTCTGTTTCATTATATCTTTATATGATGATGTGGTTGTGGACATGTCTTTATTTCTGTACTTCATTTCAGCATATTTTACTTATGATCGTATAACCAGCAGAGTTGGTGCTGAGCGGTGTTAGCCAACCCGAGTGTTGGTGACACCGCAAGGCAGCGATTCTGGGCGAAGATCCACCTCAACCGTGCGATGCGGGAGAGGTTCGAGTTTTCAAGTACCCGAGCAGGTTTTGAGAAAAGAGATCTTACAAATGGTATCAGAGAACGAACGATCATAAGAGAACAGTCCACAACATACTGGGTCGCCCCGCTCGAGTGTAGTTTGCAGACAAACTATGCAGCGAAAGCTGTGGTGTGCCCATGTATGAAATCACATAAAACAGTCCACTAAGCAACAAGTTAGGTCAAATTTTGACTTACTTAGACATTTTAGTGACGCATCCTAGTCTAAAGAGCGACCTCGGGTCTAGATTTGGTTGAAGGTTAAGGATACCCAACGTAGCCAAGGGAAGAAGTTAGTATAAGTCTTGACGTTGAGACTTTCACGCTAAAGGTTACGCTTTACTACCAAGTGGTAGGACCATCTCGAGGAGATCGGGTGTCTGTAGTCTTCTTTAGAGTAATAGAAGACCCATAAGCATAACCCCCTTACCATAACTTGTTACTTCCCATTACAGTACGTTGAGGCAGCCACCATAAAATACCATAGGTCGAATTAGAAGTTGAATATATATTTTTGAAAAGGCACATTATCTAGTTAATAAGATAGGGAACTCGAAAAAGGTAACATAACTTATAACAGTGGGAGCCTAAGTCTTAGCATAACAATATGTCTCAGGGTGGAACACCAAGTCAGAGAATATATGCCCTAAAGTTTATGTACGTATGTAAGATGAATATACCGTAGAAGTATCGAAGAGACTTAGCCCAAATCGGTAGGGGCTTATCCATTTGTTTATTGGGCTAATAAAATACCGATTTGGATTGCCCCTTAGACTTTATTTAGAAAATGTTGTGACATTTACGTAGTAAGCTCGAGGTTTGGAGTATTCAATGATACTCGGGTGATGACGAGATCTTATTCATACACTCTTGATTTGTGGACCAACCCTCCATAGAAGTTTGAGACCCTTGGAGAATTACTTCACCTTAAATAGTAGGGATTGTTTATACCAAGTGGTGACCGCTATAGTTATACTGGCAAGTTAAGTGAATGGTACACTTCAAAAGTGAGCGTGTACTCATCTTATTGCTCCAAGGCTGAATCTAAGTCGACAAAAGTGATCAACTTGTTAATCATTTGGTTATACGTAAAGGGTTGTCCAGTGTATGGGCATAAGACTCTCGGAATCAAGAAGGTCAGGTTATGAAGTTAGGGATTTTCTCTAACTTCCTGATCCAAGCAAGGTTGTTTTGTCGTTTATAAGAACGTTTGGTCATCAAGCTCTTACCGGTCACAAGGGAAGGATGTCATAAGCGGCAAATTCAGTGCAGGACCAAGTAAGATTTAGATTGGATAGAAGTAAGACTGGGCTATAAGTTCTCATGACCATAAGAAATAATCAGTTTATCGTAACAAACTTGCTAGTGTATTGTTATAAATACACCTTCTTAACCTCGAGACATCGATTTGTAGAGTTACCGGAACAATTAATAAACATTGACGTCCGATCAAATGCCTCGTTTTAATCAAGTGCTGAAAATAAGAAGAATACCAGGTTTAGTAGCTTGGGATAAATGTGTCACATCGTGAAATTTTGAGGATTGGAATCAAGTTTTCGCAAGTAAAATTATAACTAGAGTTGTTTACACTTCAGGGCTCTCAAAGGTAATTTGCAGATAGTATTTTTAATTAAAATTCAAGCCCTCTCCTTGGTGAAAATTTAGTTAAAATCTTTTTACTCTTAGAGTTGGTTTATGCACAACCAGAGAGCTTAGGAAGGTGACTCTTTGGATCTTGTAATATGATGGTATAAACTACTTAGGGCTAAGATGAAGAATCTTACTATGTTCGGATCTCGGGAAAAATGACAACGACCATCATGTACTAAAATGTTGAGGATTAGAGAGTTAAAATAAACAGTTAGTTGTTGTTTCTATCAACTCCCGCTTGAAATTATTAAGATTACTTAATGAGTTTTATCGATATAATTTTGGACGACACAACTAAGAGAATGGTCGTTATGTTGAATCCTTTAATTCATAATTTATAGCTTAAGTGAGATGAGACTACTTGGCTTTGGAAGCTTGGTCTACTCGATATTGAAAATCTAAAGTGAAATATGACGAATGATATATTGAAGATATACAATCCTCCGATCTTAAGAACCAGAACATGCAATTTCTCCAAAAAAAATTATAATCCCAGTTAGGAAGATTCAAGAATAAGCGAGACAGGTTTGATTTCCAGATATGAATGGTGAAATTTCTCGAGGATTAATGGGTTTTAATGAGACACCCTTCATGTTGAAATCAAATTGTGCCAAAACATGACATGATAAAAAGGGTTTTACCCTCGTGAGTTATAAACCAAATGGAGATGGGAAGTAGTGGGGAGTCATTTCACGAACATCATTTTAAACTACAGACGTTATGTTCCTGAAGGAACGCATGGAGGTTATTTACATTTATTTAACGGGAGGAAGCGTTAACCTCATGTAACGTTCGTAGGACATAAGAGACTCTGGACCAAGTGTAATCAAAGTTTATGTTATTATTTTGTAGCTGATAAACTTGACTTTGTATCCGCGGAGTCAGAAACGGTTTATCAGCAGAGACCTCATATGTTAAGGGATAAGGTCTCTTGGTATAGGTGGTGGTGAACACCTACGTGTAAGGGAATCATATAGTGAAGAATCAGAATAGACAATGTCGGTTGGCTAAATGATCACGTCCTGGCCAATCGGCTTATGAGCAGAGTATTATGTAATCATGGTTCGTGAATTTAATCTTATGAAGTTAAGTTGAACTAGAAGGTTTTCGGTGCCACCTAGCGCGACTTGATGGCCTAAATTAACTCTGTAGGATCTTATGTATTACAGATAGATCCTCCTCCAGGGGGTGTAGTGAATTTGGTAACACCCACACCTGGTTAGCTCGCTTTGATTTTGAAGTGTTTGTTTCCTACTTATCACCGGGATGGAGCAAGTAGAACCCGCATTGTGATTAATGGCACGATGGTCTGAGCGGCGGGATAAACCTTCAATTAACCACTAGTGGGAATATTGCCGACAATCTTAGCAAGGAATAGTAGAAGTGCAATGAGAAATCTTGGTAAAGACTGTTGCTCTAGTTTGAGTTCTCATATAGTAGAGGTCCGAGTTCTTTCGTGGAAGGAAATTCTGATGTCCGATTATTGCAGTTCAATCATGGGCAAGAGGAGCACAGTTGGGTGCCCTTGGACTTCATGCAACAATGTTTCCCGGAACTCATCACCTCAGGTGCAAATTAATCGTCTTTGAAATCCTTTACTCTTATAAGTACTTGCAACCCGTAGACCCGAACCTAAATTTCGAGGATGAAATATTTCTTTTGTTTATTGGGATTTGTAACATCCCCAATCCTTCTAGACCCCTAGTTGGTATTAGGGCATGGGTGGTCTGCTGAGTGGCCACTAAGGCCCTTGGACCAAGTGGAGTGTGCTAAGTGCATACCAAGGGCACAAAATTAACATAGCCCAATACCACTCCCTTAGGCCAATTGATCCTCAATTCACCAAATTGACCTCCCCCATACCACCCTAACCACTAAGGAAGACCATTACCTTGAGAACTGCACGTGGGTGGGACCCAATTGCATGAAATTGACCAAAGTCAACAATAGGTCAACATTAACCAAACTAAGTCAATTAGGGTTCAATTGACTCCAAATGTTCAAATTAACCTTTCCACCACACTCTAAACACTTTAAGGAACTCATTGGACCAAAAAGACCCATCATGGTGGGACCAGTTGACCCCAATTGACTGATGCGATAATTCGGCAAGTGCACCGGTCGCGCAAGTAATAAATTTTGGGAATAGAATCCCCGAGTGTCGGTCTCTTGAGGAACACAGTAAGGTGGAGTTAACGTTCGAGGTAGGACTTGAGATTGAAGTCCTTAACGTCGGATGGAATGCGGGGGAGTTGGGTTGACTTTTGGAAAATAAAATAAAAGCTATCAACTACTCCTATGCAATGCCGCTATGCAATGCTTCGCTTGGCGGGATGGAGACTAGGCAGGCCTTGAGCGCGCTGCGTCGCAAGGGCGGATGGACGAGTAGGCAAGCGGAATCGAACAATGCAGGCCTTGAGCGCGCTGCTTCGTTAGGCGGGATGGAATACGGGCCACGATGCCACGCTTCGGTAGGCGGATGGACGAGAAGGCTAGCGGATGGAATGGTTCGCACCGGCGGAGCCGGAATGGATTACACGGGCCGCTATGCCACGCTTCGCTAGGCGGATGGAAGAGTAGGCATACGGATGAGGGTCGCAAGCACCTCTTCGACAAGCACGCCACTAGCAATTGCTAGTGCGGCACCGGACATGGTGGTGGAGTGGAAAATGGATGGCGGCGCACCTCAAGCAACTCAAATAGATAATTTACACAATCACATAGACATGAAATATATATGTAAATATAACTAATTCAAGTGCCACTTCATCATAATGATTAGATCTAGCTACATATACATCAAAAAGAGAAGAATAAGGCAAGAAATCGACCGAATCCGAAGCCTCGTTGTAGATTCACGGTTGGAATCGCCGGGTTGTCAATCCGCGTCCAAGCTCGGTCCGCAACTACGTCCGGGGTAGAGAGAGTTGTCACGACTCTCCAATGGACCCGTCTTCTTCGTGTCACGATCCGGTAGAGGTTGCAAACTTCCTCTTGCTTGATGGCAATGGCGGCTAGGTCTTCCTTTGGAGCTCTTGGATGAAGGAGGAGGCCGAGAGGTAACTCCGGCTCAAGATTGGCGTGAAGAACAAGCCCGGAGCACCTCCAGATGGTGGGCGGCGGTGGAGGGGCGAAACTGGCGCGGAACGGCGGAAGAACGGCGAAACAATGCGGAAGATGCGACCTAAATCGCGAGCAGGTCGATTTATAGGCGCTGGAATAAACAGTGCGCACGGTCAGTGGCGCACGACCAGTGGTCGTGCGCACTAGAATTCGGTGATCGTGCGCTCTGCCTGGACGAAACCTGCAAAGACAGAAATTATGAAATAACATGTTCGCACGACCAGTGGCGCACGACCGGTGGTCGTGCGCACTATCGTAGGTGGTCGTGCGCACTGGTTGAAACAGAACTCATGAAATTGATGATAAGCGCGCACGAACAGTGGCGCACGACCGGTGGTCATGCGCACTAGCGTAGATGGTCGTGCGCACTGCACCAAACAGAACTCATAAAAAGGGTTAAGTGCACACGATCAGTGGCGCACGACCAGTGGTCGTGCGCAATAGAACCGGTGATCGTGCGCAGTGTTCCTGTGCAGAATTGCACCGGAAACACCTGCACGACACCTGTTCCAGCGTACGACACCAGTCTAGCCACTGAAAGTGGGACTTAACATCGCAAGAAAACTAATAACAAAGAAAGATACGAAATAACACCAAAATGGGCCTAGAAGTGCACATAGCAAGTGATAACAAATATAAGCTAAAACAAGGCTAAAGTGCAGTGGAATGACTAGATAAACGGCCCAGATGAGTCCATATATGTGTATATAATCGGGACTCATCACACCCCCAGACTTAACTGTTTGCGCGTCCCGAGCAAACAAATTCTAAGCGATCTAGGAAAGAACAGTAGATGGCTTAATGATTATACTACAGAGTACCATGCGAAGTCGCATGCTCACGTGCATAAGAAAAATAGTAGAAAAGATTTCTGATTATAAAAACAGTTTATAAATTTCTAAAAGAGTAAAAGCATATTACAACTACTCAAAATGGTGAACAACGGTGAATCATTCGGTCATGCATACGGAGAAAGTAAACTAAGCGCTGAGACGAGCATTGCTCAAGATCGGGATGCGGGAAAAACTCCACTGAAATCCATCACTGTCGGTGACCATAAGCTTGCCCGGTCACATTCTCTCCACGGCACTGGTTTGACTCAAATGCGTGAATCAATAGGACTTTAGGTTTTAAATGGGGCTTGGGTTTAGGTGAGGTTAAACAAAGATAAAAACGACGGCTCAAGCACTAAACCCAAATGAGCTAATGCAGGAAACTATCCTCATTCACCACACAAACACGCGGGTACACAACACCCCCAGACTTGGACTTAACAACATGGGTGCGTGCACCGCCTACTCCCAAACATAAATCTATACATAAAGATTTTCAATTAAACACTCCTTCTCTTTCCTTTCTTTTTAACTTCTTTTCTTTTTCTCATTTTTTTCTTTTCTTATCATTTTCAGCAAATAAACAAAAGGACACATCCACATCTTCACAAACATATTACCACATCAACAACCCAACTCATGAAAATAATAAACAGCTAAAGCTCAGATTTGGGTGTGCGACTAGGATTGGCTTTTGGGCTTTGGTGAAATAAAAGTGGGGCTGAATCAAAGAACGGGTAGGCACAACTGGGCTAGCGAGGATATAGCGGTAGGGATAGGCACAAAGGCTCAACCGGGCCAAAATGATGGCCTATATCACATTCACGCGATTGACCGACCGTATACCCATGCTTCAAGAATCGCTTGGGGCAAGTTCTAGCCACCGAGAAAGATTATCCTTTCTCCCGACTCAAGCAATACGAATCTAGCGATCATTTACACACATCCCTATGCTACGATTTGATTCCACCGAATTCACCATTTGAGTAGAGTAAACAACATTTACACTAATAAGAAAAATATAAAACCATAAGTATAAAAAGAAGTCTAATCTACACAAATTTCTATGCAATCGAGCACTCGACTAGGAGCACTACGGGAGTCAACATTTTACTCTGCTACATAGTCCTAAGCCATCACCTAGATTTTCCCACATAAGCAGAAGAATTAAATTCACTACAGAGCTTGCATACAGATGAGTACGCGCTCAAGTGGGTGCTGTGGTGTGCAAAGAAAATAAACAAAACATGTTAAATGAAATCTTCTAGCATGCAGTGCAATAGTGCACGTGAGCGGGTAAACAAAACTACTCTCCCCCAGACTTAAACTAAACAATCCACAAAATATATGACATGAAAATCAGAAAAGGCTAGGGAAAGAGAGTACCCAGTGCTCAGAAATGAGCACACCAGAAGATTGGTGTGTAAGCTAAGACAAAACTGCAGCATCCGCCATCCAGAAAAAGATACCTGCAGGGGTCAGCTCCGCAAAAACAAAAGAAAAATGACAAACTAAAATAAACTACAGCTAACTAAACATGATTAGAAGAAATAAAAATGCAGAAAAGAAAGATAACTACTGGGGTTATTGTCATCCCAGCACGACTTATTCTAAATTAAAACGGTTCTAGCTAATGGGCCTATGAAAAAAAAAATGCACAGGTAACTATTCTAATATGCGCATCGGTAGCGGGTACCGATACGGAGACAGAGCAGTCACCCCTCTACCTAAATATAAATACCTGCTCCTCACAGGTAGAGGGTAGAGAATGTAAGAAAAGGAGGAGGCCTGGTCCTCACTCATCTCACAAAACACATCCTTGCCTAGCAAGGTATCGTCACCAGGGAGGCAGCAGGAGGAAAAGGCAATGAGTGGAGCTTCCTCAACGGAGGGGGAATAAACCTCCTCACATATGAGGATACACTCATCATTGACTTGAGCATCATGCTCCAAGTCCTCCTGATGTACCTGTGAAGACTCAACCTGCACAGGCTCAGATGAAGAAAGGGGATCAAGAAATAAAGAAGACGAAGAACATAAATAAACATCAATCGGGGGAGTGATCCCGGTCTCACTCCCGGCAGGATCCAAGGGTAGATCACTATCATCATCGTAAATATCATAGCAAGGGGGACTTGAGAACTCAGGAGCCTCAGTGGTGATTTGGACCTCCTCGTCCCATGAAGAAGTGCAAACCTCCTCATCAGAGAGAGTATCCTCCTCATCCCACCAAGGTGCATCATCGTGTTCAAAGTATTCATTCTCCCCCTCAGGGAAAGTGACATCCTCATCCCACTTTGGAGCACCCTCCGAGTCAGAAGCATCACCCAGCTCCTTTACTTCGATAGGATCATAAAGAATATGTGTAGAAAAATCTTGCAAAGAAACTGGAGGGACAAAAATATTCGGTTCCTCCGCAAAAAGATCTGCTAAAGCCTCCCCGATGGAAAGAATACTTTCCCCATCATACTCAGGTGCATCAAGGAGCTCACATTCCTCTCCTTGTTGGCTAACAGATGAGTGATCATCATCACTGGGAGTGAAGCCATAAACAGGGAGTGAGGAGTCCGTGCACGAGACAAGCTCAGGGGTAGAGGGCACAATTGCCTCCATGGGTAAAGAATGAGCGATAGGGACAATGTTGTCCTGAGTGGAGGGGTGGCGGTCAGGCTTGAAAAGACTAGGACAGTCCTTCAATTCATGACCCTCTCCTCGACACAACAAGCAAACAATGTTCCTACACTGCCTAGCATTCAACTCATTCATTTGGTCTATATAATAAACCATCTTATCATTAAAGCTAGGTGAAATATCCCATGACGACATTTTCAAAATTCAAAGCAGATAAACAGAAACTGAAATTCTTTGCAAGGAAATCTACACAACTAGAAAAACTCCTTGAATAAAACTTGCCTAAAACTTTAAAATAGGGGAGAAAAAATAAAAACAAACAAAAGATAATTAAAAGGCAAACAAAAATAATAAAGCGGCTATACACACTGGAAGAACTACTATCTCTCGGCTCTCCCTCTCAAGAAAACTCACACGACTGTGTTCCCCGGCAACGGCGCCAAAAACTTGATGCGATAATTCGGCAAGTGCACCGGTCGCGCAAGTAATAAATTTTGGGAATAGAATCCCCGAGTGTCGGTCTCTTGAGGAACACAGTAAGGTGGAGTTAACGTTCGAGGTAGGACTTGAGATTGAAGTCCTTAACGTCGGATGGAATGCGGGGGAGTTGGGTTGACTTTTGGAAAATAAAATAAAAGCTATCAACTACTCATATGCAATGCCGCTATGCAATGCTTCGCTTGGCGGGATGGAGACTAGGCAGGCCTTGAGCGCGCTGCGTCGCAAGGGCGGATGGACGAGTAGGCAAGCGGAATCGAACAATGCAGGCCTTGAGCGCGCTGCTTCGTTAGACGGGATGGAATACGGGCCGCGATGCCACGCTTCGGTAGGCGGATGGACGAGAAGGCTAGCGGATGGAATGGTTCGCACCGGCGGAGTCGGAATGGATTACACGGGCCGCTATGCCACGCTTCGCTAGGCGGATGGAAGAGTAGGCATACGGATGAGGGTCGCAAGCACCTCTTCGACAAGCACGCCACTAGCAATTGCTAGTGCGGCACCGGACACGGTGGTGGAGTGGAAAATGGATGGCGGCGCACCTCAAGCAACTCAAATAGATAATTTACACAATCACATAGACATGAAATATATATGTAAATATAACTAATTCAATTGCCACTTCATCATAATGATTAGATCTAGCTACATATACATCAAAAAGAGAAGAATAAGGCAAGAAATCGACCGAATCTGAAGCCTCGTTGTAGATTCACGGTTGGAATCGCCGGGTTGTCAATCCGCGTCCAAGCTCGGTCCGCAACTACGTCCGGGGTAGAGAGAGCTGTCACGACTCTCCAATGGACCCGTCTTCTTCGTGTCACGATCCGGTAGAGGTTGCAAACTTCCTCTTGCTTGATGGCAATGGCGGCTAGGTCTTCCTTTGGAGCTCTTGGATGAAGGAGGAGGCCGAGAGGTAACTCCGGCTCAAGATTGGCGTGAAGAACAAGCCCGGAGCACCTCCAGATGGTGGGCGGCGGTGGAGGGGCGAAACTGGCGCGGAACGGCGGAAGAACGGCGGAAAAATGCGGAAGATGCGACCTAAATCGCGAGCAGGTCGATTTATAGGCGCTGGAATAAACAGTGCGCACGGTCAGTGGCGCACGACCAGTGGTCGTGCGCACTAGAATTCGGTGATCGTGCGCTCTGCCTGGACGGAACCTGCAAAGACAGAAATTATGAAATAACATGTTCGCACGACCAGTGGCGCACGACCGGTGGTCGTGCGCACTATCGTAGGTGGTCGTGCGCACTGGTTGAAACAGAACTCATGAAATTGATGATAAGCGCACACGAACAGTGGCGCACGACCGGTGGTCGTGCGCACTAGCGTAGATGGTCGTGCGCACTGCACCAAACAGAACTCATAAAAAAGGGTTAAGTGCACACGATCAGTGGCGCACGACCAGTGGTCGTGCGCAATAGAACCGGTGATCGTGAGCAGTGTTCCTGTGCAGAATTGCACCGGAAACACCTGCACGACACCTGTTCCAGCATACGACACCAGTCTAGCCACTGAAAGTGGGACTTAACATCGCAAGAAAACTAATAACAAAGAAAGATACGAAATAACACCAAAATGGGTCTAGAAGTGCACATAGCAAGTGATAACAAATATAAGCTAAAACAAGGCTAAAGTGCAGTGGAATGACTAGATAAACGGCCCAGATGAGTCCATATATGTGTATATAATCGGGACTCATCATTGACCAAAGTCAAACTTTACCCAATTTTGGTCAAATCTACACCCTTTGATTAAATTGAACCAATTGGGGCCCCACCATGGACCAACCAATATTGGGTGATGTTAAGGGACCCATGACCCCCAAGTGGGGTCAACCCACTCACCAAGTTGACCAAGTCAACTCTAGGTCAACCATGATCAACATAGCCCAAATTAAGTGACCTAGCCTAAATACATTTGAACCAAGCCCTAACCCAATGACCTAGCATATGTTCATAACCTAATGAGTCATGTAGGATGTAGGGAAAAGGCTAACTCAAGCTAACCCAAGCCTAGACAAATTAGGAAAATGGATAAAGGTGGGGGACAAAAGCAAAAAGCAAAAAGTAAAAGGAAAAGTGGCAATCACCCTTACACCTCCCCCCCCCCCCCCAATCAGCCTTGGGCCTTGCTCTTGACTGTTGAACACCTTAGAGGGAGGCCAGGGCATCAGATGGTGGCAGGGAAGGGGTAGCCAAGCCAAAACCATGGGTCACCTATTTCAAACTCCCATATACAAGCCTCCTCACCTCCTCCCAGCCCTTCCATCAGCTTCAGAAGGTGGAAAGCAGTCGGAATCGACCCTTGGATCAAGGATTTTGTTGGTGAATGGAGGAAATGGTCAAGGTCGCCGGAGAGGAGCATTTCCATGGCCAAACGCCGTCGCCGCCGCCGCCAAGCTCCATATTAGGTTCGTTTCTCCTCCTCTCCCTCCATGCTATCTTCCCATCTCATTAAATTGAAGGTTCGGGCTCAATTGGGCCAGAATCGAAATCTCAAAACCATGGAAAATGGCGATTTTCGGCCATGCTAGGATCGCCGGAAAACACCTCCTCCGACCGCCATGTCGCCGGGAAGTTGTAGCCCGACCACCACGAAGGTGGTGGAGGTGGTGGCCGGCCGTGGTGGCCACCAGGTGTCCGGGAAATGAAGTAGCAAGGTGGCCCAGCATGGGCAAATCCCAGCTGTTGGCTGGAGGAAGAAGATGAAGGGGGAGGGTCGGATGTGCTTCTAGATTCGTGCAAACCATATTTTCCTTAATTAAATTAATTCAAACCTTGGATTTTCTGCCCTATTTAGACCAGCCACTTCTACAATTAATTAAGGCCTCTTAATAGCTGAATTAGAAAAACTGCCTAACATGAAAGTTGTAGGCCTTGGTCTTGACTTTCATTAGGGCTTGAATTCAGGTCATTTGGTGACACTCAGCTTCCTAGAGAGCTGTTTTACTAGGACCGGTCATACGCTAGGTAAGTCCACTAAAATAATTACCTAGCCCAACCCCCTCAAGCTTTGAAGCTGATACTTTAACCATGGGTAGGTATACCCTAGGGGCACCCCCTTCCCAACAGATAGCCCTTGATGGGCACTTTTACCTAGGGTTTTTGTGGTAATTAGAGTTTTTAAATTATGTTGATTTTTGGAGCATATGATATCCAAATGACACCAAACTTTGGTGGCATGCTACTTAGTACATGAGTAGTGCCTGCCTAAATTTTCACTCCATTTAGAGTTGTGTTGCTATGGAAAATGGAAAACAGTAAGGAGGGACTTTAAGGGTCAAATTAGGGCTTAGGCCATTTTGAGGAGTTGAGTGAGTTAGCCTCCTCCACCTTGATGATTATGTAGGTATTGATATTCAAATGCATGTGACACACCCTAATGGAGTAATTGGGGACATTAGGGTGGTGTGACCTAAAACCCTAAGGGTAAACCCTTAAGGTTGCAAATTGGGGGCTTGTGAAGGACATAAGACCAAATGTCCATGCCTTGGCTCAGAGCTTTGTAGGCATGTTTGTAAGAGCATAAAATGGCTTAGTTAATTTAATGGGAATTTTTTTAGAGTCATTTAGGTATTCTTCCTCTTTATAAATGAAATTGCCACTTTCCATTAAACCAACAAAATGCATGGTCATATGACCTTGTATGGATTTGAAACTTTATCCGTGGCTGAATAGGGATGAAAATGGAGTATAGTAATTTTGTTATGATTTATTGAAGTATTATACCTTGTGTAGGATTTTTTAAGTGCTTACCAGCTTAGAAGAATTTAATTATGAAAAAATGTCAAATCATTGGGTAAAATTATGATACTTGGATATCTGTCATTTTATGTTGCTATATGCCCATGATAATTGTTTGGAAGCTTGTAGACTTGTATTTCATGTACCTCATGTAGAAATTGGAATTTACAACACTTGAGTATTAAATCATTTTAAGATGTCAAATCATGGGGCAATGTTATGATACTTGGTGATCTGTAATTTTATGTTAATATATGCCCATGATAATAGTTTGGAAGCTTGTAGATTTGTATTTCATGTACCTCGTGTAGAAATTGGAATTTACAACACTTGAGTATTAAATCATTTTAAAATGTCAAATCATTGGGCAATGTTATGATACTTGGTGATCTGTAATTTTATGTTAATATATGCCCATGATAATAGTTTGGAAGCTTGTAGATTTGTATTTCATGTACCTCATGTAGAAATTGGAATTTACAACACTTGGATGTTAAATCATTTTAAATAGTCAAATCACTTGATAATGACACAATCATTTGGCAGAGGACTCTAGGTCCCCATTTGGACACTTGGTAATTTTTGTAGAATTTTCAGATGTGAAATACTATTTTTCCTAATTATAGTGGCTTTTTGGTAATTATACTAATATGATGATTTAGTAGGCCACATGATACCCTAGGGTCATGGAACTCAGTAAACCACCTTGATATGGAACATTACCTTACTGATAATTTTCATGTAGCATGTAGAATCATTTTGGGGGTAGTTCATGTGTAATTTGACTTAAGGCCTTAACTACTTTAAATTATAATAAATACCAAATTAATATGGACAATTATGTAAATTGGAACATACCTTATTAAGGTCAGTGGGAGCCTAGGATAATTATACCAGACCCTGGTGATGAGTTTGTAGATGGATTCCCTTATGGGGTTGATGGATAGTTCAAACTTAGTGGTCTGCGTTTAGTAAAAATAGAATTTTGAGTTTTAGACAATTCAGAACCCTAAGTAGTGATTAGAAGTTATACACAATCAGTATTTGAGTGATAACTCACAATGCTTCAAGGAGGGTCAAACCTAGGGTTAGCAGTGAGTTTGTGCTAGGGTCAGTCTATGAGATGTGGAGGTACGTCCAACCCAATTGGGTGGAACGGGTGTTGAGCTAAGTCACTTTAAGTATATGAAATAATGAGGGGTGAACCAAATGTTAATCACCAACTAAAGTAATTGTCTTGAGGAAGATGGTGGGGTTGAGCCAATTAAATCCGTAGTACCGTTGGGAACCCCTTTACGGGGTACACCGCGGGAAGTCCAAGATTCACCCTAATTTGAACACCAACTAAATTGTAGGCAAGAGTAGCCTAAGTAGGTCTGCAATCTAGTATGGATCTCCTTCGAGAAGGAGATGGGTTGGATCAACTTGTGTGTAAATCCCTGAGCTGGAAGCTAGGGTGGACTTGTTAACACCTGTTTCTTATGCAAATAGTGGCGAGTCTTCGGTACTAGGCCAGTCGTGTCACCGACGGTAGAACGTTGACTCAGGTGAGGGTGAGGTTTAGAGGGCCGGTAAGTTTGAGTACCGCGGTCTGGAGGACAATCCCTAATAACCCACCCCAACCTTAAAGTCTGGTGGATTCCAGCAAGAGTACACAGGAGCTCCGATGTTGTGTTCTTAGCGTTGAGGCGTACATGAGGTCTAGGCTTGGCAGTGACCATACCCGCCTAGGATGTGGAGTGCCCGATCCACTGCCACTGTGAGCCACGACGGTCGGTACCCGAAAGGTTGGCTTCCTTTTATACAAATTGGGAACTATAAAGGTCTGTGCGCATGGAGTCGTGTGGGTGAGTTGCATTGCATGGCTGCATAATACACATCATAAACATAGCATAACATAACGCACATCTGCATACCCCATCATATAAATTAGTATGTGCTCTTTTACATGATGGGTTACCTGGACATCTTAACTTATATGTCGTATGGGCGTTCATATAAGTTAATGTATGAAACTGTGATTGGTTGATTAGTTTATGTTACTGCACTGCCTTTACTTACTTATTGTTAACTTTATTGCCTCTACTTGTTTACTATTTACCGCACTTACTTACATGCTCTTTACTTATACCTTGTTGCTGTTAGCTCTACTGTTTATATTTATGTACTGCTAGTTAGTGCCACGTCACTCTTCTTGTTTACCCCTTGTTTGTCCTCCGCTTCTTCCTCTCACTCGGTGCCTATGAGTCGTGGGGGAGGCGAGGACAAAACGGCTTAGTCTTTATGACTAACGGTCGGATGTGTCCGTACAGGAGTCCGAGGAGACGGAGCTACCCCGGGTGTAGCAGGACAAGAGAGATTGACTTGACCCGCAGTTGCAGTATACTACCACCGGACAGGTTGACAGTTAGACTTCTGGATTTGAGTGTTTTGTTGTAGTTTCCGCACGTTGTAGAGAGAGTACTTATTATGGATTTGTATCGGGCTTAAGCCCTCTTTGCTTGTACTTCTCTTTTTGGACTTTCTGTTTCATTATATCTTTATATGATGATGTGGTTGTGGACATGCCTTTATTTCTGTACTTCATTTCGGCATATTTTACTTATGATCGTATATTCGACAGAGTTGGTGTTGAGCGGTGTTAGCCAACCCGAGTGTTGGTGACACCGCAAGGCAGCGATTCTGGGCGAAGATCCACCTCAACCGTGCGATGTGGGAGAGGTTCGAGTTTTCAAGTACCCGAGCGGGTTTTGAGAAAAGAGATCTTACACTTCGTGTCACGGCAGTGTGGTCACTGGGGAAGGAGAGTGAGCTCTCTCTCTCTCTCTCTCTCTCTCTCTCTCTCTCTCTCTCTCTCTCTCTCTCTCTCTGTCTGGTGGACATTGGGTCCTTAGAAAATGATCGGAGTCTCTACTTGGGATCACCGATCATTCTGTTCGGAAAGAGCTCGACGTCTCTACATGGGATATCCGAGCACTTTGTTCTGGGAGAGGCCGAAGTCTCATGTCGGGAGATCTGAATACTCTGTTCAATAAGAGGTCGGAGTCCCTTGTTGGGAGATCTGAACACTCTATTATGGGAGAGGTCGGAGTCCCTTGTGGGGAGATCCGAACACTCTATTTTGGGAGAGGTTGGATTCCCTTATCAGGAGATACGAACACTCTGTTTTGGGAGATGTCGGAGTCCCTTGTCGGGAGATTCGAACACTCTATTTTCGGAGAGGCCAAAGTCCCTTGTCGAGAGATCCGAACACTCTATTTTGGGAGAGGTTGGAGTCCCTTGTACAAATATCCGAACATTCTGTTTTGGGAGAGGGCGGAGTCCATTGTTGGGAGATCCGAACACTCTGTTTTGGGTGAGGACGGAGTCCCTTGTCGGGATATCCAAAAACTCTGTTTTGGGAGAGGCTGGAGTCCCTTGTCGGCAGATCCGAACACTCTATTTTGAGAGAGGTCGGAGTCGCTTGTCGGGAGATTCAAACACTCTGTTTTAGGAGAGGTCGGAGTCCCTTGTCGGGAGATATGAACACTCTATTTTGGGAGAGGTCGGAGTCCCTTGTCGAGAGATCTGAACACTCTGTTTTGGGAGAGGTCGGAGTCCCTCGTCGAGAGATCTGAACACTCTGTTTTGGGAGAGGCCAAAGTCCCTTGTTGGGAGATCCAAACACTCTGTTCTGAGACAAACAATAAAATTGGAAACGATGCTTGTTGTTTGGGCGCATGATAAAAAATGACACTTGTTTATTACATGGATGCTAAAAACATGAGGTACACGTATATATGTCAGTTTCCCTAGACGTTCCATGGGTAGAGAATGGGCTCTCCTTCTGGACGGTCTCCCAGGGGATTGCCCCCCTGCTGGGTCATTCTTGACCTATTGATTCATGGTCCTTGGTTTGGAGAAATTTTCCAAGGAGTCCCAGACGAATGAATCATTCGATTTCTACATTAAGTCGCGAACAATCTTCTATTTTATGCACGTGACCTTGATGGTAGTCACAATACTTTGATTGAACTCTGGAGTTTAGTGTAAGATATCTCGGCCTCTGAAGAGAGGGATGATCGCGAATGGCCATCAATACTTCCGCTTGCGAGGTATTGAGTGGGGTGAAGGATTGATGTCGGTGGTGCCCCCTGACTTGGCGGGAGTCATCACGAGGCCTGTCATTCCTCTTCGGTATCGTTGGTGGGTCTTCTTCTCTTTTTATTTCTAGAATATCTTCAAATTGTTGTCGATGAGCTTCTACTTCTTCGTCCGCAGTTATTTGGGCTTCAACGCGGTGAATAAGGTTGGGGTAGCTGGCAACTGTTTCCCGCATCAGTGCTGAGTAGAAGCCGCTAGTGCGGAGCCCTCCCAGGAGGAAGCCACACAGTAGCTCGGGGTTGATTCCTGGAATCTAGCGTGCTTCAGACGTGAAGCGATGAAAAAAGTCCTTAAAGGGTTTCTCCCTCATTCTGACGGATCCCTGACAGGTGGGAGGGGTCTTTAACTATTCGGCGATTGGCGATGAACTGATCTAAGAACTGCTGGGTTAGCTCCGTGAAACTACTGACGACTCCTTCTCAGAGGGAATAGAATCATGCCCTTGCTTGGCCCTTTAGCGTGGTTGGAAACACCTGACACAGCAGATAGTCAAGGGCGTTGCAGATCCTCATGACGGTGGCGAAATGACCGAAATGCTCGTGTAACACCCCAGTTTTCCAGTTCTGATAGTTAGTGCTGGGCGGTATGTGCTACCGCTGGCAGTTGTTATTGTTGGATCGGGTGGCAAACCTTAGGGTGAATAAAGTTGTTAAACAATTCTTGGAGTTTTAAATAAAATACTGCAGGAATGCACGCACTGGAGCTAGCGCTGGGCGGTAACCTTACCGTGGGGCATTAGCTCTGGAAACAGCACCTTTATTGCAGGATAATGTTTCAGGAATAGCACAGCACCAATCAATATTTCACCAAGAAAAGAACACAGCAGGTTATAATATAAAATGATCAAACATCATATCATTGCATTAAAATATTGTTTATACAAATACACTTAGATCTCCATGACGCCGAAGATCGGAGGCGACGAATAATACATCTTTGGTTTTCTATACCGACCTTAATCCAAGGACCACTTGGCTCTCTACCTTTCCTCCCCGAAAAAGTCTTCGAGCCGACTCTTCACCTTTCTCCCAAAAAGGGTCTTTTAGCCCACGAGATCTCCCAGATCTCGACGCCCTCCCAGGATGATTTCCCATGGAATCCTCCCCGGATTCCGATGACCTCTCTGGTCAATTTCCATGGATTCCGATGTCCACACCAGATGATTTCACACACCAAAATGTAAAACAATAAAAGAGAAGAAGTAGAAGAGATCAGAAGAAGATGTGCTCCCTCAAGGTATATCTCTGGTTGCGGCGAGGGAACGACGCTTTTGATCTTCATTTAGTATTCCCATGTTGATGGTCTGATTCACGTTCTTAATCCGCACTCCGATGAACTTCGTCGTTATTGCACGAGGGAAAGAGTTCTTCGCTTCTGGAAGTGGCTCCTTGGTGCAGAAACAGCAAAACAGCCGACTTCTTCTTTTAGGTTTCGGCAGTGACACGTTGGGAAAAGAAAAGAATGCTTATATACTGATTCTTTAAGTTACCGTTGGTGGTAGGGTTACCGCGTGGCGGTAGTATCTTTACGCGCTTTTGCCAGCAGTCCAACACAAAATTAGGGAGGTGTCCGAAAACATTCTCTTGCCGTCATTAGATAGCGCGGCGCGGTTGTCTTATCGCTTCGCGGTAGTATTCAAGTTGAATCCTTCACGACAACATCAGATTATCAAGTCGACGTAATCTTCTCGTTGATAGAGTTAGCACGTGGCGGTAGGCTGGCGCGCGGCGGCAGTCTTCTCGATGAATTTGTCGAGACAATAAGTCTTCTCGACGGCACCGTTGAGATGATATGACATTCGTCTCGACGCAATGGTTAGCATCCACAATAGGTTATCGTGTGGCGATAGTCTTCTCGATGATATCATCTCGACACACAAGTCTTCACATTGATATTTGCCTTCACGTCCATAGCAAGTTCCGTCGATATGCTAGCGACGTAGGACTAGTGCCTGGCGGTACGTCAAAAAGAGTGGAATTCTTGACGTCTTCACACATGTAAACCTGCACACTATACCCAAGACATGTATGATCAAATACAGTATGGGATTTGATATTGTCAAACTAAGGAGATGCAGAATGCATGTTTCAACAAACTCTCCCTTTTGATAATATCAAATCTCGTTCATGAGATATAATCAATATTTATCATTAAGAGCATGGTATAGTGTAATCAATAATAATCATGAAACATGAACAGGTTTATATATCAAGATCCAGCATAAAGTGTGAACTTGCTCCAAAGTAGTATGTCTCCCCTTACATACGTGCTCCCCCTATCGATGTGCACTAAGAGTATCTCTCCCAATAAGTGATCTTCCCTAGATGGCTAGTGTATGACTAGATCATGAACGTTCTCTGCTTCCCCCCTTCGATGTTAGCAAAAGGGGTGGTCTAGATCAAACTAACATAGATATATGAGAGATGCATCGGAGTTGAAGAATAAATGCACACATACAAGTAAATCATGATAGGAATAAGGGTTGACTGAAAGAATATCATAGAATTACAAAAACATGGGTCAAAACGCACGGGGAAAACAAAATACCGCATGAAGATTGAGCATATTTGCATTTACAGACTTGGTAATAAATATGTGAATCAGACACATGTCAGGAGACTGAATACACATGAAATGGCACACAATGTCAAACGATTTAGAAAACTAATTCAAAGGAACATCGTATGTGTCATGAATGGCAATCATGTATTAGTACAGACGTGCAAGAGATAGATAATTCAGTTCTAGTCCAATTCTTATGCATGGAAGTGTTAGACTAAACAATGACACGTGTTCATGTAGCATCAAGTCAAATCAATTTTATTACAAGATATATCTAAATAATTCTATATGCTAACATAAGAGTAATGAAGTGATAAATCATGTCATGTTTGTCAGTCTTACACAGATTCCAAGTATGGAACTAGGGCACTAATTCATGTTCTGGGATGGCACAAGATCGTAACGATTATTTTGACGACGGTGCTCATCCTCACAATGCTCATGAAAACTTATCAGGAGGAGTGAGTAGTGCTTGGGGGAAATCCTTATCAGGAGGAGTGAGTAGTATATGATTTTCATTATTTGTAGCACTATCAAATTTTTCATTTTAATTTTCTTTCTTTTAGACAAGGTTCCCGAATCAAATGAAATCTACCCACATAGATAGATACACTTTAACTCGTATACACAACCCATTTACCAATATAATTTTGCCCACGGTTCTATGCCAATATTGCTAAGAGGAGTATCGTGATATTGATTTATCAAGTCGTGCCTAAAGTGTTAGTCACAATATCACGAGTTATAGCATGTAAGCATTTGAATTTTTACTTGAGTGCATTCTCAAAGGATGTGTGGATGTGCAAAATCATTGCCTAGCCTAAATCCTCACACATACCTAGAGGCATATTAAACATACATTTCTAATCCATTAGCACTCAGTAGTAGCTACCTTTAGATCAGGACATATAAGGACGAAGACATACAATGTATACAAGAATTAGAAATCATAAATTAAACAATGTATGCAATCATGAAGATTCAATTTCATGTCATGTATGCCCCTTTAGCATGAGCATTATCAGTTTTATTTAAGTTTTTCAAAATATAAACACACAGCAACAAACATAAAAAAGAAAAACATGTTTTTGTGATTTTGGGGTTTTCCGATTTTTATGTGTTTTTATTATTTTATAAAACGACTAGAAAGAAACTAAAAATAGACACAAGTACAGGAGAAATAAATAATGAAAATCAGAAGAGAAATCAATGAATACATTAAGAACAGATACCGCCGGCGGTAAGGTTAACACGTGGCGGTAAGTAACATATAACATGTTTTCTCGGGAAAATAGTCCAGATTTTGGCGGTTATAGCTTCTAAATGACATTCAAGATTAAGACATCAAAGATATGACTACACCCTATCCCCGTACTCACTGACGAATGGGTATGAGGAGCTGCAAATATGTCGTAGGAAGTTGTTGCGCTCAAGCAAACAACTTCAGTTTGCATCACTTGAACAATTTCATTACATAGAGTTTCATTGGTGGCACCAAAAATTATATCATCTACATAGATTTGCAAAATAATTAGATCGGAATCACTATGCTTTACATATAGCGTTGTATCCGCACTCCCCATCTTAAAACCATGTTTTAAAAGAAAGGTTGTAAGTCTATCATACCAAACACGAGGTGCTTGCTTTAGACCGTGCAAGGCTTTCACTAGTTTGAAGACATGATTTGGGTGATCACCGCTCTTAAAACCGGGTGGTTGCTCAAAATACACTTCCTCCTTAATACAGCCATTTAGGAAGGAACTTTTGTCGTCCATTTGATATAATTTTATTCGTTTAAAACTTGCAAATGCAAGAAACATCCAAATGGACACAAGACGTGCAACCGGTGCGAAGGACTATTCAAAGTCAACTCCTTCAATTTGTGAGTAGCCTTGAGCAACCAATCGTGCCTTATTTCTTGTTATCCTAGACTCACCATCAAGTTTATTTTTATATATCCACTTTACGCCAATTATCGGATAGTTACTAGGACGCTCCACCTACATCCATACTTTATTTCACTCAAATTGGTTTAATTCCTCGTTCATGGCTAAGAACCAAGATTCATCATTTAGTGCTTCCAAAATATTCTTCGGTTCTATTTCAGATATGAAACATAAGTTTGAGAAAGATTCATGCAAAGCTGAGCAAGTCCTAACCCCATGTCAAGGCTCTCGAATCACTAGTTCTCGTGGATGCTGTTTTAAAAAATTTAGAGTAATTGGAGTCTTATATCCTTCAACATGAGTTTGATCATTTACTTTTTTCTCTTTCTCCACTTCCTCATCTTCCAGATGTACAACATCTCCATCATTATATCTATTTAATTCAACTTCAAGATTTGGTGTATTTTCATTAAAATGCACATCAATCGATTCTTCAACTACCGAGGTTCTTCTGTTGTAGACCCTATAGGAACGACTCGTGGAAGAGTATCCTAAAAATATGCCTTGGTCAAAATTTTCATCAAATTTTCCTAAGTGGTCATTGGTGTTTAGAATGAAACATGGGCAACCAAAGACCTTAAAATATGAGACATTCGGCTTTTTATCAAAATATAGCTCATATGGAGTACGCTTTAAGATAGGGCGAAGCCAGGTCCGGTTCATCACATAGCACACAGTGTTGACCACTTCAGCCCAAAAATATCAGGGCAAGCCGTACTCGGATAGCATCGTGCGAGCCAATTCTTGCAAAGTCCATTTTTTCCTTTCCCTACTGTACAACCCTTATTCTCCGAGGGTAGGACCCACTCAAGGCCACGTAGGCAGGTCAAAGTCAAAGAGGCAAGACAAATCAGCCAGCAGGAGCAAAAGAAGGTTGGCGAGTATTGGCTAAATACTCGCCAGAAGGGCGACTATGGTCGAAGATACGTGCCGAGTATCCCGTATGTCGTCCCAAAGTGTCCGGCAACCACAGAAGACCTGAGCGAGTATCAGCCAGGCTTGTGCGAGCAGTAGCAGATACTCGCCAGATGGGCGACTATGGTCGAAGATGCTCGCCGAGTATCCCATATGTCGCCAGGTCAGGGCTGGGCTATAACCCCCCCCCCCTACCCCTTGGTTGCCTATAAATAGGACCCCAGGGGTACTTGGATTGGCACCTGTGCTTGAGCTTCTGGAACCCCATTTCCGAATTCTTGAGCCCGTCACCCCTGCTTGCTAGCCAAGTCGGTGCCTTCCTCGTACCTTGCTCGGCCATTCTTTGGTCTTGGAGGGGAAGTCTCTTCGGAGCTTCTGGGTACGTGGTGGGACCTCCCTGCCGCAGCACCTGGGGTCCTGTTTGTTGCTCTTCTAGCTTCTTCGTCGTTGCCAGCCAAGCCATCTCGTTGGGCTGCTGGGCGAGTAGCCTCCGGCTGCATTGGTCCGAATCTTGAGGTCAGGATTTTCCTGGCGTCAACACTTTGGTGCGGTGAGCGTGGATCGTAGTCGGAGAAGGAAAGTTCAGCAGGAAGCCGAGATGGTCGTAGGTGGCGGCCATGAAGGGGTAGTCGGCAACTCGGCCGCGAGTGGCGAGTTCGTGACGCTAGCGGTTCTGGAAGCCTTCGCGCAGCGTATGGAGGGAGCCTTCGCGCAGCGCATGGAGGGGATCTTGCAAACAGCGCTTCAGACGCGCGCCGAGGTCACTGCGACCTCGCCGCATCGCCCAGTTCCATCCGAGGGAGGGAGTCCCCCCCCCCCCGGCGAGCAGGAAAGGAGCACATGGAGGACGAAACCGAGCGACCAAGGAGGTCGCAATTCTACCAGCCAACCTCGCAAGGTATTCGCTTCCGCGAGCCGTGCGAGCAGGGGAGATACCCGGATACTCGCCCATATGGCGAGTATGGAGGTGATACTCGCCAGGTTGAGGATCGTCGCCGGGCAGGAGGGAGGAGCCCCTTCTGCGAGGAGATTCTCGCCGCGCCAGTGCCAGAGGGGTTCAGGGACCCTGCCTTGAACTACTATTCAGGGAAGGAGGACCCCGTCAGGCACATCCAATGGTTCGAGGATATAGTCTCTATCCGAACCATGTCGGACGCCTTCAAGTGCAGGTTGTTTGCCATTACCTTCCGCGCAAAGGCCTGGGACTGGTTCCATCAGTTGCCCGCAGGCTCAATCTACTGCTTCGAAGACCTGTGTCGTGGGTTGACGACCCGGTTCGACACGGCACGGAAGCTAAAGAAGGAGGCAACGGCCCTGTTCTACCTCGTGCAAGGGCCGGATGAGGCATTGGGCCCTTACATCGAGCGCTTCCAGGAGGAGGTTCTACAAATCCAGGAGGTGGATAGCAACATCCTGTTGCTGGCCCTGACATTCGGCATCAGTCAAGGCCTCTTCAAGTTGGAGCTCAGTGAGAACCCACCCTACTCCTACGACAACCTCATTCAGAGGGCCAATAAATTTGTCCGGGGAGAAGCCTCCAACCCCGACTTCTTGGCAAGGTTGGCGCGGGTGACCAGAGGCGATCGTGGAGAGAGGGATGAGATCCCTGGAAAAAGGAAGAGGGAGGAGCCCCGAAGGGAGGAAAGGAAGTGGCCAGAGCGACAAGAGGAGAAGAAGAAGGAGGAGCTCAGAAAGAAAGAAACCGGGAGGATCGCGGAGAGAAGACCCATCGAGTCCCCTGAGCGTCAGGAGGAGGGAAGACGCTACCAGGTCCCCGTCAATCGGCCACCTTGGAGGCCGGCTGGACGGCACCAGCGTCAGGACCCAAGGGGGAGATCCCCAGAGAGAAGGCCCTTTCGCCAACCAGAGAGGCGTCAGGAAAGGAGGAGGGATGAAGCAATGGCGGTAGCCGGGCGAGGCCGCCGTCAAGGAAGGAAGAAGCCGAAGCCTAGGAGGCGTCAAGCAGAAGAAGTTCCTCTCTACTGCGACTTCCACCAGGTGGGGGGACATGCCATGGCTGCCTGCCCAGACTTTTGGGAAGCCCGGAGGAGGTTGGCAGCAGGAGAAGCTGGAGGAGAGCAGAGGAGGATGGAGGCCCCTGCCGAGCCACAGGCAGGGCAGGCTGCAGTCGTTCGCAGGAGGAACGAGGATCGGATCGACCAGGGAGGTCGGGGAGACCTGGGCCAGGGAGGTCGAGTTGGAGTAATCCATGGGGGAGCAGGGCTGGAAGCTTCCCGCAAGGGAAGCCTCCATCAGATCTACCGCAGGAGTGTCGCCTCGACCTCACAAGCACCGCCCCCGATAGAGGAGATTACCTTTTCCGAGGAGGACATGCTAGGGAATGCGAATCCCTTCCATGATGCCCTCGTGATTCAAGCCGCGGTGGAGGACTTCACCGTTGATCGAATTCTGATCGACAACGGTAGCTCTGTAAACTTCATCTTCAAGGGGACGTTTGACGGACTGGGAGTCGAAGCTGCCAGAGTTCGAGCATCAGATGGTCCCCTCTTCGGCTTCTCCGGAGAGAAGAAGGAGGTGGAAGGAGGAGCAGATCTCCTGGTAACACTCGGTGGCACCTCCATCGGCTGTCGATTTGTTATCGTCGACGCCCCGAGCTGCTACAGGGCTATCTTTGGGAGGCCGCTTCTCAACGCCTTCAAAGTCGTCCCATCCTCCTACCATCAGTGCTTGAAGTACTGTAAAGGAGACGTCCAGGTGAGGATCAGGAGCGATCCAAGAGCCGCTAGGGAGTGCTATCTTAGCGCCGTCAGTACCATCAGCTGGATGGCTGACGCAGAAGAGTTCGGAAGAGTGCTGGAGAGCCCGGCCAGGCTGGAAGTGGCTGAAGAGGTCGAGGAGATCGAGGTACTCTCTGCAGCGGGAGTGCCGGGGCTGCTGAAGATTGGCGGGTCGCTGAAGACCGAAGAGAAGATCGAGATGGCGGCGTGTCTGCAAAAGAACGTCGACATCTTTGCTTGGAGCGCAGCCGAGATGCCAGGAGTCGACCCTGAGGTTGCGTGTCATCGCCTCAACCTGGATCCCACTGTCCAGCCCGTCCGCCAGAAGAAAAGGAGAACCGCCACCATCCTCGCCAAGCCAATTAGGGAGGAGGTTAAAAAACTGCTCGATGCAGGGTTTGTGTCAGAGATCCAGTATCCAGGCTGGGTCTCCAATGTTGTAATGGTGGCAAAGGCGGGGGGAAGCTGGAGAATGTGTGTGGATTTTTCCTTAATGAATAAAAGCTGCCCGAAGGATTGTTATCCCTTGCCTCGAATCGACGCGCTGGTTGATTCGGCCGTCGGTTTTTCTGTGATGAGTTTTCTTGATGCGTTTTCAGGATATCACCAGATCCGGATGCATCCCCCCGATTGTCGCGATGTCTCCTTCATCACCGATGATGGCTGCTACAGCTTCAAGATGATGCCCTTCGGTTTGAAGAATGCAGGAGCTACCTATCAACGGATGATGGACCATGTTTTCAAAGAGCAAAAGGGGAGGAACCTGGAAGTGTATGTGGACGATCTCTTGATCAAAAGCAAGAGTGTCCAGGAACACATAGTCGATCTGGTAGAGACCTTCGCGACGCTAAGAAGATTCAAAATGAGGCTCAATCCGACGAAGTGCGTCTTCGGAGCAGGCAGGGGAAAGTTCCTGGGACATCTCCTTACCTCGGAGGGAGTAGAGCCTAACCCCGACAAGGTTAAGGCGATCCTGGAGGTGCCATCCCCAAAGACGATGAAGGAAGTCCAAAGGTTGACAGGAAGGCTGGCGGGTCTTAGCCGCTTCCTCTCTAAAGCCGGAGAGAAATGCTCTCCATTCTTCAAGACACTCCGTAAAGCGAAAAGCTTCGAGTGGTCCGAAGGATGTGAGATGGCGTTCGGAAAGCTGAAGGAGCAGTTGACTCAGACACCTCTCCTCCAGAGCCCGAAGGAAGGCGAAGACCTGCTCGTCTACCTGGGAGTAGGAGCAGAGGCGGTGAGCTCTGTTTTGGTCCGAGAAGAAGGGAAGAGGCAGCTACCTATCTACTACGTCAGCCGGGTGCTAAAAAAGGCGGAGCTGAAGTACCCAATCCTGGAGAAGCTTGCCTTCGCCTTGGTGGTGTCGGCACGAAAGCTCCGGCCTTATTTTCAGGCTCACTCCATCAGAGTGGTGACTGATCATCCTCTCCGCAATGTCCTAGAGGGAGTGGAGCATTCAGGGAGGTTGGCGAAATGGTCGGTAGAACTCAGCGGGTTCGACATTTCCTTCTCTCCCCGAGTAGCGATCAAGGCCCAGGCAGTAGCAGACTTCTTGGCTGACTTCTCGGTGGAAGCGGAGCCAGGAGAAGAGGTGCTCAATCCCATTCCTTGGAAGTTGTTTGTTGATGGAGCTTCGGGCAAAAGCTCTGTGGGGGTGGGCATCGTGCTCGTCAGCCCACAGGGAACAAGGATCGAGCAAGCCGTCGAGATCCTCTTCCCCGTCACAAACAACCAGGCAGAGTATGAGGCCATAGTGGCAGGCTTACGCCTTGCCAAGGAGCTGGGGATCCGTGATGTCCGGGCTTTCACGGACTCAATGGTGGTCGCGTCGCAGATTCGAGGCGAGTTCGAGGTGCGCGACACCATCCTGCAGAAGTACCTGGTAAAAGTAAAAGGACTGATTGGAGGCTTCCAGTCTTTCTTCGTCGAACATGTGCCAAGAGAGGAGAACTCGGCAGCAGATCGCCTCGCCAAGTACGGGCCGAGGGCTGGAGGAACTATCACAGAGCTTTTCCACCCATCCATTGAAGAGGGAGAGATAATGGAGATCGAGCAACGCCCCTCGTGGATGGATCCCTTTGTAACCTTCCTGACCAGCGGCCAGCTTCCGGCGAACGGAGGGGATCAGCGAGGATTTCGGTACAAAGCGGCATACTACCTCCTGCAAGATGGGGAGCTGTACCGCAAGACCATCTCGGGCCCCCTGGCCAGATGTGTTTCCGAAGACCAAGTACCCCGAGTGTTGGAAGAGATCCACTCGGGAGAGTGTGGAAGTCATTCTGGGACTCGCACTTTGGAGCAGAGGATATTGCGGCATGGTTACTTCTGGCCTACTATCCGGAAGGATGCTGAGATCTTCTCGAAGAAGTGCCAGAAGTGCCAGCTCTTCGCCCCCCTTCAGTTGCAGCCGGCCCAGCAGCTCCGATCGATCATCTCCCCATGGCCGTTCGCCATCTGGGGGATGGACTTGATCGGCCCTTTCCCTCAAGCCAGTGGACAACGAAAGTTCGTTCTCGTCATGATCGACTACTTCTCCAAGTGGATCGAGGCCAAAGCCCTGGACAAGACCAACTCTCAAGTCGTGAAGAACTTCATTTGGGGAGAGATCGTCTGCAGATTCGGGATCCCTCTCGCTATCATCACCGACAATGGTCCCCAGTTCGCCAGCTTAGAACTGGAAGACTTTTGTAGGCAGCTAGGAACCGACCTTCGGTTCGCCTCCGTACATCACCCAAGGAGCAATGGCCAAGTGGAGGCCGCCAACAAACTGATCATCAACCTCCTGAAGAAAAGGTGGAGAACCTGAGAGGTAACTGGGCGAACCAGCTCCCCTCGGTCCTGTGGGCTCTGAGGACCACTCCCAGCTCAGCCACACGGGAAACGCCATTCAAACTCTCTCACGGGTCGGAAGCTCTCATTCCAGTAGAGTTCGAAGTCAGAAGCCCACGGGTGATAGCTGCGGAGGACGGAAGCGAAGAATGGCGACTAGAGAATGAAGAGGTTCAAAAGTTATCTCTCGACTACATCGAGGAACTCCGAGATTTAGCTTCAGCCAGGCAAGAGGAGATCAAGCGCCGGATGGCAAAACATTTTGACAAAAATGTTCGCCTCAAACAATTCCAAGCAGGTGATCTGGTCCTGAAAAAGGTGGACGCAGCAGGAAGGTCTGCGGCCGTCGGGAAGCTCAACCCGAACTGGGAAGGACCTTTCATCATCCAGGAAGCACTCCTAACAGGAGGATACCACTTGCAGAACCAGGAAGGCGAGCTGCTAGGGAGCACCTGGAGCGGCGATGACCTGAAAAGGTTTTATCCCTGAGGGGGGAATGTGTGTACCCCATCCTTGTAAATTCATTTCTTTGAATAAAATCTGCATCTCCCTGAAACATGGGACGAGGCAGCTTCTTTCGCATCAACAAAGTTTTCATAATAAAGAAGTCAGGTGAAGTCAATCTCCACGCTAGGTTGGAAAATGAGCCTCCGACTTAACCCTCGTAAAAACTCAGAACGGATGATGGGACAGTGCCTCGGGTGTGCGTTCCCTTAAGACCAAGCCTCTGCAATGACGGCCGAGATCAGCTCCCCCCTTGCATGTTGGCCGCGGTTCCCACCGACTGCATTTCTCGTCCGACTGTAGAGATTACCAGGAAGAAGTCTGGACGCCGACCTTCCGATTCGGCGAAGGGATGGTCGATTTCACTAGCTCAGGGAACCCCTGAAAACAGGCGTCGTGTACCCTCGAGAGATAAAAAGCTCTCAGCAAAGCATTTCATTATTGTGTTAGATCATATGAGTTATTGTGCCTAAAGTGTGCTTAACTCCCTGCTAAACTCGTTAAGCAACAGGAAGCAGGTCCGATCCACATCCAGCATCCAAGTAGGATGGAGGCCTCGGGATGATGTGTCCCCTCGGATTTCCCCGACTGCCGCTCCCTGCTTGACGTCGTCCTACATCGACATTCGCCGCCGCAGGTTGGAAGACGAGCCTCCGACTTGACCCTTGTAAAAACTCAGAGCGGATGATGGGACAGTGCCTCGGATGTGCGTTCCCTTAAGACCAAGCCTCTGCAATGACGGTCGAGATCAGCTCCCCCCTTGCATGTTGGCCGCGGTTCCCACCGACTGCATTTCTCGTCCGGCTGTAGAAATTACTAGGGTAAAGTCTGGAAGCCGATACTCCAACTTGAGACGAGGAGGAGACCAACTCGACCGACCAAAAGACAAAGGCATCCAAGCATCCAAGTGATAGGATGAAGGCTCCTGGGTGTTGTGCCCCTGTGGGATCGACCCGGCGGCCTTTCCTTACTTGACGTCGGCCTTTGAAGGCAGCAAGCATCCAAGTTATAGGATGAAGGCCCTGGGAGTTGTGTCCCCGTGGGACCTGCCCGGCTACCATTCCTTACTTGGCGTCATTCTCCGTCGACATCAGGTTTTAGAGTAGGAGGGAGGTCTCGGGATGATATTCCCCCAGGGCTCCCCGACTGCTAAACCTTACTCCTTCCTTCCCTTGAAGAGCTCCTTAGATTCTTGCGTAAAAACCTAATAACACTCGTCACTAGGTACAGATCAAGGCCTCAAGCTGAAGTCTGCAGGTGCGAGTATGATGGTGCGAGTATCCATACTCGCCGAAATCCTAGGAGCCTAGCGAGCACTCAACCTCGCCTCGAACCTAGGAGCCTAAAGCAACATATAAGCAAGGAAGTAAAAGCACAGAAGGAAGGAATGGGCGAGTAAGAAACTTGTCAAAATTCCTTTTCATTTTTACAAAAATCTGTACATGCTGCAGGTGGACAAAAAGGTCGCCGGGCGAGCAAAAAAGGAGCCCGGCCGACTAGGCGACATCCTCGCCATCAAATATCTGCATCTGACTCGTCGCCGTCATCATCGTCGTCATCATCATCATCATCATCAACCTCATCATCGTCGTCCTCGGCATCGCTAAGTCGCGGCGATGATGCTCGCAGGGGGGAGGTGGACTCCTCGGCGAGTATGGCCGGGATAAGGTCTCCCACCGTCAATCCCATAGCCTCCGGCTTCAAAAGATCATCTGCCTTCAGCTGATTTAGGATGACCTCTCCTGTTGCTCGCGCGATCTCCCGGCGAATATGGGGCATGTCGTCGCCATGCATCCTGACCTGCTTGACGAACCGATGAGGGCCCGACCCCGCCGGCTGTTGCTCGGCAGGCCGAGTTTCTAGCTCGGCGATGCGGATTTGGGCGGCTTCCAAGGCCGAGCGAGTATCCTCCAGCTCCTTCTCGGCCTGGGACAGTCTCTTCGCCGATTCCAGCTCGGCAGCCTATAGAAGACAAAAAGAAAGAAGGTAAAGCTTGACATCGTATGAAGAGGCGAGTATTCCAGAAAGCGCGAAAAGTCGCAAAGACGAAGTACCTCGAACCCATTGATCCTCTCCGCCATGGCGATCATTTTCGGCCCCTGCACCCTGATCGCCTCCTCGTACATCAGCAGCCGCTTCGCTGTTGAATGTGCGAGCTCGGCAGTTCGCAAGATTGAGCGCGAGGTTTGATGAGCAAGATGCTCGGCAGAGGCCTCCTGCAGCAGCTCGGCGTCAGTACGACTATAGATCGCATGAAGCACATCGAAGGCCTCCCCCTTGTCCTCCCAGTCCTCGGACCAAACGGGGAGGTTCGAGCTCAGAGTCACCTCGTGAGCGCGATCAGACCAGGTCACCAATGGGCGACCAAAGTCGTCCTCGCCACGGGTGCCCTCGTTGAAGAAAGGATGGTTGCTCGGCTCGCCAGCCTCCGAGGGATCCGCCTTCTGTCCCAAATCCTTGTGGGCAGTCTCCTTCTTCCTTCTCTTGGGCTCGGGAACCTTGCCCTTTACTATTCGCCTCTTCGAAGTCCCGGCGACATCCAGATCGTCGCCTCCTGGCGACAAGTCGATTGGGGAGGAGTCCCCAACCTCGCGCGCCGAGGTTCTCGCACCCCCTTGGGCGACAGCGGTCGCCTTCGCCGCGAGAGGAAGAGCATCACGCGGAAGAGCCTGCACGCCTGTAAAAAGATCGAAGATTAGTCACCAGAACGAAGCCCTAGGGCGAGTATGTCTGATGCTCGCGCGAAAGATACCTTCCCCTGGGCGAACTTCCGTGAGCTCGTCTACTCGCCTCCTCCAAAGTATCACGTCGAAGCGACGATTCCTGAAGCAGGCGAGCAGCTTCATCTGGTCCTCGGTGAGCCAGGGAACCGTGAAGACGTTCTCTGAAGGTTGAATGGGCGAGCTGGAGATGCCCGCGAAGTCGCCCTCAATGGCGACTATCCGCTCGACCCAGCGATGGTTCTTATTTAAAGTCCCCGCCAGTGTACAGACGTGACTGCACAAGAAGATGACGCCCTCTCCGGTCGCCATGATGGTGAATATTCGCCTAAAGACCGAAAGGTCGAAGACGATGTTCTGCTCCCGAAGGTAGCACAGGAACCCCATGATCATCGCCACTCCGTTGGGATTGATCTGGGCGGGCACTATCCCATAGAACACGAGTATCTTCCGAAACTCGGGCCATATGGGAAGTCGCAGGCCGACCTCGAAGTGTCGGATTGGGAAGATCATCGCCATCTGCGAGGAGGTGTTTAGTCGCTCAGACGGGCGAGGAAGCCTGGCGACATATCCTGGAGTCGCGAACTTGGAGTTGAACTCGTCCAAGTCTTTCTGATTCGTGATCGGCTTCTTGAACGAGCTCTCATCGAAGTTCTTCGCATGGTTAGCTCGCCTGATGGCCGCCTCGTCGATCATCTTGGGAAGAAAGGGAAGAGAGCGAGTATCGTAGAAGGGCGAGGATTGGAAGCCTGGAAGATGCTCGCTCAAGGAAGCTAGAGATCGCTAAAGGCGTATTTAAGACTCACCCACCCCCCCCCCCTATTTATACTAGTCGGTTAGTCTGGCTTGTCGAACACGACGCCGCGAGCACGACTAGGGGTGGCGAGTATCTAAGAAAAGTCGCCCAAAGTTCAGAGCGCGCCAACCGCCGACCTTCATCTAGCGAATACCTACATCACAGAAACATGAAGAAGCTCGCCAAAATATAGGCGACATTCAAACAGATATTCGGCAAAAAGGAGAGAAGAAAAAGCAAAACAAAAGAAGATCAAGTAAAACAAAGACAAGAGTGAAGGGCGAGTATTCGATTACTCGGCAAATCAACACTGCTTCAAATAAATCGTTCAAAAGATTCAAATAATGCTCGCGAGGAGCTATGAGAAGTGTGGGGTACGGTACTTCTACTTCTAAGGACTCCTATTCAATAGGAGAGACTGAGACCAGCTTATGAGCTTTGCTTTTTTTCATTCCAGATAGCCCAACGGCATCGATCAGAGCTCCCACCGGAGTATGCGCGCGACCTGCGAAAAAAGGCAAAAAGGGCCAGAACTTCAGCAGAATTCAGGAAACAGTGGCGACTATCCGAAGGCAGCGATCAAATACCTGGCCGAGGACTACGGGATCGTCGGCGAGGAGGGCTGCGAGATCGTCGGCGAGGAGAAGACCTTCCTCGGTGTGGGGAGGGAGAGTGATAGACGCCATCTCGGCGAGTAGAGTGGTTGCCGGAATGATCCCGGTTGGAGGGCAGGTCCCCTCGACCGCGACCATCTCCTGGTCGCCCTCCACCCCTTGGAGCGAAGAAGGCCGAAGACCCTCCAGTCCCGCCCCTGCGCGAGGACTCCCCCTGGTGGGAAGAGGGAGCAGTTGTGGTAGAAGGACGTTGATCGCCTGGAGGATTCACTGGCGGCGGGAGTCCAGGAGGAGGAGGCGGCAGCGCGGTCACAGGCAGCTGTGTGTTGCTCGCCGGCTCTGGTCGCGAGTTAGGTGGAGGAGGAGGCGGAGGAGGAGCGATGTTCGCCAGAGGAGCCCCATGCTCGCTCATCGGCCTCTTCTCCACAGAGGAGCTGTGGAGAATCCTTACCGCGCGACCACTCCGAGACCCACCCTCAGGCGAGATCATCGGGGATGATCGCAGCGGTGGTGCAGTCAAAGGCTCCTCCCGAGCCTCAGTATTCGGCGGATCTACAGATAGCAACAAAGACGTCAGAATGTCGCCGGAAGACAGCATAGATCGAAAAAGGGCGAGCAAGGAGCTCACCTCGGGCAGGGGGAGGGTCCGGTTGGGTTTGAGTTTGGATTTCATCCCTACTCGCCTCCGGGGCGACCTCTGCCGAGAGAGGAGCAGGGGGGAGAGCAGGCGAGAGCCCTTCGAGGCCCAAATCCTCCAGCAGCTGCTGACGCTGCTCACTCAGAGGATCGGCGACGTTCTCCTTAGTCGCCTCCTTTTTTCTCTCTCTCTTCTTCTTCTTCGCCGCCCTCTTCCTCTTCTTGTTCGCGAGGAAGGCGTCTACCTCGGTGTCCATGCGAGGAGGAGGAAGGGGCACGCCGATCAGATTCGCAAGGTCGGCCTTGGCCTTTTTGGCAGCCTCAGCAAAAGCTAGCGACATTGCGAGCGAGTACAGAAAGGTGGTTCCATCAGGGACCCCCCCCCCCCCCCCTCCTTTATATAGAGTCCAGGCGTCGGACAGTCAAGATCCGAGTATCTCCCTATACTCGCCAAGACAGAAGCTCGTCGAATAACGGTTGGATGTTTCTTTCCGAGCAACTCCGTTACTCGCAAAGAGCGGGGATTGTGTACAACCCTTATTCTCCGAGGGTAGGACCCACTCAAGGCCACGTAGGCAGGTCAAAGTCAAAGAGGCAAGACAAATCAGCCAGCAGGAGCAAAAGAAGGTTGGCGAGTATTGGCTAAATACTCGCCAGAAGGGCGACTATGGTCGAAGATACGTGCCGAGTATCCCGTATGTCGTCCCAAAGTGTCCGGCAACCACAGAAGACCTGAGCGAGTATCAGCCAGGCTTGTGCGAGCAGTAGCAGATACTCGCCAGATGGGCGACTATGGTCGAAGATGCTCGCCGAGTATCCCATATGTCGCCAGGTCAGGGCTGGGCTATAAACCCCCCCCCCCCCCCCTACCCCTTGGTTGCCTATAAATAGGACCCCAGGGGTACTTGGATTGGCACCTGTGCTTGAGCTTCTAGAACCCCATTTCCGAATTCTTGAGCCCGTCACCCCTGCTTGCTAGCCAAGTCGGTGCCTTCCTCGTACCTTGCTCGGCCATTCTTTGGTCTTGGAGGGGAAGTCTCTTCGGAGCTTCTGGGTACGTGGTGGGACCTCCCTGCCGCAGCACCTGGGGTCCTGTTTGTTGCTCTTCTAGCTTCTTCGTCGTTGCCAGCCAAGCCATCTCGTTGGGCTGCTGGGCGAGTAGCCTCCGGCTGCATTGGTCCGAATCTTGAGGTCAGGATTTTCCTGGCGTCAACACCTACTCCATTTTGCTGTGGAGTGCGTGGAGCGGAAAACTCGTGCCGAATTCCTAAGGTGTTACAAAAATTTGTAAAGTTTTCATTCTCAAATTCTCCCCCATGATCTGACCTTATGCGTTTTATTTTTAAATCCATTTCGTTCTGAACTTTAGTGCATAGGATAGAGAATTCAAAAAAAAGCATCAGATTTGGAAGCCAGAAACATTGTCCAAGATAGTCGTGAATAGTCATCTATCAATACAAAAGTATATCGTTTACCTCCTAGACTACACGTACTAATAGGACCAAAAAGATCCATTTGAATTAATTGTAGTGGCCTAGAAGTGGTAATGTCAGGTTTGCTTTTGAAAGATGATTTGGAGAACTTGCTTTTTTGGCATGTAGTACATAAAGAAGTCAAACTACCGGAATGACCGAGCCTCCGATGCCAAAGTTCTAGCCCCTCATTTTTCTCTACTAAGCATCGTAGATTATAGGATGATAAGTCCTCAAATTTCTAGGTGTTGTGAGCAACACCGTATTCGTTTTAGCGTCTAGAAATTTGCATGAATTTGTAGAGGTTTCAAATACAACATTTAAGCCCTTATCACATAATTGACTAATAGAAATCAGATTATGTTGTAAGCCATCTACAAACAAGACATTTGAAATAGAAAATACTTTATTACCAATGGTGCCAACGCCTAGAATGCGTCCTTTTCTGTTGTCTCCAAAGGTCACCAGTCCTCCTTTCTTCTTCTCCAGGCTAATGAATTTGTCTTCATCTCCCGTCATGTGCTTGGAACACCTAGAGTCCAAGTACCACACGTTCTCCTTATATTTCGCTTGCCAATATACCTAGAAAGAAGATGAGGGAAAATATCTGGTTACCCAAGTTGTTCCACCCATAGTGTAGGTAGACGACTTCGGTACCCAGACTTGCATTGCTTTCTTTTGACCTTTCCTCAAACATGAGCTAGACATGTGACCAAATTTTTTACATTTGGCACACAAGGTATAAGCGGTGGATGTCGCCCTTTTCGTTTTAGTAGAGCCCATGCTGGAAGATGGTGAATAACTTCCAGAACTGTTCGAATTCAGATTCTAGTCGGAACAGCTTCGACTCTTTCACCTGCGACGTACCTTCATGCGTTAGTTCAAGCAATTGCCAAATATCATACGCAGTTTCACAATTTCATGTTCTATTGAATTTAGTTTTATCTAACACACAAAAGAGATAGTTCATTGCTTTCACATTATTGGTGCAGTTCAATTTATCTGCATCATCCCATTTATCGCGAGGTTTGTCCAGCATTTGTTCGCCTACGGTGACAGTGGGTGCAGTGTATTTTGTCTCGACCATGGCCCATACGTCCATGTTTTGTGGCATCGGGAAAATTTTCATTCGAGTTCTCCAGTGACTATAGTCACTCCCCATAAACAGTGGAGGTCTGCTCACACCTTGACCTTTATGGAAGGCTTGATTTATGTTGGCCATTTTACTTCAGGAGCTTAATCCCTTTTTGAAGTAACCTAGCTCTGATACCGCTTGTTGGACCGAGTGGCCAACCTTAGAGGGGGGTGAATAAGGTTGTTAAACAATTCTTGAAGTTTTAAATAAAATACTGCAGGAATGCGCGCACTGGAGCTAGCGCTGGACAATAACCCAACCGCGCGGCGTTAGCTCTGAAAATAGCACCCTTACTGCAGGATAATGTTTCGGAAATAGCATTGCACCAATCAATATTTCACCAAGAAAAGAACACAGTATGTTATAATATAAAATGATCAAACATCGTATCATTGCATTAAAACATTGTTTATACAAATACACTTAGATCTCCATGACGTCGGAGATCGAAGGCGACAAATATTAAATCTTTGGTTTTCAATATCGACCCTAATCCAAGGACCAGTTGGCTCTCTACCTTTCCTCCCCAGAAAAGCCTTCGAGCCTACTCTTCACCTTTCTCCCAGAAAGGTTCTAAGAGCCCATGAGATCTCCCAGATCTCGACACCCTCCCAGGACAATTTCCCACGGAATCCTCCCCGGATTCTGACGAGCTCCCGGGTTAATTTCCACATATTACAAATCGGATTCCGATGTCCACACTAGACGATTTCACACACAAAAATGTAAAACAATAAAAGAGAAGAAGTAGAAGAGATGAGAAGAAGATGTGCTCCCTCAAGGTATATCTCCGGTTGCGGTGAGCGAACGACGCTTTTGATCTTCATTTAGTATGCGTACGTTGATGCTCTGATTCACGTTCTTAATCCGCACTCCGATGAACTTCTTCGTTATTGCATGAGGGAAAGTGTTCTTCGCTTTCGGTAGTGGCTCCTTGGTGCAAAAATGGCGAAACAGTCGACTTCTTCTTTTAGGTTTCAGAAGCCACGCATTGGAAAAAGAAAAGAACGCTTATATACTGATTCTTTAAGTTACCTCCGGTTACCGTGCGGCTGTAGTATCTTTACGCGCTTTTGCCAGCTGTCTAGCACCAAATCAGGAAGGTGCCCGAAAATATTCTCTTGCTGTCATTGGATAGCGCAGCGCGGTAGTCTTATAGCTTCGCAGTAGTATTCACGTCGAATCCTTCTTGACAACAGCTGATTATCAAGTCGACGTAATCTTCTCGTCGATAGAGCTAGCGTGCGATGGTAGTCTTCTTGATTAATCCATCGAGACAATAAGTCTTCTCGACGGCACCGTTGTGACGATATGGCATTCGTCTCGACGCAATGGTTAGAGCTCACGGTAGGTTATCGCGCGGCGATAGTCTTCTCAACGATATCATCTCAACGCACAAGTCTTCACGTTGATATTTGCCTTCACGTCGATAGCAAGTCCCATCGATATGCTAGCATCGGCGGTAGCACTAGCGCCCAACGGTAGGTCAGAAAGAGTGATTTGATATTGTCTCGATGATCAAATGCAGTATGTGATTTGATATTGTCAAACTAAGGAGATGCAGAATGCATGTTTCAACAGTTATTCACCGGGATGAGTCCCCTATCATCGAGAGAAGGTTTGTGTCGTCGAGATGCTAGTGCGGCGCAATAGTGTTACCGCCGCGTAGTAGAAAGTGCCTAGAAAGTGGAAAACGAGTACTGTTACTAATACGACGCGGTAGTGTTAACGCTGGCGTTAGCAATGTGCGTCGAGAAGGTGCATAGAGAAGGTTCTTCGAGAAGGTTCGTCAAGAATGTATCATCGAGATGCTAGCATGTTGCGGTAGCGCTAGTGCGGCGTAGTAGATTGTGAAACCAGATCCTTAAGTGGCGTTTTATGGGCGTCTGATCTCCTTGTATTGAGATCCAAGGGCTCAGATCAGTCTGTCTGAGAGCCCTAAGTAAGGCAGAGGAGTTCTCCACTTTCATTTTTAAGATCATTCATGACTTTGCGGCTAGGTGAGCGAGAGGAACCAGAGGAAGAAGATAACCTTGGTTCTGCCATTGTTGGAGCTCTGGAGCTTCGTTCATCGATCTGAGACCGGCAGCACGGAGAGGGATTGAAGGCGTACGTTTTCATCCATGCTACTTGAGTTTTTCGTGGCAAGGAAGAGATCTTAAAGGGTAACGACATCTCTCCTCCCGGTCTTTAGGATGTGCGCATGGCATCTCGTGTTTTGCCTTTCCTTTATTACTTTTTTTTGCAACGGATCTCTCAAGTGAGGGGGGTTCTGGTCGCCTGGTTCAAGAGGAACCATCAGTTCAATTGAGTTTGTCCCCGACATGATTTTGAATTAGAGATACGCTCCATTAGTGGATTAGGCATTTTGAGTCAAACTGAAATTGTGGTCGGTAGTCCGATTCGGTGACGTTGCTTAAGGTGCATTTTAGGGATTTTGCTAGAAATCTGATTATGGCAAGAAGTCGTTGTGATGCCCTTATATTTTTGTTTGAGAACGAACGTTAGCTTTGGACCGAAAAACTTGTGCATACGTAATGGCTTGTGATGCATGTTTGTGTGTGAAGGTGTGGCTTGGTCTTTGTGGTCGGCTGGCTAGCCCGTGAATGCTGGAATTCATGTATGGAGAGTGTATCGACACAAAAAGTCCCTTTTGTGTCAACTAACGAGAATGTTTGTGCTGATGTGTAAGCCCGATGGCATTGTGGGCCATGTGCGGGTGAGGTCTAGGCAAGAGTTATTAGCATCGGTTGTGTTTGGCTAGGTGTTTCTGGCAAGAATGTGTGAGCTGATGGACAAGCCCGTGACATTGTGGGCCATGTGTGGGTGGGGTCTCATCAGGAGTTCTTGGCCTTGGGCTTGGATGCCTTTGGGGGAAATGATGAGTACCCCTGTGATTTTTGCTGATGTGTGATGTTATGTTAGAAACATACATGTCATAGGGTGCCTTGGGTGAAAACCATGTTTACATACATGCTGCATTGGTAGGCCCCTTACTTTATTTGCTCAACATAGAAATGTGGATGATTCTTGTGACACTCATACCTGTTGTTTTTATGTTTATGTTGTTTAATTACATTTGCTTACAAAGTGCTGACTTGCAGGGTGTAGTTCCTCGGGGTCCGCTAGGATGGACGGGAGGAGGAGTGTTGTTATACCATTATTACTCAGCTAAAGCCGAACCTCGTTATACCGCTTTTTGTGTAATGGATGCAGGGCAAGGATCAGAAGCTGGAGCTAGCTCGTCGGCCAAAAAGGCTTAAGCCGCATAAAGTGTAACCACCTCCTGATTTTCTGCAAGTTTATGTTTCATTATGTTTACGGCTTGCAAGCCGAGGTAGCATAGGAATGCTTTTATCTTTTGGATGTTTTGTAGTGTATGGATGATGATTTGAACATTGGTTTTGTAAGCCTTTTAGGTCAGGTTACTCCTATGTAGTTGTGGAAGGCTTCTGTGTTTTCTGATAGTGTTTCCACTGTGTCTGTTTTGAGTTTTGAGTTGGGTAGATTCTATATCATCTTTTAATGCTAAAGCTGTGGCGATTATATGTTGTGGGAGTCTCGGCCGGACCCATATTATATGCTCTTTACAGGGAGGTGTTACAATTTGGTATGATAGGTAGGTTTATAATTCTTGTGAGATCTACTGTAATCGAATCGCATAAAGAGGTTGTCCACAAAGGAGTATTTTGCAGGACTATGAGTGTCCCTATGTTCGAGTCTTGAGAATAGAGCTTAATTAGTTTGTTTCCTTGCTTATGCTAGGATGGTGGCGACAATGCGGGGACATCGATGCGGCAAGAGGGGCCTTCGACAAGTAGTGTTGAAAGTCCACAATGTGCCTCTGAGTATTCTCTAGAGGGGGGTGAACAGAGTTTTAAATCTGTTATACCCTAGTTATGCACACATAATAAAAACTACTAAATACTATGCAATCATCAATACCAAAACAGAATAAAGTAATCACTGGAAATATAAATACAGAAAAGCAGTAAACTGGATAGCACCAAAATTCAATGCAGAAGACACAGAATTTTATAGTGGTTCCCCAAAATATGGGTAGCCCACTCTTCTACCTCCCTGGTAGGATTGCACTAACTGTGCCTGAGTCTTTTGATAAGGAAACTCTCAGAACCACCGAGTCTTTTGATAAGGAGACTCTTAGAACCACTGAGTCTTTTGATAAGGAGACTCTTAGAACCACTGAGACTTTTGATAAGGAGACTCTTAGAACCACTAAATCCTTTGGAAGAGGGATTCTTAAAACTCTTTTACAGTTGGTGGATGAGAACAGTAGAATGAAAAGAAAGAAGAGACAAGGATTCTCTAGTAAGAATCCTTCAGAAGTTGTCTCTTTGAATGTTGTAGTTTCTGTTTATCTCAGGATCTGAATATGATGAACCCTTGCTTATGATAGTTATGATTGCAAGGGTTATAAGCTTGATCCTGATTCTCTGCACTTTTGTAGACTTGCTGTTATGTGATGTAGAAAAAGCAGCATTGTTGTTATGATCTTTTGCTGTGCAGAGGAGTTGTTCTTCTATTATGTCTTAAGGTTGGTGAAGGAAGAAGAAGAAGCCCTATTTCGACAGACAAAGATATATGATCAGTTGTTCTTTTGTTTTCTTTCTTTCTCGGCATATTTATTCTCCATAATTTGAGTTTGAATTTGTTTCTTCTTATGAACTGTCCTTAGAAGGAATGTCCATTAGACAATTAATGTTTCCTTCTATTTTTGTTCCCGGCCTGTCCATCTGATTTGAATAAACTTCCAAGAATGTCTTTGCTGCATTTCTGGAATACTCAATTCCATTCTTGGCAATAATAGAGTCGTTGGAGAACAGTCTTCAACTTTGTAGACCTTCTAAAAAGGTATTAGAAAGGACAGCAGAAAAACTTCTATTTTTGAATGTACTCGACGCTGCGTCGACTTCATCTTTTGTCATATCGACGCACCTCTGAGTTCTTATAGAAGTAGCTTCAAATTCCTTCTTAGCTCTGGATGAACTCAGATGTTGACATTGCGTCGAGTTCTTATCGGCATATCCGTTGAGTTGGAGACTTGAATTTGAACTTCATCTTTTGTGTCTACTTGAAGTCAAAGTTGCATCGACTTCTAAGATGGCTTCGACAGGCTCTTCCTTCTGCGTCGAGTTCATTTCAAAGTTGCGTCGACTTCTGATATATCTTTGACACGCTCTATCTTCTTCTTCGAGATCATTTCGATATTGTGTCGACTTCACTTATACTTCGATAGACAGATTGAGTTTCTTCGACTTTCAATCAGAGTTACGTCGACATCTAGTCGAAGTTGTGTCAACTTCCATTTGACGCAATTCTTAACTTAACTAAATTTCTGCTTCTCTTAGGCATGGTCTTGCAACACTAGGTGAATGTGATATCCTAGGACATCTAATGATCATTTTACCCTTTCTATACAATGTGGGTAATATAACCTAACTGATGAAATCACTTTATGTAATTTGTTAGATACATCACAAGGGTTTTTCCCAACAATCTCCCCCTATTTATCTTAACAAATTTTACAAATAATTTAAGTGATTTCAAGTATGCTATTAAATAAGCATAGTAGATAACATATATAATAAGGCATGAAATCAAAATAGCATCATTGCACAGCAGCATAGACCAACATGATACCTTCCACTTTAATCAGAATGTCTTCCATATTTATATCACTTCAAATATGTTTACTAAGAAGTTATTCCAAAATATGTTCTCTTGTATTGTTCTATTCCTTTGGAGGAGTTTTCCTCTTCCTTGAGAAAAACTTTTCTGTTACCTTCCTTGAAGCAAATACCAGAGGTTCATCCTCTTCAGCATGAATGTCATCTTATTTTGGAGGCTCTACCTTAATTTGTGCATCCAATATTGCAGTATGAGCAGCCTCCTTAGCAATTGTTGATACTTCATCCAAGAGCTGATCTTTTTCTAAGGGCTTCCCTTGGGTTGATACAAACATCTCCCCAAGCTCCCCCTGGTTTGATGCTGGTATCTCCCCCTGAGTTCCTGCATGAAGCTCCCCCTGATATAGTTCAAGCTTTTCTTGAGGATTTGCAAGTGGCTCCCCCTGGATTTGTGCATCTCCTAAGAGTACATCTAGAATTGTTGTTTGAAATACAGTCAGCTTATTAGGACTATTATGATCAGAAGCATCAGTAATCTTATCCTTCTCTTGACCATCCTATTTTTCTTGACCAATCACTTCCTCCTTATGAAATTTCTCACCCTTCTGAACCTTGCTGACAAGGGAGGTTAAGAATTCTTTAGATACCATAGAGGAGGACATAAATGCTTTGAGGATCAGGAGAGACCCTTTTGATTCCTTCAGTTCACTCTCCATCTGTGAGTACTTCATATAACTTGTGTTGAAGGATAATCCTTTAGGTTCATCCTGGTTCTTATTGAGTTATTAAGGGGATTCTCTTATTCATGAAGTTCCACTTGCTCATTGACTGTGGGAGCACCATCTTCATTCTCTAGAATGATCGCAGTGGCTAGTAGTTCAGGTGTTGTAAGCTCATCTTCATCTGCAGCAGAGTCTTCATCTGAATCAATGTCAACTTTCTGATTCCCTTTGTCTTGACACTATGATGAATGATCCATGATGCTGAGCCTTTCAACTTGATCTGCAAGTTGGTCTTCTTCCTGCAAAATAGTGCTGGTGGAAGTTTCATTTCCCTTATAAAACATGTTAGCTTCATCAAAGACCACTTGCACCGACTCCTCAATTTTGAGAGAGCTTTTATTATAGTACCTATAGGCCTTGCATGATGAGGAATATCCCAAAAATATTCCATCATCAGCCTTCTTGTCAAATTTGGCAAGATGACTCTTCCCATTGTTTAGAATGAAGCAAGTACAACCAAAGATACTAAAGTAAGTGACTATATGTGCCTTTCCCTTTAATTACTCATAGGGGGCCTTCAACTTTGTCTTGTGGATGAGACTTCTATTCAAAACATAGTTGGTAGTATTTACTACCTCAACCCAAAAGGACTTTAGCAAGTTGGATTCAGCCAATAATACTCTTCCTGATTCAATTAAGGTTCTATTTTTCCTTTCAGCCACCCCATTTTGTTGGGAGGTTCTAGGAGCTGAAAAGCTTTGTCTTATCCCTTCATCCTCACAGAATCTACACATTAACTGATTTTCAAACTCAGTACCATGATCACTTCTGATCATAGCAACCTGAGTGTTGAATTCAGATTGAATCTGTCTAATGAATCTTGAGAGAATCTTGAAGGTGTCAGACTTAGCTTTTAGAAAGAACACCCAGCTGAGTCTAGAAAAGTCATCAACAATGACTAAAGTATAGGACTTACCTGCTAAGCTCTGAGTGGAGACAGGACCAAATAGGCCCATGTGCAATAGGTATAGGGTTCTGGGGGATCATTCTTACCAATTGGTTTGAATGATGATTTGATCTGCTTTCCAAGTTGGCAGGCTCTACAGGGATGGTCTTTATTAAACTTACTTGTTGGTAAGCCTCTTACTAGGTTAAGCTTAGACAGTTTAGTAATGGTCTTAAAATTTAGGTGACTGAGTCTCATATGCCACAACTCATTATTTTTTAACTGAGAGTTAAATAAGAAGATCTCTGACATAGTATACTCAAAATCTACAACATAAACCTTACCTTTTCTAAGACCAGTCAATACAATTTAGTCAGTTACAGAACTAACTATACGACATAAAGACTTAGTGAATACAATTTTGTATTCACCATCACATAGCTGACTAATACTGATTAGATTATGTTGAAGTCCTTAAACATAAGCTACCTTAGAGAAGGAGATTTTCCCAATCCTGAGAAAACTATATCCTTTGGTTTGACCAGAGTGGGAATTCCCAAAAATTACCATAGGCCCTTCCTTGGCCTTATAGTTTTCCAGCAATTCTTTTGCTCCAGTCATATGCATGGAGCATCCACTGTCCAGATACCACTACTGGTTTGTGGTTGAACTGTCTCCTTTCTGCACATGAAATCAAACATTATTATAGACCCTCAATTGTTGGGGTCTCTTTCTTCTATCATCATATAGAGTTATGAAAGAATAAGTTGGTCATTGACTATACCCCTAAGGTGGAGAAGTGCTGGATTATTATGCTAGCAATGTTTCATTATGTGCTCAATTTTAGAATAGCAGAAACACCTAGGAATATAAGAAGAGAGAGATCTAGATGTTTGGAAATTTCTTGCTGGAAGCATGTGTCGAGAAGAAATCAACGCATCTTTAGAGTTTCGTTGATTGTAATTCGTCGTGTCTGTATAGTTATGTTGATAATAATTTGATGCAGAATATTGGTTGCGTCGAATAGAATTTGACGCACCCTCATACTTGCTTCGAGTTGATGTCGAAGCATATGCCGAACTCCGTCGAGTTTCATTCGATGCATCTTTAAAACTGCGTCGAGTTCTAGTCGACGCATAATTCTTCTTATTAAGATTTTTATAATTTGTATTTGGCTTTTCTAAGGGGTGTTTACCTAGAATCCCTGTTATATTAGTAATGTTTACCCTATTGAATATGGTGAGTTTATTAGGGTTATTATTTTGTTCTTCATATGATTCTAAGTTGTTATTAGGTTGATTTATACTAGACCTAATGAATGCTATAGGATTTTCCCAGGCAAGTTTGCTAGGGATTAGTGTGTTGGTGGATGATAGTGATTCTAAATAAAGATGGTTAAACCTCTTAGAGAGATTTTGTGAGATGTCTTTAAGCTTTTGACTCCTCCCATTGAGTGAGTCCTCAAAGGCTTTTGCCTTTGTAAGTTCTTTCTTTAAATAAGAATTTTCATTAGTTAATGTGTATATTTCTTTTTCTTTCTTAAACATCTAATTTTTTAGATCATAGTTAACTGAGTGCAGATTGTCTTTCCTAAGGTCTTCTAGTTATTTTCTGATTATGTTATGTTCTTTTTGGCTGTTAATATAATTTTGACAGAATTCTTTAAAACAGTCTTTAAAGTCTCCCGAGGAAAAGACAAAATTATCAAAAATAGTTACCTGATTTTCTGCAGTAGAGTCTTCCTGGGCCATTAAGCAGGCTTCTTCAGTTGCACACTCTTCATCACTATCAGATGAGGAGGAGCTTGGCTCAGACTCTGAATCACTCCAGGTTTCAACAATGAAACCTTTTCCCCTTTTCTTATCCTTCCTCATGAATGATTTCTTCTTGTGTTCCTTCTTCTTGTTGCTTTTGTTCTTTTCCTCTTCAGGACATTCTGTGGCAAAGTTCCCAAGTTTTCTGCAAGAGAAATAGATAATTTCTTGTTTAGGAGTTTTATCATACCTTGGTTTGCTTGAACTCCTCTCCTTCCTTCTAGAGTCCTCAGTCTTGACCCATCTCTTGAATCTTTTGGCCAAGAGATTGAACATCTCTTCTTCAGAAGTGGAGAGCTCTCCTTCAGCAAGTGTCCTTTCCTTAAGAGTTGAGATTCTCTCCTAGGCTTCTGACTCGGCCCTGCTTTTTAGTAAGAGCTCATAAGACTTGAGTTTGCCTAGCATAACATCTGTAGACACTTCTCTGAGACACCTGGAATCTCTGATAGTCAAGATTCTTGAGTCCCATGTGCTTGTGATGCACATGAGGAGTTTGTCATTAATTTCTGTCAGAGAAATTTCTTTGTCAAGGCCCTTCAGCTCATTAGTGATGAAACTGAACCTGTCATACATCTCAGCTATGCTTTCTTCAGCCTTTTTCTTAAAGTTCTCATATTGGGATATGAGAAGGGACTTTTGGTCTTTTCTTTCATCAAAGCTGCCCTCAACTAATCTGGAAAGTGATTCCCATATTTCATTGGCAGAGTTGCAATCAGCAACATTTTGGAATATGTCGTCTGACATAGTTGACACCAGAATATTCATGGCTCTGGCATCACATGCCTTCTGCTTTTTCTTAGTTCTTAGCCTTTGTCCACTCATTCCTTAGGACTAATTCATGTGTTGCAGATCCACTGGCATCTTGTTTGTATGGTGCTGAGGGACCTGTAATAATGACATTGAAAATGTCTTCATCAATAGAGTTCATATATAGTTTTATTCTGGCCTTCCAAAGTGTAAACTTATTCATGTTACACACTGGTGGTATTGTTGATGCATAGTCCTTAGAACTCATATTCTTTAGAAAATAGTTTTAGTTAATTTTAAATAAAGAAATAAGAGTGAGGAGATCTTTTGATTAAGGTGTTAACCTTTTAATGATCAACCTACCTCCGATACCAATTGAAAATGCATCGTGTGTCTCTGAGTATTCTCTAGAGGGGGTGAATAGAGTTTTAAATCTTTTATACCCTAGTTATGCGCACACAATAAAAACTACTAAGTACTATGCAATCATCAACACCAAAATAAAATAAAGTAATCACAGGAAATATAAATACAGAAAAGCAGTGAACTGGACAGCACAGAAATTCAATGCAGAAGACACAGAATTTTATAGTGGTTCCCCAAAATATGGGTAGTACACTCTTCTACCTCCCTGGTAGGATTGCACTAACTATGTCTGAGTCTTTTGATAAGGAGACTCTCAGAACCACTGAGTCTTTTGATAAGGAGACTCTTAGAACCACTGAGTCTTTTGATAAGGAGACTCTTAGAACCACTGAGTTTTTTGATAAGGAGACTCTTAGAACAACTGAATCCTTTGGAAAAGGGATTCTTAAAACTCTTTTACGGTTGGTGGATGAGAACAGTAGAATTAGAAGAAAAGAGAGAAAAGGATTCTCCAGTAAGAATCCTTCAGAAGTTGTCTCTTTGAATGTCGTAGCTTCTGTTTATCTCAGGATCTGAATATGATGAACCCTTTCTTATGATAGTGATGATTGCAAGGGTTATAAGCTTGATCCTGATTCTCTGCACTTTTGTAGACTTGCTGCTATGTGATGTAGAAGAAGAAGCAACACTATTGTTATGATCTTTTGATGTGCAGAGGAGTTGTTCTTCTGTTCTGTCTTAGGGTTGGTGGAGGAAGAAGAAGAAGCCCTATTTCAACAGATAGTGATATATGATCACTAATTCTTTTGTTTTCTTTCTTTCTCAGCATATTTATACTCCATTATTTGAGATTAAATTTGTTCCTTCTTCTGCACTGTCCTTAGAAGGAATGACCATTGGACAATTGATGTTTCCTTCTATTTTTGTTCCTGACCCGTTCATCTGATTAGAATAAACTTCCAAGAATGTCTTTGTTGCATCTCTGGAATACTCCATTCCATTCTTGGCAATAAACGAGTCGTTGGAGAACAGTCTCAAGCTTTGTAGACCTTCTGAAAAGGTATTAGAAAAAACAACAGAAAAACTTCTATTTCTGACTATACTCGACGCTGCGTCGACTTCATCTTTTGTCATATTGACGCACCTCTGAGTTCTTATAGAAGTAGCTTCACATTCCTTCTTAGCTCTGGATGAACTCAAATGTCGACGTTGCGTCGAGTTCTTATCGACGTATCCGTCGAGTTGAAGACTTGAATTTAAACTTTATCTTCTGCGTCTACTTGAAGTCGAAGTTGTGTCGACTTCTAAGATGGCTCCGACGGAATCTTCCTTCTATGTCGAGTTCATTTCAAAGTTGCATCGACTTCTGATATAGCATTGACAGGCTCTGTCTTCTGCGTCGAGATCATTCAATGTTGCGTCGACTTCACTTATACTTTGACATACAGATTGAGTTACTTCGACTTTCAATCAGAGTTACATGGACATCTAGTCGAAGTTGCATCGACTTCAATTCAACGCAAGTCTTTACTTAACTGAATTTGTGCTTCTCTTAGGCCTGGTCTTGCAAAATTAGATGAATCTGATATCCTAGTACATCTAATGACTATTTTACCCTTTTTATACAATGTGGGTAATATCACCTAACTGATGAAATCACTTTAAGTAATTTGTTAGATAAATCACAAGAGTTTTTCCCAACAAGTGCTACTGCTCCGGGCCTCATGAATATAGGCGTGTCCCCGACAGTTTTCTGTTGCATGCTAGCAGAGGCGATGGTATCGGCCCAAGCTGCGGCGATGCCACAGGTTCTGACGTCTATCGTGCAGGTTACGACTTTTGTTATGCTGGCTGCAATGCCTGTTACACTGGAGGCGGGATTAAGGCAGGCAGAGCCATTAGCGGAGAGAGCATTTTGGCATGGATATCGATTTATGAAGTATTTCCTGAGTTTCCATCCTCTGACATTCAAGGGAGTTGGCACTCCAACGGATGCCGAGGACTGGTAGTCGAGAATTTAGGAACTCTTGAAAGCAGTAGAGACCCCAGAGGACAGGCAGTCCCAGTTTGCGAGTTTTTTGTTAGAAGGTGATGCCAAACTGTGGTGGGTGAATCATAGCGGTTGTCATTTCCCTGGACATGCCACGTCCATGGATGAGTTTGGAAACGCTTTCCTGAAGCGTTATATCCCCTCTTCGATGAGGTTAGCGCTACAGAGGCAGTTTTTGCACTTACTGCAGCGTGATAAGGCAGTTAACGAGTACATACAGGAGTTTACTCGATTGGGTCGTTATGCGGGGACGGCCATGGCAGATGATGAGGAGAGGGATAATCTCCTCTATCAAGGTCTGAGAGAAAATTTAAAGCAACCACTTATAGCCTTGAAGAATGCGGGATTTAAAGAGCTATTCGAAGCTGCTCGTACATTGGAGAGCGACATGGAGTGAACCCAGCATCGTAAGGGATTTGTAGCAAAGCAAGGAGAAGGTAAACCTTCTCTGTTTCAAGGGAAGTTTGAGGGAAGCCAATGGAAGAAAAAGCCCCGTCCATTTAGGACTGGTGAGAGAAGCGATGCAGCTTTTGGGGAGTTCCATTCTAAGGGACTGTGATGTGTTTTAAGTGTGGCAAGGTCGGCCACATAGCTCAGTTCTTGTTTCGAGGGTGGAGCTGAGATAGAGCAGAAGCATGAGCAGTCAGTGGGTTCTGGCCCTAGTTATGGGGAGAAAGGGAAAGAGGCAAAGTCAAGTGCTTCACGTTTCCCACTATGCAGCCTACAGCATACTATCTTGGGCAGCAGGAAGCGATTCGTCAACCTGGTGTGGTGACAGGTACGAAAAGTTTAGATTTTTGTTCGGTAACTTAATACTACTTGCGACCTTTCGTATTTGTTATGCGCGTGTTTAGGTTTCGTACTAGTTTCTGGCTACCCCTCTTGAGTGTTGTTCGACACAAAAGCATCACACTCTTTTCTCGCGGAAAGCTTTATCCGAAGGATCGGGGTTGAGTTTGTCAAAGTGTAGGTGGAGCTGAGCTTGCGCATGCCGAATGGATCTTTCATGACCACCAAGAGGAAAGGACATACTATTTTGTGAATATACGATTATGACTTTGAGTTGGTAGCAGCAATTTTTCCACTAGCCGAGTTTGACGTTATCTTGAGGATGGACTGGCTTGCAGAGCAATGAGCTAGTATTGACTGTCGGTTGAAGGTGGTGACCCTAAGGAGCGAAGGTAGAGCGGAGATCAAGTTAGATGGCCTAAGCGGAGTGTCTTGCTCCATGGTTTCCGCTATACAAATGATGTGTGTGGTAAACCAAGGAGGTGAGTCATTTATAGCTTCGTTGGAGACTCACTCCACGAAGCTGGCAATCGAAGAAGTCCCAGTGGTGGAAGAGTTTGAGGACGTGTTCCCCGAGGAGCTTCCGGGAGTACCCCCCTCAGCGTGAAATTGACTTTTCGATAGAGTTAGTACCGGGTGCGAGGCCGATGTCACGTCCTTCATTTAGGATGGCAATGAAGGAACTGGCCAAGATTAAGGTTTAGTTGCAAGAGTTGTTAGAGCAAGGGTACACTAGGCCCAGTTTTACGTCGTGGACCGCGCTAGTGTTGTTTGTAAAGAAAAGGGATGGTAGTATGCAGTTGTGCATTGGCTACCATGAGTTGAATAAGTTGATCATTAAGAATAAGTATCCTATTCCGCGAATCGATGATTTGTTCGACCAGCAGATAGGGTCGGCGGTGTACTCCAAGTTGGACTTGAAGTCGTGGTAGTACCAGTTGAAGATTCGATAAGAGGATATTCCCAAGATAACATTTGGGACTAGGTAAGGTCATTTTGAGTTCTCGGTGATGTTGTTCGGTTTGACGAATGCGCCATAAGTGTTCATGCATTTAATGAACAGAGTGTTTCAGCAATACTTGGATTCGTTCATGGTATTGTTAATAGATGGCATTTCAGTGTATTCAAACTCAAAAGCGGAGCATGAATCTCACTTGAGATTGAAATTGCAGACTCTGCGGGTGAACCAGCTTTATGCTAATTTCTCAAAATGTGAGTTTTGGATCGGGAAGGTGGCATTCTTGGGTCACGTTATCAGTGGAGATGGGGTGGCAGTAGAACCGGCAAAGATTGAAGCCATTAGGGATTGGCCTGTATATATTGAGAACCGTGGCAGAAGTCAGGAGCTTCCTTGGACTAGCCAGTTATTACAGAATATATTCGTTGTGAACTTTTCGCAGATGGCATTGCCCCTCGCCTCTCTTACTCGCAAGGACCAAAAGTTTGTGTGGACGCTGGAGTGTACTCGTGTGTTTGTGAACTTGAAGGAAAGATTAGTGTCTGCTCCAATCCATAGTTTCCTAGTGGGACTGATGGGTTTCAGATTTTCAGCGACGTGTCAAGTTGCGGTTTAGGTTGTGTGCTGGTGCAGCATGACAACTTGATAGCTTATGGGTCGAGACAGTTAAATCATCTTGAGTGGAATTACCCCATCCATGATTTGGAGATGGCAACAGTGATCTTTGCATTGAAATTATGGCGGCACTATGTGTATGGTGCAAAGGTGGAGATCTTCACGAACCACAAAAGTCTGATGTATCTCCTGGATCAGAAAGATTTAAATATGCAACTACGTAGGTGGGTCGAGTTCCTTGGGGACTGCGACAAGAAATTCAGTATACGCCAGGGAAGACCAATGTGGTGTCTAATGCCTTGAGTAGAAAGTATTTCGGGCAAGGTAACTGGACTGAAGCGCATGATGAGCGGTTAGTGCGAGACTTCAAGTCTCTTGACATTGCTTGTGTGGCTAGAGGTGAGTCTAACGCAGCTCGGTTAAATTGGATTGAGATGCAGTGTGATATAACTGATCGAATCCGAGAGGCGACTAGTGCAGACGAAGAGTGTCAACAGTTAATGTTGGAAGCTCAGCAAAGCGAAGATAGTGCTTTGGAGATGGTTAGTGGACTTTTGAAGATAAATCGAAGGGTATGTGTTCCGCGCTTTGGCAAGCTCTATGAGGAGTTGATGTTTGAGGCTCACTTCACGAAGTACTCCATTCATCCAGGTAGTGCAAAGATGTACTTGGATATGAAAAAAATCCTTTTGGGGGACTGGGATGAAGCAGGACGTAGCTTTGTATGTAAGTCGATGTCATACTTGTGCCTTAATGAAGGCTAAGTGCCAAAGTCCGGGCAGGTTCATGAAACCTCTTCCTATCCCAGAATGGAAATTCGACGACATCTCCATGGACTTTGTGCATGGTTTGCCTTGGTCGCAGCAGTGTAACGATGCGATTTGGGTGATTATGGATTGCCTAACCAAGGTGGCTCACTTCATTCCAAATCAGAAGGGAGATAGTGTGGAGAAGCACTTGGAGCTTTATGTTCATAATATTGTGCATTTGCACGGGATTCCAATGAGCTTTATTAGTGATTGTGATGGACGGTTCACATCTTAGGACTGGAGGTTAGTGTAGAAAAATTTGGGCACAAAGCTTAACTTTAGTACCGCGTTCCATCCGCAGACCGATGGTCAAACAGAGAGAACGAATCTTACTTTGGAGGATATGTTGAGGATGTGTGATCTTAATTTTGGTAAGAGTTGGGAAGACCACCTTTTCATGGTAAAGTTTGCCTACAATAATAGCTTCCATGCGAGTATCAAGATGGCGCCATACGAGGCATTGCATGAAAGGCAGTGTCGAACATCGATGTCTTGGGTAGAGGCGGGAGACACTCAGCTTTTAAGAAAGAAAGTGGTGGCAGACGCTTGTAAGATGGTGTAAACGATTCAGGAGAAAATGAAGGTTGCTCAGGATCGGCAAGCAAAGTATTTAACACGCGCCATAGAAATGTGGAGTTTGCAGTGGGCGACATGGTCTACTTGAAGATCAAGTCGTTCAAAGGCATTTCGTGTGTTCGGCAACTCAAGAAGTTGAGCCCGTGGTATTTGGGTCCGTTTGAGGTTATTGAACGCATTGGCAAAGCAACCTATCGGTTGGCGCTGCCCGCAGAGCTAAGTGGATTACACTATGTTTTTCATGTCTCTATACAGAGGAAAGTATTGGTGGAGCTGAGGGTTGTGGTCCAGCCAGTGGCAGAGGACTTGAGGATGAGGGTTCGTCCAGTTTGCGTGGAGGATTCGAAAATCTAGCATTTGCGGAATAAGGAAGTCAAGCTGGTAAATGTGTGATGGGACAATTGCGGGCGAGACAAATTCTCTTGGGAGCGTGAGTAAGAGATGCAGGAGGATTTCTCAAAACTGTTTGTGTCAGATATGGGTTATATGTTTTGATTTAGCCTTTTAAATTTTGAGGAAAAAATTCTTTTAAGGGGGAAGGAGTTGTAACACCCCAATTTTCCAGTTCTGATCGTTAACGCTGGACGGTAGGTGCTACCGCTCACAGTAGTTATTCGTCGGGATTGTTGGAACACTGTTTTCCGCATCCCTTTGATTTGAGAATAACAAATCTTACTTGTATTTGATCTTGTTGACATTGTGTTTTTAGCATGCAGGTTTGAACTATATTAACACTAGGATGTTGCATTGTTGGTCTGGACTTTCCCATAAGCTAAAATGATGAAAGTGGTCTAACGCCAGGCGTTAGCTCTTAACACCGACATTGACGCTCGATGATATTGACACTCGACGATATGGTCTGGACTTGCCCACAAGCTGAAATGATGAAAGTGGTCTAACGTCAGGCGTTAGGACTTAACGCCGGCATTGACACTCGACTATATGGCATGGAGGGAAGCTGCCATGATTGCATGAGCATTATAGGAATGATTTGACTTAACGTCAGCGTTAGCCCCAACACCAGCGTTAAGGTTGCCTAAAATGAATGTTTCCAAAGATGCAGTATTTCCTTCATGTTTTGAAGATCTGAGCCATCAAGTTCTTTCTATATTGGGTCAATGCCTGGTGTTAGCCTTAACGTCGGTGTTAGCTTCCAGTCATATAAATTTGAGGCATTCGTTCTCTTCAACCATCCATGCCAAGGAGCCCTATTCCAGCACTCTGAATTATTTGTAAGGGCCATATTTCCAGACCACAAACTCCCATTCAATTTCAAAAGAAGGAATCCAAGGAGGCTTGGATCAACGCTAACTCAATGCGAAGAACGCACGCTTTGACTTCAACGATCTTCGGCGATTCTTTGTCGTCTCCTTCAGATTACCTCATAGGTAGTTTTATATTTTGTCTCTTGTATTTTTATAACACCTTTTTCATTATGATCATTTAGTAAATTCACCTCGGGTTGGCGACTAGGTTTGGCTAGGACTTAGGGCAGAAATTTGCCTCATGTTGGCAACTGGGTCTAGGGAGTAGATCTAGGGGGTGCTCGAGGCCTTTCTGGGGATAGAATGGCTAGAGCGGCTTGAGGTCATATCTGGGGATAAATCGGCTAAAGCCAACTGGTTCTTAGTGAGAAGAGTCAGTATAAAAAACGAAAAGAGTATTTCATATTCGTCTTGATTTCTAGCATCATAGAAATCAAATTTTGTAATCAAATTTTATAAATGATAATCATGTCTTTTCATGTTAAATAAAATTGATTTCATTTCTTATTAAGAGCTCTTTACTTTTGTTTCAATTTACTTATTGGAAAATCACAAAAGTTTTCTTAAAATCGTAAAGTTTTCTAAAACCCTTATTCACCCCCCCCCCCCCCTCTAAGGGCGCCTCAAGATCCATCAAGTGGTATCAGAGATAGGTTATTCCAAAATGGTCTAACAACCTGGAATAATGAAGCTTCATGATCTCGCTTTTCATGAGGGGCAAGGGATAAGTAGACCTCCATTATTTAATGGGTCGGACTATAACTACTGGAGGACTAGAATGCGTTATTTTCTTATGACTTTCGATATAGAAGTCTGGGCTTGGGTAGAACAACGATATACTCCTCCTACAAGTGTAGTTGGTGAAGTGACCATGGAAAAGCCCAGAGATAAATGGGATGAGAGGGATAAGGCTATGTGTAAAAATAACGCTAAAGTAATGAACGCTCTATTATGTGCCTTAGATAGAACATAATTTAATTGTGTTTGTACTTTTGAAACTGCCTTTGAAATTTCGAATTTATTAGAGCTAGGTGCATCGCAGGTCAAGGACTCAAAGCTCTTTCAACTAGAGTCCGAATATGAGAAATTCCGGATTGAGGAAAATGAAGACGTGGACACCATGTACACAAAGTTTACAAAGATTGTTAATGCATCAAGAGTTCTTGGAAAGAATGTTTCCAACGACGATCTTGTAATGACGATTCTAAGAACTCTCCCTCCATGCTTCAATCCAAAGGTGACGGCCATCTCCCAATCGCACGATATTAAGCGGCTCCAAATCGAGAGTCTCATTGAGAATCTAAAAACCCATGAGGTGGAACTCAAGATCCAACATGAAGAGTACAATATGGAGCCGAAAACGAAAGCATTGGTGCTGAAATTAAAAACTGAGGTCGGCGACAAAGAAGACGATAGAACTTCAAAAGATTCATGCGGGATGCCAAAAGAAGAAAAACTTTTCGAATACCTCACCAAAGGGTACAACAAGCATGGGTCATGAAAGAACAAGGCGAGCCACAATGATGTGGAGAAATCTCTTCCAGAGTGCTTCAATTGCAGGAAGGTCGGACACGTCCGAAGTGAGTGTCCAAAAATTCTAGAGAAGGAGAAGGAGAAGAGGCACAAAAAGAAGGACAAGAAGAAAAAGTATACGTCTTCCGAGGAGTCAAGCGCAACAACATCAAGTGACGATGAGGAGGCAAATATGTGCCTCATGGGAAGAAGTCACGAACCATCGAATGACGATTGCAGTGTCCAAAGAGATACTGAGGTACTTCCTCCCTCGTATGATGAGTTATTTTTTGAATATATGAAATAGTGCAAACACTTTGAGAAAAATCTGAATAAATTTGAAATACTTAAATCAGAAAATAAGGCGTTATTAAAAGAAAATAAAACATTAGGGAAAGAGAAGGGTTCTTGCCAAGATTACACTCACTCCATGGTAAATATTAAGAAATTTGAAGAAACACTTTCCAAGGCTCATTCTGATGTCAAAACTCTAACTAACAAAAAGGGAGCCTTAGAAAGAAAATTAATAACCTCACATTCTCAAATTAATAATGAAAAAGAAAACATTAGAAAAATGGTGTGATGAAAACACTCATTTAAAAGGCCGAATCCAAGACTTAAACTTGGTTATAGAAAAATTCAGTGTTGGCCAGAAGACCCTTGACAAGATTTTGGCCAACCAAAGGCATGTAAGTGCAAAATATGGGCTAGGATATGACTCTGGAAGTTACCGCTCAGCAGTAATTGTTACCGTTGGCGGTAGTAACAAAACAAATAACTCGTGTTCTATAAAATCTACACCCTTCTTTACTACTCTCCTACCCTCCAGCAATAGTCCAAAGAAAAATCTGAAAAAGGTCTCAACTCCTTTTGTGTCTTGTGCCAAGTGTTCTCACCTTGGACACACCATGGGCTCTTGTAGGAAGAAAAGTAGATGCGATATCAAGCAAATCTGGATACCTGATAATGCATTATTTATAGTTATTTTTATACAATATTTTAGTACTAATTAATTAATTTTTATATAATTTTAGTTTAATATATATCTAATTTACTTTATTTTGTGTTTTCAGGTAATCTGGGGCTGCTAATAACAAATTCAAGCCCACAGCCGTGTTCATGGGAAATTCCAAAACAAATCTGCAAAAATCCTCAGTACACGCCCCAGGTCACGGGCGTGACCTAGGGGCGTGACCATGGTCACGACCGTGCTCCGCCTTCAGCTCCCGGATGACATTGCCACCACGGGCGGACCCACATAAAGACACGGTCAGGCACGTGCCCGACCGTGTTTTTTGCGAAATCCCGCCCGCGGCTAGGTTTTCCAGTTCTCCGCGCGGCAATTTCGCTTCCCTCCCGCTCGCCTCCTCCGCAAATCGCAATCGACGGCTACTCCCGTCCTCCGCAATCGACGCCTCCTCCGCCTCGACGGCCTCCTCCCGTCCTCCGTAGTCCGAAATCGACGCCTCCTCCGCCTCGACGGCCTCCTCCGCAATCCGCAATCGACGCCTCCTCCGCCTCGTCGGCCTCCTCCCGTCCTCCGCAGTCCGCAATCGCCGCAGTTACGCCTGCTCGCCACCTCCTCCCATTTCTGCGGCCTTGACGGTTATGCGTCTTCTTCCTCCCCCATCGGAACTAAACAGAGGTAACTGTAAGTCTGTAACGATCGGCTTTCTTCTTCTTCTTTTTCGATTTTATTTCCTGCAAGAGAAAACATAATGAAAATCCCTGCTGATTGCTGAAGTTCCATTCTGGTGAGATAATGGGGTCATAGAGCTTATTTTTCCTTTGTCATGCTTCTCTTGCAGCTCATTCTAGTGTTATGATGTCGGTTTATTGCACATTGTCATCACCATGTTTTTATAAAAATTCACTTGCCACCTGCACAATCAATTTAGAACCACATGCAATCATAAGCCTTTTTTGTTTGTTTTTCATTCACCATCATCCACAATCCAACTAGTGTCATACTTCACACCCATTTTGTAGCATGAAGCCGAAGCATGTAAATTATAGTTTTATGTGACAAGTGAAAAATCCTAAAACAATGTTGCTACCATTTGATCAAGATTAAAAACAGGTACTTGAAATGGATATGTGTAATACAGTTTACTGATGCCATCTACAGATTCAGATTATATATTGGGGGTTCATTTTCATTAGAATTGGACCTCCAATGCTAATTTCGGAGCCTCAATTATGACAAAACGAACATAGCCCGTTATTCATGCATTTCCTGGCTTTAGTAATTGCATTGAGTTGGCTTACTTGATTTTAAAGTAATCAATTTGTTAATACATAATAGTATGTATGGGAAAAAAATATTTCGGGGGCGCTACCCCCGAACCCCCTTTCAGGGGGCACTGCCCCCCGAACCCCCCCAATATATATTAATTAAATTGTGCCCGTGCACCTTCAAAATCCTAGTTCCGCCCCTGATTGCCACGTCGGTTTATGATTACACGCCCCAGGTCACGGGCGTGACCTTGGGCGTGACCTTCAGGTCGTGGGCGTGACTCGCCCGACAAACATTCAATACAAGCAGTTTCGCCGCCGAGTCGTTCCAGCTTACACGCCCTTGGTCACGGGCGTGACCAAGGGGCGTGACCTCTCCCGCAACTGCCAAATTAACTCCAGATCATGTCGTTTCCCACCGTTTCCTGACTCGGTCAAGACATGCCCTAGGTCACGGGCGTGACCTAGGCTGTGACCCGTCCAGATGATCAATTTTGGCGGTTTCTCTCCCCCAACGTTCCCGGGCTTTCAAGACGCAGTTACGCAGCTTACACGCCCTTGGTCACAGGCGTGACCAAGGGAGTGACTCACCAATTTTCTGCCTATAAAAGCCAGCTGCTGCCAAAGTAATGGGAATCCAGTCCTAGCTTCGATTGGGTCGTTTCTAATATAGTTTTTCTTTATTTTTCTTAGTGTAACTTTATTTTATGTCTTATCTTTTTAATTCCTAGCTTAGATTTACTTTACTTGCAATTGTACTTTTCTTTACATAGAAATATAAATGTTTTTCTTCTCAATTATGTTTAGCTAATTTTCATAGCATTTGATCGGATGAATTCTTAAGCTATTATATTTTGTAATCTCTTATTCATTGTTTAGTTTTGGAAAACTAAGATTTACCGTTGATTTTGCAATTATTGGTTTCATATTTCTAGGGTATGATAATCAAGTTTGATCCGTATTTTAGTGTATCGAGAGATGTGTAAATACGGGTAGATCGCTCATCGGTAAAAAGAGTTGTATGCATTCCTCGAGAGAGGGTGACGCAAATCTTCCGGATTAGAGTCAAATCCAATAGTGGGGCTCACTGCATAAAGCAAGCTTAGGGGTTTCGACTGGCCGGGGGTCTTAATCGATCAACCTAAGGTTAGGTGATAGTTCTCTCGAGAGAGGCTCTATCATATTTTGGGAACCTCCACGGTCAAGTTTGTCCAAATCAATTTATGATGTTTACGAAATATTTTACTTAAGAAGAATTCTCGATCAAATGTTTCATTTCTTTTATTATTTCTTTTATAAATTTTTTAACTATTTTTCAGATAAAATAATTATAATTTGCGTGAGTAGAAGTACTCAACAACCCCATGGAATACGACACTTGATATTTATTTCTAAATATCATATACTATGAATGATAGGTGCTCTTGCCTATAGTTCGTAGAATTTGGAGAAATTTTATATCCTAAATTTTAGATATCAAGTTTTTGGCGTCGTTGCCGGGGACTATTTTTGTTGATATTTTGAAAGCGTAAATTTTATTACTTTTATCATTCTTTTTCTCCCCATATCTCTTTTTACTTTTTCTTTTAAAATTCCATTTTATTTGGTAACGGTTGTCTATTTTTCTTTCTAAAAAAATAATGTTATCGCAATTGGCCGCAAAAGTTGTCGAGCTTCAACATAAGGTAAACCTTTTGGAAGCCGCACGAAAGCGCCAACTTATTTGTTATTTTTGTGGGGGTTATCATTCTAGTAAGGAATGCTATTTTTCATTTCAAAATTTTCTCGTGAAAATCAAATTAAATTTTCTAATGAAAATTATAATTTTTATAATGAAAATAATAATTTTTATGATGAAAATATTTTTCTTTAAATTATGATTCGATTGAATTTCCTTCTTGCTCTGATGTTGATTATTCATGGTGGCAAGGTCATCCGGATAGTTTTCAGTGCGAAGAAGGAAATTCCTTCAATCAGGATTTGCATTCCTCACCTTTTCCGCAAATTTATTCTTCTTTTGATCTTGAAATTTTTTCGAATTTTTCTTCAAATTTAAATAATTATTCTCAAGATCAAGAAGAACAATTGTACCAAGAATTTCACAAGGTCATGGAGACACCGGGCGAATTAGAAAATGAAATTTTTTCTTCTTCTCCTTCGCCGGCCCTTTCTTCTCTTTCTCATGAAATTATAATTTGTGAAGGAATTGTGTCCCGTGAATTTAATTCCCTTGGTATTGATTTTTCTGATCATAATTTTATTCTTGAAAATAAACAACCGGAGCTTAATCATGTGTTTTCACAAAAAACTCCTCCTTGTGAAAAATTTTCTGACTCGCTTAATTTTGATTCTTTTGATACTAACAATGTTCATGTTGAGGATGAGCCGTTGCAACCAAACGTCTTCACCGATCCATTTGCCGCTCATCTCCAACAATCCAAATTACCTAAGGTATGTATAGGTAATTTGGATTCACAATTTGAAGCTAACGGACAACGAAAGAATCAGGACTATAGCGGAGGAGTAGCCGGGCGACCGACTTCGGCATGCTCACCTGAGCGTGAATTAAGGGAGTTGCCTGTGCATTTTTATTTTTATTTTCCTTTTTCCTAACAATAACCGTCTAGCTTAAAGACGGGAAAAAGAAAAGCGCTCTTGGGAGACACCCCTTGTTTATCTTTTCCTTTCTTGTATTTTTTTTGTCCTATGCATTTTTTTTTATTGTTTTCTCTCTTACTTAGTTTTTCTTAACATTGAGGACAATGTTTCCCTCTAGTCTGGGGGAATATTGGTTTTCATGTTTATTTTAAAAGCAAATTCAAAACACAAAAAAATATTTTCATATTTCTTATCAGTTTTTTTTATGTTGCATTTTTTTTTCACAAAAAAAAAACCCAATAAAAATTAGATTTTATTATAAAACTTATGAAAAAAACATGTAAGAATTTGAGTTAATTTTTGTTTTAGTACCCCCATGATTATGTCTTTTCTTGTTTTTAATCATTTATATACTTGCTTAGTTAGAATAAATTTCTCTAATTTTTATTTTGCCTATGTTTCACGAGTAATATGTTGACTCATGCAGTGTTTCTAATTAAGGTAGCATGTTATTTTTGAAAAACTTTCATGAATATTTGCACTTTTTCATAGCTATCTTTTTATATTTTTCACTTTTATAAAATCTAACATCCCTTATTTTCTTTTTTAAAAAAATCTTTGTAATGTTGATTAGTGTTGAGTGTAGTAGATGCGAACCGATCTAGACGCTTGTCATTTTTATTTTCATGAAAAGTCAATTCTCTTTATTTTCTATCTAGAATTTGCATCACTTGAATTTTTCAATACTTTGCTAAAATAGACTTAGAAGCATGAATATGATCAAGGCATTTTATTGAATAGATTGAGCCTTTGTATTCCAAACCCTAAAAGTTTAATCATTGTTAGCCACCTTGTGCCTTTTCCCTTCCTTTTGGTTGCTCCATTTATTTTTCACCAAAGCCAAATAGCTTACCTATGTTGCACACAAATTTATTTTGAGCTTTATATGTTGCTAGTGTGTACTACATTTTGTGAAGATGGTGGAAGTTTCAATTATCTCATGATGGATACAGAAGAAGGAAATAAATAGCAAAAAGCAAACAAAAAAATTGATGAAAAAATATTTGAAAAATTATGTGAAAAAGATTATGAAAAAAAGCTATTTTTGATCCCAATTCTATATATCAAAAATAATTTGGGGTATCAAAAATTATTTTTAGCAACATCATTTCATGCAAAGCTCTCCCTTATGTTTAAGTGTGCTTGAACCCTTCATGTTTATCTTTTGATTTCCGCACTTTTAAACCCAAGCCAAAACGTTACGCCTAATGAAAGTCCTTTTGATTAATGCTTCTTAGGTTTATTTTTAGTACGGTAACGAGAAAGTAAATTGGGTAAATTTTTTTTAGGTAAGAGTATGGATTTTTGACTTGAATTGATATGATTATAAAATGTCTCTAAGATTTTAGTAGCAATTCAATGCGCTTTTCATTCGTCATATTACTCAGTTTTTACTTTTGCTAAAATATGGGATGATTTATTTTATGCTAGTGGAATTTATAAAATTATTTGCTAAGACCAAGTAATAATTTTCAGTTTGTTTTTCATAGTTTTCCTACCTTTAATTTCGCATCGTACTCGTGTACGGCATAGCCAAATTGATTGATTAGTTTATTTTATTTTTGCTAGCTCGTATGTGTTTGCTTGGGGGCAAGCAAAATACTTAGTCCGGGGGTATTTGTTAATGCATTATTTATAGTTATTTTTATATAATATTTTAGTAGTAATTAATTAGTTTTTATATAATTTTAGTTTAATATATATCTAATTTACTTTATTTTGTGTTTTCAGGTAATCTGGGGCTGCTAATAACAAATTCAAGCCCACAACCGTGTTCATGGGAAATTCCAGAACAAATCTGCAAAAATCCTCAGTACACGCCCCAGGTCACGGGAGTGACCTGGGGGCGTGACCATGGTCACGGCCGTGCTTCGCCTTCAGCTCCCGGATGACATTGCCATGTCGGTTTATGATTACACGCCCCAGGTCACGGGTGTGACCTGGGGCGTGACCTTCAGGTCACGGGCGTGACTCGCCCGACAAGCATTCAATACAAGCAGTTTCGCCGCCGAGCCATTCCAACTTACACGCCCTTGGTCACGGGCGTGACCAAGGGACGTGACCTCTCCCGCAACTGCCAAATTAACTCCAGATCGCGCCATTTCCGGCCATTTCCTGACTCGATCAAGACACTCCCTAGGTCACGGGCGTGACCAAGGCCGTGACCCGTCCAGATGATCAATTTTGGCGGTTTCTCTCCCCCAACGTTCCCGGGCTTTCAAGACGTAGTTACGCAGCTTACACGCCCTTGGTCACGGGCGTGACCAAGGGCGTGACTCACCAATTTTCTGCCTATAAAAGCTAGTTGCTGCCAAAGTGATGGGAATCCAGTCCTAGCTTCGATTGGGTCGTTTCTAGTATAGTTTTTCTGCATTTTTCTTAGTGTAACTTTATTTTATGTCTTGTCTTTTTAATTCCTAGCTTAGATTTACTTTACTTGCAATTGTACTTTTCTTTACATAGAAATATAAATGTTTTTCTTCTCAATTATGTTTAGCTAATTTTCATAGCATTTGATCGGATGAATTCTTAAGCTTTTATATTTCGTAATCTCTTATTCATAGTTTAGTTTTGGAAAACTAAGATTTACTGTTGATTTTGCAATTATTGGTTTCATATTTCTAGGGTATGATAATCAAGTTGATCCGTATTTTAGTGTATCGAGAGATCCGTAAATACGGGTAGATCGCTCATCAGTAAAAAGAGTTGTATGCATTCCTCGAGAGAGGGTGACGCAAATCTTCCGGATTGGAGTCAAATCCAATAGTGGGGCTCACCGCATAAAGCAAGCTTAGGGGTTTTGACTGGCCGAGGGGTCTTAATCGATCAACCTAAGGTTAGGTGGTAGTTCTCTCGAGAGAGGCTCTATCATATTTTGGGAACCTCCACGGTCAAGTTTGTCCAAATCAATTTATGATGTTTACGAAATAATTTACTTAAGAAGAATTCTCGATCAAATGTTTCATTTCTTTTATTATTTCTTTTATAAAACCTTTTAACTATTTTTCCGATAAAATAATTATAATTTGCATGAGTAGAAGTACTCAACAACCCCGTGGAATACGACACTTGATATTTATTTCTAAATATCCTATACTATGAATGATAGGTGCTCTTGCCTATAGTTCGTAGAATTTGGAGAAATTTTATATCATAAATTTTAGCTATCAATACCTAAGATTTCCACATATTCTATGGGAGGAGCCACTGGGGTATCTGGATCTTGTCATCCTATACCATTTTAGGCATATTAACCAGCTAAGGACAAATGATGGCATGCAATCCATGGACTCATATTTCTCAAATCACATGTCAGGAAACAAAGATAAAGACCTTAGCTCTGTAACAAAAAATATATACATTTAAAATCACATATCCTTATATAACAAAAATAAAGTCATAGTCTATAAAATGGTATTTAGGTCTAAACGCTTAGAATGTCCATGATCATTCACCCAGATTATGTGTCTCACAATACCGAGGGCATAGGATTACATACATTAAAGACCTAACCTCTAAGTCATGTCTTGTCCTTAACCGGGGAGGGTTCCAGTGGGACCTTGCAAGGCACTATGGGGAAAGAGTGCTAGGTTGAGCATTCTCTAGTGTGTGCATATGGGATTAACACCCCAACCTACGGCATGTGTACAGCTCCTCATGCCCATCCGTCACTTAGTACGGGGCTAGTGTGTAGGCATTAGTTAGGGTATTATAATCTAGGACATACATATATCATATGTTTTGTATACTGAAAGTGCACAGTTAACCTCACTAGAATTCTCTAGAGGGGGGTGAATAGAGATTAAAAAATATTTTGTGCAATGTTAACATATATGTTTATGATCACAGATTATAGCTTCCCACACACCAACAAGAATTAAACAAATAAAGAAAGTAAATTCAAGAAAAGAAATCACAGCACAACACAAGAAAATATAGTGGTTCCCCAAACTTTGGGTAGTCCACTCTTCTACCCCCTTGGTAGGAATTCACTATCTTGCACTGAGTCTTTTGATAAGGAGACTCTTAGAACCACCCTGAGTCTTTTGACAAGGAGACTCTTAGAACCAACTGAGTCTTTTGAAAAGGAGACTCTTAGAACCAGTACACTGAATTTTTTGAAGAGAGATTCTAAAAACTCTTTTACAATGTTTAAGTAAAAATAAGAACGAATAAAGAAATAAGAACAAGAATGAATCTTCTTCCTAGCAAGAAGATTGGAAGCACAAGAAGTGAATTAAATCTTTCTTCTATAGAGAGAAGAAGATTTGTAGCTTTTCTCTCTTATGTGAGAGCTATCAGAATTTGCAGCAGGGTGACTTCAGAAGCAGAGGAAGAAGAATGCTTGAATATTGCTGCAGGGCTATTTCTCAATTCTCTCTTTTTCACTTGGGAGCTTTTCCTCTTTTCAAATGTAAAAATGGTGAATCACTTCACTTCTTCTTCTGCCGACCTCCTCTTTATTTATAGCTCTGTTTCAATCAAATAATACTAAAGGAGAGTAATCAATTGGCAGGCAGAGTATTAGAAAGAAAGAAATATTTCCATAATAACATTTTCAGTAGAAGGAAAGAATGAATCCCGATTTCAAATGATATCCAAAATAGAGTTAATCAGATTAGCCAAGAATCAAATAGAAGGAAAGAATGATTCAGAACGGCTACAAAATATTAACATTATTCCATACAAATCAGATCTACTGAAAGAAGGAAAGAGATCTGGCGCATATTTAGATCTGTCACATAAATCGACGTGCGTCGATTACCATTCGACGCAAGCGCCGAATACATCCTGTCTGGACGTCGAGAGGAGAATAAGGAAGGTGCGTCGACAAAGGTGCGTCGACTACATTAGATGCGTCGACTAGAAATCAGAGTAAAGTCGACAACACATACGTCGAAATCTTCCTAGAGTTACTTCGACTCAATCTGAAGGAAACGTCGACTACATTTCGACGTTGCGTCGAATACTATTCGACGCATATTTACTTAACCTTATTTTTCATTCTTAGAATTCTTCTTTAACTTATTTTTAGGGGTTAAGAGAAATCATTTTCCCAACAATCTCCCCCTATTTGTCTTAACCCTAATTAGAGGGAAATTGTACTAGCATATAATTAACCCAGCACAGCATTTGTAAGGATAAGAAATATATTAAATAATCAGAAGAGAAATTGGAATAAGAAAGCATATGACAAGTATTTGTCTTTCACAAAAATTTAAACCAGAAACTTCTTTTTGTACATGAAGTTGACAAAAGCAGAATAAAGTTTCCTAGATAAGTTTTCAATAGCATCAAGAATGTAGCCCCAGACTCTATCAGGTCGTTCCTGGACATTCCTGATGATTGTATGCAGTTTTTCCAATAGTTTATCACCATCAGGGATTGTGTCATTTATGGAGTAGCCTTTGTTGATGATGATTGCTGCCTTTTCATCAATCATCTCAATTGTAATGTTTTGAACTTTCTTTTCAGTTGGCTTGATCTCAGGTGGTCCCTTGTTATCAACCTTGGGCCTATATTTTGTTTTCTTTTCTGATTGCTGCTTCTCTGGAATGACAGCCATTTTTCCTTTCCCTTTCCAGGGTGAGGCATGCCACTTGTCTAATTTTATAGGTCTGTTGGGCTTCTTGTAGGGAATGTAAGTATCTTCTGTACACCCTACACCCTTCTTGTGTTTTTGACCTTTATCTAGGATGATCCCTGCCTGAGGGTTTTTCTTTTGATAAGCTTCAATATCAAACAACTTCTTTGGAATTCTGATAGAAGATTCAACAAGAATTTGTTCTTTAGTCATTCCCTTGTTGATCTTTTCCATCCAGACATTCATTTTATCTTCCACTTCTTTCCTAGCTGCTTCATATTCATACGGTTCTCTTTCTCGTATCTCTTCATGCCTCTTTTCCATGTCAGGGTCATGGTACTCCTTCACAGGGCTGTTAGGAGTGATAATAGGCATCTTTTCAAATCTTTTTATTTGCACATGCTTTTCTATACTTCCTTTCTTTTGCAAACTCTCTCCTTTCTTCTTTGGAGAAGTTTTGCAGTAGGGAATGGCTTCTCTTTTCCTTTTCATCTGTCCTCCTGAACTTTGCCTATGTAGGATTTGTTTGGAGAAGCTTGCCACTTGTGGAGGTAGAGGTAGCAGAGGAGGTAGAGAAGAAGGTTGAAGTGGAGGTAGAGGTAGAGGTGGAGATGAAGGAGAGTGAGTTTTCTCTTTGGGTGGAGAGGGAACAATATCAAGAAGAGGAGTCTGTTCTGCAATAGAAGGCAGAATGACTTCAGGTAGAATGATCTCTGCTGAGGGATGATTGTCTCCTCCAAGCTCTTTTGTAGGGATGTCCTCAAGTAGAGGTGTCTTCAGCTTGATGTAACTGGCAGAGAAGCCAGGGGAGTGATGTTGAAGTTCCTCCTCATATAAGGGTGCATCAATCCATATCTGTCCATTCCAATCATCAGAGGTGACTGTTTCTTCCTCCCCCTGGATTTCTGGGTTCTTTACTACAGGAATCTCCCCCTGGTTATATGGATTATCAACTCTGAATGCTGAATCCACAGCATGCTCCCCTTCAGTGTTGTAAGAGGAGGATTCACCAAAATGTTTGATGAAGGTGTAGTCAGAGTGATTTGAGAGGAGTGGAGCCTATAATGGAATTGGAGTAATAGTTAGAGAGAATACTTAGAGTTGGAGAGAAGAGAGTTAAACATGAGCTTTAAGTGAGATCAAAGACCTGGCAAGAGGGGTTTCTGGAGCAACTCTCCCCCTGGTTTATATCTTTCAGGAAGGATGTAAACCTTTGTGGCGATAGAGGTTCTTCTCGAAGAAGAGCATGAAGCTCAGGAAGAGAGGCAGATAGGGTGGCCAATTTGGCTTCACAGGTGGTGATCATATTGGCACATTCATTGGAGAAGTTGGTTAGACGTTTCTAGAAGTCGGTGAGAAGATTTTCCAGAGCATCGTTCATCGCTTTGATAAGGGCAGTTTGAACAGGAGTAGGCGCCATTGATGCAGAAAGAGAGAGAGGTGGAAGACAAAAGGTGCATATTCATAGCCTTGGCATCATATGCTTGGGCTTTCTTTTCCTAAGAAATATGAGAGTTCTCACATACTACTCATTTCAAATTTAGATTGCATGAGATTAGCAAATCTTTTACACAGTTTAGGATGTGTTGAGCTAAAGATGATATCATCTACATATATTTGAACAAGAAGAAGTTGGTTTTTATGGGTTCTAGTAAAGAGTGTCTTGTCTACTTTTCCTCTTTCAAAGGAATTTTCCAAAAGAAAGAAAGTGAAAGTGTTGCTGACATGTATTCAAGATTCAGCCTCATAGTCAATGAATTGAGAACACTTGAGAAGGACATATCTCTTACTGAGATAAATGACAAATTGCTGACTTGCTTCCCTAGCTCTTGGGATTCAAGAATCTGGCCAATCAAAGACTCCAGAAGTCAAAAAGAAATCTCAACAGATGTCCTGTTGGGTAAATTAAAATCCTATGAACAACTATTGAAAACAAGGGCTGAGAGAGAAGAGAAAGAAAAGGCTCCTCCACTCCCAAAAGAAAAGAGTATTGCTTTGAAGGTTGTTGAAGGAGAACCCTCTACAAGTGATGAGGAGCTGATCAGTCTACTGGCCAGAAGGTTCAAGAAGTGGATCAAAACAGAAGGATCCAGAGGAAGAGACTCAAAAACCAGGTATAATAAAACACCTACTAAAGAGATTATATGCTACTCTTGCAGGAAACCTGGACACATTGCACCTGAATGTCCTAAAGAGATCAACAATAAGAAGGATCTAAAAAGAACATATCTAAAGAAGAAGAAGAAGAAAGAAAAAGGATTCATTGCTCAATCTTGGAGTGATTCAGAATCTGAAGGAAGTACATCATCAGATAATGATCAGCAAGAGGTCAAGCAAGAGGAAACTTGTCTAATCGCCACTGAGAAGCCTGATGATACATCTATGGTAAATATACTTGATAATATAGATTTCTCTTCTACTGATTTCAAACAAAGTTTCAAAGAATTCTGTTTAGATCTAATCAAATCTGAAAAAGAAGTAAAAGAATTAAGAATTGAATTAAAAAATCTCAAACAGGTAAATACACATCATAAAAATTATAAGCTCAATCTAGAACTCTCAGAAGAGGAATTAGACAAAATCTATTCAGAAAATCTAACACTAAGGAAGGAGCTTGCAAAGGCTAAAGTCTTTGAAGACTCTCTAAATGGAAGAGGTCAGAAGCTCAAAAATATGTTTGAGAATCTCACTAATAGATTTAGACAGATAAATCAGGATACTAATGAAGCATCTAAACCTCAAACATCCAGCAAATCTATCTGGAAACATCCAATTCACTTCACCAGGGAGAATTATCTAACAGAAGAAATATCACAAGAAAGCCCTGAAATAACCACTGTTTTTAATAAACCTAATCTCATTACAGATAAAGGAATCTTAGGAAAATATCCTCACAAAAAATTTGAACATGCGTCAAATTCTTACCAACGTGCGTCAAGTTCTAATCGAGGCTTACACCAAAATGCGTCGACTTCTACTCAACGCAACCTCCCTCTGATACCAATTGAAAGTGCACAGTTAACCTCACTAGAATTCTCTAGAGGGGGTGAATAGAGATTAAAAAATATTTTGTACAATGTTAATATATATGTATATGATCACAGATTATAGCTTCCCACACACCAACAAAAATTAAACAAATAAAAAAAGTAAATGCAAGAAAAGAAATCACAGCACAACACAAGAAAATATAGTGGTTCCCCAAACTTTGGGTAATCCACCCTTCTACCCCCTTGGTAGGAATTCACTATCTTGCACTGAGTCTTTTGATAAGGAGACTCTTAGAACCACCCTGAGTCTTTTGACAAGGAGACTCTTAGAACCAACTAAGTCTTTTGAAAAGGAGACTCTTAGAACCAGTACACTGAATTTTTTGAAGAGAGATTCTAAAAACTCTTTTACAATGTTTAAGTAAAAATAAGAAAGAAATAAGAACAAGAATGAATCTTCTTCCTAGCAAGAAGATTGGAAGCACAAGAAGTGAATTAAATCTTTCTTCTATAGAGAGAAGAAGATTTGTAGCTTTTCTCTCTTATGTGAGAGCTATCAGAATTTGCAGCAGGGTGACTTCAGAAGCAGAGGAAGAAGAATGCTTGAATATTGCTGCAGGACTATTTCTCAATTCTCTCTTTTTCACTTGGGAGTTTTTCCTCTTTTCAAATGTAAAAATGGTGAATCACTTCACTTCTTCTTCTGCCGACCTCCTCTTTATTTATAGCTCTGTTTCAATCAAATAATACTAAAGGAGAGTAATCAATTAGCAGGCAGAGTATTAGAAAGAAAGAAATATTTCCATAATAACATTTTCAGTAGAAGGAAAGAATGAATCCCGATTTCAAATGATATCCAAAATAGAGTTAATCAGATTAGCCAAGAATCAAATAGAATGAAAGAATGATTCAGAACGGCTATAAAATATTAACATTATTCCATACAAATCAGATCTACTGAAAGAAGGAAAGAGATCTGGCGCATATTTAGATCTGTCACATAAATTGACGTGCGTCGATTACCATTCGACGCAAGCGTCGAATACATCCTGTCTGGACGTCGAGAGGAGAATAAGGAAGGTGCGTCGACAAAGGTGCGTCGACTACATTAGATGCGTCGACTAGAAATCAGAGTAACGTCGACAACACATACGTCGAAATCTTCCTAGAGTTACTTCGACTCAATCTGAAGGAAACGTCGACTACATTTCGACGTTGCCTCGAATACTATTCGACGCATATTTACTTAGCCTTATTTTTCATTCTTAGAATTCTTCTTTAACTTATTTTTAGGGGTTAAGAGAAATCATTTTCCCAACATATACACTCTGTATGATTATATTATTCATGTATTCTTGTTTTGATTAAACATGTTTATCTTGTGTTTTGCATATTTTATCATTTTAGCTTTAATGATCTTATAAAACACAAGTATTTGAAAAACCAATAAAACCATAAAAACCATTTTTATACTACTAAAACATGCTTAAATAGCCTTCTAATCATCTTCAAATTCTCTGAAATTTCTACACTAAAAAAGTCTATATACATAAACTCTAATCCAAAGAAATTTTTTCCAAAAACCCATGAAAACAGTGTTCTGTTTGGGCGTTAAGAAGTCAACGCCCCGCGTTAGCTTCTTTGGCCCAATTTTCATTCTGGTTTTTCTAAAATATTTCTGGTATTTTCTCATGCTTTTTCTCTATTGTTTTCTCTGATTTGGATTTTTTAAAGTGTCTTATTTCAAAAATTCAAAAAAAATTCAAATAATTCAAAATGTTGAAAAATATGTTTTTTGTCATTTGTTTATTTTCAATATCTAAAAAAATATGTTGTGATTATAAAACTTCACATTAGCAAAACGTCTTAGTATTTTCATTACAAATGGTCAAAATTGATATGGCATACACTTCAAGATTTCTCTTCAATGTTTAATTTTCATTTCAAGTCTCCTAAACATTATTTTATCTTGTCATGTCTTAACCTTAATCTTATTATGTGCAATGAAATAGTCTATAGAAAATTGTGTAAGATTGCCTAGCATGCCTCTAAGTATGAGTAATGTTTTTTGTTAATCTATGATTGATTCACTCATTATTTTGGTAATCTACATGTGCTCATAATCTTAGTCTTACATGATTGTGTAGTGTAATAGTTTTAACAAAATAAGTTGTATGTCTAAAAATTACCTACACCATCTTTCAAACAAAATATTTCTTGCACATATAGAAGTGTTATTTCTATATTGTTAGTGTTTGCGAAAACAAGTCAATTCGGAGACCTTCGTCCCAAAATTAAAAATATGAAATAAAATGAAAAAGATAACTCCAAGCACTACTCACCCTCCTGATAAGTCTTAATGAACATTGTGAGGTTGAGCACCTTGAAAAGAATTGTAAAGTGTCTTGTGCAAACACATTTTCATTATCACTTCTATTTTTGTACACCGGATAACTCAAAATAAAAATAATAAAAATTGCGTATGTGATCCCCAAGCAATACTTCGCTCCCTAATGTCTTATTGAGCATTGTGTGGGCGAAGCACCTTGGTAGTTGTACTATTTCATTGTGCTTTGAAATTTTATTCTAGAATCGATGTGTGAAAGTAATTATAAGACTATAATTTTAATATTGTTTTACTATTTCATTACATATGTCATGTGTTTTGATTATTTCACTTGTATACTCTTATCAAAACACTTTTATGCACACATCATTGATTTTTATAAAGCTTCTACTCATGAGAATTGGATCATAATGCAGATTTACATGATTCTCTAAAAACTTAAGTAAAAGCACTAGATTACAATGCATAATTTCTACACTATTTTCTTCACTTGAAATATGAATTAGTTACATTGTAGATCTTATCTCTTTGAATATGTCAAATCATACTTGCCTATGAGTTATGGAAAATTTTCTAAGATAATGCTCAAATGTGAAAAGTCTAGACATATTAAAAAAAATTCTTACAAATTTATCAATCTTAGTAACTTTATTTTTTCTTTTTCCGCATTGTTGATTTGATCATGTACTTTTATTATGCTTAAGGTCTCTCCTTCCATTCACTTGTATCATTCAAACTCTTATATCATTATTTTCTAATAAGTGGAAGAATAACTTGGTAAAGTACATAGCATGTTATTACTCACGCATATCAAATTTTATCTGTTGCGCTACTCTCCCTTAGCTCGATCATGATGTAACATCCCAATTCGAGCTAGACACATCGCGAGTGTGTTGTGTCCCCGAGAGTTGACTCGGGCTCGGTAGAAGCCCTAAGACCCTGAGGTGGTCAGGTTTGAGTCACGGTCAGCAAGTGGTGGTTTGTTTTCTTTTCCCCTTGGCCTGTTTTCTCTAAGTTCCTTCCCCTTTCTTATCTTCTTTATCTTGGTAATTAGTGATGATTGATTTACTATTCTCTAATTGCAATGTTGTAAGTATAAGTATGCCCTGGTAGTCCAAAAATAGGCTTTGATAGAAGTAGGTTAGGTTAGTTTAGAAAATTTGGGAAAAGAAATCTGCCAAGTCAAAATCGACGGGATATCCCGTCAATCGACGAAACCTCCCGTCGATCGATGGGACCATCCCATCGATCTTTGGCATCAGCTGGGAAAAGTGTTTTTTCCCCATTCTCTATGTCAAAATCGATGGGGCTTCCGTCAATCGACGGGACCGTCCCGTCGATCGACGGGAGCTTCCGTCGATCCTTGCCATCAGCTGGGAAGATGTTTTTCCCAGTCTCTAAGTCGAAATCGACGGGGCATCCCGTCGATCGACGGGACCATCTCGTCGATTGACAGGAGCTCCCATCGATCCTTGCCATCAGCTGGAAAGATGTTCCCCTAGGCGCTAAGTTGAAATCGATGGAGCTTCCCGTTAATCGACGGGACCGTCCCGTCGATCGACGGGAGCTCCCGCCGATTTTTATTTCCTTTATGCAGTTTGTTCTTTTAATTCGGCAGCCTTCAAAAATATGTTGACGGCGATATGATACCTTATCCTTCCTTATTTCGAGGCTAGGAGGTGGCTTAAGACAATAAAATAGTGGCACATGGATGGATTGTCCAATCTAAAGCATGAGAAATGTTTTTAATTCTAATCAAATCAGCCTCCATTTTCTCTCTCCTCCCTTAACCTTGAACTTCACCCCTCATCCAATGGCTAGTCATTCTTCTTCTTCATCTTCCTCACACTTCAAGAAACTAACGAGCAACCTCTTGAAGGAACAAGACTAGAGAGAAGGCTTGGAGCTTGGCCGACGACCACCATGCCACCAAGAAGACAAACCCGCTCCATGGCCGAAAATCATGTGACTTCCGCCCCCTCTCCCTTGGTGCTAGATCTTTAGATCTGATTTAGGAGAGAAGTCATCTCAAAAGAGCTTGACTGTGGTGAGTTAATGGAGTTTTCTAGGAAGAGACCACGCTAGAACTTCTGTTCTAGGGTGTCGTTCGCCGAGAAAATATCTTCAATCAAGTCCTCTCTTCAATACGAAGATGTAGGAACTGATGTCGTAAAGAACGGTGGTCTATTGAGCGAGTATTGGAGGAGAGAAGGCAAAATAATATATTTGTGTGTTGGAGGAAGAAGATGTCAGATGTTGTTCATCTATCTTAAGATCCGTGCAGATTTATAATATTTAGACATAAATCTATTTTCTGCACGCGGTGGACTTCAAGCCTATTTTTAGGCATGATCTGGCCACATTCAGCTCTCATGCTCAACACCAAAGTTGTATCCCTCAGAAAGACCTTTCCAACGAGTGGTTGTGGGTTTTCAGGGGAGTGTTCTAGCTCCGACAAAGTAAAAACGAAAATGGTTGTGCAGGAAATGATCCGATTTATGTACAGGACAGCTTGCTGTCCAGATTTATTCTGCTGGGTTCAAAGCCGATTTTAGATAGGTTAGGCTTAGATCTGGACTTTGGGCTCAACACAAAAGTTCTATCCCTTGGCGATACCTTCTCGGAATGGGGTGACACATTATTTTTGGAGGTGTGTAACTCCTAGAAATCCTGTTTTAGTAAACATTAATGGATATGTATAGAGTTTTAATGTTTTACTGATTTCTCTCAAAATAATTATCGGATGATTATGAAATTTGGTAGGTATGTGCCTGATGATGTTGTGATCACTCCTGTTTAGTTTGAGAATTTTTGGAATATATATTTACCATGAAATTGCTTGTCGTATCATATAAATGTAGAGCACCGTAATTAAGTATTGCGTAATACAAAGAGGTCGAGATTTGGTGGGAATGATTTAGGCATTAATTATGTCTTATGAAGATTCAACAGATTTGGATTTGAATTGAGTTCTTAATTAAATGTGTTGTTATAATTTATTAAGCTGAATCAAAATATTAAGGTGCTCATTTGGTCAAGGATCTTGGAAACATGACTTTGAACGCACAAGTAGTCCAATAGGATCAAAGAGAGTACTTCCCTTTTATACACACGAGCAATCGTGCACGGGGGACCCCGTGCGGGGAGCGACATTGGTCGTGGGGGCGACATTGGTCGTGGGGGCGACATTGGTCGTGGGGGCGAAATTGGTCGTGGGGGCTACATTGGTCGTCGGGGCTACATTGGTGGTGGGGACGACGTTGGTCGTGGGGCGACATTGGTCGTGGGGGAAACATTGGTCGTGGGGGGACATTGGTCGTCGAGGCGGCATTGGTCGTCAGGGCGGCATTGTTCGTCGGGGCGACATTGGTCGTCGGGGCGACATTGGTCGTCGAGGCGACATTGGTCGTCGAGGCGACATTGATTGTGGGGGCGACATTGATCGTCAGGGCGACATTGATCGTGGGTGCGACAGTGGTCGTCGGGGAGACATTGGTCGTCTGGGAGACATTGGTCGTTGGGGCAACATTGGTCGTGGAGGCGACAATGGTCGTCGGGGGGCGATATTGGTCTTCGGGGGGAGACATTGGTCTGGGGTCGACATTAGTCTTCGGGGAGACATGAACAATTATTGTTTTGTCCTCTACGGTGGCGAAATATGAGCAAAAAAATAGTTTATAGTATCAGATGATTCCATTGTGGGCATTACTATAATCATGTTTACATTGCAACAACTACCAAAAATTTGCCTCTTTAACCATATCATGCAGTAAAAACTAAAGATTTTGGGGGAAAACTTGAGAGCAGGCTTGACAATGAATATTCTGGTTTAGGGTTTGGAAAATTTTGTTCAGATGATTGTGAACGTTTTTCTCATAATTTTTTGTTTTTTGACATCAACCATTATGAACAGACCAGGGGCTTGGTATGAATAAATGTATCGATCTCGATTTTTTATGTCAAGTTATACTGCTGCACGAAAACAGGAAATGAATTAAAAAAAAAGTACGTTAGTTTTGTGCTTCTATAATTATATTCCAAATGTTTATGAAAATAAACTTAAAATGATCAAACTCAAATAAATCATCAATGGAGTGTTTGAGATAGTCAAAATGACCAAACTCAAATAATCATTCACAAATACTTAGTATTGCATGGGATTTCTGAATGGTTTGCAGAGGATAAAACAACATAAATAATGTAGCACAAAACAACCTAGATACCATAGTTTACTTTCTGAATAATAAATTATAGCAAATCACCACAACAATTATTTATTTTATTAGATCGTAGCTCAATAAAATGCTAATAAAATAATTATTAAGAAAATAAAATTCTAACAAAACATTAGAATACAAAGACAGATCAATTTTTGTAGTAACATAAGAATTAGAATACAGAGAATCAATTTATTTTAGTGAAGCGCGGATCCGAGCATTTTAAAATCACTTACTAAATGTACAACATCTTCACACTTCCATACTAATGACAGATGACTGACAATAAAAAAGTTGACCACTCCTCCCAAAATCTGAGTATTCCCATCTCTCATACTATTGTGAATGTTGATCAAAAAGGAATTGTTAGTCTGTGTCTTTAAATCCTAATGGTGTGCAGATCCAAAAATGTTAAGAAAATCTAAAGCTAAATGGTGTGCATATCCAAAAGATGCTAAATCTAAAGATAAACTTGATAACACAACCATGCAACTGACATGCATACAGATCTTTCAACAATTTAAACTAATTTGTAAAGAGGAGGGGAGCTGCATGGATGCCAAATCAAATATACAACAATCATGAAAATCCTCTGATATAAATTTATTTGTTGAAAGAAAGCTAGTACATGTGAAAATCCTTTGATTTATTTTATGACCTTAATATGAGTTTGATACAAACTTGTTGAGAAGTTAATCTCTCATGATCCCCACCACCTTGAAATGCTGAAATCAGCACCAGTATATGAAGATTATTAGGGTCACCATCATGAAAAGCTAAAATCTGCATCATTACATGCATAAGACTATTTAACGACATATAGAGGGGAAACGCTACATTTACTAATTTTTATTGTCACAATTAAACATATGAATTCAAAGTCGTAAAGCAAAGAGCAAAACCAATTTCAGCTCAATACTGAATGTATTCACAAAAAATCAAAAAGTGTCTTAACTGGAATGGCAAATAGGTTTCATACAGGCCCATTAAAAAGTGTCTTAACTATAGAGATTTCATGCAGGCCAATCAAAATTACTTTACTCTTATCATTTCTAAATTTCTACAGCAGAGCAATGTTTTCCTCTCAATTTCTGCTCAAGGAAGAACGATGAACTTTTGTAAAATAAAACATTTTAGAACATCCTTTTCCTGTGAGTAATTACTATCAAACCACGAATTAGTATCAATACAAAACAATTAACTTTTGACATGTCAAACCAAGAATTAGTAACAACTATACAAAACAATGTTGAGAGCTATACACAGATATAACATGCTCAAAAACAATGATGAAAGCATGGTGTGAAATGCTGGGTGGTTAAATGCCCCAAAAAACCAAGATTTTACTATGTTGGGGGTCAAATGCTGGGGGGTATTTTGGTCCAGCAAATGTTACACCATGGATGCAATTGATGCTTTTGAAGGACCTTTAGCAAATCGACGTATTTTATAATTTCTCCCCTTCTAATTTCCTTGTGGTAATTTTTTTTATTCTAATGTTCTTTTACACATGGTTGATGAAATATCAACATTTAAGTAGCGATTTGTTTTCTCCCTGTCTCTAATAATTGGCCTATTATTACTCAGCGAACTTTTAAAAATATCTGAAGATGAAGATTTATTGAACAGAAAAGCATGTATTGAATAGAAAAAAGCATCACATATGTATTTCCTAATACATATAACTTGGTGTACTAAAAATTTCAAGAGATTGAGCGGTAGAAAATAAGAAACACTTAAAGGGTCCTAACATCTCATAATATAGGAAATCATTCGACCTAAAATAGAAAATAATTGATGAAGAATAAGGTAGTGCATAGTTGGAATGAAGCTGTAAAAAACTTATCATATTTTTGACAACAACCTAACCCAAGAAGAAATTCATGTCAGTACCTCAAGAGAGCATAGACAGTATCTCCATGTCGAATGCAAAATGAGAAACGAAAATTGATTGCAGGAAGTAATAGAGAAAATGTAGTCACATGTTATCTAATTTCATAAGCAAATTTTGACGACAACCAAACCCAAGAAGAAATTCTTGTCAGTACCTCAAGAGAGCATATAGAGTATCTACATAATCGAATGCTCGAAATACTTGCCGGTGCTGTAGAAATGTTAATAGAAAGTTAAGCTCACATTTAGGAAAATAAGATCATGTAGAGCATATAAATTTGGAGAATTCAAGTTAACTTGAATGTCATGTAAATCCAAATATTAAATAATATTTCATTAACCTAGTATTTTTCTAGGATTTTAGCAACTCAATCACTTTTGAACCAGCAACTTATTTGTCATGAGACAAAAAACATACCACATACCTCCGCGAGAACAAAAACTAATTCAAATTGCACTACTACAGGTTCCTTGAGATAGAAATCCAGCATGCTCCATGAAGATCAAAATGGATCTGCGAAATTTAAGAAATATAAATCAGATATGCCAGCTAAGAAGCTAGGAGAGTAAAACATGTGTCAAGAACAGTAATCTTGTGGGCTAAATAAGATTTCAAAGGTGTGCAAGACTAATGGATCACCTTCTTTTGAGTTAATTATAAAGCTTGCAGGGGATTGACAGAGTAATAGACAACAGATGCAGTTCACAAAGCTGAAACCAGATGTTTGATATGAAAAAAAGAGGAGATATTAGTGTAAAACTATGTTTTGTTCCATTGTAACAAAGGAAATCAGTAACATTTCAGAGCGGAAAACAACATTTCAAACGGAAAACAACATTGACACAAAAAACAACATTGAAGTAAAACAACATTTCACACAAAGAAATAAGCATTTCAACATGGTCGGTAGTAGGAAAACAAAGTTTGAGGAGTTGGCAAAGGGCTCAGACAATAAGGAAGGGAAGACCTAATACATGTGCATAAGTCGTTGGAGAAGCAAGGAAGGAAATCGTGAGCATTGTCTGCAGGGAAATCAACATTTCAGCATGGTCGGTAGTAGGAAAATGGAGTTTGAAGGAGTCGACAAAGGGCTCAGAGAATAAGGAAGGAGAGAGTTAATGCCTGTGCCGAATCTCTGCAAGGTGTGGTTTGACTGAAGAAGGAAATGATGAGCCGGCCTAAAGTGAATGGAAATAGGAGAGAAATGAAATTAAGGCAGGTCGTAAAAAATTGAAAGAACATAGGTAAGTGGTGGTGTTTGAAGAAGAAATACCAAGCCAAGGAAGGAGGTTGGAGCCAGAGAACGTGAGCTGCAGCCTGCGGAGATGTTAGTGTAGGGGCACCATCTACAGTGGCATCACATGGACGGACAGAAGCGAGGCCAGGCAGAAAATGGCGATGGTGCAGGGCAGCAATTTACTCAAAGCGGCAAGGTGGCCGACGTGACGATCTGGGATGCGAGCGAGAAATGGAGAGACGCGGCGATCTGGGACGCCAGCGGGGGGAATGTGGCTTTTTCATGTTGCGCCAAAACCTAAAGCAGAAGGGAGTCGGGGCTAGTTGCGGAAGTGAAGCAGATTGAAGCAGCGCGTGAAGCCCCGAGCAGAACATTTTGAATGGGCTGCGGAGGAGGAGCCGCCGAGGATGAGCTGCGGAGGAGGAGTTGCGGAGGAGGCTCTCCACAGAGCTTTGGAGTGGTCGAAGAGGAAGCCCCGATTTCAATGTAGAGGAGGCGCGATACTGACTCATTCGGCAGGAGGACAGAAAGTGGATGGCGTGCGGCAGTGGTTTTTGTGGAGGAGATAAAGTGGCGTGATACTACCCATTCCACGATGGCTGAGCGGAAAAATGCAGCGGGAGAAGTAAATGACGAAAAAATAGGGCAATTTTTAAATAAAGAAGGCTATTTTGAGGGTATTTCGGGGATGCGAAAGTTTCACCATCCTCACTTTACTCTTCCCTTATATAATAAAGATGCACTGCACAAGAGCTATGACAACTTGGAATGAGGAGCGGCGATGGTTGGTGTGTATTATAGGATATATGATATCATGTGGTTTTCGTTAAAGACCCGGTTAGTAGGTCTTGGTATGCTAAGTAGCATCAATTAAACTTGAAATGGTAACTAGGTTATGACTTGGTTAGGAGTCCTTGGGTGCTTGATAGCACGTGGTGAGCATGGAAATTACTCTAGTGTGCATAGTCTTCACATGATTGCATGATGATCCTTGTTGAAGGATTGCTTGTGGCAGATCTACGGGCTCGCCAGTCGTCACATCGATGGGAGCTGGCAGATAGATCTTGGCCGGTTGGGCTGGGTTCTTTGTGTTTACCTCCAAAGACTCCTTCCGTGCCTAGGGATCGGTTGGGTTGGGCTCTTGGTGTTTACTTCCCAAGACCCCTTCCGAGTCTAGTACGCATGTGCTCCGCTGTTGTGTTCTAAGCATCGAGGCGTACGTAAGGCCTAGGTCTGGTAGTGTATGTATACCCTGTAAGATCCCTCTCCCGCACCAGGAGAGTTCCTGGATCTTATGCCCAGAACCTCCGCCTTACGGTGACGCCAACACACGAGTTAGCCGTCTCCGCAAGACGCTGATCCTGTCGGCAGGAACGATCAACTAGGCCAACAACAGATGAGAAGAAAAACTAGGTAAAACAAACCAAGTCCACAATCACACACATATACATATGCCAAAATAGTATACAAGTCCATCAATGAGTACAAAAGAAAGAGTAGGGGCTTATGCCCAGTACATGTCTGAATGAAAAGACAACAAAATAAACTCTCTCTCTCTCTACATATCTATGCGGAAGCAAAACACTCTCATTATCTGGCACCTGTCTCGTGGTAGAAGTAATGCGCGGCATCTGCTCCTCAAGTCTTGCCATCTCGTCCAACTAGTCGTGCGGCTGCTCCAGCACCTCGAACTCTTACGGTCACAACCGACTGTTAGTCATAAAGACTAAGCCAGTTTTGTCCCCCCCCCCCCCCCGACTCCTAAGCACCGGGCGGGTGGAAGGAAGCGGAGGACAACAAGGGGTAATAACAAATGCAGGTGACAAGGTATTCTATACTAGCAAAGTATATACATAACAAGGTAAACTATACTAGCAGATATTTACGAGCAGTAAGTGAAGTAGTAAACAAGTAATAAGTAAGGTAGCATGTAAGCAGTAAGTAAGTAGTAAGTATGTAAACCAGTGCATGTGTACAACCCTGATATTCGCCAGACGAGGAGGCGCGGTTTGAGAAATCAATACTATGAAGAAAGTAATAAGGCAGACCAACGTCCTCACAGGAGGGCCAGGCGAGAAAGGTGCTGACCAACGGCTCACGGTCAGGCGAGCGAGACTAATATTAGGTTCGGCGAAGGGTGTTCGGCTAACCCTTCTGCGCTCGACGAACTCTCCTGTGTTCGTCGAGCTCACCTGTCGAGGGGCGGTCCCGCAGAAAGGGGCGATCTCGCAAAAAGGGGGGGTCTCGCAGAAAGGCTCGCTTGACCGGGCCTTCGCGTTCGACAAGCTCAATTATATGTTCGACGAATTTCCTCCTGCGTTCGACGAACAGCCGGTCGCGGCGGTCGACGAACAGTTTAACATTCAGCGTTCGTAGAGCTCGTCTCTGTTCAACAAAATGAGTTTTATGTTCAACGAAGTCAAGAGGCGGTCTCGCAGGAAGGCTCGCGAGCAGGACCCGCGAGGTCCTCTCAGGGCGACCGCCAAAAGGGGGCCAGTGAGGTCCTCGCAGGGCGATCTCCTAGAAGAGGCATCGCAAGCAGGACCCGCGAGAAGGCCCACGAGAGCTTCGGTAGTAGTGTTCTCGCAGTTCCTTGCCCATAGGCAGACGGGGCCAAATTACCCCTTTTACCCTTGGTGGTCTGCCTCTAGCCTCTCCAAACAGCAGAGTTTGGATGTTAGCAGACCAATTTGGGGTGCAGATAGTAAAACTAAAAGGCGGAATCCTGCTATTTGCAGGCCAGATAAGAAATCCTATGAATAAGACCTAAAGGGCACCTTTGGAGAAGACTTCACTTCAGCTTCTCTATCCAGAGCTCTCCAAAGTGCCCCAAGTCTCAGCTTTGGCTTGGGAGGGGAAGCGCTCAATGATCTTCCGGGTTAGTGGAGGAACCTCCTCGCTGCGACTACAGTCTAAGTCATTTTCCAAGTCTTCAGTCTACTTCTCCGAGGGATCAGTAAGGGCTAGTTGCCCCTCATTTCGGTGAGGGCCCCAAGCTTCACAAGAGGCCGAGGAATCGGTTTCAACATTTTGGTGCGGTGAGCGTGGAGCGTGGCTGGTCCAAAAAAATTCCAAGGAGGAGATGGCGGGAGACGAAGATCAAGGCGAGGGGTTCAGCGGGTCACCCCAGGTGCTGACGCCGAGGATGTTCGCGGATTTCAGGAGGGAGGTGCTCGATACCTTCGGGCTCACTATCGCGGCACTGCGAAGTGAGTTCGCGACCCCAGCACCTCAGGCAACCCCTCCCCCAGCAGCGGTTGGCGAGAATGCCCCGGGGGGGAGGGCCGGAAAGGAAGTCGTCGGAGGGTCAGTGCATGACCTGGAGGGGCGAGTGTTGTTCGCCAGCCCGGCAAGCTCTGTGCCGGCGAGCGCAGCTCAGGCGAGCGCGTGCCCGGAGGATGCAGTGACCGTGGGGCTGGTTCAGGCGAATGCCGCCCTCGCGAGCGCAGTCCTCGCGAGCCCAAGTCCAGCGAGGGAGCTTGGAGAGCGTGTGGAGCGAGGAAGCCCCTTCTGCGAGTTGGTACTTTCTGCGCCCATCCCGGTAGGGTTCGGGGAGTGGGACAGGGTGTACTACAACGGCAGGGATGACCTCGTCCAACATCTCCAGTCTCTTGAGGACTCGGTCTCTATCAGGCCGATGTCAGATTCTTTCAAGTATCGGCTCTTCGTCGTCACCCTTAAAGAAAAGGTCAGGGACTGGTTCCATCAACTCCCTACATGATCGATCTACGCCTTTGAAGATTTGCGCCGAAGTTTCTTGTTGCGATTCTCAACTTCAAAGAAGAGGAAGAAGGACGACGAGTCTCTCTTCAAAGTGAAGCAGGAGCCGAAGGAGTCGTTGGCTCGCTACGCGGACCGGTTCCAGGAGGAGGTGCTGCTCACTCAGGAGATGCCTGGGTTTGCACTCCAACTCGCTTTCATGGTCGGGCTGAGGGAAAGTTTCTTCAAGATGGCTTTGAAGAGGAAAGCCCCCGTCTCCTACGAGGAGCTGATGGAGAGGGTGGCGGAGGAAATCGAAAGTGAGGAGGCCAACCCGGAACACACCAAGAGGCTAGCGAAGCTAAGTGAGCCAGAGGTCAGACAGCGAGAGGTGAGCAGAAGGGAAGAGCCCAGGGCCCCGGAGGGGGAGTGGAGGCAGAATGGCGGAGGAATGCAAGGCCAGGGAAGGGGTTACGCCCCGGGGAGGGGTAACTTCTATGGGGGTCAAGGAAGGCCCCATCAGTTGGGAGGAGGCAGGGTCCGAGGCCGATGCCTCCCCCACCCCAGCAAGCCATGGAAATTCGGCGGGGAAGGGGAGGAAGAGGAAGGAGAGAAGAGGCGAGAGAAGAAGCGGGAGGAGGAAGGAGAAGAAGGAATAGGATGGCGGAGGCCGAGGCGGGAGAGGCGACGCTGCCGTACTATGACTTCCATGATGAGGAAGGTCACGCGACGGCCACCTGCCCAGAGTTCCTGGAGACAAAAAGGGCCCGAGGGCCCGCGCCGCGACAGTAGCAACCGGTGAGGATCGAGGAGGTCGAGCCTCAGGAGGAAGAGGAGGGAAGGTGCAAGGACCGGGCCGATTTGGGGGACCCGAGGCGGGATCGGGGTGATCCATGGGGGGGGGGGGGGAGGGGTAGGGATTGAGGCAACCCGGAAGGCGAGCCTCCATACTATTTATCGTCATAGCATGGCTTCGACATCCCTAGCCCCGCCCCCGACAGAGAAGATTTCCTTCACCCAGAAGGACATGCCAGGTTACGAGGACCCGTTCTGCGATGCGTTAGTCATTCAGACGGCGATCGAGAACTTCACCGTTTCTCGAATCCTGGTGGATAACGGAAGTTCGGTCAACGTTATTTTCAAGAAGGCGTTCGATGGAATGGAGGTGGAGGCGCGAAGGGTGTTGGCCTCGGACGGTCCGTTGTTTGGATTCTCCGGGGAGAGGAAGGAAGTAGAGGGAGGAGTAGGACTCCATGTGGTTTTGGGAGGGCAGTCCAGGAACTGCCGCTTTGTCATAGTGGATGCCCCCAGAAGCTATAGCGCCATCTTCGGACGGCCGCTCATCAGCGCGTTCTGATGTGTCCCCTCCATATTCCACCAGTGCCTTAAGTTCAATGACGGAGGAGTCCAAGTCCGAATCAGAGGAGATTCGAAGGTCGCAAGGCAATGCAACGTGACAACGGTCAACACCATCTCCTGGATGGTCGAGGCAAAGAAATGGGACCCGAAGATGGGTGAGACGGAAGGACTTGGAGGAGAAGACTAGAAGGAGGAGATGGAGCAGAGGTCGGAGGAGCCGATGGAGGAGGAAGAGGTAGAGGGTCGAGCCCAGGAGGAAGGGGCGGAAGAGGTGATGGAGGTCCAGGAAGAAGGACAGGAGCAAGGAGGAGACTGGGGAGAACAGGCCCGGCTGGAGGCCGTGGAGGAAGTCGTGGAGCTCGAAGTCACCACCCGAGCCGGGGTGGTGGAGAAGGTCAGGATCAGCGGGGAGCTCAGCCGGGAGGAGCAGAAGCAGATTCTTGTCTGCGTTCAGGAAAACGTGGATGCCTTCACTTGGAGCGCCGCGGAGATGCCAGGGATCGATGCAGATGTGGCTTGCCACCGCCTCAATCTCGATCCTGGCACCCGCCCCATCCATCAAAAGAGGAGGGCCATAGCGGACAAGCTGGAAGGACCCATCCGAGAGGAGGTGGGAAAGCTCATACAGGCGGGGTTTGTATCAGAGATCCAGTATCCAGGCTGGGTCTCTAATGTGGTCATGGTGAAGAAGGGGGGAGGTAAGTGGAGGATGTGTATTGACTTTTCTTTGCTTAATAAATTGTGCCCCAAGGACTGCTACCCCTTGCCTAGAATCGACGCGCTGGTTGACTCAACATCGGTTTCCCTGTAATGTCTTTTTTAGATGCTTTTTCAGGTTATCATCGGATTCGCATGCACCCCCCCCCCCCCCCCCCCCCCCCGACATCAAAGATGTCTCCTTCATCACAGAGGATGGGTGTTATTGTTATAAGATGATGCCCTTCGGGCTTAAGAATGCAGGTGCCATGTACCAAAGAATGATGGACAGGGTCTTTCGAGAACAAAAGGGGAAAAACTTGGAGGTCTACGTCGATGACCTCATGGTAAAGAGTCGGGACCTTGAATCCCACCTCTGTGACCTTGAAGAGACCTTTAGGACCTTGCGGAAGTATAAGATGAAGCTCAACCCCCTAAAGTGTGTCTTCGGGGCTAGCCGGGGAAAATTCCTGGGTCACCTGCTCACTCCGGCGGGGGTGGAGCCTAACCCGGATAAGGTCAGAGCAATAATGGAATTGGGATCTCCAAGAAATTCGAAGAAGGTTCAGAGCCTCACCGGAAAGCTGGTCGGACTCAGCAGGTTCCTCTCCAAGGCGGGAGACAAGTGTGCACCCTTTTTCAAGGTGTTAAGGGGAAATAAAAAATTCGAATGGACCCCGGAGTGCGAGGGAGCCTTTCAGGCTTTGAAAGAGCAACTCACCCAAACTCCCCTACTCCAAGGACCGAGACCGGGAGAGGACCTATCCCTATACCTGGGGGTAGGATCAGAGGTAGTAAGTTCAGCATTGCTCCGGGAGGAGGGGAGAAGGCAATTCCCCATCTACTATGTCAGTCGAGTGCTGAGGAAGGCGGAGCTACGATACCCGATTCTGGAAAAGTTGGCCTTCGCGTTGGTAGTGGCGGCCCGGAGGCTACGACCTTACTTTCAGGCGCATTCTATCAAGGTAGTGACTGATCACCCGCTTCACAAAGTCATGGAAGGGGTGGAGCACTCGGGAAGGTTGGCGAAGTGGTCCGTGGAGTTGAGTGAGTTTGATGTTATGTTAGTGCACAGGACGTCGATCAAGGCCCAAGCAGTGGCAGACTTCATGGCTGACTACGCAACCGAAGTGGGTGAGCATGAATCGCCCCCCCCCCCCCCCCCCCCCGGTGGCCTAGAAATTGTTGGTGGATGGCGCATCAGGAAAGCACTCCTATGAAGGGGGAATAATCTTGGTGAGCCCCCAAGGGACAAAGATCGAACAAGCTTTGAACATCCACTTCCCGATTACCAACAACCAAGCTGAGTACGAGGCGGTGATAGCGGGCCTGCGGTTAGCTCAGGAATTGGGAGTATAAGATGTGGAGGTCTCGACAGACTCCATGGTGGTAGCATGCCAAGTCAAGGGAGAGTTTGAAGCAAAGGACCCGACCCTCCAGAGGCACCTGGAGAAAGTCAAGGGGGTCATCGGGCAATTCCACACTTTCTCCGTCAAACACGTGCCAAGAGAGGAGAGCACCCCCGCTGACCTCCTAGCCAGGTTCGGTCCCCGAACAGGAGGGATGGTTTCAGAACTCTTCAGACCCACCATCGAGGAAGGAGAACTGATGGAGGTGGATCAGCGGGCCTCGTGGATGGATCCCTTCATCACCTTCCTATCATCAGGGAAGTTCCCTAAAGAAGACATAGACAGACGACGCTTCAGGTATAAGTCAGCTTATTATTCTTTGCATGCAGGAGGACTGTATCGAAAGACACTCTCGGGACTTCTGGCCCGTTGTGTTTCCGAGGAGGAGGTCCGAGAGTCCTAAAAGAAATCCTCTCCGGGGAGTGTGGAAGTCACACCAGGAGCCGAAATCTGGAGGGGAGGGTGTTGAGACAAGGCTACTTCTGGCCTGTTCTCAGCAAAGATGCGGCGGAGTTCGCAAGAAAATGTTCTAAGTGTCAGCTCTATGCACCGCTCCAACTCCTCCCAGCCCAGAGGCTCCGGACCATCACGACCCCCTGGCCTTTTGCTATATGGGGAATGGACCTGGTAGGCCCTTTCCCACAAGCCAGTGACCAGAGGAAGTTCTTGTTGGTCATGATCGATTACTTCTCCAAATGGGTGGAAGTGAAGGCCCTAGCCAAGGTAACATCTCAAGTGGTACAGAATTTTGTGTGGGGAGAGATAATTTGCAGACACGGGCTCCCTCTGGCTATAGTGACAGACAATGGGCCGCAATTTGCTAGCGAGGAGTTTGTTGGCTTCTGCACCCGACTCGGCATAGACCTCAGGTTCGCATCGGTTCACCATCCGAGAAGCAACGGCCAGGGGGAGGTGGCAAACAAGATAATCGTCAACCTATTAAAGAAGAAAGTAGAGAACCTCCGGGGGAACTGGGTGGAGCAGCTACCATCCGTTCCCTGGACCCTGAGGACTACTCCAAACACCGCCACCGGGGAGACCCCGTTCAAACTTTCTCATGGATCCGAAGCAGTCCTTCCCATAGAGTTTGAAGTAAAGACCCCCAGCGTGATCGTCGCTGGTGAGGGAGATGAAGAATGGCTAGCAGCTAATGAGGAGGAGCAGAGGCTGTCCTTGGATCTGGTAGAAGAGCTTCGGGACCTGGCCACCATCAGGCAGGAGGAAATCAAGCGACGAATGGCCCAATATTTTGACAAGCACATCCGAGTAAAGCACTTTCAGAAAGGAGATCTGGTCCTAAAGAAGGTCGGCGCGGCCGGAAGAGGGGCTGCGGTGGGTAAGCTTAACCACAACTGGGAGGGTCCATACATTGTAAGTGAAGTACTCAAGTCGGGGGGGGGGGGGGGGTATCACCTCCGGGATGTGGAAGGGGTACCTCTCGGCCGAGCCAGGAGTGGAGATGATCTGAAGCGATTCTACCCTTGAAAGTCTTTTACTATATTGTTTGTTGAATATCTTACCTTTTTTGTATGATGGTTATAACTGCTATGCGAAGATAATAAAGGTGACAAGTATTGGTTCTGGAATGCCCCAGATCGATTCCGCTCCCGGGCTCTCATTAGACTGGGGGTACAGGTTGATCTTTGGAGAGGTTGGAAAGGTGACAAGTATTGGTGCTGGAATGCCCCAGATCGATTCCGCTCCTGGGCTCTCATTAGACGAGGGGTACAGGTTGATCTCTGGAGAGGCTGGCAAGGTGACAAGTATTGGTGTTGTAATGCCCCAGATCGATTCCGCTCCCAGGCTCTCATTAGATGGGGGGTACAGGTTGATCTCTGGAGAGGCTGGCAAGGTGACAAGTATTGGTGCTGGAATGCCCCAGATCGATTCCGCTCCCGGGCTCTCATTAGACGGGGGGTACAGTTTGATCTCTGGAGAGGCTGGCAAGGTGACAAGTATTGGTGCTGGAATGCCCCAGATCGATTCCGCTCCCGGGCACTCATTAGACTGGGGGTACAGGTTGATCTCTGGAGAGGCTGGCAAGGTGACAAGTATTGGTGTTGGAATGCCCCAGATTGATTCCGCTCCCGAGCTCTCATTAGATGGGGGTACAGGTTGATCTCTGGAGAGGCTGGCAAGGTGACAAGTATTGGTGCTGGAATGTCCCAGATCGATTCCGCTCCCGGGCTCTCATTAGACGAGGGTACATGTTGATCTTTGGAGAGGCTGGCAAGGTGACGAGTATTGGTGCTGGAATGCCCCAGATCGATTCCGCTCCCGAGCTCTCATTAGACGGGGGGTACAGGTTGATCTATGGAGAGGCTGGCAAGGTGACAAGTATTGGTGCTGGAATGCCTCAGATCGATTCCGCTCCCGGGCTCTCATTAGACGGGGGGTACCGGTTGATCTCTGGAGAGGCTGGCAAGGTGACAAGTATTGTTTCCCCGCTCTTCGCGAGACAGTTTTAGCGAGAGCAGAAGGGCTCGCTGCGAGAATAGCATAACAAAGAAAGTGTGGATATACAAATCACGAGCGAACGCTAATAAACGACTATCAATAATTACTGCTGAACGAGAACTCACAAATATAAGTTGCAAGTAATTAGGAGTTAGTTCAAAGTAACGGCGAGCATTAATAGATAATAAAAGTTCGCAGAAACGTAGGAGTTAGTGGGGATCGTGGGGCAACCATTTCCATCTGCCGCCACCCCGCGACCCGAACCTCGGCGGTACCCAGGAATTATAGTAATCCTGGGCCGCACAACCCTTTTGATCCATCGGGAAGGCATAATCCCTCATCCTCGTGATGTGCACCTCCGGCGATGTGGCCATATCATCTTGGGTGCGAGGCATCGTGGCTCATAGTCTCGCGCACTCCTCCATCATAACAGATTGCCTATCCTCAGCGACCTCTCTATCCCGTCTCGCTTGAAGATTAAGGTCCAGCAGCATCCTACCATGTTTCTGAAGCAACTCGGCGGTTCGCCGCTTCATCGCCTTGGGATCTCGCGGGTCCCCCAAGAAATCCTCCACTTGATCTAGGAGGGGGGACACCTCGTCATCTCCGAACTCGGAATCGGTAGGCGGATTCTCGGAATTTTCTACAAAATATTACGGAAAGGTTAGATAACCCATTTAAGTTCGCGCATTGCATGGGGGCGCTGGAATGCTTACCCAGAGGAGGGAGAGAACCCTCACGGTGGCCCTGGAAGACGTTGTAGTAGTGGGGGTAGAGGGATTCGCCTAAGCCAGGAGGGTAGGCTGCGTTGTTAATTGGGGGAATCTTTGGCGGTCAAGATCCGCCAGTGCCCTCGCTCCCCAGGAGATCGAACCTTGGCATGTCCACAGTTTTGTCAGGAAGGGACAGAAATGGAAGTCGCAAATCTTCGCGAGCCGGGGTCTTCCGGGGCGAGACTGTGAAAAACAGGAAATAAGAGGCCGATAGTCAACGAAAGGAGAGTCAGTGAGCGAGATTAAGGGCGTACCTTCAGCATTTTTGCCAGCGAGATGTGTGTCCGCTGGCGGACTTCGGCGAGATCCACCTCCAAGCTCGTCAACATCCTTGTTCGGCAAAATCTCCTGCGAGTAAGCATGAATCACAGAGGAAAATTTATTGGCTTATCTAGAGGAATAACTCATACCTTCTCGGGGGGCGGTTATCAGGGAAAGAGTCCAGCAGCACGGAGTCGTCCCCGATTCGGCAAGCCGCTTTCGCCTTTTTAGTCTTCGGCGACTGAGCGGGAGGTGGCCGATTCATCCAGGAGGGGACCCTGGTCGTGGAGGGTAGCCCGCCAACTTTCACAGCCTTCAGGCGAGCCTCAGCTCCTTCGGAAAGCGGCATCTCCCGGCAGCTGCAGTACGGGAGAAAAGGAAAAAAAGAGTGACGGCGCGCGCCACTGAGGCTCGGGATGATATTTATAGCCCCTAGGGTGGGCCCTACCAAAGATTAATGATAGATCATCAAGAGGCTAGCGAATACCAGGGGTTGGATGTTTTTTCGCGAGCCTGAATAGCCTCGCGAAGAGCGGGGATTGTGTATAACCCCGATATTCGCCAGACGAGGAGGCGCGGTTTGAGAAATCAATACTATGAAGAAAGTAATAAGGCAGACCAAAGTCCTCACAGGAGGGCCAGACGAGAAAGGTGCTGACCAACGGCTCGCGGTCAGGCGAGCGAGACTAATATTAGGTTCGGCGAAGGGTGTTCGGCGAACCCTTCTGCGCTCGACGAACTCTCCTGTGTTCGTCGAGCTCACCTGTCGAGGGGCGGTCCCGCAGAAAGGGGTGGTCTCGCAAAAAGGGGGGTCTCGCAGAAAGGCTCGCGAGACCGGGCCTTCGCGTTCGACGAGCTTAATTCTATGTTCGACGAATTGCCTCCTGCGTTCGACGAACAGCCGGTCGCGGCAGTCGACGAACAGTTAAACATTCAGCGTTCGTCGAGCTCGTCTGTGTTCAACAAAATGAGTTTTATGTTCAACGAAGTCAAGAGGCGGTCTCGCAGGAAGGCTCGCGAGCAGGACCCGCGAGGTCCTTGGAGGGCGACCGCCAAAAGGGGGCCAGCGAGGTCCTCGCAGGGCGATCGCCTAGAAGAGGCATCGCAAGCAGGACCCGCGAGAAGGCCCGCGAGAGCTTCGGTACTAGTGTTCTCGCAGTTCCTTGCCCATATGCTGACGGGGCCAAATTACCCCTTTTACCCTTGGTGGTCTGCCTCTAGCCTCTCCAAACAGCGGAGTTTGGCTATTAGCAGACCAATTTGGGGTGCGGATAGTAAAACTAAAAGGCGGAATCCTGCTATTTGCAGGCCAGATAAGAAATCCTATAAATAAGACCTAAAGGGCACCTTTGGAGAGGACTTCACTTCAGCTTCTCTCTCCAGAGCTCTCCAAGGTGCCCCAAGTCTCAGCTTTGGCTTGGGAGGGGAAGCGCTCAATGATCTTCCGGGTTAGTGGAGGGACCTCCTCGCTGCGACTAAGGTCTTAGTCATTTTCCTAGTCTTCAGTGTACTTCTCCGAGGGATCAGTAAGGGCTAGCTACCCCTCATTTCGGTGAGGGCCCCAAGCTTCACAAGAGGCCAAGGAATCGGTTTCAACATCATGCAAGTACAGTAAACAAGTAAAGTATTCTTCCATCACATGAGTATCTTAACTTATATGAATGCCCATACAAACTTATAAGTTAAGATTTCGAGAATTATAACTTATCATATAAAAGAGCCCATACTAAATTATATGATAAGCGTCAGCAAATTATGTTCTAAGGTTTATGTATGTTATGGTATGCATGCTATGATATGATTCATACAAGTGCAACTCACCCACACGACTTTGTGATCACAGACCTTTAGTTCCCAATTTTTGGAGCTAGCTTCACTCTCTGGTACCACCATTGTGGCTACGGCAGCAGTGGAGCGGGCAACTCCACTTCCTAGGCGGGTATACACACTACCAGGCCTAGACCCTTCATACGCCTCTGTACACGTCCTAGGTGCACTCTAGAGTCTTGCGTACTCTTTGCTGGTATCCACCAGTCTTTGAGGTCAAGTGTGCGTATTCAGGGATCATCCTCCAGACTGCAGTATAAACAACCTACTGGCCCCTTAAACCCTCACACCCACCTAAGTAAATGTACTGTCGTCAGTGTGACGACCGGTCCAGTACCAAAGACCCGCCACTAATTTGTTCTTATGCACATGCAAGTTATCACCACCCGAGCCTCCAGCTCGCAGGACCATCCCATCCTGATATACAATTTCCCGAGCCTCCAGCTCGTAGGACTAACCCGTCCTGGTATACAACTTCCCATCCCTTATCTCGGGATGAAGTTTACCATATCTCTTATTCATTTAGTTAGATTAATCTTGTCTAATTATTGTATACTTAAAAGTTTAGGGTGAATCCTGGACTTCCCGAGGTTTACCCGGTGAAGGCCTCGCAGCGGTATTAGGGAATACGATGGGCTGAAACCCATATTCCCCTTTCCAAGACATTTACTTTTATTGGTGGCTACCCCATTTCTAAAGACCCACTCTACTTACTACTCTTTATTACTTGACGCTTTATAAATTATATCCAACTGTACCCTTAAGCTAATGTTCTATTGAACGACGCTCAACACTTAAGGTTTCCAATACTCTAAGTGGTGTAGATTTTAAATGATTCTACAATGTCTCTAATCACACCCTAGTGATACATTATGGACACTTTATCGTGCTGAATAATCATCATGATCTCCTAAGGTGATAATTGCCCCTTTTATGTATAGTGCGACATGATTCTTAATTATTCCCTAAACCATAGTACGAATGTACCCCAAAGATTCCATAACTTATAGGGGCTGATATAAATGGTTTCTTACTGTTATAATCCAAAACTTACTGATTTTCTATATGATCTTGTTGGTCAAATCATCACATGAGGTTTTTACTATTCGCAGACCAAAATGAGATTGGACTAAATTTGATTCCTATGATGCAATCTTAACCATATCATGTCCATATGAGTTCTAATTTTTACTAGATGTTCATAATAGATAATTAAAGGGTTGACCAGAATTTTGATACGTTTCACATTGATTTGACCTCTATTTAAAATTCATTAATCAAATGTTGTCTTCTAAAATGTAAAGGATGTATCATATCAGTAGTTCCAATCTTGCTAATTAAATTTCCAGAGGTGACTTATGACATAAAAATATGGATTCCAAAATCTCATAATTTTTCGGAAGGTTTATGATCATAATGTCCATTTAATATTAAAGGTATACAATTAGGGTTTTACACATCAAGTACTAGTTCAAGACTTCCAAAAATTCTGAGAAAATTATAGTGACATTATAATGACATAAAAACACTAATTCCAGAACATCATAATTTTCTAGCAGATATATATTCATAATTTCTATTTATCATAAAAAGGGTGACAAGATGACTTTACACATCAACTACTAAATTTTGTCTTCCAAAAATTCTAAGAAAATTACTGTGGCACTGTAGTGAACAGAAAATATCAATCCCAAAGTCTCATAATTTACCATAAGAGTTTCACCATAAATATTTCTCAAATATTGAAGGGTGACAAACTGAATAAATGAAATTTTATCATAAATAATATCTCCAAAAATTCTACCAAATATTAGAGAAGCTCATAATTATATTCCTAACTATTTTCCAGAGTTTCTACTATTAATCAGACATTTTGCCTAGTGAATTCTCAATTATTCATAATTGTGACATAGGGCAAATTTGCTAAAACCTAGAGGAAATGATCTCTGAATTTTATACTAAAATTTGCAGGGGTTCTAAATGGCATAACAAGGGATTATCCAGAGTTTCACAATTTTCCTCAAGGTATTAACCATAAATATTTCAAAAATATAAAAGTGTGACATGGATCACATTGATCATATTCCTAAGGTTCTTGATCCTAGGGATCCTACGTGATTCTAAGGTGATGTATTATATCATAAGGAGTGTGTGTGCAAAATTTCAGAGGCTAACTCAAAGCCATTTGAAATAAATACACAATATACCCCTTTTGGCTATTGGCACACCAAATCACCCTTTAAGTAGAGACATGCAAAGGGAATTACCCTACATGAAGAGGTCCAATTGATCTCAAATTTTAACCATTGACTGATATTGCTTAAATAAGGGTGACACCCAAATTTGGGGCCAGTTGGAGCTATACAACTCCAAAAATGTCACTTATTTGATTTTACATTTTTTGAATAAAACCTTAGAAAAATCATCTCCTAAAAATCTGATTTTTGGATGCAAGCTAGATGCAGGCCACATGCATGCATGGCCTAAATTTCAAGTCCAACAGACCTATAGTTTAGAATATATACACAAAATAATTTTTGTCCTCTAGTTGGACCAGTCTCACTAAATTAGATGCTGAGGGTTCTACAGTACCCCAAATGGGCTGATTTAAATTTCTAGTAAAAGTAGACATCCAGATCTACAAAAGCCAATTAACCTTAGTAGATAGGGGTCTGACTTCTTCAAATAGGGGGATATTGTTGGGTATTATAGTCACAATAGCCTTGATTTGAAGAAGTCCCCCTTGAACTAAGATGAATTGGAGTTGTATTTGATATTATACTTTAGCTATGGTATTGCAGGGTCTTAATTGCTAAGTGCAAACCAATGTCAGGTTTCAATGAGTCATAAAACACAGGGCTATGCAATGTAATTCCTCATTGTGTAGAACAAGGTGTTGACTCATGTGAAACCTTTCTATTGGGGTGTACTTCATATTCAAGTACTAAGGAAAAGTCAAGTAGGAGATGTTGCTTTTTTTGGAATGGAAGAAAAATTGTCTAAGTGTTTTTCGTCGAGTACTCTCGAGAAGACTCATTCAATTCACCGAGATATCTCGTAAGGACTCGTTCAGTTCGTCGAGTTTACTCAAAATGATGATGTTAAATATCTTATCTCCTTTTCGTCTAGTATTCAGTTGTTCTCTCGTGAACACATGACGAATTCGCCGAGTTCTCGAGAGATTTTGAGATGACAAAGTTAAAGGCTCTTCCAGGTTTAATTTTCAGCCAAATACATTTCGTCGAGATATCAAGAAGAATTCGTCGAGTGGTTAAGTCAATTCGTCGAGTAGTCTAGAGACTTCACGAGTATACTCGACGAATGAAAACAGAAGACTTTCTTTTTCAAATAGCTGACGACTTTCCTTTAGGGCTTCTACCATGTACAGTACACGTGGAGGTCTACTCTGAGATTTCGTTTCTAGCCGTTAGAGAAGGATCTCTATAAATAGTTAAGGGGTATTTCCATTAACCCTAATCTTGCTCAAAATAGAAATCGAGAATCGCTCTTCTGTCTGAAGGTTCTCTTTTTTTCACAGGACATTCTTGCACCCGAAAACCTATTATCTCGATTCTTTTCAAAGAAAAGAGTCGACGAGATCTCTGATTTCAGATTCCTCCAAGTTCTCTCAAGATCTAGTTGATTCCTAAGATTTCAGATCCAGTGCTCAAAAGATAAAGTTCTTTCTTCTTTCTTTTCAAGTTCAAAGCCTTCAACTCAAGCAAGGAAGAAGAAGACTTATTTTCAGATCTGAAGGAAAAATCTCTTTAGGCCCGTTCGTTTGCACGAAATTGAAGACTTGGAATTGGAATTCGACGACGAATTCCAATTACGCCGTTCGGTTCTTAGGTAGCTTTAATAATTGGAATTTAAGTTGAATATCATGAAATTGATTTTAGCCTAGACACAAAATCTAGCTGGACATATCAAAATTGGGCGAGTCTAGCTCGCTCAATTTACTCCCGATAAAAAAAAGGACCAACGACTCCTTAACAGCGCTTCTCGTTCCTCCTCGACATTCTAACTCGCTAGGGCTCCTCCCCCACTTTCCAGCAGCGATGATCCAGCAGTGACGCGCATATTTTGCCCTAGCACGTGATTTTTAGCCCGGACACACGTATTGTCGCCCAGGCGGGGGTTTCGCCCGGGCGTGCTTTTTTCGCACAGGCGCGCTTTTTTTGCCCGGACGCGCTTTTTTCGCCCGGACGCGCTATTTTCGCCCGGGCGTGCAGTTTTTCACCCGGGCGTCCGTTTTTTGACCGGTCACCCGTTTTTCACCCGGGCGCACATTTTTTGCCCGGGAGCGCATTTTTCCACCGGGCGCGTTTTTCGCCCGGGTGCACGTTTTATGTCTGGGTGCGCATTTTATTGGCCAGGCGGGCTCTTTCCGTCCGGGCAAGCATTTTTCACCTGGGTGCGCATTTTTCGCTCGGGGCCGAGGCCCTTTTTTTCGCCCGGGGCCGAGGCCCTTTTTTTCGCCCGGGCGCTCATTTTTTGCCCGAACCTGCGTTTTATGGCCCAGGCGTGCGTTTTCGCCCGAGCGCGCTTTTACGCCTGTGCGCGCGTATTGTCCCTCAAGCGCGCGTTTTTCGCATGGGTGCTTTTTCTTTCGCCTGGGCGCTTTTTTCCCCCGGGCGCGTAGTTTTTCGCCCATGCGCGAAGTTTTTCGCCCGGGGACCCGTTTTCGCCCGGGCGCCCAATTTTCGTCCGAGCGCGCGTTTTTCGTCCGGGCGTGCGTTTTTCATCCGGGCGCGCGTTTTTCGCCAGGGCGCTTATTTTTCGCCCGGGCGAGTATTTTTCGCCCGGGTGCGTATTTTTGGCCCGGGCGCGCGTTTTTGACTCGGCGCGCATTTTTTCGACCGGGCAGATTGATAGTTTATATAGGTGTACTCAATAATACCTAGAGGGGGGTGAATAGGTTTTACTTATTTTCTTTATATAATCCTAATGTATCTAGCTGCAGAAAACTCAATCACAGAAAACACACAAGGATTTATATCGGTTCCTCAAGACAGGGTGTCTTGAGTAGTCCTCTTTCCCCCCTTCACCTTTCTAACAGTGAGTTAGACAAGGCCACAAACTCCAATCTCAGCTCCTTGAGCTTACACCACAAGTTCCTCAAAACTTCTCAGATCAAGAGTGATCCTACCTCAGGCACAGCAACCCTACACTCAGGCTCAGCAGCCCTACACCTCAGGCACAACAGCCCTACACTCAGGCTCAGCAGACCTACACCTCAGGCGCAGTAGCCCTACACTCAGGCTCAGCAGCCCTACACCTCAGGCACAACAGCCCTACACCTCAGAGTTATGTAACTCCTACAACTCAGAAATCACACAGATTTCCTACCTCAGACCTATCAAGAAGTCCTATCACTCAAGCTGTCAACACGGTTTTACACACATGCTCAACAGCCTTTTATTCAGGCAACAATGCCTTATAAAGATATAAGAGTGTTTGTACTAAATACAGAAGATAAAAGGTTTACTTGTAGGTCTTCTGTTTTCCTTCTTCAGATCTAAAAGACAGCAGCTTCAGATTTGAGTCACCTTGATCTTCTCCTTCAGCAGAGCAGAAGATCAACTTGCCCTTGAGTTGGTACAGGAAGAGCTAACTAATCTCCTTCAGAAGATTAACTTCAGCTCCAGAGAACAACTTCAACTGGCTGAAACGTGAATGCTCGATTGCGGCGTGCAGCAAAAGCTTTTCAATGGAACAGTGCTTGTTGTTGTGCCCTAGCTTCTTCTTTTATACCTCCAGAAGGCTTCAACGGCTATATCGATCCTCCTAACACAGTACGGGGCAGATTTGAGTTGCTTTTATCTTTCTATTGTCGTTTGCGCCAAAAGCAGATCCCGTCAGCACATTTGGATCTGTCTTAGCGGTTGGGCTGAGACAGCTTCCAGTCTCAGCGGCAGCTTCAGTCCCCTTCTCAGCGGTTGCTCCAGTCTCCTTCTCAGTGGATCCACTGAGACGACTCCTCGTCTCAGCGGTTCTGACCCTTCGTCTCAGCGGTTCTGCTGAGACAGATCTTCATCTCCTTGTAGATGATTTCTTCTCATCTAAGGCTATGTTTGGCCCTACCTTTTGAGTCACCTGTGCATGTATATCCTACACAAATGTAGCTTTGTTAAATACAACATGTCCTTAGTATTGAGAGTGATGCCTCTTCAAATCAAGGTAATATTGAGGGCAATATACCCAACACAGATGTTTTTCGCCTGGGCGCGCATTTTTCCCCCGGGCGCGCGTATTTGCCCAGGTCCTTGTTTTTCACCCAGGCGCATATTTTTTGCCCGGGCACGCGCTTTCTTTGTCCGGGCGCGCAGATTTTCGCATGGGCGCCCGTTTTTTGCCCGGGCGCCCGTTTTTCGCCTTGGCGCCCGTTTTTCGCCCGAACGCCCATTTTTCGTCTGGACGCGCGTTTTTCGCCCAGGCGCGCGATTTATCTCTCGGGCCCGTTTTTCGCTCTAGCATGAATTTTCGCCTTGACAGGCATTTTTTCAACCGGGCGGGCGTTTGTCGTCCAGGCGGGCTTTTTTCGCCAGGGCTCCCATTTTGTCGCCCCGACGTCCAATTTTCGCCCGGGCGCGCATATTGCCTCCCGAGCGCACATATGGTCTCCCGGGCGTGCGTATTTCATCCGGGCGCTCGTATTTCGCCCGGGTGCGCGTATTTCGCCCGAGCGCGCATATTTCACACTAGCGCACGTTTTTTGCCCGGACGCGCATATTGTCGCTGGGGTGTGTGTTGTGCCCGGGCGAGAGTTTTTTGCCCTAGCGCGCTTTTTGCGCCCGTGCGCATGTTTTTTGTCCGCGCACTCATTTTGTGCCCGGGGGCTCATTTTTTAAGGCGCATTTTTTTATTATATATTTAAAAAATATATTAGTTTCTTCGTAATATTTTTCAATTCTTAGATTGAATTTTATTTAACAAACGAACGCTGAAATTGGAATTAAACCACAATATTCACCAATATTATTTATTAGGCGAACACTGAAATTGGAATTAAACCAATTCCAATTCTAAATATCGAATCTCAATATCGAATTCCAATATCAAATTTCAATTGTTTCCAAACGAACAGACCCTTTGAGATTTCAGAAGATTATTTACAATCTAGTTTTTTTGTGAAAAGTCTTTATATGTTGTAGGAAGTATTTACTTCTGAGTTTGTAGATCCTTGTTGAAAGGATCGAGTGTAGGAGACGTTCTGCTCCTAATTTGTAGGAGTGGGAGACTCTGAGTTGTCAGATTTTTTTAAATCTGAGTTTTGGTGAAGTAGCTGAGTCTAGCCCGAAGTGCTAGATAGGCAAGGCGGGAAAGTGGACGTACCCATTCCGGGGAACCACTATAAATCCTTGTGTTTGTGCTGTATGCTCTTTTTCTGTGTGTTTTTTTCATAAATTTTTTAATTCCACTTAAAGCCATAGAATTTACATATTCACCCCCTCTAGGTGATTTAGGTAGCAACTAGATACTTTCACAAATCGCACCCCCCATGATGAGGGGTGCGGACAAACTGCACCCCCCATGGTGTGGTGCGGCAAAACTGCGCCACCATGATGGGGGATGCGGCCAAGCCACATCCCCCATGATGCGGGGTGCGGCCAAACTGCACCCCCCATGGTGGGGTGCGGCCAAGCCGCACCCCCACATGTTGATGTACGGCAAATCCGCACCCTTTATGGTTGGGTGCGGCCAAGCCTCCTTGCTCCTTGCGGAGGATACGCCTGAAAATGCAACCCCTCGACAGGTGCAGTCGGAGCCCATGTTCCCCATGAGGGCGCGATTTCCCATCTCCCGAGTGACGCGACCTTCGGAAGGCGCATCCTCATTTTCATATAGACTGCTCTCTAGCAGCACTCATTTGTTCCCTTGGTTCTCCATTCGCTCGGAAAGCTCTCGTGCTCGTTGCACGCTCAGAACGCTCTCGTGTTCGTTGCACGCTCAGAATACTCTCATGTTCATTGTGCACTCAGAACGCTCTCATGTTCGTTGAGTGCTCAAAACACATCCACGTTCCCGGCACGCGCGGTAGTTAACCTTGCTTAATTTCTCAGATTACAGGTCTTGTTTGTTGCCTTCATCGCCATCAACAAAGCTGCCCGAACTGCCCAACCTGCCTGAACTGCCAGAAGGGCGAGATGGTCATTTAAGAAAAATGGCAATCTGTGTGCTCTAAATCGACATGTGATTCGCTCATCAGGTGGATACGGTAATTACAATGGCGAAATTAACAAGCTACCCTTGCCTGAGGCTATAAAAGGAGCTCAAGGCTTTCATTTCAAGACACCTGGCCTTCTCCGCCTGAGAGAGCACCATTGTAGATTTCCTCTGAGTTCTCCTTCAGCGCTTGGATATCTCCTTCGGCCTTCGAAGATCTTCTTCAAGGCTTCGAAGATCCTCTTCGAGTCCTTGAGGATTTCCTTCGCTCCGGAAGACAATCTTCCTAAGCGATTTGAGAATCCTACAGGTCTCGAAAGGCGACTCGGCGATCTCACTTCCATTCTCAGAAGAAGAAGTGCTTAGCTATCCGAGAGGTGGTCTGTCACCCTCACAGTTCTCTCTCTCCACTACTATTGTATCGTTTTGCGACCTATCGTGCTCGAGTTCTTAGTTTCCAATTGTAACGCACCAGTGGATAGTGTAATTTGGCCGGCACAGCTCCGGTCGCGTGGTTTTTCACCCTTTCCAGGTTTTCCACATTAAAAGTCTTTGTGTCACTTACTAAACTCTTTCATTGACTGTTTGCACGCTCGGTCCTCTTCCGAGCTAAGGGTTTCACGAGTCAAACACCCCTCTTTCATCGAGATTTCACGACTCCCTTCCGACAATTCGACTCCCTTTATCCGATTTGTCGTCAGTCCTCATTGTCTCGTAAAAGCTCAGGTAATCTGCAGGTAGGGGGAGAGATTATTCGTACAGGGTTTGCTAGTGCCTCAGATGAATTCTGAAACATAGTGTTGATCCTTGAAGAGGCATGTCTATCATTTCTCTTGGAGCATCCCTGTCAGGTTCTGTATAGATAAGTCTTAGAATTCTTCAAGAATGCTCATCTTCGTCGACAGGGGTCAGTAAAAAATTCAGTAATAAAAATGAAGCCATCTCTCTTAAAAAAATTCTTAAGGCTCCCAGCAGTTGAAGAGGAAGACATTCTTAAGGATAAGGACTTGAACAAAAGCTTATCTTTATGTGGTTTTCCTAGAGGTTCAAGCTCAATTCGAAGGAAGAATATGAATGGAGAAGGGAATCTATTGTCTGATATAATAGGCAAAGTCTTATTATGCAAAGTAGGATCATATGGCTACCTATCCAGTGACATGTTCAAACTTTTGAGTGGAATTATCTGCAGGAAGAGAATAATTTGGAGCTTAGTTCTATTTGAGAAGATCAAGGCCAACCTGATGACTCCCAATTTTGGCAGGATCATCACCTTGTACTTGAATCAAATTGATGGCAATCAATTTGATATGTCTTCTTGTATTCCAATACATCACCTCAAGAAGATAGATTCTTCTATCCTTAACAGATGGGAAAGGAAGATATCCATGCCTGGTGCAAAGAAGGATGATGATGAAGATGAAGTTTTTGAAGATGAGCAAAGATTTCAGCCTTCACCTAGCAGTATTCCTCCAAAGTCTACTGATGCAGCAGTTCATGGGGAGAGAACTCAAGTTCCAGCTCCAAAAGTTCAGAAAGAACCATTTGTGGTTCAGTCCCCTCTGCCCCATGTTGCCTCTCCTCTAGATTATGACTTTTAGGATGATATTGATGTTCAAGAAAATGAAGATGTTCAGGACAGTGATGATGTTGAAGATGAAGTTCCAAGTGAACTCACTACTGGTGAGAAAGAAGCTAACAAGAGGAAAGAATCCACATCTGGTGGAGTTCTTGCTGTTGAAGAAGAAATTCCTGGTGATAAGATATTTATTGCAAATATTGAGGGGGGAGAAAGTTCAAGAACATGTGGTCCCAGAAGCTGAATTTAGGGAAGATGAGGTCTTACCCTCTGTGGAAGTAAGAGAGGATGTGCACTCTGCACCTCCTGCTCATAAGAATATTCAGGCTTCACCAGGGAAAGCAGATTCAAATGAGATAATATTCAATGATGAGACCTTTGGCACCCATACCCCTCAGCATGTTCATGTTCCTGCTCCATCCTCCTCCAATAATGAGATGATAAAGACCATTGAGGCATTGCTTATGTCTCAAGCAGAATATTTTGAATTCTCTCTAAAGCAAGTATTTGACAAGGTCAGAGAATTGGAAGTTGATGTGAACAATGGTCTAGCTGCAATGAAGCATAGTATTAATCTCATTAAACAAGAAATGGATACAAATTTTGTTGTTGCTGGTAAAGTTGTGTACCACGCCATGGATGGAGTCAAATGTGTCTTTAATTCAGCTCAAGATCTTTCTAAAGGACAAGACATGTTGATGCATTCTACAGAAGCAGACAGACATTATCTTCATTCAGAAATGAAACTTTTCAAGGAGGAAATTATTCAAACCCATAATGAAAAAATCAGAAAGGGGGAGGAAAATGCCCTAAGTAAAATGGATGAATTGAGCAGAGAAGTGGAAAACAGATTTCATGAAGCCAATGTCTACCATTATCAAAATGTCCAATTGCTTCATGCAGAACTGACAGGAAAAGTAGCTCAGCAACCTTTTGTAGCTAATCCAGAGCATCCTCTAGAAGCAAATCAGTTTGACCCTCCTCTGCAACACTCTCAGGTGTGATCAAATCATGAAGATTATGCAGAACCCTCAGTGCCCCCAGTGAAAAAGAGGAAATATGGGGAAGGCCCTTCTGCAAGCAGATCAGACCCTTCTGTGAGAAGAGAAGCAGGCATAGTAATAAGAGAAGTGGCAGAAGATAAAAGAGAATTTTCTAAAGTGTGGAGTCCTACTTCCAAGGCAATAATTCTGGACACTTTCAACTTGATTGACATTTCAAATGAGCTGCCTCAGAATCACTACTGCCAGGAAGAAATCAACAAGCATAAAGATGCAAAGCTAAAGATGAAGATTCACTTCAGAACATATGGTCACAACAATCCCAAAGCACCTCCAGCACCTCCAAAGTATTATCCAAAGCCAAATGCATATTTTGACAGGCAGTTGGAGAAGAGCAGAATGCAAAAGGCTAAAATGTCTTAGTGATTGTGTTGTGATTTGTGATTTCTCCTAAAAACATTTATATAAATGTTAATATTTTGTTGATATATCTTTTAGTTCAATTTCATTATGTCATTATCTTTATCTGTGATTATGTTTATTATCTGTGCAATTAACCTTAGTAGATAGGGTTCTGACTTCTTCAAATAGGTGGATATTGTTGGGTATTATAGTCACAATAGCCTTGATTTGAAGAATTCCCCCTTGAACTAAGATGAATTGGAGTTGTATTTGATATTGTACTTTAGCTATGTTATTGTAGGGTCTTAATTGCTAAGTGCAAACCAATGTCAGGTTTCAATGAGTCATAAGACACAGGGCTATGCAATGTAATTCCTCATTGTGTAGAACAAGGTGTTGACTCATGTGAAACCTTTCTATTGGCGTGTACTTCATATCCAAGTACTAAGGAAAAGTCAAGTAGGAGATGTTGCTTTTTCTGGAATGGAAGAAAAATTGTTTAAGTGTTTTTCGTCGAGTACTCTCGAGAAGACTCGTTCAATTCACCGAGATATCTCGTAAGGACTCGTTCAGTTCGTCGAGTTTACTCAAAATGATGTTGTTAAATATCTTATCTCTTTTTCGTCTAGTATTCAGTTGTTCTCTCGTGAACACATGACGAATTCGTCGAGTTCTCGAGAGATTTTGAGATGACAAAGTTAAAGGCTCTTCTAGGTTTAATTTTCAGCCGAGTACTTTTTGTCGAGATATCAAGAAGAATTCGTCGAGTGGTTAAGTCAATTCGTCAAGTAGTCTAGAGACTTCACGAGTATACTCGACGAATGAAAACAGAAGACTTTCTTTTTCAAATAGCCGACGACTTTCCTTTAGGGCTTCTACCATGTACAGTACACATGGAGGTCTACTCTAAGATTTCGTTTCTAGCCGTTAGAGAAGGATCTCTATAAATAGTTAAGGGGTATTTCCATTAACCCTAATCTTGCTCAAAATAGAAATCGAGAATCGCTCTTCTGTCTGTCGGTTCTCTTTTTTTCGCAGAAGGACATTCTTGCACCCGAAAACCTATTATCGCGATTCTTTTCAAAGAAAAGAGTCGACGAGATCTCTGATTTCAGATTCCTCCAAGTTCTCTCAAGATCTAGTTGATTCCTAAGATTTCAGATCCAGTGCTCAAAAGATAAAGTTCTTTCTTCTTTCTTTTCAAGTTCAAAGCCTTCAACTCAAGCAAGGAGGAAGAAGACTTATTTTCAGATCTGAAGGAAAAAATCTCTTTAGGCCCGTTCGTTTGCACGAAATTGAAGACTTGGAATTGGAATTCGACGACGAATTCCAATTACGCCGTTCGGTTCTTAGGTAGCTTTAATAATTGGAATTTAAGTTGAATATCATGAAATTGATTTTATCCTAGACACAAAATCTAGCTGGACATATCAAAATTGGGCGAGTCTAGCTCGCTCAATTTACTCCCGATAAAAAAAAGGAGCAACGACTCCTTAACAGCGCTTCTCGTTCCTCATCGACATTCTGACTCGCTAGGGCTCCTCCCCCACTTTCCAGCAGCAACTCGAGATCTTTCGATGATCCAGCAGTGACGCGCATATTTTGCCCTAGCGCGCGATTTTTAGCCCGGACATGCGTATTGTCGCACATGCGCGCGTTTTTCGCCCGGGCGTGTTTTTTTCGCACAGGCGCACTTTTTTCGCCCAGGCACGCTTTTTTCGCCCGGATGCGCTATTTTCGCCCGGGCGTGCAGTTTTTCGCCCGGGCGTGCAGTTTTTCGCCCGGGGGTCCATTTTTCGACCGGTCGCCCGTTTTTCGCCCGGGAGCGCATTTTTTCACCGGGCGCATTTTTCGCCCGGGCGCGCGTTTTTTGTCTGGGTGAGCATTTTATTGGCCAGGCGGGCGTTTTCCGTCCGGGCACGCATTTTCACCCGGGCGCGCATTTTTCGCTCGGGGCCCAGGCCCTTTTTCGCCTGGTCGCTCATTTTTTGCCCGAGCGCACATTTAATGGCCCGGGCGCGCATTTTATGGCCCGGGCGTGCGTTTTCGCCCGAGCGCGCTTTTACGCCTGTGCGTGCGTATTATCCCCCAGGCGCGCGTTTTTCGCACGGGCGCTTTTTCTTTCGCCCGGGAGCTTTTTTCCCCCGGGCGCGCAGTTTTTCGCCCATGCGCGAAGTTTTTCGCCCGGGGACCTGTTTTCGCCCGGGCGCCCATTCTTCGTCCGGGCGCGCATTTTTTGTCCGGGCGCGCGTTTTTCGTCCGAGTGCGCGTTTTTCGCCAGGGCGCTCGTTTTTCGCCCAGGCGAGCATTTTTCGCCCGGGTGCGTGTATTTGGCCTGGGCGAGCGTTTTTGACCGGGCGCGCAATTTTTCGACCGGGCAGATGTTTTTTCGCCCGGGCGCGCATTTTTCCCCTGGCGCGCGTATTTGCCCAGGTCCTTGTTTTTCACCCGGGCGCATTTTTTTGCCCGGGCACGCGCTTTTTTTGTCCGGGCGTGCAGATTTTTGCATGGGCGCCCGTTTTTTGTCCGGGCGCCCATTTTTCACCTGGGCGCCCGTTTTTTGCCCGAGCACCCATTTTTCGTCCGGATGCGCGCTTTTCGCCCGGTCGCGCGTTTTGTCTCTCGGGCCCGTTTTTCGCCCGAGCGGGCTTTTTTCGCCAGGGCTCCCGTTTTGTCGCCCCGACGTCCATTTTTCGCCGGGCGCGCATATTGCCGCCCGAGCGCACATATGGTCGCCCAGGCGCGCGTATTTCATCCGGGCGCTCGTATTTCGCCCGGGTGCGTGTATTTCGCCCGAGCGCGCATATTTTACACTGTCGCGCATTTTTTGCTCGGACGCGCATATTGTCGCTGGGGTGTGTGTTTTGTGCCCGGGCGCGAGTTTTTTGCTCTATCGCGCTTTTTGCGCCCGCGCGCGTGTTTTTTCTCCGCGCACTGATTTTGTGCCCGGGCGCTTATTTTTTTTAAGGCGCATTTTTTATTATATGTGTAAAAAAAATATTAGTTTCTTCGTAATATTTTTTAATTCTTAGATTGAATTTTATTTAACAAACGAATGCTGAAATTGGAATTAAACCACAATATTCACCAATATTCACCAATATTATTTATTAGGCGAGCGCTGAAATTGGAATTAAACCAATTCCAATTCTAAATATCGAATCTCAATATCGAATTCCAATATCAAATTTCAATTCTTTCCAAACGAACAGACCCTTTGTTGGGGAAGTGATTTATCTTAACCCATAAATGAGTAGATTCTAAGAATGAAAAGTTAGTCTAAGTAAATATGCGTCGAATAGTATTCGACGCAACGTCGAAGTATAGTCGACGTTCCTCTCATAATGAGTCGAAGTAACTCCAAACAGAATTCAACGTAACCTATGTCGACGTAACTCTGACTTCTACTCGACGCATCTAGTGAAGTCGACGTATCTTAATCGACACACCTTCCATATTATTCTCTCGACGTCCAGCCAGTCTGAAATCGACGCTTCCGTCGAATAGTAATCGACGCACGTCGATTTCTATGTCAGATTCAAAACACGCCAGATCTCTTTCCTTCTTTCTGTAGATCTGATTCTTATGGAATTATATTATTCTTTTATAGCCGTTCTGAATCAGTCTTTCCTTCTAATTGATTCTTGGCTAAATTGATTAAGTGTATTATGGATATTATTTGAAATCAGAATAATCTCTTTCCTTCTATAGAAATATTGATTATGGAATCTTTTCTCTCTTACTATTTCTCTGACTGCTAATTGATTATTTTCCTATAGTATTCTTTGAATAAACAGTGCTATAAATAAGAGGGAAGTCGGCAGAAATGAAGAAGTAGTGATCCACCATATACATTTGAAAAAGAGGAAGAGCTCCCAAGTGAAGAGTGAGAAAGCTGAGAAAAGAGATAGTGTGCTGCAGCAAAGAAAAGCCTTCATCTTCTCCTCCTTCTGAAGCCATTCTGCTGCAAATTCTGAAAGCTCTCACAAAAGAGAGAAAAGCTTACAATCTCCTTCTCATTATAGAAGAGAGATTACATTCACTATTCTTGTGCTTCTAATCTTCTTGCTAGGAAGAAGATTCTTTCTTGTTTTAATTGTTTCTTCTAATTCTTCTTCTCCTTCTTATTTCAACTTCAATTGTGTAAAAGAGTTTTTAGAATCTCTCTTCAAAAAATTCAGTTGTACTGGTTCTAAGAGTCTCTTTATCAAAAGACTCAAGCTGGTTCTAAGAGTCTCCTTATCAAAAGACTCAGTGCAAGATAGTGAATTCCTACCAAGCGGGGAGAAGAGTGGACTACCCAAAGTTAGGGGAACCACTATATTTCTTTGTGTTGTGCTGTGATTTTTATTTTGCTATTTCTTTCTTTATTTACTTAATTCTTGTTGGTGTGTGTGGGAAGCTTAATTCTGTGATTATTACACACATATATATATATGTTAACTTTGCACAAAATTTATTTAAATCTCTATTCAACCCCCCCCTAGAGAATTCTAGTGTGGTTAACTGTGCACTTTCAATTGGTATCAGAGGGAGGTTGATCTAAAAAGGGTAACTCCTTGATCAAAAAGATCCTACCTCATATATATATATATTTATTTATATGAATTCTATTGATGAAGATTTATTTAATGTTATTTGACATGTCCTCGAAAGCCTTATAGAAGAGACTCAAGTGGTGAAGTGACTCAAACACTTGTCCCAAAGGCTGAGTGGACAGTTGAAGAGAAGAAGGCAGGAACATGTGATGCAAAAGCTGTGAACATTCTTGTCTCAACCCTCTCAGATGAAATCTTTCAAAAGGTTGTTGACTGTGAATCAGCCAAAGAAATCTGGGAGGCTCTTACAAAGATGGTAGAAGGAAGTGCTGATGAAAGGAAAGATAGGAAGGCTCTATTGATCTCCCAATATGAGAACTTCCAAAAGAAGAATGAAGAAAGTATATCTGAGATGTATGACAGATTCAGTCTGATCATCAATCAATTAAGAAACTTGGACAGAGAGATCTCTCTCACAGAAATCAATGACAAAATATGAATGAGTCTCCCAAGTTCATGGGACTCAAGAATATGGGCAATAAGAGATACAAGAGGACAAAAGGAAATCTCAACAGATGCTCTCTTAGGAAAACTTAAATCCTATGAGCAACTACTAAAAACTAGAGAAGAGAAGGGAAGAAGGGAAAACACTCCAACCTCTTCAAAAGATAGAAACGTTGCATTGAATGCAACAGAAGAAGAAACCTCTGTTACTGAAGAAGAACTGTTCAGCCTCCTGTCCAGAAGATTCAAGAAATAGGTCAGGCCAGATGGGTCTAGAAGGAGAGAGTCAAAATCAAGGTATGACAAGACTCCTTCTAAAGAAATTGTTTGCTACTCCTGCAGGAAAACTGGACATATTGCTCCAGAATGTCCAGAAAATGCTGAGAAAAAGAAAGATCTCAAGAATAAGGGGAAGAAGAAAGAAAGAGGCTTCATTGCAGAAGCTTGAAGTGAGACAGATTCTGAAGATAGCACTACATATAAAAGTGATAATGAAGAGTCTAAGCAAGAAGACCTATGCTTAATGGCTCTTGGAAGCACAGAAGAAGAATGTGTTGCTGAATCATGGAGTGAAACAGGATCAGAAGGAAGCATCTCCTCAACAGCAAAAGAAGACAGCCTTATTCTCATAGAGGAATCTGAGGATACGGATGAGGTAAGCATTTTTTATGAAATAGATTTCCTATGTGATGATTTTAAAAAGGATTTTGAAAGACTCTGTTTAGATCACCTAAAAGCTAAACAAGAATTTAAGGATCTAAAAGAACAAATTAATATGAGAAAAATAGAAGATACATGTTCAAAAAATTATGAACTAAGGTGTGAAATTTATAAAACAGAAAAGGAAATAAATAGTGCTAAAATAGAAAATCAACTCCTTAAGAAGAAAGTATCCCAGGCAAAAGCTTTTGAAGAATCAATAAATGTTAGAAGCCAAACACTTAAAGAAATCACTGAAAAACAAACAATCAGACATAAGAATTTGGGGTTAGGGGCTGATCCTTCAACCAGTTCAACACCATCTACCAAACCTGCTTGGATGAGCCCTGTCAAATTTACTAAACCCATTAGATAACAAACTTAGAATAAGACTCACAAAGTAAAGAAGAAGACTTCACCCACAAGGAGATAAACCACCTTGATGAATCATCATCATACCATTCAGAAGAAAACTCTCAAACTACCTCTGAGAAGGCAACTAGGCCAAAAGAAACAAGTTATAAAGAAACAAAACTCCAATCAGAAAAAGGGAAAAATAAAATCTGTGAAGAAACAATTGCGTCGACTTCATATCGACGCATGAATGATAGTACGTCGAATTCTACTCGACGCAATCTCTCAGATGCTTCGATCTCAAATCAACGCATGAATAACAGTACGTCGACTTACAATCGACGCAACTACTTCTATGCATCGATTCCAGATCAACGCAACCTAGAGAAAGCGCCGAATACATATCGACGCAACTCTCAACATATGTCGAATAGATATCGACGCATAAAAACTCAGAGCAACTTAAATACAGGACATGGGTATTCTTCAAAAACTTTCTATCTTAACCCCCATTCAGGACCCTTTCATCCTGATCAAAATTTTTATCCTGATCAAAACCTCTATCCTAATCAAAAATCTTTTCATAATCAAAATTACTATCCTGACCAAAACTTTTATCCTAATCACCATCTCTATTCCTCCCTAAACTCAAATTTCCTTAGTAAAAAAAAAATTAGGTGTTATATTTGCAATAAAATTGGCCACACTGCCAAACAGTGTTGGCATAATCAATCAAATTGCTCATAAAATTAGTCCTAGGGTAACTTAGAAAACTTTAGGATTAGGAAGAAAGAATCCCTCAAGAAAAACCTGGAATCTTCAGACAAAGTAAAAGTCACGTCGATTTCTTAAATCGACGCATACGTCGATAGGAGACCCTATCTTCTCAACTCAAACTATATCGACGCTTACGTCGAATCCCACTCGACGTAACGTCGACTTCATGAAAAAGAGCGGCAACACTAAAAAATTTTCGGTCGCATCTACTAAAGTACCGAATAAGCCTCGAATTGTGTCTCATTTCGACGTTTCACCTGACTTAAATAAACTCTTCCGTTAGAAATCTGCAAGCTCACTGCATCTTTCATCCTCTTTCCTCCTCAGTCCAGCCGTTTCTTCCTCTCTCTCTCACTAACCTAAAATGGCTCCTAAGATCAACTCTGGTTTCGACATTGATCTTGAATCCTTCCAAGCTGCCGCCGAAAACTATAAGAGCATCATAACTCTTTTCACTGAAGCCGGCCTAGATAAACTCATCTCCACAAGATGCAAACTCCTAGAAACTGAACTCACAGAGTTAATGAATCATGTTCAGATATCTGAGCAAGGAGAAATCACGGGAACAATCTATGAGACACCTGTCTCAATCTCTGCAGAACACCTTAGGAACACTTTTGATCTTCCATCAGGTACATACCAACACTATCTTTGTTCAAATAAAAAAGGGGAAAGCAAATTATTCCCTAGAGAGTAACTAAATTAATCTCCTTCATCATTCCCTTATCAGGTGATGAACCTGTGGAACTCACCCCTGATGAAATCAAAAGTCTGTTAATCACCATGAAGTTCTCCAAAGATAGACCAATCCATCTGAAGAAAATAGATTTTTTCTGATGAGTATAGGCTACTGGCAGACATAGTAGGAAAAGTACTACTATGTAAGATCTCTGCCCATGATGTAGTGCCCAAGCAGCAACTGAACATCATGGGTGCACTTGTACTGAAGAAGAATGTATACTGGGCCAGCTGCTTACTCAAAATGATAGGGTACAAATATTCTCACAAAGAAAATGCTTACATGAGAATTATGAGTCAGGTACTTTTCCACTCCTTCCCTGACCTATGCAGGTCAAAAGGAATTCCCATCCCTCCTGGCAAAAGAATGTCCATTGCTCTCTTCTCAAAATGGACCAGGCAAATCCCCAAGCCTGGTGCCATTCCTGAAAGGACTCCATCTCCTCCTAACTCTCCTGCTCATCCATCTTCACCTCCTCCTCCTCCTCATACAGACATCTCTTTTGTACCACCATCATCCACACTTTCATAAATACCAACTCAATCACCTACTCAACCCTCCTCTATTCCTCCACCTCCTCCATCAAATACACCTCATCAAAATGATACAGTCCCCTCTCCACCTTCATCACATACACCTCCACCATTATCTCCTCCTCCTCCTCCATTGTCTCCTCCTCCTCCAACACAACATGAACCATCTCCATCCACTGAAATCCTCATCACCCAGTGTATCCAGTCAGCAGCCCAAAAATTTTAGGACATGCTGGATGGACACTGCTCTCAAATTCACTCCTCCATCATGCACATGCAAACCCAAATAGATGGGGTCAATACCTCTGTGCAAAGCTTGAAGACCTCTGTCTCTTCCTCTAAAGTGACCAAGTCTTTCTTAACCTCCTTGGCTAAGAAGGTCAAGAAGGGGGATAAATTAGATGAAGAGCAGTCCTCAAGTCACAAATCTCTCTCACAAAAGTCCCTTCCTACTTTAAAAACTGATCTACTCAAGACCATTGGAAATGAAGTTGTACCTGAGCTACATACTGAATAACAGATAACAGGTATACTCACTATAGCAAGAGAAGCTGCCCAATAAGTAGTTCTCCTTCAAGGGGAGGCTAGCAGAGCAGAGAAAGAAGTTGAAAATGAAACTGATGCTGAAGAAGCTATCGGAGAGAAAGAAAAAGAAGCTGAAGCTCAGGGGGAGCCAAATACTGAAGCTGGAGCTGAGAAAGAAACTGAAAAGGTAAATGTAGAAGAAAAGGAAGTTCCATTTCAGGGGGATCAAACTGCTGTGACTCAGGGGGAGCTGAGTGAACCACCTGTTACTGAGTAGGAGCAACCCACTTCTCCAAAAACTTTAGTATTCACTAGGAAAAGAAAAACTCCTCCTACCCCTCCTGAGTGATGTGTTGAACAAAATACTCTATATTTTTCATCCATGCTTAAAATACTGTTTATGATGTCTGTGTATATGATTCTACTTTCTTCTGATTACTTAACATATTTCTTTTCTATATAAATGCCTTGCTGTGGCTGGTACAATTTCTCTCTGAAAAGGGTTAAGACAAATAGGGGGAGATTGTTGGGGAAGTGATTTATCTTAACCCCTAAATGAGTAGATTCTAAGAATGAAAAGTTAGTCTAAGTAAATATGCGTCGAATAGTATTCGACGCAACGTCGAAGTATAGTCGACGTTCCTCTCAGAATGAGTCGAAGTAACTCCAAACAGAATTCAACGTAACCTATGTCGACGTAACTCTGACTTCTAGTCGACGCATCTAGTGAAGTCGACGTATCTTAATCGACGCACCTTCCATATTATTATCTCGACGTCCAGCCAGTCTGAAATCGACGCTTCCGTCGAATAGTAATCGACGCACGTCGATTTCTATGTCAGATTCAAAACACGCCAGATTTCTTTCCTTCTTTCTGTAGATCTGATTCTTATGGAATTATATTATTCTTTTATAGCCGTTCTGAATCAGTCTTTCCTTCTAATTGATTCTTGGCTAAATTGATTAAGTGTATTATGGATATTATTTGAAATCAGAATAATCTCTTTCCTTCTATAGAAATATTGATTATGGAATCTTTTCTCTCTTACTATTTCTCTGACTGCTAATTGATTATTTTCATATAGTATTCTTTGAATAAACAGTGCTATAAATAAGAGGGAAGTCGGCAGAAATGAAGAAGTAGTGATCCACCATATACATTTGAAAAAGAGGAAGAGCTCCCAAGTGAAGAGTGAGAAAGCTGAGAAAAGAGATAGTGTGCTGCAGCAAAGAAAAAGCCTTCATCTTCTCCTCCTTCTGAAGCCATTTTGCTGCAAATTCTGAAAGCTCTCACAAAAGAGAGAAAAGCTTACAATCTCCTTCTCACTATAGAAGAGAGATTACATTCACTATTCTTGTGCTTCTAATCTTCTTGCTAGGAAGAAGATTCTTTCTTGTTTTAATTGTTTCTTCTAATTCTTCTTCTCATTCTTATTTCAACTTCAATTGTGTAAAAGAGTTTTTAGAATCTCTCTTCAAAAAATTCAGTTGTACTGGTTCTAAGAGTCTCCTTATCAAAAGACTCAGGCTGGTTCTAAGAGTCTCCTTATCAAAAGACTCAGTGCAAGATAGTGAATTCCTACCAAGGGGGTAGAAGAGTGGACTACCCAAAGTTTGGGGAACCACTATATTTCTTTGTGTTGTGCTGTGATTTTTATTTTGCTATTTATTTCTTTATTTACTTAATTCTTGTTGGTGTGAGTGGGAAGCTTAATTCTGTGATTATTACACACATATATATATATATTTGTTAACTTTGCACAAAATTTATTTAAATCTCTATTCACCCCCCCCCCCTCTAGAGAATTCTAGTGTGGTTAACTGTGCACTTTCACCCTTTGAGATTTCAGAAGATTATTTACAATCTAGTTTTTTGTGAAAACTCTTTATATGTTGTATGAAGTATTTACTTCCGAGTTTGCAGATCCTTGTTGAAAGAATCGAGTGTAGGAGACGTTCTGCTCCGAGTTTGTAGGAGTGGGAGACTCTGAGTTGTCAGATTTGTTTAAATCTGAGTTTTGGTGAAGTAGCTGAGTTTAGCCCGAAGTGCTAGATAGGCAAGGCTGGAAAGTGGACGTACCCATTCCGGGGAACCACTATAAATCCTTGTGTTTGTGTTGTGTGCTCTTTTTCTGTGTGTTTTTATTCATAGATTTTTTAATTCTGCTTAAAGCCATAGAATTCACATATTCACCCCCTCTAGGTGATTTAGGTAGCAATTAGATACTATCACAAATCGCACCCCCCATGATGAGGGGTGCGACCAAACCGCACCCCCCCCCATGATGAGGGGTGCGGCCAAACTGCACCCCCCCACGGTGGGGTGCGGCAAAACTGCACCACCATGATGGGGGGTGCGGCCAAGCCACATCCCCCATGATGCGGGGTGCGGCCAAACCGCACCGCCCATGGTGGGGTGCGGCCAAGCCGCACCCCCACATGTTGATGTACGGCAAAGCCGCACCCTTCATGGTGGGGTGCGGCCAAGCCTCCTTGCTCCTTACAGAGGATACGCCTGAAAATGCAACCCCTCGACAGGTGCGGTCGGAGCCCATGTTCCCCTTGAGGGCGCGATTTTCCATCTCCCGAGAGATGCGACCTTCGGAAGGCGTGTCCTCATTTTTATAGAGACTGCTTTCTGGTGGCACTCATTTATTCCCTTGGTTCTCAATTCGCTCGGAAAGCTCTCGTGCTCGTTGCACGCTCAGAATGCTCTCGTGTTTGTTGCACGCTCAGAATACTCTCGTGTTCATTGCGCGCAAAGAACGCTCTCATGTTCGTTGAGTGCTCAAAACACATCCACGTTACCGGCACGCGCGGTAGTTAACCTTGCTTAATTTCTCAGATTACAGGTCTTGTTTGTTGCCTTCATCGCCATCAACAAAGCTGCCCGAACTGCCCAACCTGCCCGAACTGCCAGAAGGGCGAGACGGTCATTTATGAAAAATGGCAATCTGTGTGCTCTAAATCGACAAACGTGATTCGCTCATCAGGTGGTTATGGTAATTACAATGGCGAAATTAACAAGCTACCCTTGCCTGAGGCTATAAAAGGAGCCCAAGGCTTTCATTTCAAGACACCTGGCCTTCTCCACCTGGGAGAGCACCATTGTAGATTTTCTCTAAGTTCTCCTTCAGCGCTTGAATATCTCCTTCGGCCTTCGAAGATCTTCTTCAAGGCTTCAAAGATCCTCTTCGAGTCCTTGAGGATTTCCTTCGCTCTGGAAGACAATCTTCCTAAGCGATTTGAGAATCCTACAGGTCTCGAAAGGCGACTCGGCGATCTCACTTCCATTCTCAGAAGAAGAACTGCTTAGCTCTCTGAGAGGTGGTCTGTCACCCCCGCAGTTCTCTCTCTCCCCTACTATTGTATCGTGTTGCGAACTATCGTGCTCGAGTTCTTAGTTTCCAATTGTAACGCACCAGTGGATAGTGTAATTTGGCCGGCACAGCTCCGGCCGCGTGGTTTTTCACCCTTTCCAGGTTTTCCACATTAAAAGTCTTCATGTCACTTACTAAACTCTTTCATTGACTGTTTGCGCGCTCGGTCCTCTTATGAGCTAAGGTGGCTCAATTCGACCGGTCTACCAGAGCATCGAGCGACCGACAACAAGATATCTTCAATTAGTCATATTTATAATAATTTTAAACCACAAATAGTTAATGCTTATTTCTTTTCAACATAATTTTAACTTTAGATTTCATCATCAGTGGATGCATGTGCGCTTTAATTTCTCACCACTCAAGTCAACTCGAGATATTTGATAAGAACGTACAACTCATGACTGTGCATACACCTTAGAAGTACTCTACTCTTTCTCGGTTAGGTAGATTGGATCACCAAGTTAACCCAGGATGATATGATTGTTAAGTATTTTAATTTAAATATGTCTGTGTGTCTGAACTGACATGATAAGCTTAATGGGTTGCGTGTCGACCTAGGGCTTGGTCCTTATGCTAGAGATATAATGTAACCCTATTCCAAACTATATGGGTACTGTTGAATATCTTGAGAGGCCAAACCATCTAACATTCTCAAGATAATTTTTTCCATCTAGGGTTCCTCTCGAGTTCTGCTGCAAGTCATTCGTGAATTCCACTGTTTCTCTCTCACGAATTTCCAAAAGTTGATCCTGCTCCCGACGACGTGAGATCGGGATTCTTTGCTTCGGCGTTTTCTGGATAGAGAATAAATCGTGGATCCTACCGCTGGCCTATTAATTCCCATTTTTTTGCGAAGGTGGAAGCACCGCACTGTCTCTTCTTCCTTCCCGGTCCAGATCGCGATAGGGGGATTTTTACTGTCGCTGAATCTTCACATGAAGTTGTTGATCGGAGAAGGAGCTCACAGATCCGCTGCTTCCCATCAATTAACTTCCCGCCACATATTCTCTATTTCGACACCGATCTGCACTAGGAGAAATTTGACCCCGTGGAGGATCTCTCATTGCTGCTGATTTCTGTTTGGAGAAATTAGATCTGCATCAAGATTCTTCTTGTCCAATTGGGCATGAAAGAGCGTGAAATTTTTTACACCGTCCTCAACGATTTCGCTACGACGCGTGAGGATGTGGACGAGTACCAGTGGATCAAGGACGAGGATTTTTGCAGGGATTATCTCCTGAATTACCTGAACTCTCGCATCGCCATAACATAAAGTGCATACAAGACCGCGAAAGAAATCTGGGACCGCCTGAACGCACATTTCCAGAAAGAAGGACTGTCGAAGACTCTCGTCGGCGAGAAATTCTTTAATTTTAAATTTAATTCAAACTCGTCAGTCACTTCTCAACTAAATGATCTGGAAAACCCGCATCTCAAGCTAGAAGATGAACACCTGATATGTTCGATAATCTGTTCGTGAGTCTGATCCTGAGCAAACTGCCTCCTGAATGGAATACCTTCAAGACTGAAATGCACAGACTGAAGGAGAGGATCGCATTGGATGAAATCAAAAGGTTCATTCACATCGAATATCAGAATGCTGCTGGTAAGAGCCTGGAGCAAGTTGGTCATCCCTCTTAGGATGTCAACTTCATTTCTCGACCCAGCAAGTCACCTCGAAAGCCCTCAGCTCCCCAAAGTGAAGCCTCTGCACAGCAACCGACCAAAAAACCCTCTCTCAAAAGGAAGAGAGGAAAGTGTCATAACTGCGGCAAGTGGGGTCGCTGGGCCGCTGAATGTAAAGGTCCAAAGAAGAAGGAGGAAGCCCCACAGAATGTTATGAATATGCTGGTTGACATCTCCGGTCCTACGTCTTTCGTGGCTATGATTAGGAGTAGTTCCACATCATGTCTTCAGAGTGGTGGCTAGACAGTAGTGTTACCTATCATGTGACGAATGACAGAGCTCTTCTCACTGATGTTACTGAGGTCAGAGACAAGGTTGGAACTGCAATGGAGGAGAGACCGAAGTCAAGCATGCTGGGATAACACGGTTGGTCCTCTCTTCAGGTAAAACTCTAACTTTACAACATGTTATAGTAGTTTCTGTTGGATCTTGAGGCGATCTTAGAGGGAGGGGGGGTGAATAAGGGCTTTAAAAACTTATGTAATATTTTGAAATATTAGAAAAGATAAGAGATTGATTTAAAGAAGAAATCAAGTAATATAAATGAGAGACATAATTTTATTAACTTGAGATATAAGATTAAAAATTTGATTTTTTTTATGACGCTAGAAATCATAGGCGATAAAGTAAAATCTCTTTTTGTTTTCTATACCGACTCATATCCCCACGAACCGGTTGGATTTAGCCGATCTCTCCCCGGATACGGCCTCAAGCCGCTCTAGTCTTCCTATACCCAGAAAGGCCTCGAGCACCCCCTAGATCAACTCCCTAGACCTAGTCGCCAACACGAGGTGAATTCCTCCCTAAGTCCTACCCAGACCTAGTCGCCAACACGAGGTGAATTCACAAACCGATTACAACAATAAAATAAAAAATACAAATACAAAAGACAAATATGAAACTCCCTATGAGGTAATCTGAAGGAGACGCCGAAGAATTGGTGAAGATTATTGAAGTACAAGCGTGAGTTCTTCGCGTTGAGTTAGCGTGTTGATCCAAGCCTCCTTTGATTCCTCCTTTTAAAATTGAGTGGGATATGTGTTGGTCTGGAAATATGGCCCTCTCAGAGTTTCTGAAGTGCTGGAATAGGGCTCATAGCAATCAGCAGCTGGAGAAGACAAAATCCACCATTTTATAGGACTGGAAGCTAACGTCGGCATTAAGATTTAACGTCGGGCGTTGACTCAGTATAGAAATAACTTGTGGCTCGGATCTTTAAAATAGGAAGGAGATTCTGTATCTTTGGAAACTTTCATTTTAGGCAACCTTAACGCTGACGTTGACTCTAACGCCGGGCGTTGAGTCAAATCATTCCCAAAATGCTCCAGCAATCACGGCAGCTTCCCTCCATTCATTTTGCATCTTGGCGGGAACAAAAGTTAACGCCGGCATTAAGAGTTAAAGTCGGGTGTTGAGTCAAATCATTCCTAAATTGCTCCTTCAATCCTGAATGCATTCCTCCTTGCCATAATTGTCGATCGTTAATGCCAACATTAAGTCCTAACGCCTGGCGTTAAGCTTCTTTCTCTTTTTATTCAGTCGGCAAGCCATCCCGTCGATCGACAACCCATCTCGTCGATCGGCAGACCATCCCGTCGATCGCTAATGCCCAGCATTAAGACCTAACGCTTGGAGTTAGACATCTTTCAATCTTTCTGCTTGTGGATAGTACCAGACCAATATTGCAGCAACCTGGTGCCATATCTGTTCAAACCTACATGTTAAAAACACAATGGCAAACAAGATCAAATACAAGTAGGATTTGTTATTCTCAAATCAAAGGGATGCGGAAAACCATGTTCCAACAGTTTCTAGTTTAACTAAAAACTTAATTTCTATGAGTTTGTTAGATAAAGCAGGAATGTCTTTCACAACCTCTAGCGGTAGAATAACTTTAACTATTAATTCACATTACTTTGGATGTGCGTATTTGATCAACGACATGTATAGACCTAGCCTTAATAATGATAGCATAAACCAATTAAGTTCAACCTTAATAGATCCTAAATTGTTACATAACAGACTAAGACATGTGAACTATAGGAAAATGTGCGATCTAGCTAAGATTCATAACATCCCCTTAGATCTTTCTATTCGATTTGATAAGTGTGAGGTGTGTGCACAAACCAAGATCACTAGAAAGCCATTTAAATCAGTTTCTAGAAGCACATAACTTTTTGATTTGATGCATTCAGACCTCTGTGATTTTTAGAGTCATGTCACTAGAGGGGGGGGGGGGGGGGATATCTCATTACGTTCATCGACGATTATTCCAGATATTGTCATGTATACCTATTGAAAACGAAAGATGAAGCATTCGATATTTTCAAGATCTTCAAATCTCTGGTAGAAAATTAGTTAAACCTGAAAATTAAAAGATTTAGAAGTGATCGAGGAGGAGGGTATACTGCAACAGGATTTCAGGACTTTTGTGCCTCTACGGGTATAATCCTAGAATCCACTACTCCTTACTCACCCTAGTCTAATGGCATTGCTGAGCGAAAGAATAGGACATTAATAAAGAAGCTAAATTCTATGCTTCTTACTGCTGGCATGCCAAATTCTTTTTGGGGAGAAGCAGTCTGAACTGCCAATCATATTCTGAACATATTGCCTCATTCTAAGCTCACGTCCACTCCATATGAGTTGTGACATGACCATCCTTGTAGATTTGACACTATAAAGACTTGGGCTATATTGCTTATGTTAGAATACAAGATCTTAAGAGACATAAGGTGTGACCTAGAACAACAACTTGTGTATATCTAGGTTGTGCAGAAGATAGTGCAGCAGATAGGTTTCTAGATCTGTCCACTAATACAGTGACAGAGTCTAGAGATGTTATTTTCTTTGAAAATAAGAGATCATGGTTTAACCGCCTCCGGGTCTACTGAGATGATTTATGAATCTCATGTAGCTCCTGAAGCTGTCCCCTCTGGCACTGCTTACAAACCTGTAGAGGATAGTCTTATCCCAGTTAGAGTATCTACAAGAGATAGAGTCTCTAAGAATTTTGGTGAAAATTTTGTCACCTATCACATAGAGGATGATCCATTCTCCTTTCAGAAAGCAATGTGAACTAGAGATTCGTTGACGTGAGCAGAAGCCATAAATGATGAAATGGACTCGTTGCTATGAAATAACACCTAACATCTAGTGGACCTCCCTAAAGATGCCAAAGTCCTTTGATGCAAGTGGGGGCTGAATAAGAAATTGCACAGTGATGGGTCTATAACGAGATATAAAGCATGTCTATTCGCTAAAGGCTATAAGCAACATGGGGAATTGACTACTTTGACATTTATTCACATATGTGTCACATATCCACTATTAGAATTCTTCTTGCCTTAGCCTCTATAGAGAACTTTATAGTTCATCAGATGGATGTGAAAACAACCTTCTTGAATGGAGAGCTTGATGAAGAGATCTACATGGCATAACCTGATGGGTATGTCCATCCAGATCTATAAGATAAAGTGTACAAATTAGACAAATCCATCTATGGGCTTAAGCAAACATCTAAGATGTGGCACATGAAATTTGACCAAGTGGTAAGGAGTTATGGCTTTCAGTCCAGACTTTTTGACAAATGTCTTTATCACTGCTCTATGTCAGATAAAACAGTCATCATATGTCTATATGTAGATGACATGTTAATTCTAGGGTCAGATCTTGTTGTAGTAAAGGATATCAAATCCACTTGCAAAAGAATTTGACATGAAAAACCTTGGTCCCGTCGATACTTTTTTAAGTATGAAAGTTAGAGTTAATAAGGGTAGGGTTACTCTTAGTCAAGCTCATTATATTGAGCAACTTCTCTCAACCTGGGGATACAAAAATAGTAGGCCTATAGAGACACCTTTCGATCATAATGTCAAATTGAGCCCAAATGTTAGGACTAACATTGATCAAGTAAAATATTCCAAAATAATTGGTAGTCTCATGTACGCCACAAGTTGTACTCGACCAGACATTGCCTTCTCTGTTAGCATGCTGAGTCGCTTTACCAGTAGTCCGAGCAAAGAGCATTGGGATGCTCTCAACAGGCTGATGAGATATATGTTATGTACTAAAAGTCACGCCTAGTGATACACTAGTTACCCTCCTACTGTGGATGAATATTCTAATGTTTCATGGTGTTCAGAAGACGGTAATAGCAAGTCTACCAGTGGATACATATTCACTCTGGGTGGAGCTGTCATCACTTGGAAATCCAAAAGACAAACTTGTATAACATTGTCTTCTATGGAAGTCAAGTTTTTTTCTTAGCTTCAGCTGGTGAAGAGGCAAACTGGGTCAGGAATCTGATTCTAGATATTCCTTTGTTTAGGTTACAAGTCAACTCACTAAGCTTGTATTGCGATAACCAAGCAGCAGCTCAAGTCGTTAAAAATGCTCTCTATAATATTATGAGGAGACATGTATGACTGAGACACGCTCTGCTAAACTATCTGAAAGAACAAGGAATCATCTATTTGGTCGATGTGCGATCGAAAGATAATCTAGCTTATCCATTGACAAAAGGAATGTCCAAAGACCGGTTAATCAAAATAGTGGGGGAAATGGGACTAAAGGTGATTTAGATCAACTTAGTCTAAATAAATGTTTTGATTTATCTCAATTTCCTTTGTCAAAGCAAACATGTTGTACTCCGTTGATTTTTTGGTTGCTGAGTATGAATCTGGTAAGTTATTTCATTTCAAATCTGATGTTAATAATTTTACCTGGAATCGTCTTTTCTTATCTTAAAGGAGAGTGTTATTCCAAGTTTGATAACACAATCTGATTAGGTTTGACTCTTCTTTAGTTAATGGGTTTCATTCCAAACTTGATGATCTCCACTTAACTTTAGAAAAATAGTAACCCTGACATTCCATATTGGAACACAGATATAGTTGTGGTGTCTAGAAGTCCATAAATCATTTCGTAGGAAACCGATATTGGATTCTGAGGTTGAACCTACTATACTCTAAGTAGGTCTCCTTCTAGATGATTATTAAGTACTACGTTCCTTTTTGTAGAACTAGATACATGTACATTTTTGAAGGATGAATTCATTTCTAATAAAATTCTCTGTTGGAAATTACAGGAGTTGTTGTTGATAGAGGAGTACTGGCAGGATGGGATCTTGAGCAGGATGATTTGCTGGACATCTGAGGCTAACGACAGCTAGAGTGTTATTTGTTTCCTTTCTGTCTTATTTCTTCTTAGAGAATTTGTTTAGTTCTTCTTTTGATACACTTGATATTTATATTCTTACTCTTTTGTTGATTCTGGCCACTATGTATGATGGACTTGTGATATGATCGTACTTTAGATTTCTGTGTGGTGCAGCTGAGATTTATTTTTACTCTTATGCGTGCATACAATTTTCTTTGATTCTAATAGGTTTTTGCAGGTGTTGGACACGGTTGTGTATTTTTCACGATTGGTTCAATTTACACAAACCACTCTAACCGTCGTCGGGTTTACCTTAGACATAGGAAGAGATTGTTAAGTATTTTAACTTAAATATGTCTGCGTGTCTGAACCGACACGATAGGCTTAATGGGTTGCGTGTCGACCTAGGGCTTGGTCCCTACACTGGAGATACTATATAACCTCCATTTCAAACTAGATGGGTACTGCAGAATATCTTGAGCGATCAAACACTCTAGCAATGATCATATACTCTTTAGTGAGATAGCCATGCATTTCCCTAACCAAACTTTAAAGATGATAATAAATCCAATCACCAAGCTACATGAAACCCATAATTGAATATCTTTTGCCAAAGGATGGATCTATTTGTTAGAAATGCAAACCAAGACTCAAAAAATTATGGAAGCTGGAGAAGCAAAATATATAAGAGTCGTCGTTAATCATCATAAATAGAGATGCATAGCACTGAGAAGTAATTAGTTGGGAAATATGTGAGCTAGTTTAATTTATCTCGAGTTTGGAAAACAGGAAAGTATCCGGAGTGGTAGCTAAAGAGAGTTGGAGAGACTTTTGTTTTGACGTGAGCAGTGTTATTGTATTGGTGAGAGAAAATTGAGTGTTGTAAAACTATATTAGTGAGTGCCATCTTATATTTGTTTCACATATTTATAAATAGAAGCTTTTACTTTTTTATTCAAGCTCATTTTCACTTCTAACATATCATGAGGCTTGTTATAACGATCCGGCCCTCCCCCTTAGGGGTCACGTAAGCACGTTGCCGGGCTGCAACCCAAGCACCCCAAAGCCTCTCCGCGCCTATTTCTCAGCAGCGGCGCATTGTTGAGGCCAGGTCTTGAACCTGCAACCCCCTTGATAAGGAGTTTTCAAACCACTCATCATCACCAATTGAGCCGCATCTCAATTGGTGATGAGGAGTGATTTGAAAACTCCTTATTAAGGGGGTTGCAGGTTCAAGACCTAGCCTCAATAATGCGTCGCTGCTGAGAAATAGGCGCGGAGAGGCTTTAGGGTTTTTGGGCTGTAGCCCGGTAACATAATCCTAGCCAGGCTCGCCAAGCTGGTGAAAAGGGTGTTACACTTGTATCCATGAGAAACCTCGACCCCAATTTCTAGATAGGTCATATTAATTAATTAAAAGAAATCTAGTTAAATAATAGACTTATTAATAAATTATCCCCTCATTATATGCTCACCAACAAAAGAGCATTGGAGCTAAGTGAATCATAAGCAAGATAAGAAGGACTCCGCATCTGATTGCTATGAAAAGTTCTTTAAAATTGTGAATGGCTTGAGAACTTACGGGAGAGAGTTCTTAAATTATGATTTAAATTATAAGTTCTTAAGGTCCTTGAACAAAAATGGGACATAAAGATATGCGCCATAAGAGAGATGAGGAACCTTGCTAGAATTGATCCCCATAACTTATTTGGAAAGTTGTTTTCCCATGAACTCCAGCTGAACACAAGGAAAGCAGAAGAAGAAGGAAACAAGCCATCCTCCAAAAATGAAGCAGTTGCCTTCAAGGCTGAAAGTTCAAGAAGAAGTGGGGATGAATATCATATTCGACCAGCTAGATATGCTGAAGATAAGGATTCAGAAGCCAACACTTCAGGCTCTGAACTTTCCAATGAAGAGTTATATCTACTCTCCAAACATTTCAAGAAACTATTGGCAAAGAAGAGACAGGACAAGTACAGACCATTCTCTTCCAGTTCTTGAAAGTCTGGTCACAGCTATGACGGACAAAAGCACAAGTCCAAAGAGGACGGGTATGAGCCTAAATATAACAAACATGTTTCTTCTAACATTATTTGTTATGGTTGTCAAAAAGCAAGTCATATTATTACTGATTGTCCGGCAAAGAGACAAAGAAAAGATCTCATGGGAGAAGATCAAATAAGGGAAAGAAGCAGAAGAAGAGTTTCATAGCCAAAAGGCCAAAGATCTTGATGATGGAGGCAAGGACCCGCCGGATGGTTGTGTTCGTGTTCGTGATTCCACGTCGACGCACTACTTTGATCGCGGTGGCAAATTTGAAGACTACGATGGAAGATGCCGCGGGATTATTGGAGCCGGCTTAATCGCTTATGTTGGAGCCGGCACGGTTCAAGTTGGAGCATTCGTGGTTCATGACGATGGCGGATGACGACGCAACTCCAACCATGACGAGCGCCATCGCCGCAACATCTTCCGCCCGCGGCACATGAAATAATATATTAGTTTATCTCTTTATTATAATTAGTATTGGGTATTATTTTATGCTTTGTATTTTGTATTTTTGGACTTTTTAATGTTGGTGTGCTAATAACTTTTTGGTGGGCTGCATGTAGCTCATTCTCTTTGTTTGGCCTATATATATGGCCTCTTTGTATTAGAAAATCAGATTATTGATGATAAAAAAGACAAACCCTAAGAATTTCCCTCTCTCTATCGTTTTCTCTCTACCAGCCGCCCAAGGTGTTCCCTCTCTTTCTCTCTCTATCTCTCTCTCTACTCTAGCTGCCCCTTCTATTTTTCCCTCCAGGAAAGGTTTCGGCCAGCACCAAGGCCGACCATCTCCTCTCCCCCCTCCTTGCTCTTGGCCGCCCTCTCTCTCTCTCGTGCTCCACTCTTTCTTGGCCGACCACCTCCTCTCCACCCCCTCCTTGCATCTTGGTCAGCCCTCTCATACCAACAGCCACCTATTTCCTTCTCCACCACTCAAAAGGCCGAGCAACACAAAACAGCCCCTCCTCCTTCCAGTTTTGGCCCCCTCTCAAGAAGTTTTGGACTTGCTCGTGGCAGCCGGATTTGAAGGCGACGGTGCTCTACATCAAGGATTCCCCTCCGGCGACCACCACCGTGAACGAACTAGGATTTCTACAACCCGGATCTACGATTCCAGGAAGGGTAACGCCTCCTACTTATTGTGAGATTTCTCTTAACAGGTTATTTGTGGTGGTATAGATCTGTGACGGATTTTCTCGCTGCTATTTGCTCGCGTTTATTTTCATTTGGTTAGTGGAACGCTCTAGGATTTATCATTTATTCGACGAGGAGTGGCGATCCTCTTTTGCTCTTGTTGGGGAAGATCTTCCTATTTTCCGAAGTCTTGCTTTCGGAGGATCTTTTTTTTTGGTACAACACAATCGCTTGTCCGGACGCAAACATTCGTCCCTTTAGCTTGACGGATCCCGGCTTATCGCCGACGATTCGATCTTGTCACGGAGTTGCTAACCGTACGCGTACGAAAATTTATAATAAGTTTATTCGAGTGCTGCGTTTGCTTAGTGTTTGGGTCGAGCGGAACGTTGAGAGTTTTAGTTCGTAGTCGCATGCGACCGACTCATTCCGGTGGCCTACATCAATTTGGTATCAAAGCCAGGTTGTGTTGAGTTCTATCTCGACACCATCCTTACTCTAATTCGTAGGCTATCCGCCCTCACTTGGGTGTGCACCGTAGTTTTACCGAAATCTGAATTTTTAGCATTGGTGTGCAAATAGCGATTTTCAAAATTTCGTCGGAATCAACAAACAAAAATTCTGTAGGTTCTTAGTCAAGAAATAAGAATTAAAATAAAAAAATATTTCAGTTTCATTAAGGTTTAGGTGGCTAAAAAAAATAAATACTCGTAATTTTTAGGCTGGACAGCACCTAAGCTTTCGCTAGTAATGACTACTAGGCTGAATCCGGGGTATCCCCCGCCCCTTTCACGTATCACTTCACCACGGGCCCGCCTTACAACGACAAGGTTTAGCCGTGATCCAGCACATCAATTTCGTTTAAACTTTAAGCACGGTGAGAAGTGGTGCAGGTTGGTCGTTGATAGCGTCTGTCATACCAACGCTATAACGGAGAACGCGGTGTCTAGGATGTTGGTGACCACCGAGCCACATCATTTCCCATACCACCTTGTGTGTCTTGATGGGAGTGTTATTTTTGTGTCCCAACGATGTTTGGTGCCCCTCACCATTAAAGCCTATTCTGAGCGTATTTGGTGTGATGTCCTTCCCATGAAGGACTTCCATGTGTTGTTAGGACACCCTTGGCTTGCTAGCCATGATATTATATACGATGATCGCGATGACACCTTAGACTTCATGCATCAAGGTCGGCTTATATCTCTTTGGTCCACTCCGCCCAGGAAGCCCACAATCTCATCTGGAGACATTTGTGGCTCGGTTGAGTCGACACCACCCGGTATTGACACGCATGAGGATTTTGACACCGTTAGTCAAATTCAACCCTTTGATAGTGTTAGCCACTCCGAGGCCAACACACAGAGCTTGATCATAAGACCCGAGTCTGATCCTATTAGTCCCATCCTGCCCCGTGATATTGTCCCTGTGGAGGCACCCACGACTGATTTAGTGCCAGAGAGTGAGGTTGCCCTGATTAGTCAACCTATGCACGTTCCCATTATCCTTAGGGAGCCTTCTGTTGGACATCCCGAGGTCACTCAGGAGGTTGATGATTATGGTGAGCTTATGGTTAGTGACTTTTCGGTGTCCTTTAGTGGGAAGGACAAACGGTCCAATTCATTATCTATGGGTAGTACTTGTGTGAGCCTATATTCTGCACTTGTGGACCCTTGGCTCGTGTTAGTTTCCCCCTTGACCCCTCACCCATTTAAGGTTGCCTCGAGCTCCCTAACTTCAGACCCAACCTTGAGGTATGGCATGGAGCCCGTTACCCCCGCTGGGCGTGTTGAGTGGTTTTGTTGGGTTATCCTTCCTATGTTAGCTGACTCTACTATGCATGATCACCCTAGGCTTTGTGATCTTGACACCACTCACGTTAGGAGAGCTAGCATATCTGAAATAAATTTAGGGGACGAAGTCACGAATTGTTGGAGTCCTTTTCCACCCACGGACCCACCACCCCTTAGGACGATCATAGATTTAAGTTTATATTATGACTTATCATATGTTCCACGATGTCTTCACTCACCTGGACTTGATGTTACATTGCTAGCCGAACCACTTGGGTCCATTCACTCTATTTTCACCGCACCCCATGGAGCATCCCGCCTTATGCTCGGTTCGGTTTTAGTGGATCCTTACCCTGGACAGTTGCCTCTTGGTAACTTAGAGAACGATGTTAGTAGTTTCGGTACTGTTCGTCGAATATTTGTAATGCTAGAAACTTTCGCTACTCCCTCGAAAATTTTTGTTGAGCGGGGCCCCAACCCCATTTTTAGTGTTTCGAGATGTCTTTCACTTTTTCTAGAGCCACTACATTTAGCTTTCTTCTCGTTTCCCTCCACTAAAAATTTTGTTGGGTTGAGAGGTGAGATGGGTAGCATGTCGTTCACGTTCATGGTGATCTCTGGAGGTATGATGTCTATTGATGTTTTAGCACTTTCCCATTCTTTTTCCTATGCTATGATCGAGGCCCTTGGGCACTACTTTTTGTATGACAGGTTGACACAGGTGGACATTTCTTTGGGGCCAAGCTGGGCCCCTTGCTGCTTCCTGCCACCCTGGCCGGATGGGCCACCCTCACGGCCCGCTTCCTCGGACGTACTTCTACAAGTTGCTGCTCGGCTACACCAGTTCCTTCACTCCCACTCATCGGTGATGAGTGTTTTTGAGTGGGGGAGGATTGATGGAGGCAAGGACCCGCCGGATGGTTGTGTTCGTGTTTGTGATTCCACGTCGACGCACTACTTTGATCGCGGCGGCAAATTTGAAGACTACGATGGAAGATGCCGCGGGATTATTGGAGCCGGCTTGATCGCTTATGTTGGAGCCGGCACGGTTCAAGTTGGAGCATTCGTGGTTCATGACGATGGCGGATGACGGCGCAACTCCAACCATGACGAGCGCCATCGCCGCAACATCTTCCTCCCGCGGCACATGAAATAATATATTAGTTTATCTCTTTATTATAATTAGTATTGGGTATTATTTTATGCTTTGTATTTTGTATTTTTGGACTTTTTAATGTTGGTGTGCTAGTAACTTTTTGGTGGGCTGCATGTAGTTCATTCTCTTTGTTTGGCCTATATATATGACCTCTTTGTATTAGAAAATCAGATTATTGATGATAAAAAAGACAAACCCTAAGAATTTCCCTCTCTCTTTTGTTTTCTCTCTACCAGCCGCCCAAGGTGTTCCCTCTCTTTCTCTCTCTATCTCTCTCTCTACTCTAGCCGCCCCTTCTATTTTTCCCTCCAGGAAAGGTTTCGGCCAGCACCAAGGCTGACCATCTCCTCTCCCCCCTCCTTGCTCTTGGCCGCCCTCTCTCTCTCTCTCTCTCGTGCTCCACTCTTTCTTGGCCGACCACCTCCTCTCCACCCCCTCCTTGCATCTTGGTCAGCCCTCTCATCCCAACAGCCACCTATTTCCTTCTCCACCACTCAAAAGGCCGAGCAACACAAAACAGCCCCTCCTCCTTCCAGTTTTGGCCCCCTCTTAAGAAGTTTTGGACTTGCTCGTGGCGGCCGGATTTGAAGGCGACGGTGCTCTACATCAAGGATTCCCCTCCGGCGACCACCACCGTGAACGAACTAGGATTTCTACAACCCAGATCTACGATTCCGGGAAGGGTAACGCCTCCTACTTATTGTGAGATTTCTCTTAACAGGTTATTTGTGGTGGTATAGATCTGTGACGGATTTTCTCGCCGCTATTTGCTCGCGTTTATTTTCATTTGGTTAGTGGAATGCTCTAGGAATTATCATTTATTCGACGAGGAGTGGCGATCCTCTTTTGCTCTTGTTGGGGAAGATCTTCCTATTTTCCGAAGTCTTGCTTTCGGAGGATCTTTTTTTTGGTACAACACAATCGCTTGTCCGGACGCAAACATTCGTCCCTTTAGCTTGACGGATCCCGGCTTATCGCCGACGATTCGATCTTGTCACGGAGTTGCTAACCGTACGCGTACGAAAATTTATAATAAGTTTATTCGAGTGCTGCGTTTGCTTAGTGTTTGGGTCGAGCGGAACGTTGAGAGTTTTAGTTCGTAGTCGCGTGCGACCGACTCATTCCGGTGGCCTACATCACTTGAGTGATAGTGACTCAAGCTCTTCTGAATCCAAAGAAGAAGACTATTTTGGGCTAATGGTATCTGATGATCGAAGTCGGGATTAATCATGTCCTCCTGCTCAGGTATGTATTAGAGCACCTCCATCTACCACAAGCTCTGAATCTGAATCAAGTTCATCATCTGAAAGTGAAGATGAACCTGATATGGTAGAAAGATTTGGAGCTCTGCTAGATGCTTTAAAAAGAAGCAAGAAAATGGCTAAGGCTCAGGCTCAAGAAATTGAACTTTTGAAGCCCTTTGAGTCGAAGCTCTCTAACAAAACAAAGGAAATAACTAAGATGAACTTTGATCTCATGGAGATTCAGAAGAAGTCTGAAGCTCAAGCCAAGACATTGAATCAGAAGAATAAGATCATCAAACATCTTGAGGAGAAGTTCATCATTGAGAGGAAGCTTGTCGCTAAATTCTCTAAGCCACAGACTATACTGCCTATTATTGACAGATTTTCTGCACCATATAGAGGTGGTGTAGGATATACTAAATAGGCAGATAGTGACAAGACTCTTGAAAATTAGACCATATTCAAAAAGGTCATTTTGCCACCCAACTCGTATGGTCTTGATCTCTCTTATGGATATATATCCAATGAGTGTTCTACAAGTGGTACAAAGAGCCACAAAATTTCAAAAAAAAAAGAGAGCAGATGGATTAAGTGCCTTAAAAGCACCACATGTGGAAATCCAGATGAGAAATCATGGACCATTTATGATTGGTTCAACAACACCATCAATCAAAGGCATAGGAAAGGTTGTTCTACAAAAGCCTATCCCAAACAAAAATCATGTGACAGTGCAGCCCCAATTCAATCATGCACACAACCACAAGATATATCTTAGAAATGCAAAGAATGTTGCAGCCAGCTCTTTTAGTCATCAACATTCTCACTCCACTCAAAAGGTGACTCTGAAAAGAAGGTATAATAGATTTAAGTGTTGGTGTTGTGGTAAGATTGGTCATTTTTCCATAGACTATTGGTTCAATCCAACAGTGTCTAGGGCAATGAATATGAATCTTGCCAATAGTTTTGTTAGAAATTATTCAGTTATCAGAACTAACAAGAACCTAGGACCCAAGATGGTTTGGGTTCCTAAGGTAAACTAATCTGTTTTGCAGGATAGTCCAAAGGCCAATAAAAAGACAATATAGTATTTGGACAGTGGATATTCCAGACACATGACTGGAACAAGAAGCCTACTCAAAAACTTTACCTTTGTGGAAGATGGACCCAAAGTGATCTTTGATGTATCTGACAGAGGCATCACTAAAGGATATGATATAGACTTTGCATGTTGCAAAGAAGATAGGAAAAGTACCAAGTACTTGTCAACTTCTAGGAAGAAGACTGATCTTATGGAGTAGCAAAAAGCAAACAAGTGTGACAATCTCAACAGTAGATTCAGAGTACATATCAACAGGAAGTTATTGTGCTCAACTCTTGTGGATTCAATATCAACTGGAGGATTACATCTTGAGGATAAACAAAACACTCATGTTTTGCGATTCTTTAAGTCAATCTTCATTGCCAAGAATTATGTGTCACACAGCAGGATAAAGCATATAGAGATCAGATATCACTTCATTAGAGAGCATGTGGTGAATGAAGATATTTGCTTGGAATATGTGCCAACAGACCAACAAGTTGTAGACATTTTCTCAAAACCACTGGATGAAGCTAAGTTCAACTTTTTCAGTAACTTAAAAGGAATGTGTGGTTAAACTCAATCTTTTAACTTAGAATTACATAAATAAAAGTGTTGATCAAGCTTCAGGTCAACACAAGATATTCTAATGTGTTTACATGTAGACCATTTCCCTCAGAAATCAGAGATTTCAGATTTCTGGCAATATCAGCAAGAAGCTATGTCGAGGACTTAGTCTATTCAAGATAGTTTTCTGAGTTAAGGTTATGTTGGCGAGAAGATATGCCGACAAGCTTCTTATCGACGAGAGACCTCTTCGACATGATATTTGTGTCGGGCAGACGGGCTAATTAAGACGACTAGATTCATGATTCAATCAGATCCGTTCATGTTGATATTCATTACATCATCTCATTCCAAAGGTACGCACCCTTTGAACTTCCACTCTAGGATATATATATAAATAGAGTCATAGAGTAATCATAAATCACACAATTAAATAGCCCTAAAGCTCAGCTGCTCACATCGACTCGACGACAGCTCCATTGCCTCAAGTCTTAAACTTCTCCCCAATTTTCTCCTCTCCAAGCTCTAAACTGATATAGAAATGGCTTCCAAAAAAGTTGCTGATAAGGTGAATATGGGCAGTGAACATGTAATGGGTGGATTTTCTGATACAGAAGCAAATATAATTATTGTGATCCAACTCTTCTCTAATACAGCACTAGAATTCATTCTTTCTGAACCCATTTTTATTATGGCAAGAGAGGTAATGGAATTTTACTCAAATGCTAGAATCAGTGTCACTTAAAAAGCCATAAAGTCAAGGGTGGCAGACTCCACAGTCATAATAACAACTACAGGTCTAACAAATATTCTAAAATTGCCCACTTTGGCTGATGATGAAGAAGATGAAATGGGTGAAGAAGACTTCAACAAAGCATTGCAATGGTGCAATTACACTACAAGGATCTATGGCTCTCTTGAAAAAACAAGATGAATTCCTGTGGAAAGATACTTACAGATATTGTTGGAAAGCGTCTAATTGTAAGTCTAGATCCTATGATAGGATCTCAAAAGAGATGTTTGACATCATGATAAGGATAATTTTGAAAATCAAGACTGACTGGAGTTTGTGGTTCTTTGAGAAGTTCAAAGACAGTCTGAATGCCCCCAATTTTGGGAGGATACGATCTCTCTGCCTGTGCAAAAGCCTACATGAAAAACTAGATGAATTCATGGGTGCACTAATTCACTATATTAAGAGGATATACAGGAAGTCAATGGAGAGGTGGGAGAAGGTCATTCAAAGACTAAAGAAAATGGAAGGAGGATCTTCCAAAACAAAGAAGAGATCTGAAAAAGAGGCAAAGAGAGAGCATCTTTCCTCTGAAAGGGATGCGCTAGAATTGCCCCTGTACAAATTGAGGGGGAGTCAACAATTGTACTTGTAGTTGAGCATGTAGCATAGGATGTTTCTGACCCAATTCAAGAGGGAGAACAAGCTCCTATGATCATAAATAAATGAATGGATACTGAAGATATCCAAGTAAGAGATTTGTTGAGGGGAACCTATGAAGAAGGATGCTAACCAATAGACTGCTAGAAGTGAGGGGGAGTCTCTACCTGAGATCTCTGCCCTAGGAAATATTGGTTCAGTCGACACTAACCCAAGTCTTCCTGAGAAAGTGAACTTTGTAGACGATGATGATGATGTTGATGATGATGATGATTGTGATGATCAAGGCAAGGGCCAAGGCCATGAAATGCCAGAAACTATAAATATTTGTAGAGAGATAATGCTATTCAAATATAAGGAAGTCCTGGTGGAAGAAAGTACATCAAGTCCTATTCATATTCATGATTCACCATTGGATGCAGATTTTGATGATGACTTAATGGCTGAAAGCCTTGAAACTCTCAAGAGGAAAGAAAATGTGAAAGAGCCATAGATGTCTCGTTCCTCGGGTCCCAATGTTCAAGAAGAACCTTTAGGTTCCATCATTAGTGAAATGAGGACTATGCTAGCTGAAGAATGACAACACTATGAATAGTTTGTGACAAAGATAGTGAAAGCAGTGAAATATGAATTATCTGCTGAAATCAAAGTTATAAAAGAAGATGTAGATCATGTCAATACCCTGCTCTCTAGCTGGCTCACAAAGGCTGCCACTGATGTGGATGTCAACTATGTTGCCCTCCAAACCATGAATCAGAAAATGCAAAGACCTCAACTAGGGCATCAACTTATAATTGATAATCTGGAAAGTGCAGTCAATCATCTGCTTGCTAGACTCAAAACAGATCATCAAGACATGATTGAAACAATGGTAAATAGTCAAGATTTTGGAATTCAGTTCATGTTAGGTAAGCTGGACCAAGACAAGGAGGAGGTATTGAAAAGAATATTTGAAGAAGCCAGAAAGTGGGAGAAGGTTGGGAGTGACCTAGTATTTTGGATTGTAAATGAACTCCACAATTCTATGGGACTCAACCCTCCAATATATGAACATGTATAGCACAATCAGCCTCCAGTGCCTCTAGAGCCTGAATTTTCTGAAGAGTTGTACTTTCCTCCAGAACAATACAATGAATACTTTGCTGATGATACTCAAAAAAAAGTTGAATCTAGCAGGCCTAGAAGAGAAGCTGAATCCAGTAGATATAAAGGCAAAAGAAAAATCTTATCTGATGAGCAATTTGAAGCCAAAAAGAGAAGAGAGGAGGGAAGGTACAAAGATCCTAATTTTGAACAATGGAGCCCAGAGTCTAGAAGGATAATCTTATATACTTGGGAAGATTTTGGACAGTTTGGAAAAAACACTAGAAGATTTTATAACTCTATTGAATGGAGAAAATATCAAGATTCAGAGAACAAGATAAGAATCCACAAGAAGAAGCTAAGACTTGGGGAATTATCTAAGGATGATCCTCCTGAGCCAAGTAGATACATTCCCAAGCTATTTGACTATTTTGAGAGACAGAAATAGAAGGCCAAGGAAAAAGAAGCTACTGAGCAAAGAACATTAAAGACATCTGAATAGGCAGTGGTTGGCTTGAGCTTGGGCTAAAACATTGTTTTAATCTATGATGAAAAACTTTTGATAAATATTTATATATATGTTATAGTGTGCCTATTCATCTCTGTTTCATGTTCCATATTATTTTCTAAGTGCAGTTATATTTAAATTGAGGTTCTTACTTCTTCAAATATGGGGAGATTGTTGAAAAATTGCCCACAATATTCTTAATTTGAAGAAGTCCTCGGGATAAAGATAACTCATCTTGTATTTGATGTTTGTCTAGATTCTTGTGTTTATGACTATCTCTCAATGTTACAATTTATGTACACTTACTCATAAAACTGGTAGAAGCACTTAAGAATAATGCAGGAAAAATTAAAATTACACTAAGTGAAATGTCGACTAGACAAGGTTCAGACAAAGGTAATTTGTCGACGAGACTAGGTGTCGACAAGGCTCATGTCGACTAGACAATGTTCAGACAAAGGCAATTTGTCGACGAGACCAGGTGTCGACAAGGCTCATGTCGACTAGAAGGAATTCAGACAAGAGTTAGTCTTATTGGTCTATGTACTTAGAATATTTCAGTATAACTATGTCGACTAAAAGCTCGGCAGCTAAGTTAATGTCGACTGGATGTTCAGAAGTACAATGTCGACTTGAAGGAGTGCAGATAAGATAAAGGTATGTACAGTCTTTATCGTCAAGAAAACACTTAGCCAAATCTTCAAGTCTCTATGTTGACTGGAGTATTTGAATATCGACTGGAAGGACTCTACATAATAATAGCAGTGCATATCGACGAGATAATATTCATGTCGACAAGACAGACTACATGTCGACTTGACAGACTGCATGCATGTCGACGAGACAGACTACATGTCGACGAGATAGTCTTCATGTTGAATGTTGACGAGACAGACCACATATCGGCGATATTGTTCATTATCGCCCAGAAGAGATTATATCGTCGAGAGGGCGGGATTTTTGATTTCGACATTTATTGTGCCGCTGATTCAGCCAATCAAATGAGCCATAGATGTTAATTGGTTTATTGAATACTATTTTCAATATAGTCGTTGATTGATTCCATATAAATACTTAAAGTTTCTATCGGCTTACCCCTAACTTAGACACGGAGAAAACAAATCTCATTTTTGCGTGAACAGTGCCGCTCTCGACATAAGGCAGAAACTCGACCACATCTTGGAGCAACATTCATCTTCATTCTCTGATCTCTCTGGTGCTCAAGATTTTTTATGGCCTACATTGGATTATATTCTCATCAAGCAAGAAGTCAGTCGGGTAATTACTTTCTGATTTCAGTTCTCCGATCTTTCTCAACAAGAAGCAAAAAGACTCTCTCTCTCTCTCTCTCTCTCTCTCTCTCTCTCTCTCTCTCTCTCTCTCTCTCTCTCTCTCTCTCTCTCTCTCTCTCTCTCTCTCTCTCTCTCTCTCTCTCTCTCTCTCTCTCTCTCTCTCTCTCTCTCTCTCTCTCTCTCTCTTTCTTTCTCTCTATTCATCAAGAAGACTTTTAGTAGAGAGATATTTTCTCAAGATCTGAAATATTATCAAGAAGCCCTATTTCATCTGAAGACCACAAGGCTTCATAGAAGACTTAAACACATCAAGTTTATCTTTATTGAGTTTAGAAAAGTTGTAACAAATACATATACAAATTCTCTTGTAGGATCTCTTTGAGATCTGAGGTAGGGGTCAAGGGTGAACCAGAGGTAGGGTTTTGTTATAAACCTGAGGTAGCGTTTTGTTATAAACCTGAGTTGTAGGATTCTTTGTGGTGTAGGACCCTGAGGAAGGGGATCTGAGTTAGGGAATCAGTTTGTATTCCTGAGGCAGGAGTCTGACTCTGAGTTGTAAGATCTGAAAGATCTGAGTTGTTGGTGGAGTTTGCTGAGGCTAGCACACTGCTAGATAGGCAAAAGGGAAAAGTGGGTGTACCCATGATTGGAGAACCACTATAAATCTCTGTGTTTGTATATGCTTGTTTTCTTTCTGCTATCGTTTTAATTATTCCAATGCGAAACGAAAAAGAAAACATCACCTATTCACCCCCTCCCTTAGGTACGTGAAGTTAGACATCCCATAACTAACAATATAGATCATCCTTTATTGTCCACAATTTTTCTAACATGAGTCGTTTAGAAATAACAGGTGGCAATGGTTCATAACAAGACAAAGTAATTGATCTATTTTCTATTGACCGAAGCATTGGGATTAAATTTCTTTGAAGAGCTTGTATCAATTGTGCCTTGCTAGAGTTTGGTATAGTGGTCTCCTTATATTAAACTTACTTGATTTAATCATATTATGGGTTTCTCTAAAAATGGCTCTCAGTTTTACCTAATGATTTGCACATTTAATATGCCATGAGTGAGATGTTACATTTACTTGAGCTACTATATTTTGAAATTTAGTTAATCTATTGTATTCATCACTACTAATGCACTTATTTGACTGAAACTATTAGTATTGTGACTATAAAATGAAGCATACATGCAAAAATAATAACAATATGATTATTACAACAAAAATATATGAGACATTTTGTAATTATAAAAGGCTACTACAAAAAAAAAATTGAATGAAATTTAGAAATAAATTTTTTTATAATTAGCAACAAATTTAGCAAGGTATGTAAATTTTAGCATGTCCAACAAAATGAGAAACAAAACATTTTGTTGTTGCTAAATTAGAAACAGATATTTTTGTTATTAAAATTTCCTTCCGCCTCACATTTTTGTTGGTAACTAGAATTGAGTCATTTTTTAAGTCTAAAGGAATAAAATTTAAAATAAAATAAATATAAATTGGAAGGAAGAATATATCAATACTATATATATACAGTCATTTCTATATTTCTATATTTATCTATATATAAATATATATAATATATTATAGAAGAATATATATTATTATATTTTTTTAGAAAGAGGAATATATATAATATAGATGAACATGAACTCAGACCAAATATTATAGGATATTCTTCTAAGAGAGTTGATATTAACCGTCCAATTCTCGCTATTCGCACCCCAAAAATTGTAAAAAAAAACATTATATTCGCAGCCCAATTCTCACTAATCGCGTCGCATCGAATAACCTCCTCATCTCCATCTTTGTCCTCTCGTTTCCTAAATCATAGGCGTAGTTCTATCGGCCGCGTCGTCTTTTCCCCTATTAGATTCACTTTCTTCAAAAAGAAAATTATCCAACGAAAATCCCCAAAAATAGTCACTTTCTGGTTAGAGAAAGGTTTGCATGTCATTTAACTTGTTTTATAGTTAATTCATCTTTGCATGTCATTTAACTTATTTTGCTGCTGGGTATTTAAATTATTTTAGAGTCTTTAAGATGTTTCTCTAGACTTCTAGTGCTTAATAAATCAGCAAAGTGTTTCGCTTATTTAAGATGGGAGTGGAGTGCAAACAAAATTTTGGACTACAAATAAAATTTATTGACTACGAATAGCGATGGACTGCGAATAGCAAGTTCCAGCCTGCTAATATCAACTCTCTTTTCTAAATCCTATTCTATTAAAAGTTTGGCCAAATGATTAAGACGTAGAAAACTTAACTACTCATTACTCTTGATGTGCACCCAATAATTTATAGAAACTCACAAAGCACCATCGTGAAAATAGAGATAGTGGGGGTCAATCTCATGAGGTGGAGTTAGTGGGGGCGAATAGGTCCGTCATCGCGCGATTTCGCCCAACTGCACCCCTCATCATGGGGGGAGCGGTCGAATCGCACCCCCCGTGGGTCCTACCGGGCCAGGAGGGGCGGCCGAGCCGCACCTCCTCCCTTTGAGCCCTTGGGGTGCGGCCAGGACGCACTCCCCTTGGGGTGCGGCCAGGACGCATCCCCCTTTTTGGGGTGCGGCCAACCGGGGCCGCACCCCCTTGGAGTTCAGCCAGGCCGCACCCACTTGGGGTCCGGCCAACCGGGGCCGCACCCACCCCTCTTTTGGGGTGCGACCATGCCGCACCCCCCTTGGGTGCGGCCAGCCGGGGCCGCACCCGCCCTCCTTGGTGTGCGCCCGAGATGCACCCCCTTGGTGTGCGCCCGAGCCGCACCCCCCCTCTGGGTGCGGCCGGCCGGAGACGCAGCCCCCTCGGGGTGCGGCCAAAGCACCACCCCCTCCCCCACCTCGCGGAGGAGGCAGTTTCTTACTTCCTGAATAGCGCAACTTTTGGAGGGTGCATCCTCACTTTCGGAACGACCGCATCCCGATATTGCTCATTTGTTCTCCGTTCACTCAGAACGCTCTCGTGTTTGTCGCACGCTCAGAGCGCTCCCGCGCTCGTTGCTCGCTCAGAACGCCCACACCCTCCTTACGCGCTCAGAACGCCTCTTCGTTCGCTCATAACGCTCTCGTGTTCGTCGCGCGCTCAGAGCGCTCTCGTGTTCGTCGCGTGCTCAGAGCGCTCTCGTGTTCGTCGCTCGCTCAGAGCGCTCTTGCGCTTGTTGCGCGCTCAGAACACCCCCGCGCTCATTACGCGCTCAGAACGCCTCTTCGTTCGCTCAGAACGCTCTAGTGTTTGTTGCGCGCTCAAAACACCCCCACGCTCATTACGCGCTCAGAACGCCTCTTCGTTCACCACGCGCTCAGAATGCTCAAGTGTTCAATGCGCGCTCAGAACGCCTCCTCGCGCGCCCAGAACGCTCATTTGTTCATTGTGCGCTCAGAACAGTTCCTCGCGCGCTCGGAACATTTCCACGTTCCTGACACGCACGCAGTTAACCTTTCCTAATTTCTCAGATTACAGGACCCGTCCATCGCCTTTATCGCCATCATTGAAGCTGCCCGAACTGCCCGGAGGGCGAGACGGTCATTTACGAAAAATGGCGATCAGTGTGCTCCGAATCGAAAAACGTGATTCGCTCGTCAGTTGGTTACGGTGGTTACAACAGCGAAATTACCGGGCTACCCCCTGCCAAAGCTATAAAAGGAGTCGAGAGCCTTCATTTCAGGACATCTTGTCTTCTACGCCCGAGAGAGCTCCTTGAAGATTTCCATGGAATTCTCCTTCGGCGGTTGAAGATCTCCTTCGTCCCTCGAAGATCTCCATCGAATTTTCGAAGATCTCCTTCGAGCCTTCGAAGGTCGCGAAAGGCGACTCAGCCTTCTCACTTTTGTTCTCACCCCCGTTCTCAGAAGAAAAAGTACTTCGTTTTCCGAGAGGTGGTCTATCACCCTCGGAGTTCTCTCTCTCTCTTTCCCTCTACCATTGTAACAAGCAGCGGTCTATCGCGCTCAAGTTCTCAATCTCTAATTGTAACCCTTAGGAGATAGTGGAAGTTGGTCGGCATAGCTCCGGACGCATGGTTTTTCACCCTTTCCGGGTTTTACACGTTAAAACTTGTGTCACTTATTGATTCACTCATTGACTGTTTGCACGCTCGGTTCGCTTCCGAGAAAAGGCGGTTCAATTCGATCGATCTACCAGAGCACTCGAGCGATCCGCAACAATTTGGCGTCGTCTGTGGGAATGAGTTCCACCAAAGCTTGAAGAAGACTCTGAAGACAGTACCCGCTGCACAACGGTACTCGTGACTAGAGATCATGGCAGGAAAAGCCGTCCGCACAAGTGAAGGATCAATACACGGGGGGCATGCGGGTCTAGCTCCCCTCCACTCGCTTATCAGCAAACCCGATGGAGAATTCTCTAGTACGAAAGTCCAAAACCGCGGGGACCATCCTAACAGAGGACCTGAAGCTCAGTATCACCGCGACCGGCGTGAAGCAGCATATCGTGAGCCTGTAGACGTAAGGCTAACACGTGAAGAAGTTTGTGACATAATTTTTGAAGAGCACGAATGAGCAAGGCAGCGTGCCGCTTTGGCCCCTCGCCCTTTCCATCATCGCTCACCGTTCGCACCAGAGTTTCTGGCACATACAACTCCCATTGGCTTCAAGCTCCCAGAGATTGAGACATACAACGGAGCGGGCGACCTGTCGGAGCACGTCAGGCACTTCGCAATCATGATGCAACTCTGTAATGCCCCAGATCCATTGTTGTGACAGGCATTCCCGACGACTTTGAAAGGACAGGCTCGAACCTGGTTCCTATCCCTGAAGGAGGGAGAAATCAAGGATTTCGTAGAGCTGACTCAAGAATTCACGGACCAGTTCATCGCTAGCCGCCGGATAGTCAAAGATCCCTCCCACCTGTCTGGGATTCGTCAAAGCAAAGGAGAAATCCTTAAAGATTTCTTCTGTCGTTTCACCACTGAGGCACGACAAATTCCTGGAGCAAAATCGGAGCTCCTGTGAGGGTTTCTCCTCGGAGGGCTCCACCCTGGTGGCTTCCACTCCGCAATAATATGGGAGACTGTACCCAGCTACCCCGATCTCGTTCAACGGATCGACGCCCAGATCGCCGCCGACAAAGCAATCGAAGCACATCAACAACAATTTGATAGAGGCATGAAAAGTAGGAGGGAGAAAGAAGCTTCATTAGTCTTCGGGATGAGCAATGAATGTCATAACAACCCACAACCTCGGCAGCGCCAGAGAAACACACCCCTTAATACCTCTAGAAAAAACGTACTCTACGCAATCAAAGACAACCAGACACTCCGCGAGCCCAGACCCCTCGCTAAAAACATGGGGAATCCGACAAAGTACTGTGAGTTCCATCATGGACAGGGCCATGACACGGAAAATTCCTCCAAGCTTAAGGATGAAATCGAGCGCCTCGTCAAACAAGGCATACTAGGGAAATTCCTACGAGACTAGGCACCAATTTGCTAGCAGTAGATCAGCTAACGACCCGTCAGGAAGGATTGGGGGGCAACCCTTAAGACGAATATCCATGGAAAAAGCTTTGCACATATCAGCAGGGCTATACCCGAACCGCTGAAATATTTCACCAAACTTTATCTTTCTATAAAAAATTTGTGTAAAATACCGTTGTAACTAATAGCATTAAAAGTAGGTTATTTCAGGTCTGCTTAGGACAATCATCGTCCACACTACCAAAGCTACGTACTCACACCCAAATGAAAGGACGTCTATTTGCATTAACAACAACTGCCACCGGGCAGCGCGCTATATTAACAGCAACTACCTCCGGGCAGCGCGCAATATTAACAGCAACTGCCTCCGGGCAGCGCGCTATATTAAGAGCAACTGCCTCCGGGCAGCGCGTTATATTAACAACAACTGTCTCTGGGCAGCGCGCTATATTAACAACAACTGCATCCGGGCAGCGCGCTATATTAACAGCAACTGTCTCCAGGCAGCCCGCTATATTAACAGCAACTGCCCATTGACAGCGTGCTGACATCAACCTCTCACTGTCGTTGATCGAAGGTCCTCCCTTCTCCCCGCAGTAGGTTGAAGCATCTCCTGGTGCCTGTCCCCCCCCCCCCCCCCCCCCCCGATCAACACTTCGACAATAACCAGAACAATGGAGTCACGAGAGATAAAAGTACCATCACAACGTTGTGCATAGCGAGAAGCGCCTAAACAGAACGGGAAACCAAAAGCAACCGCACACTCATCCTTCAACGACAATTCTTACCCAAGATGCCACGAAGATGGCAATGACTGAAACCGTCGCAGAAGAATCAAAACCTCTGAACTCCTCCGTGCAGTAATCCAGACTCCGAAGATTTGGGGGGCTTATGATGTATACCCAATAATTTATAGAAACTCACAAAGCACCACCTTGAAAATAGAGATAGTGGGGGTCAAACCGATGAGGTGGAGTTAGTGGTGGCGAATAGGTCCGTCGTCGCGCGATTTTGCCCAACCGCACCCCCCATCATGGGGGAGCAGTCGAATCGCACCCCCGTGGGTGCTGCCGAGCTAGGAGGTGCGACCGAGCTGCATCTCCCCCCTTTGGGGTGCGGCCAGCCAGGGCCGCACCCCCTTAGGGTGTGGTCAGCCGGGGCCACACCCACACCTCTTTTGGGGTACGGCCAGGCCGCACCCCCTTGGGTGCGGCCAGTCGGGGCCACATCCGCCCCCCTTGGGGTGCGCCCGAGCCGCACCCCCCTCGGGGTGTGGCCGTCCAGAGCCGCACCTCCCTCGGGGTGCGGCCAAAGCACCACCCCCTCCCCCGCTTCGCGAAGGAGGCGGTTTCTTAATTCCTGAATAGCGCAATTTTTGGAGGGCGCATCTTCACTTTCGCAACGACCGCTTCCCGATAGCGCTCATTTGTTCTCCGTTCACTCAGAACGCTCTCGTGTTCGTCGTGTGCTCAGAGCGCTCCCGCGCTCGTTGCGCTCTCAGAATGCCCCCGCGCTCATTACACGCTCAGAATGCCTCTTCGTTTGCTCAGAACACTCTCGTGTTCGTCGCGCGCTCAGAGCACTCCCACGCTCGTTGCGCGCTCAGAGCGCTCCCGCGCCCAGACCGCCTCTTCGTTCACCGCGCGCTCAGAATGCTCAAGTGTTCAATACGCGCTCAGAACGCCTCCTCGCGCGCTCAGAAGGCTCTCGTGTTTGTTGCGCGCCCAGAACACTCCTGTGTTCGTTGCGCGCTCAAAACGTTTCCACATTCCTGACGTACATGCAGTTAACGTTTCCTAATTTCTCAGATTATAGGACCCATCCGTCGCCTTTATCGTCATCAACGAAGTTGCCCGAACTGCCCGGAGGGCGAGACGGTCATTTATGAAAAATGGCGATCTGTGTGCTCCGAATTGGAAAACATGATTCGCCTTGTTGGAACCTTAGTTTTGATTTGAGTTAGAATCCACCTTTAGTGTCTAAGTTTATATCATAACTCATCTTATAACTTAGAACAAATCTCATTAAGAAAGAAAGCTGAAAATAGACATATATTTAATAGGCAGGAAATAAGAGAAGAATTAAATTTACATATATTCTCTGCGTTCGACGAATGGCGATCTGCGTTCGACGAATGGCATCCTGCGGTCGACAAATGGCGTGCATTCTGCGTTCGACGAAATCAAGCCATCTCAGCGGTCGACGAAGATCATTATCTCAGCGCTCGACATTCTCAGAGCAGCGCTCGACGAATTTCAGCCAGCGCTCGATGAATTATTTGCAAAAGTTCTGATTGATTATTTAATGATTCCGTTCGAAGAATGAAATGATCAGGTCGACGAATCAAGATGAGATCGACGAAATATTGTCAGCAATATTATTATATTCTTATACAGCTCGACTAATATTATTATATTATTATATATGCTTTTCTCATATAGCCGTTGCAGGCATTAATGTTGCGGGCATTTATGTTATAGCCGTTACGGCAAAGCCAAAGACGACAACTTATGTTCTTGAGGATCTGGGAAATAAAAGAAATATTATTCCTTTCCTCTTTGGTCGGCGAGGATTCAAAACAGTCGAACAACTATCAGATTAAATATACAGAGGAAGATCAAAGAACAGAGGTAGCAGAATATGATACAGAACAACTAACAGCAGGAAGATTATAGACTGAATACATTAACACCTGCTGTACAGGAAGAAGAAGAAGAAGAAGAAGAAGAAGAGAAACAGAGGAGCAAAAAGAAGAAGCTGATCAATATATTATATCTTCTTTTTGTCTAACACTTTCTTGCAGATCATACATATCCTGAGACACCAAACACTATCAATTGCTCAGGATCAAAACTGCAAGAAGAAGAACAGAGGATTTGCAATCAAGAGAAGAAGCTCCATCCACAAAGCTGTCATCAATCTAAATCAGACAGGGGGAGCTCTCTTCAACAACATCATCAAGATCCAACTGAACATCTCATCGGGATCTTCAAGTGTCTTCTTAGAAAGAGAACAACAAACCTTTTTATGTTTTCCCTTTCTCCTTCCCACCTTGTACAGGGTTAAAACTCCCTTCAAAAGTTTACTCCTGGTGACAGGCCACCTTAGCAAAAATCTGCATCTTGGTTTATAAGCACCTGATCAAAAGCTTATAGGTGAATTGGGCACCTGATCAAACCTCCATTGGTGTGTGGACACCTTATCAAAAACCCTTGGTGTGAGGGCACCTTATCAACAACCTCCAGTGGATTCCTACCAGTGGGTAGAAGAGTAGATGTACCCAGTTGAGGGGAACTACTATATTTCCTTGTGTCATCTGGATGTGCCTTGTTGGTTTGCTTGTTTTATTTCTTATTTGCTGTGCTGTGATATTTATGCTCACTAACTGTTTGTGTTTATTACTCAATCAGCAAACACCTATTTATATATATCATTTATTTTGAAGTAAAATTAAGGAAGACCTTTAACAAATATAATAAGAACTTACCTCTCCTTTCAATTGGTATCAAAGCGAGGTTGATTATTCACACAGGCTAACACCTGAATCACAAAGATCACTTAGTTCTTATTTTGTTTTTAAAAAAAAATTTCCAAATGACACATTCAGATTTTTCATTTTCTGATCCACATTTATGTAATTTGGATAGATTTGAGTTATGGCAAGTTAGAATTAAGCTATTTTTGAATGCAATAGAAGAGAATATTTATAAATCTGTTTTGACAGGAATTCCATCTTCAATCTCTTCATCTGATGATCAAGAAATGCTGAAAAGTGCTGATGCAAAGGCTATGAAAATATTAACTCAATCAATGTCAAATGACATTTATCAAAGATTTAATGACTGCACTTCAGCAAAGAGCATCTGGAACTCCCTCTCAAGGATGGTAAATGAATCCATTCCTACTTCTTCCACTAACATTATTTTTGATGCAGAACCATCTTCAATTCTAAGTGAAGAAGAAGAAGAAGAACAAAAAGCCAGAGCATTTTGCATGATGACAATTTATGGCTCAAACTACATATCAGATGCTGAATCTGATTCAGAAAAGGTAAAAAGAGGTAATATCAAATCTCAACTCTATCTCTGAAGATTTCAAATCTGATTTTAAATTTTCTTGTACAGATTTAATAAATTCTGAAAACAGAATCAGTAAAGAGCTAATAATAAACAAACTGATTTCTGATAAAATTAAAGAAGATTTAAAATCATCATCAGAACATATTATCTGTTTAGAAAATAAGTTAATTAAGGCTGATAAGTTTAAACAGACTTTTAAAGAAAAAGAAATTATGCATGTTCAACAAAATCAGCTTAAATTTTCAAATTTATATTTTAATGAAATAAAAAGGTCAACTTATCTATCTATAAGGCATTTTTGTTTTAACTGTTTAATATTTCTACTTAAATTATAATTAAATTAAACAACAGTTTTATGATCTTTTGAATTTTTTATATCTCAAAAACAAGTCAGATAGACTTCACATTCTTCCAGATTTTCTCCTAAAATTATGTTGAGCATTCTACTCAGATTGCATAGATCAGAAATGATCAAAGCACTAAGTGTGAGTCTCTTCTGATTAAGGGGATTCTATAGAAAGAAGCTATCAGATTTTGTATTTCTGATTTTAAAATTCTTAGAATCCATTAACAGCTAGCAATTCACATATTAAAATTCCTATTTAAATAAAATCTAGGAAATCAGAAATTGCTTAGTTTTAAAAAGAAGTAAATAATCTCTGACCATAAAGCTTTAAATACTTTTTATGCTTAGGTATCCTAAACCAAATAGGAGGAGATTGTTAGAACCTAGTCTTAATTTGAATTAGGATCCCAACTCAAATAGGGGGAGATTGTTGGAACCTTAGTTTTGATTTGAGTTAGGATCCACCTTTAGTGTCTAAGTTTATATCATAACTCATCTTATAACTTAGAACAAATCTCATTAAGAAAGAAAGCTGAAAATAGACATATATTTAATAGGCAGAAAATAAGAGAAGAATTAAATTTACATATATTCTCTGCGTTCGACGAATGACGATCTGCGTTCGATGAATGACGTCCTGCGGTCGACAAATGGCGTGCATTCTGCGCTCGACGAAATCAAGCCATCTCAGCGGTCGACGAAGATCATTATCTCAGCGCTCGACATTCTCAGAGCAGCGCTCAACGAATTTCAGCCAGCGCTCGACGAATTATTTGCAAAAGTTCAGATTGATTATTTAATGATTCCGTTCGAAGAATGAAATGATCAGGTCGACGAATCAAGATGAGATCGACGAAATATTGTCAGCAATATTATTATATTCTTATACAGCTCGACTAATATTATTATATTATTATATATGCTTTTCTGATATAGTCGTTGCAGGCATTAATGTTTCGGGCATTAATGTTATAGCCGTTACAGCAAAGCCAAAGACGACAACTTATGTTCTCGAGGTTCTGGGACATAAAAGAAATATTATTCCTTTCCTCTTTGGTCGGCAAGGATCAAAACAGCCGAACAACTATCAGATTAAATATACAGAGGAAGATCAAAGAACAGAGGTAGCAGAATATGATACAGAACAGCTAACAGCGGGAAGATTATAGACATAATACATTAACACCTGCTGTACAGGAAGAAGAAGAAGAGAAACAGAGGAGCAAAAAGAAGAAGCTGATCAATATATTATATCTTTTTTTGCCTAACTAGCTCTTTCTTGCAGATCATACATATCCTGAGACACCAAACACTATCAATTGCTCAGGATCAAAACTGCAAGAAGAAGAACAGAGGATTTGCAATCTAGAGAAGAAGCTCCCTCCACAAAGCTGTCATCAATCTAAATCAGACAGGGGGAGCTCTCTTCAACAACATCATCAAGATCCAACTGAACATCTCATCAGGATCTTCAAGTGTCTTCTTAGAAAGAGAAGAACAACAAACCTTTTTCTGTTTTCCCTTTCTCCTTCCCACCTTGTAGATGGTTAAAACTCCCTTCAAAAGTTTACTCTCGGTGACAGGCCACCTTAGCAAAAACTTGCATCTTTATTTATAAGCACATGATCAAAAGCTTATAGGTGAATTGGGCACCTGATCAAACCTTCATTGGTGTGTGGACACGTTATCAAAAACCCTTTGGTGTGAGGGCACCTTATCAACAACCTCCAGTGGATTCCTACCAGTGGGTAGAAGAGTAGATGTACCCAGTTGAGGGGAACTACTATATTTCCTTGTGTCATCTGGATGTGCCTTGTTGGTTTGCTTGTTTTATTTCTTATTTGTTGTGATGTGATATTTATGCTCACTAACTGTTTGTGTTTATTACTCAATCAGCAAACACCTATTTATATATATCATTTATTTTGAAGTAAAATTAAGCAAGACCTTTAACAAATATAATAAGAACTAACCTCTCCTTTCACACCCGTCAGGTGGTTACGGTGGTTACAACGGCGAAATTACCGGGCTACCCCCGGCCAAAGCTATAAAAGTATTCCAGAGCCTTCATTTCAGGACACCTTGTCTTCTACGCCCGAGAGAGCTTCTTTGAAGATTTCCTTGGAATTCTCCTTCGGTGCTCGAAGATCTCCTTCGGCCCTCGAAGATCTTCTTCGAATCTTCAAAGATCTCCTCCGAGCTTTCGAAGGTTCGAAGATCTCCTTCGAATCTTCGAAGATCTCCTCCGAGCCTTCGAAGGTCGCGAAAGGCGCTACTCAGCCTTCTGACTTTTGTTCTCACCCCCGTCCTCAGAAGAAAAAGTAGTTAGTTTTCACATATTTGCGTGCACGCACAAATTGTCGTCATTATCCGCCAAATATATGGATTGCTATCATGAATGGCCTTTTCCGGATACTTGGGGTCGAACATTGTCTCAACCAGATGTTATCACAGTTTGTATAAATACTAGCTCATCCAATATCAATATTTTCTTACCATTCGAAGGAGATGTAGACTCTGAATCCGATTTTTCTCCGTGCAGTTGCAGCAAATGCCACCGCCGTCCACCTTCCCGTTTGTTTACCCGCCTTCCCGCCGCCGCTTCCAGAGAACAGCGAAATAGCTCTGTCCCCTGCCGCCACCCCTACCTCCATTCCGAAGCTCCATCCGCATTCGTCCCCCTTCCCAACCACAGCCGGAGTCCCAAAACACAGTAATGAAAAGTACTAGATGGGAGAAATCCAATTCTTTATTGTAAAAAGACGACTGCATTAATTAACTCCACCCATAGATCCAATTCTTCTACAAAAGTCAACATTAAAATAAATTCACTTACAAATTCTAGCTATTTCTTGAATTTTTTATATCTATCAACTAAATTAACATAATTAATGTCTGGTCATAATTATATTTGATGAAAATTTCCATGCAAACGACAAATAGATGGTACCGTCTTGAATGCCTATAAACGCTAGCAAACGCCAGTCTTCGCTGGGAGTACCTACTTGTTTCCATAAAACTTATTGATGAAGGACGACACATTTACGACACACACGAGACGAACAGATAACTCGATAACCTATTAGCGACTAACTCAAACCTGAAGTGAATGGCACGCCGTAGGATCCCAGCCACTGATCTCCCTGAATAAAATTAGCGACGGTGAAGCTATCCGCCTCCGCCGGGCTTTTGATGACTCTGTAGCCGGGCCACTTCACCCTCGCGGCGGTGTTGGACCCCGGCCCCGTGTTCAAATACTCCCCATAGTACAAAGTATCCAGGGCGAAGGTGCCGTTCCACTCCAGCCATCCCGCCGGATCGATCAGGCTGTCGAGGAAGCACTTCAGGTACACCGTTCTTGAGTACTTCTTCCACGGCCGGCCGAGATAGGTTTTGAACTGGGAGAGCGCCGGCAGTAAGTCTGCGGCGGCGGATAACTTGCTGTTTTGGATGGAGATGCCGGTGTTCTGGTTGGGGTCCTCGCGCCCCTGAGCGGTGAAGATGTTCTTCTGGTTGGGATCAGGTTTGCGGGCGTAGAGGCTGCAGTTCTGGAAGACGACGACGGCGTCGCCGAAGATAAAATCGACGGTGCCGTAGATGGTGCACTCGCGGTAGAACTGGCGGAGGGAGTGGACGTAGAGGGTGTCCTGGTAGCCGACGAAGCTGCAGCGATAGAAGGCTGAGAGATCGGCGCCGGTGCGCAGGGCCACGGCCTGGTGTTTGCTGGCGCCGGCTGAGTTCTCTATGGTCAAGTCCCGGCCGATGAAACCCTTGCCAACCACAGCTGCATTAATAATGCGACAAGTTACGTAAAGGATACATACTATATATTGTACGTAGTAAGATCGAGGAACCATCCTGTGTAATTACCATTAAGGACATCAAATCAATACGACCGTTAACCATTAACTGGCTCTAATATATAAGATGACTCGCTCTCTTTCATAGGCAAAAAGTTTTGTGAGTAAAAGTGATTTATTTGCTTCTTTTAGGTGTTATATATATATATCATAAACATGTATAATGTTTTATGCAACATACTATCAAAATAATTGTAATTAACATTTATTTATTGATTGATACATGCATCTCCTGACTTGGCTAACAAGATCAGATATAACCCATTCATAGATCACCAATATGATATCGGAAACCCTTTTGAATATTAGTAGTAATATATTCCGTGTTCTTCGTAAAATTTCTCAGAGCATTTGTTTTGATTTTTCAGTACGATCTATTAAGAAAAAATTAAATATCAAGAAGTTTGGAATGTGTTGGATTGAGATTAGATAACTCATATATGGCCTTATCATGAGCGGCAGATCGATCATATGCATTGCTTCACATTGGGATAATATGAAGTCAGCATCTAGTTAATTTGGATTACATCGCGGAAAAACAAATGTAAAGTAAAGGGCGGAAGCAAAAAAAACTTGTTAAGTAGGGTCTTGAAGTAAATTAGCAATAAAAGCAGACCAACTTAGGCATACACGCGCGCCTATATCGAAATCTAGATGGTCGACAAAGTCGAGGAATTGAAGCTATAGTGTGAAAATACTGTCATCGCTGTACATTATACTCAGCATTGTATACTGCATATATTGCGCGGGAGTAGCTACAAATAGCTAGAATGCATCCTCTTCTCATCTATACTTCGTGTGACTTCTCAAGCCTAAAAGACGAATAATTTCAGACCCACATTAATTTGGTGTACAATGAATGTACAATTGTACATGCAAATTAGATGATCATAAGAAAAACAAAATCTTGCCCAATAAAATAGTAATATTTTTATCAGAAAAGGAGTGAATTAGGCTGGGTAATTTAAAGAGTCGGCCGACCAAAATGTAGGTAGCAACATCAAATGCTTGTAAGTGGTTGTAGCAATTGTGATTCTGCGTAAAGCCATTATTTCATTAATCACCCTGCACCCCCTCATGATCACATGCGCCGGTCTACTTGTGCTTCCTAATATATATTATAAAAAAAATTTGTATTAAATTTTGGGCGTTGCTACGTGCACCCCACAATTAGCTATATGTGTGCACACCCAAATAAAAAATTAAACCCCATTAAATCAGTGTTGTTATGTGCACACCCGCATCTCGCGACCTAGCCGCATTCCGCCCACATCTCACGACCAAACCGAAGTCCCGAATGCCCGCGTGCCTCCTACCGGTTCCGCCGCCGGCCATTGAACCACCCGACCGCCGAAGCTCCAGCCGCCCCAGTTGAAGAAAGGTTTTCGGTTTTTTGCTTCATATTTTGTTTTTGTTTTTTGAAATGTTGAAGGGGAGAAGACTAATATTGTTTTCGAAGCAAAGAAAAAAAAAATCAAAATCTCATTTTGGTGTTTATCTAACATTTTGGCCACCTACAAATAAAATCTCATGGTGTGTACATAGAAATGATGTGCACAAAAGTCAAATATGATGTACACTTAACATTATCGCCCTAAATTATCTATATATGAAATATCTCCTAGTCTATGATTTTATTAAATTTTATAGCAAAGTAAAAAAAAAGTTTACTTTTTCATTATTTGAGAGAGATAATGCAATTAAATAGGGCGAGAAAGAGAGAGGGGAGATAGAGAGACGGGCGGAGAGAGAGGAAAGAGGCATGCGCATTGGGACGGCGCCTGCACAACAACTTTGAGTGTGCACAAACGAACCAAAATAAACCACAGATGGGAGGAGTCTGTTCGTCTCCAAGACTTAAATTAAAATATTAAGATCGCTAGAAAATCAAATTTTGGATTGGGTCAAACCAAATAATGTGATGACATGATCACATTTCAAGCGGAGCAATAAATAAAATTTAAATGGGCTTGAAAAACATCAAAATAGATTATCAATATGCACTAATAGAAAGAGCACGAGTTCTTGTATAAAATATGAAATTATAAAAAAGATGGTGGTGCAACTCTATTAAACATTGTATATTCTTTCAATACCAAAATGATATTATTGCAAAAGTCCAAGTCCCTTACTTCCATAAATATTGATGTATCCCACTATATCATTAACCTCTTTAATTATAAGGAGGACTACAATATGTAGCTTTATGCCTGAAAGTTGTTTCTCATGCACTTACAATTTTGTGTATTAACCCAAATACATTGCTTGCAACTTTACATGCATTTCATAATATGCTTCATAGATGGTCCAATGCATCTTTTAGACATCTGCATAAAAATGTTAACACTGCTCTTCGACAATTGCATGATTTGCATTTTTTAATTAATTAGCTTGCCACGCTTTAGATGCAGCTTTGAAGTTTATTCCTCATGTAGCTCATGTAGCACAAATCTCTACATATAATTTTATTGTTAAAACCTCAGTTAGTTATTTCACCTAAACTATACTTCCTCCAACTTTGTTGGTTAAATTAGCATCATTGCTCATTTTTCCCTGGGCTAGTTTGTAATCCTACCAATTGCATGTGCCCATGTTGATGTAGTATGAATGATGTTGTAAATGTTGAAAATGTTCATTGTAGTTAAACGTGTACATTAAAGACGAACATGTTCGTTAATATAGCAGTTAAAATGGTATTTTAACTAGTTTAACATGCAATCATTTGAGTAGATAGACTTCTCTTACATTTATGTTATATATATTCTATCTGAGTAAACATATACAATAAATGTTTTTATTTCATTTAACTTTATTTATTTTAAAGGAGCATGTTATTGAAGCCCTCCTTTCTACACTATATGTTATGAAGAAAAAAAAACATAATATTTAATACAAAATCATTTTTCTTGAACTCTCCCTCCTATCTTTTGGATTGTCCAAGGAAGCTCTCCTCGTCCTTTGAGATATACATGTTACCTCATTCTACCTAGCATGTTTTCTCTTTAATTTGTATAATTGTGTATCATATCATCCCATCCGGGTTGTGAATCATATCTTTCCTAAGCTATAATCTTAGGATGTAACATGAATCCACTTCACTTCATCTTTATCATTTGGTATATGATTGAAGCTCCATTGAAGCTTATGCAAGGTGGTTTAGGATGGTGTATTTCTCTTCATATGTACATTAATATCTCTTTCGACCGGCCATCTAAATATATTTGGCTTAGGGTTCTCATTTTTATTACTCATGCTTATTGCTATTAGTGTTCGACGCATAATCATGTATAGTTTTCATGTTCATAAATATGATTGTATTGGAGGTTATGCCGTCAAAATTACTTTAAATTTTAATCTTTCCTACCCAAGCCTTATCCACCTCCACAAGCCCAAGTATATTTTCTCCCCACTTAACAACAACAAAATACTATCAAACCCAACAATTCCATCAAATAATACATTCCTTACAAACACAAGCACTACCACTATAAAATGTCCAACCCAATCAACTTTTTTCCCTCCAAAGAATTTCAAATTTTGTAAGTGCTAGAATTAATTGAAGTAGATATCTTACAACCAATACTACTATATATTTTAACAACAATAATTCATTTATTGTCAAAAAATTTGTTTTTGAACCAATGTTTGTTATAGTTTGAATGTGCAGTACTGCATGATATCCTTGAAAACCATTAAATACTCTTTAATGATATCCTTGAAAACTATCGAATACTCTCTAATCCGACACTTAATCAAACTCCAAAAGCACCAATCCAAAGCATAAGTAACTCCAATAGACCATGTTGGAAAATGCTCTTCACATCTCATGGTTTGAAAATAACAAATCTTATTGTATTTGATCATACTTGCCATGTGTTTATAGTGTTTAGGAACTTCAGCTTTCAAGTTCCTATAAGTACCGAAAAGAAAGTAGACGAAATTCCTACCAGGTCAAAACTCTTATGCTAGCACGGCGCGCTAACGCTACTGCTGGTGGTAGCTTCTGCATACTTGGAAACATAGTCGAGAAGTAAACATCGTAGAAAAAGGAATGTCGACGGGACTCATATATAACGAGTTCTACTTTGGCGTGTTAACTATATCGCCGAGCGGTAGCTTTAGCTAACCCCAATCAATCATGATTTGATTGATAAACCAAAAGGAGCATCCAATATCATTATGAAGGCAAGAATATATCTTATTTTTGTGGGGAATGATTTATTTCCAAAGATAAAAGCCAAATCCATGAAATTGAAGAGAAGATAAGGAAGGAAATTGAAGACTGCACGCAACCACTCAGCTATAGCGCTACCGCTGGTGGTAGCTTCCTGCACAACAAACATCTATTTAAAACAGCCCAAAAATGAGTTTCCTTTTGACAGTTTTTGACGAACTTTTTGATGGTTGAAAGCCCTAACTTTCTAGATAAAAGTGAGGGGTGTTTCCCACTCATCTAAATAGAGAATTTTTTAGAGGAGATCAAAAAGTAATTCATGCGCAAGGACTGAAAGCTATCAAAACGGCGATCAAGAAGTTTTCTCTCAACATACACATGGAGTGTTCTCCCCGCAACAAATTCTAATCAATTGGAGACATCCAAGGATCTAAAGAACATCGAAAAGGAAGTCTCACAAGCCACAAAGATCAAACCTTTGCATGCGAATCGACATCTACATAAAGGGACCTATTTAGCGGGGAGTTTTTCTTTTATCTTATCTTGTAACTCTTATTTTCATTGGTAGAGAAATTCGCCCATGTTGGCGACTAGGGTCTTGCGAGGACTAGGGAGAATTCGCCGCGTGGGTGTGACGACTAGGTCTTGGGATTAGATCTAGGGGTGCTCGAGGCCTTTCTGGGGTCAAAAAAGCTAGAGCGGCTTGAGGCCGTATCTGGGGATAGATCGGCTAAAGCCAATTGGTTCTTAGGGAGAAGAGTCGGTATAAAAAATAAAAAGCGTTATCATATTATTCACCTTGATTTCTAGCGTGATAGAAATCCAATTTTATAATTAATTTTATAAATGATAATCATGTCTTTACTTGTTCAATAAAATTGATTTGAATTTTAATTTCTAGCACTTTACTTTTGATTCAATTTATTTCTAATAAAATATCAAAAACTTTTCATTAAATCTAAAAGTTTTTAAAAGCATTATTCACCCCCCCCCCTCTAAGGGCGTCTACAGATCCAACAAGTGATATCAGAGGCAGGTTATTCCAAAATGGCTTCACAATCGGGAATAATGACGCTTCATGATCTCACATCCAATAGCTAGAGGTGATGATTTTTTATTAAATGAAAAATCTTTAACACCACATTTATTTATAGGCAAAAATTATAAAGGGTGGAAAATATTAATGGAAAATTTTCTTAAATCTTTAGATAAAAAAGTTGGAAAAATTACAATTGAAAAAACATCAAGCGTATTAAATAAAAACGAAATGATTTTAAATGCGAAATCTATAAATAGTCTATTTTGTGCGCTAGATCAAAATATTTTCAAACTTATTTATATTATACCTACTGCTTATGAGATTTGGAACTTTCTTGAAAGAACTTATGATTCTCATTCTATAGGTATGGAACAATCGCGAGAACCGAAAAATATGCAAGCTTGCATATGTTTTCAAGAAAGCTCCTCTCCTGATGAATCCATGGAATGCACATCAAGCGGAAGGGAAGATGGCAAATCATTAATGGAAGAGGAAGAAGATAATGTCAAAGAAACTTTATGTTCAAATCTTACCTCACCCAAAAGCGATGTAAGGAAATCAAATTCTCTTTTTGTTTGTAATTCTATTTCTACATTACAATTGCTATAAATTACTAAGGGTAAAATTAAGAAATTGAAAAATGCTAATTGCAAATTACGTTTAGAAAATAAAAGTTTAAAAATAAAACTTAATGTAGAATCAAATTTTGATGTATCTAGTTTTCCTCATGGATCTTTAGTTGAAAATATTACACCTTGTATAGAATTTAATGAATTAAAAGAAAAATACAAGTAACTTCAAAATGAACTTAATTTTGTAAAAGAACATAATCATAAATTGTCTTTAGAAAATTCATCTCTGAAAACTAATTATGTTATGTGTAAAAATTATAAAATTGAAATTAAAGAGATGGATGAAACATTTGAAGAATTAAGAAATAATTATAAAACTCATATTGATTATATTGTTACCACTCTTAAGAATTGCACAATCGCTTACAATAAAGCTAGACATAATCTCAAAATTAAGAATAATGAATTGGAAACTAAAGTCAACTTGCTTAAGGAAATTATAAAGAAAAATTCTCAAAATATACGTTCACAATATCAAGCAAAATCCAAAAGCAAGTTGAATATGAATTGTTATATCTTGACTAAGCCAAATAATGGAAATAAAAAAGATCAAAAGCTTGTAAATGAAATTCCAAAACACTATCATCATTATCATTTACAACATCAATCCTCTCCCAATATAAAATTAAATGCAAACAAATTTCCTTTAAATAATAAATTCAAATGTCATTTTTATCCAAAGATTCAAGTAAATGACTATGGAAATTTGAAAAATAAAAATAACATTAAACCAAGGTTTGAATGGAGGACCAAAGTTAAAAATGAAACACTAACTCCACTTGAATGGACTCATTCATCTCTATCTCCCCAAAAACAAACACGATGTATTTATGTATCAAAAGGAACCATCCCACTTGGTCCTCTTTATATATCTAAATTTCTTATTCATTAGGTATCATAAAATTCCATGAAGTAGAAACAAATCAAAAATGAATATCATTATTCTACTTCATGATATGCTTAACTCTCTTTTTGTTTGTTTTTCTTTTGTCTTTTCTTAAGCCAACATGTTATTGTCACTTTATATAACATGTGATACGACTAAGGGTGTGCGTCAAAAACCGAAACCGACCGAACTGGGCCGAACCGACCAAACCAAACCGAATTTCAGATCGAACCGATCGGTTCGGTTTTCGGGGGTCGAAAACCGACCCCCATTCGGTTCGGTTCGGTTCGGTTCGGTTCGGTTTTCCACATGGGAATACCAATTGAACCGAACCGAACCGAGGGAGCAGCATTAGTTTATGCGGGTTGTTCGCTTGAAATTCACGTGGCTTTTAGCGAGCGACATTACATTCGGTTTTATGCATTACGTTATTCATTTGGCTTTTGTTATTGTTTAAAATTTTGAGCATTGACTTTTGTTATTGTTTTAAATTTTGAGCATTGACTTTTGTTATTGTTTTAAATTTTGAGCATTGACTTTTGTTGTGATTATGAATTTCTATAACTGAAATAGTTTTTATCTACCATTTTGATGCTTTATGAAGCATCATTTGGTTGAGATTATCATCTAAAGTTGTGCAATAATAACTATAGATGATTCCGAGTTTATGAATGGAAAAATTCTACATTATTAAAAGATAAATTGCTTTAGATTGTTAAAATATTACAGGTTTAATTCATGTAATATTTTAGCTATGAACTATAGTTGATTCCGAGTTTAATTGTCATTGGGTTTATTAAATCTAGAAAGTTTCAATTATTAAAGTTTGTCGGTAAGTTTGTGAGTCCTGGCAGAAATAGAGTGGGCCTTTAAGTGGTATTTCTAATAATTGTCAAATAAAGTTGTTTATCTGATAGAATTTTGACCTGAATAGGATGATGCATATTTTTGGTTTTTATTTTCATTTTATGGAACTGTGTAATAAAATCTTCTCCAAGTGGTACTTGTAAAACTAGGAAGTAGTGAAATCGCTATCTTTAGATGTTTCAAAAAGTAGCACGATTTATAGTGGTCATTAGTTATGTTATTTTTGTTTTGTACCTTGGCATCAACATATGTTTGATGTATAACCGCTTATGATGAATAAACCGAACTGATAGGTAAAAAACCGAACCGAACCGATTGGTTTCGGTTCGGTTTCAGTTTTGGGTAAGTAAAAATCGAGGCTATTCGGTTCGGTTTCGATTTTGCATAAAACCAAACCGAACCGACCCGCTTGCAGTCATAGATATGACTTTCACACATTAAGCCTAAATTCATTAATAAATCAAATTGAATGAAATTGAATAAAAAGTCATACCATTTCTCAAGTGATCTATCTATCCTTTTTTATTTTATCCTTCTAAATCCATTACTTAAAAATGAATACTAAATTTGTTATGTTATATTATCACAACTAATATTTTCAAAAATGAGTTTAAATAGGCTATTTATGGGTCTTAGGCTAAAATTTAAAATGCGCAATTTTTTGATTATTTCTCTAATTTCTTTGCTGCATGTGATAACTCATATATGTAAAATCATAATCAATATAAATGGAATTGAAAAATCACAAAAATCATGTTTTTAGATGAAAAATCAAATCTCTGTTTGATACTGCCTAGCGCTAACTCTATCACTGGCGGTATCTATAATTTCTGAAAAATCCTAATTTTCTCAAAATTTCTTTTTTTCCTGAAAAGTATATTACTGCTTTAATTATCATTATCTTCTACTTTAGAAAACCTTGTATATGTTCTGGTTATGTTCGCAAAAAATCAAAAACAAAGAAAAATTGCAAAATTCATTCTAAATGACCAATAACATATTCACAATTTATCCTTCACTATAAATAATTAAAATAAATATGAATAGTTCGTCATATGGAAGTAAAAGATAATTTACTTATCTCGTGTGTAAATTTTCAAATCTTCATAATAATTAATGATCTTATAAAAATTCTCATAATAAATACAATTGGAATAGATTCTATTGTTTTCATAACTTGCCTTTTGTATGAATTATGACTTGTGTTTGCATGTATCTCATTTTTATCTAGACCTTAGAATCAACTTATACTCTTTAAAAATAAGTCACAAAGTTAAATCACGTCTTTCTAGGTATATGAACATTTAGGTTGAAATTTAATGTTGAATACATGCAAATCAATTATATGTTTGTAATCTTTACTTAACATTGCATTTTGTTACCATAACTTTTCATTCTAGCATCATTTCTTACTTTAAGTAGAAATCAAAATTGTTTTGAAATGTTATGTTAAAGTAAAATAGAATAATGGAATTTAAAAGTAATGAACTAGTTACCATAACTTTTCATTGTATTTGTCTATACTAGTTATATCATGTCATGCTATGTTAAAGTAAAATAGAATAATGAAATTTATTTTGGCTTTAAATTAACTATCCTCATTTCAAAAATTTCTAAAATAAAGTCATAGTCAATAAATTGGTATTTAGGAATAAATGCTTAATATGTCCATGATCATTCACTCATATTATGTGTCTCACAATAGTGAGGGCATAAGATTATGTGCATTAGAGACCTAACCTCTAAGTCATATCTTGTCCTTAACCGGAGAGGGTTCCAGTGGGGCCTTTCGATGCACTGGGGGGGGGGGGGGGGAGAGTGCTAGGTTGAGCGTCGTCTTTTATATGCATATGAGATTAACACCCCAACCTACGGCATATGTGCAGCTCCTCATGCCCATCCGTCACTTAGTATAGGGCAAGAGTGTAGACATATAGTTAGGGTATCTTGATTTTAGACATACTTATATTACATACATTGCATGAATATTATTTCAATTTTTATGATCATTTCACTCATGCATATTTTGTTCAAACATGTTATCTTATATTTTCATACTATATACTCTTTGGACTTTCTCAATTTTAAAAACATAAGTATTTTGACACCCTAAGAAAAAAAACTTTTATCTGCATCTTTCACACTATTATTCAAAACTCTTTGCGGTACTTGGGCTTTGTTTGGTTGGGCATTTTTCCTCCTCCGTTTGGAGCAAACGCCGTCAGAAGGAGGGTAAACAAATGGGCGCCGGTGGCGTTTGCACCCGCCGGACAGAGGAAAAGACACCTAAATGGAGCGTTTCGAACCCCGCCTCCCCCACTCCGGTTCCAATGCTCCGTTTGGACCTGCTGGCTACATCCGACACCGCCAAACCAATGAAGCCTTAGTGTCTCTTATCTTAGAAAACAAGAATCAAGAAAAATCAGAACGAAAAATTATCAAAAATCATGTTTCTAAGCAAAATACCAAATCTCCGTTGCGCCACACGATAGAACTAGCGCTGACGGTAGCATAAAATCGATATTTTCCCTTTTTTTCTTTGTAGTTTCTCTGGCATAGAATATTATTTACTGATAGGCTTGATAAAGACTTCTATGTTTTCCAGAAAAATATTTAAAGTTGAATATTTAAATAATCAAATACAAAATTACAAAACAATTTCAAAGAACAAAAATATGTTTTCTTATTATTTTTTCATGTGCATTTATTATAAAAACCAAAAATTATAAAAACCGATTGCTATTCATTGAAATGTTTCAAGGATGATTATGTTTATCTTTTCAAGATTAAAATACAATGTTAAATTCAAATTTCAAGTATCTTAAAATATTGTTTTATGGCATGCCTTAAAATTGATTATAGAAATCATGTGTAGAAATGAAGTCATGTGAAGAAATTGATTATGAAATTGATTCTAATTGCAATGAAAGTGATTATAGAAATCATATGTAGAAATGCTTAACATGCATCTAAGTATGAGTAATATTTTATATTTGATAATGATTTATCCACTCACCTCTTTGATAATCTACATATGATTTTAATCTTACTCTTGCATGATTGTGTAGTGTAACAACTTAACATTATTAGATATGTGCTTAGTTTACCTACACCACATAAAAAACTTTTTCATGCACCCATAGTTGAAGAAGTGTGTTTCAATCAAAAACTCTATGTTTGCAAAAACAAGTGAATTCAGAGACCTTTGTCACCAAACTAAAATTCAAATGATTAAATGACAAAGATAACTCCACCAAACACTACTCACCCTCCTGATAAGTCTTAATGAGCATTGAGATGTTGAGCACATTGGAGAGAATTGTAAAATGTCTTGTGCAAACTCTTTTACACTACTTCTTGTGCACCGGATCACAAATAAATAAAAGAAAAGATAAAATATATGTGATCCCCCAAACACTACTTTGCACATTGATAAGTCTTAATAAGCATTATGTGTAGAGAACCTTGGGAGTTGTACTATTTATATGTGCATTGAAATTAAATATAGCTTTGTGGGTGGAAGTAACTCTAAAAATGCATTTCAATAATGTTGTGTTTATTCCATTATACATGTCATGTGTTTTGATTAAATCATGTGCATACTCTTATCAAAAACACTACTTGCACACATCATTATCTCTTATAAACCTTCTACTCATGAGTATTAGATTCTAATGCATATCTACATTTTCTTTCTAAACTCTTTAGTAGATGCACTAGATATCATTGCATGATCTCTACAATGTTTAAGTCTACCTACATTATGAATTTAAAACATTGTATCTTTCTATCTTGTCTTGATAAATCAAATCATGCTTGAATTACTTTTGTCTACCAAAAGCATATCGTGTATTTCAAAATCACAAACATCTTATTTCAAAAACTACCACTCTTATTTACTCTCTATGATTGCAAATTTCTAAAAAGATATTTATTTTAAGAGTGCTTAATGTATTTTGAACTAATCTTCCGCTACGTCTTGTATGCTCAATCTTGCTTATTTACCCTTTAAACAAGTGCTATTATAGTTTGATAACAAGTAATATTTTGGTATTGGCCTTCAACTTGATAAAACATCTATTTTCTACTAAAACAAAACTCTTACTCATGTACTACACTCGATCATGAATATTTTTTTACCCAACAAGTGGTATTTGTTACTTAACTAATTATACTTCATTCTTACTCTAAACTTCCTAAAAAAGGGGGAGAATAACTAAGTAATTTGAACTCCATCCTTTACTCGCTCACCATGTAGTATCACTAAGTCATAAATATGTGTCATGCTCTTTCCCTTCTCTCCACCCTCTTTTGATAATACCAAAAGGGAGAGAATATCTTTGAAAGAAATTCACACTTAAGGGGAGTAATATACATAGGATGCTATGATGTAGGGGGAGCACTCAAGTAGGGGGAGCATCTAAATAAGGGGAGCATATTCGTGCTATCACGCATATCCTTTACTATAAACACATTTCTTATTGTTGAATGCTTTTCTTTTTAAGAGAATTTGTTATTATCAAAATGGGAAGTTTGTTGGAAAATGCTTTTCACATCTCTTGGTTTGAAAATAACAAATCACATTGTATATGATCATACTTGTCATGTGTTTATAGTGTGCAGGAACTTCAGCTTTCAAGTCTCTATAAGTACGGAAAAGGAAGTCGACGAATTCCCTACTAGGTCAAAACTCTGATGCTAGCGCGGCGCGCTAGCGCTACCATTGGCGGTAGCTTCTGCACACTTGGAAACATCGTCGACAAGGAAATCTCGTCGAGAAAGGAATGTTGATGGGACTCATATATAGCAAGTTCTACCGCGACGCGTTAACTCTATCGCCGAGCGGTAGCTTTAGGGAACCTCAATCAATCATGATTTGATTGATTAACCAAAAGGAGCATCCAATATCATTATGAAGGCGTGAATATATCATATTTTGTGAGGATTAATTTATTTCCAAAGATAAAAGTCAAATCCACGAAATTGAAGAGAAGATAAGGAAGAAAATTGAAGATTGTATGCTACCGCTCAACTATAGCACTACCGTTGGTGGTAGTTTCATGCACAACAAACCTCTATTTAATACAGCCCAAAAATGAGTTTCCCTTGACGATTTTTGACGAAATTTTTGAGGGCTGAAAGCCCTAGCCGTCTAGAGAAAAGTGAGGGGTGTTTCCCACTCATCTATAGAGAGAGTTCTTCAGAGGAGATCAAAAAATAATTCATGCGCAATGATTGAAAGCTATCAAAACGGCGTTCAAGAAGCTTTCTCTCAACATACACATGGAGTGTTCTCGGTGCAACAAATTCTAATCAATTGGAGACATCCAATGATCTAAAGAACATGGAAGAGGAAGACTCTAAAGCCACAAAGACCGAACCTTTGCAAGCGAAACGACATCTGCATCAAGGGTTCTATTTAGAGGGGAGTTTTTCTTTTATCCTATCTCGTAACTCTTATTTTCATCGCTAGAGAAATTCGCTCGTGTTGTTGACTAGGGCCTTGTGAGAACTATGGAGAATTCGTCGCGTGGGTGTGGCGACTAGGTCTTGGGATTAGATCTAAGGGTGCTCGAGGCCTTTCTGGGGTTAGAGAGGCCAGAGCAACTTGAGGCCGCATATGGGGATAGATCCGCTAAAGCCAACTGGTTCTTAGGGAGAAGAGTCGGTATAGAAAACAAAAGGAGTTTTCATATTATTCGCCTTAATTTCTAGCGTGATAAAAATCCAATTTTGTAATCAAATTTATAAATGATAATCATGTCTTTACTTATTCAATAAAATTGATTTGATTTTCAATTTCTAGCACTTTACTTTTGATTCAATTTATTTCTAATAAAATATCAAAAGTTTTTCATTAAACCTAAAAGTTTTTAAAATCTTTATTCACCCCCCCATCTAAGGGCGCTTACATATCCAACAGACCCGTCATAACCAAACCTACCCAATTTGAAGCCAACCCAACTCACATTTGATCAAAACTAATCTCATTTTACCAAACTACTAAAATTTCTCAGTTGGTGTCTTTTTTTATCATTTTTTATAATAAAATAATAATATTTAATATTCATGTCAGCGCCACATCATTGTCTTAGGACCATCACATCATTTAAAGTCATTTTAAACCTAATTAGGACTGTTATATCTTCTAACACCATTAAACACTTAATGGAAGTTAGTCTAGGAACATATATCTAATGTTGTCTAATGTTTCGAGATGAATATGAGAGAAATAAAAATTTAGAGATTTATTTCAAAGTTAGGTTAAAGTTGAGGGACTTATTAAAGTATTTTATCTAATATATATTTAATAATAATGAGTTAAAGAAATAACAACAAAATCATACAATGATCTAATATTGTTATCAAAAGTATTCGGGGTATTTCATGCTCGTCTTTGTCAGCGACATTACTCTCAATGCTCGTTTTCCCCAATTTTCTATTCATTACAACAACTTTTTTCATAAATGACGGCTGGCAATAAGAGAACTATCGATGTCAGAGCATGGATAACCCTGTGCACTCATATATAATTATACTTTATATATACTAGTGGTTGTGCATGACTTCCTCATGAATAGTGCATGCCTCTCGAAGTACTCGGACCCTACTTGATACCCGTTCACTATTGTAATGTGTACTATGAGAATAATGTGCATGGAGCATCAAGCGACAATAACAAACTATTGTCCCTACACAATGCCGCGGGAAACTCGTGCATGATAGCTAGAATATCAATTATAGGGTTCCTCCATGTCCCGACAGGACAATACTGTTGCGGATCGCTCGGGCTCTATGGTAGACCAGTCGAATTGAACCATCTTAGCTCGGAAGCAAACCGAACAAGAAAACAGTCAATGAGTGAAACAATAAGTGACACAAGGACTTTTAACGTGGAAAACCCAAAAAGGGTGAAAAACCACGCGGCCGGAGCTGTGCCGACCAACTTCCACTATCTTCAGGGGGGTTACAATTAGAGATTGAGAACTCGAGCGCGACAGGCCGCTGCTCGTTATAATGAGAGAGAGAGGGAGAGAACTCCGAAGGTGACAGACCACCTCTCAGAAAACTAAGTATTTTTTCTTCTGAGAACGGCAATGGGAACAAAAGTGAGAATGTTGAGTCGCCTTTCGTGACCTTCGAAGGTTCGAAGGAGATCTTCGAAGATTTGAAGGAGATCTTCGAGCACCAAAGGAGAATTCCAAGGAAATCTTCAAAGGAGCTCTCTCGGGCGTAGATAGCAAGATGTCTTGAAATGAAAGCTCTGAGCTCCTTTTATAGTTTTGGCCGGGGGTAGCCCGATAATTTTGTCATCGTAACCACTGTAACCACCTGACGGGCGAATCACGCTGGTCAATTCGGAGCGCACGGATCGCCATTTTTCATAAATGATCGTCTCGCTCTTCGGGCAATTCGGGCAGTTCGGGCAGCTTCGTTGATGGTGATGAAGGCGGCGAACGGATCCAACAATCTAAGAAATTAGGAAATGTTAATTGCGTGTGTCGGGAACGTGGAAACGTTCTGAGCGCGAGGAAGTGTTCTGAGCATGCAACGAACACGTGAGCGTTCTGAGCGTGCGAGGAGGCGTTCTGAGCACGCATTGAACACTTGAGTGTTCTGAGCACGCGGGGAGGCGTTCTGAGCACGTAGTGAACACGGGAGTGTTCTGAGCATGCGAGGAGGCGTTCTGGATGCGCAACGAACACGTGAGCGTTGTGAGCACGCGGCGAACAGGGAAATGAGGATTCGTGCCCCCAAAGGGGAATTGGGCTCCGGTCGCATACGACGAGGGCGTGACTTCGCGCGGCCGAGTCCTCTGCAAGCCCCCTGCGGAAGGGGGGAGGAGGCTTAGGCGCACCCCGTTGCGGAGAGGGGTGCGGCTTGGCCGCACCCCCTATGGGTTGCGAATTGGCCGCACCCATCACGGGGGTGCGGTTAGGCCGCACCCCCCATCATGGGGGGTGCGTTTAGACCGCGCTCTGCCGAGGTGGGGGCGCGGTCTTGGTCGCGCCTGGCGACGCCGGAGCTTGAACTGTCTGTAGCGGATTTCTCCACTCTCGCAGTCATGGGTTGGACTTTGACCCCACTAACTCCACTTTCCTTTAGTTGAATTTTCTCCAAACACACCACATGGCTCTTATAAATCCATGTATGAACGTCATCTCTACGGATGCATATCAAATACATTCTTCGGTCTTCAACCCTATAAAAATTTGTCACACCAAATTTAGAATTCAATATTAATTGATCACAAGATGATGACACTTTTTAAAATTAAATAAATATATATAAATTAAATTTACTTATAAGATGTAGAAAATTTTGTAATAAATAATGATAAAATTAGAAAGTTAAATGTTTCACCAAAAATTGTTTTCACTTAAGTTTTTTTGTAATCATTTTTCCTCTATTAAATTGTATACTTTTTCTCCTCGTTTATAATTTATATTAATTTAGTTTTGTTTATCATATTTTAGTTTAGGAATTTTCTTTTATTATGTTTTATTTTATCTCAAAGCCGATATTATATTAATATGATCATTCCTATGCAATTAAATATCAATTATATTGAATAATCATAGTTAATTTATTGGTGAAATGCAAGTTTTTTTTATATATAAATACCTTTTTTAAATGTATAGAATCTGATTGTTGTTATTTCTAAAGCTTTTTTGAAATTAATAATTATAACATCCCGCCAAAATATCTAATTTTTATTTTATGACATAATATTTTAATTATGATATTAATAATAAATTATATTATTTAATGAAATCGGTATTAATATATTATTCAATAATAATAATTATTGGTTGCTTTGGAAATCAATTCATGGATTTCTGATATAATTTTTATATATACAGTTACTTCACTCTTTCTCTTACTTCATAGTGCATAGGATTAGGCCAGGGCAGATACAATACCTTGGTGGTAATTAGTAACTATTAATACAAAACAATAACTAAGCATGTACAATTAATATAACACAATAACTAAGTATGGGCAATTAATGTAAAACATTAACTAAGCGTGGGCAATATTGTAATTACATAGTGTTATATATCAACACCAAATTAATGCCATTATAATACTAGTATAAATAATAATAACGCTGGTTTCTAACTTGTCTCTTTTCTAAATTAAAAGAGATGTTAAGAAAGAAAAAGAAAATAAATAAGGACCACATATATTATATATTAGAAGAAGAGATAAAAGGATATGAGAGGCAGAAATAGCTGCTAATTATGGACCCCACAAATGCTAGTGTTTTTTAAATATATAAAAGGTCATGTAAATATGCATGTAAGTTTTGGTTGTATGCAGTTCAAGAATATATGCAAGTCAAATTAAAAATGAATTGATCTGCATATAATTATTTTCAAATTGTATAGCCTGACGGCATGTAGTTATTGCATATTTAAAATATAATAAAATGATTCAACTGGTGGATGATAATTGGGGGTCTGCATTTTAAATTGGCGGAGGAAATTATTGCCACATATTATTACTTAAATACAATTTAAGTTAATAAGTACTAATAATATTATAAATATATATATAGAAATCAGTAAACAAAATCAAATCATTATGTTACCATGTTTCTTGTTTAATTTGACGTCATATCCATATTATTGATAAAGAAACTCAAGTGTGAAAATTTAAACTTACATTTCTCATTTTAATTTTTATATATTGAGAATATAGAGTTCAAAAAATTATTTAAAGATTACTTTGAAGAAATATAAATTAATGAAATTCAGAAATATAAATTAATAAATTAAGATTAAAAATAAAATAATTAAAATTTAAAATAGAAGGGCCGCCAAATCACAATTTACCGTTCTAACGCCCCGTAAACTGCGGCTTCCGTCTAGGCCCTAGATCAGTCTAGAGGAAACGGAGTTCGTTACACAAAACAGCCTCCTTTATATATGGTCAGGGTCTTACAGTAATTAAGTGATTAACTACTAAGTATGTTCGTACTAATTACAAAATTTATTGTAAAACGGAGTTAACTTAAACTAATTAGATTTACTAACTGTAATAACGGCAAAATCAGAAGGTTTTAAATATAGACTAACCGACGGTGGCGGATCGGAAAGTAGTCCAGCCGTCGACGACGTTGCGGCTGGCCTTTATCACTGTTTGCCCGATCCCATCTCCGACGAACATTAAGTTAATCTTGTTCTTCCCCACCTCCACATTCTCAAAATAACCCCCGGCTTTTATGTATATAACAAACCGGGTCGCGCTGTTGTTCGGCGCCGCCGCCACCGCCTCCCCCACGGTCGTGAAATTTCCACTCCCATCCTTTGCCACTACCAAGTTCGCTGTTAAGCCCCCCGGCGTCTTTGTTTGTAGAAGTTTTCGGTCTGTCATAGTTAACCACGCGGGGAACCCGTCTCTTATCTTTCCATACCCCTCGAACACCTCGCCGGCGCCGTTCACCGGAGGGGCTGGTATCTTCTTAGACATGGCGAGGACATTGCTAAGAAGGCGGTAGATGTGGACGATATAGGCTTCGATAAAGTGGCGGACGCTGATGTGCCCGCTGACGAAGGCAAAGCCGTCAAGGCAGGTGTACTGGTTTGTGATTGCAGCGGATAGGATGGTGATGAGCTCGGAGTGGCATGAGCGGGAGGAGGTCCGGTGGAGATCTGTGACGGCGAGATGGAGCTGGTCGAGCGAGGAGTCAAGGAGCTCGAGGCAGTCGGAAAGGGCGTAGCGCTGCAGGGAGTCAAGGTGGGGTTGGCGGTGGGAAATGGAGGAGCAGTTGTGATAGGTGGCGCGGACGGCGGAGGAGGTTTGGTTTACGACGGCCGTGATGATATCCGGCAGGGATCTGGCGGAGAGGTTGGGGATGGAGAGCAAGGAGGAGAAGCAGAGAGAGGGGTACAGAGTGCCGGAGCAATGGCTGGCTGTGGCGGCTGCGGCGGTGGAATATAGGTGAGAGGTGGCGTGGAGATGGCTGTCGTTTGTTGGTGGTGGCTGGCGGTCGCCGGCGAGGAGGAGGGTGAGTAGAAGAGCGGCGGTGATTAGAATGGCCGCTGGGATAAGAAGTGTCGGCGAGCTTCTTAGAGTGGCCATAGTGGGGAAATTTGGGATAAGGGAACGGAGAGAAATCTTACACTTATTTTATAGGACATACATCGAGAGGACTTTTTTTTGCTCGGGACTCGTTAAGAATGAAAGAGATTCTTAAGATTTTTTTAAATTATATATAGGGGCGTGATTTTTCTGCTAACCTCACTGCAAAACTAATAAAATTTATTATGATATGTTCGGAACGTAGGTTTTGGTTTTGAAAAATTGGGATTCAGTCAAAACCAAAACTGGGAGGTTTATGTTGTTCGGCAGCAGGAAGGCTTTGAGCCGCAGGAATTGGTTTTGGGCAATTTAGCTGTTCAGATCGCAGGTTTTGATTTTTCGGTTTAGTCATAAGTGAAAACCGTGGGTTTTCAGCCCAAAACCAAAACTGGGTCAAAACCAGTGAACCGAACACAAGAATTGATTTACTTATGGCCAAAACCAAAACCAAAGTCTAAAACCATTAAACCGAACAGACCCTTAGGCACCGTTCGGTTCGCAGCTTTTGCTTTCGGTTTTTGATTTTCAGGATTATTAAATCATTTACAGCTGTTCGGTTGGGAGGAAATGGCGTGGGAAACGGAAATGGAAAAAATCGGGGGTTTTCATTAACGCCTAGCCTCAATTCCTGTCTCATTATCTTGTTTTTCACGGAAGAGCTCCCGCCTCCCTCCTGTCGCGTTTCCCCTTCCCGTCGCGCCGAGGCTGGGATCGATTTCGCCGGTGAGGGTGAGTCTTCCTCTTCCCGTCGCAACTCTACAGAGAAGAGGAGGGATGCTATAAAAATCACGAGGTGAGTCTTCCTCTTCCCGTCGCAACCCACGATATTTCTATTCATCTTCTTCGCCATTAACGCCTAGCCTCGATTTCCTATTCATCTTCTTCTTCATCTCCTTCTTCATCCTCCTCTTCGTAACTTGCAGATTTTTCGCCGGTGGTTGACTGTTGAGCCATTCAGATTTTTCGTCTCTTCATCTCCTTCTTCATCTACAGAGAAGATTTTTCGTAACTTTGCACAGTGTCTTCTTCCACCCATTCCGATTCATCTGAGGTACAGCAGCTTTTATATATTTCAGCAATTTAATTTCCACTTTTATGGCTGCAGCTTTTAATGAGAAGTTATGTCAAGCTGTAGAAATGTTCAATCGGTCACCTCGCTGAATTTCTTTGGATCTAAAAGTCATTTTTATTTGAAAACTACAACTAATCTTGTTGTACTAATTATAGTTTTTCAATGTCATATTTCTATCTTTACATTTATACTGTTTGTTCAATTTAGTTTGTCAATTCTGTAAAAATGTTGTAAGGTAATGCCTTGAATTCGTTGTTGTATTTGTTCATATAATTGCTTTGTCTACTCATGTCTGGTGATCAAGATATATTATACCTACTATCTGCTTGATCACACTTGATTATGAATTCATCTGAAGAGAGTACATAGGTTCTATTTATGTTTTTGGATCGCCAAGCGGTGACCAAAGTGTTCGACCGTTGTTAACCTTTGAACAGTGGATCTTCGAGCAACTGCCTAGGAACACATCAATCAACAATCTTTGTGATTTAGTATTTTTAGATTAGACATTTATGCTGATCTGCTAATACACCGGGTTTTATTTTTTTCAGCAAAAATTTGTTTATGCTTGCTTAATTGATGGATCCAGACGATTTGAGAGAAAAAATAATAAATGAAAATATTCTGAAATGCGGGTATGTCACAGCACTTGCTGGTGCATGGGCCGCACTAGAATACATACCAATGGAACCCGTAGACCATGACATGAACACTGTCCTACGTTCTTCACTACTTAGACGAATATATGAGGGTCCAGAAGTGAACTGCTTCAATTTGTTGCGTATGGGTAAACAACCATTTGGCGAGTTATGTCACGTATTATCGAGCAGAGGATTAGTGCATGAAAGCAAATACGTGTTTGTGAAAGAAGCCGTTGGTCTATTCCTATACATTATTGCGCACAACAAGAAGTTTCGCGATGTCGGCGTTACGTACATCCGTTCCACGGATACTATTAGTAGACACTTCAATATTGTGCTCAGGGCAATGTTGAAGCTATCGAGAGAATACATCAAGCTGCCTGAAACAAGATCTACCCGTAGATGGAGATGGTTTGACGATTGCGTTGGTGCGTTAGACGGTACACATATCCATGTTACTGTGCCCACCAGTGATCACGAAAGATATAGAAATCGAAAGCAGACGATAACTACTAATGTATTAGGCGTTTGTGACAACCAAATGAAGTTTCTGTACGTTCTGCCTGGTTGGGAAGGCTCATCGTCAGATTCAAGAGTATTGCGTGACGCACTTGAAAGGACAGATAAATTTGAGGTGCCAATTGGTAAGCCTCTATTTTTCTTACTAACATTCTTCTACCGATACGCATTCTATTTCATGTCTTTATTTATATGTTGATGAAATAGGTAAGTATTATCTAGTGGATGTTGGGTACACCAACGGTCCAGGTTTCCTTGCACCATATCGGTCTACACGGTATCATCTTCAGGAATGGTCAACACAAGGAAACAATCCCACCAATTATAAGGAGTTGTTCAATTTACGTCATGCGAGGGAGAGAAATGTAATCGAGAGGACGTTCGGGTTGTTAAAAAAACGTTGGGCAATACTCCGACAGCCATCCTTCTTTAACATAAAAGTCCAGGTGCGCACTATAATTCATAGTAAATTTGTTTTGTATGGCCTGATTGTGTTGTTGATATTAACATTAATTGCAGGTTCAAATTATAAATGCATGTTGCATCCTACATAATTTCCTAGTCGAGAGGAGACTGGCCACTGATGTACAATTGCTTGCTGAGGTTGATGCTGACATATCGTCTGCAGAAGTGGCCGAGGAAGAAAAGATCTACTAATATGATGATAATATCAATCCTATACAACCCTCAAATGCCTGGAATAATTTTAGAGATAACTTAGCTCTAGCAATGTTTGCAGACTACCAAGCTCGCGGAGGGATTTGTGAGAACATGCAATGTCTGCATATTATCATGAAATGTTTATGTGTTAAACCTTAGTATTACTAATTGGTATTGCTGTAATATAAAATAGTTAAACTTTTGTAATAGTAACTTGTTGATTATTCATGCTTCATTATTCATGCGTTTTTAAATGGTTTATAATATTATTCATGCTTTAATATTATTTATGATTTTGTAGAAATGGATAAAGGAAAGGAAAAGACATATGTGCATTGGACAAGTGAAATGGATAAGACATTGTCCAGTGTGTTGCTAGAGGAGCATGGCAAAGGGCATAAAACCCCAAATGGATGGAAAGCTGTTGCGTTCACTGCAGGAATCAAGGTAATGAAGGATGTCCATGACATTGACTTCACAAAGGAGAAGATCATGGCAAGACTCAAAACATGGAATAAATATTACAAAGAGGTGAGTGCAATGTTAGACACGAGTGGCTTCGGATGGGATTGGGAACGTAATACGGTCAAAGTAGACAGTGAGGAAGTGTGGGCCAATTATGTCAAGGTAACATCATTTTTAGAATATTGTACTTTTGTTTAATTTTTGTAATATTTGTATGCTGACACTGATATATTGTGCAGGCTCATCCAATGGTGAAGCACTATATGGACAAGGTTATCGTAAACTGGTCTGACCTTGGCATACTATGCGGGAATGACAAGGCTACAGATGCGTTTGCGGCTACAACAAACGAGAATATCGCAGAGATGGATGTGGAGTCAGTGGCAGAAGATTTCAGCATGCCATCAGAGTCTTCATCTGGAGGGAGCAGTAGGAGGAGAAAGAGGAATGCTGCTCCGGGTGATGCAATAGCAGGGGCCATAAGTAAAATGGCAGACAGTATGGAGTACGCTGCGAACACAATTGCCAAAGGCAAGGAAGCCCCACATGTTACCAGTTCTGCTCAAATATATCAGGCGCTTGCTGAGCTACCGGATCTGCAGGAGCTCGAATTGGTGAAGGCAATGGATCTTTTAGGTGGTAGTCAACTAAAGTTTGACACGTTCATGGATCTACCGGTTCAGTTCAGGACGACGTGGCTTCACCTCCAATTCTATGAATTATGATGACATGATTATTTTTGTTTGTTCTATTGTTAGATTTGATATGTCTCCAAGTTATGAATCCTCTTTTTTATTTATTGCATTTAATTTGAACATTCTATGGACAATGTATCTGTGATTCTTGTGGTTATATAACATTTTTTGTTGTTATTTAGTCTTCAGCTTGTTCACCTTTAGTTAGTTTTTTAAAATTCATGTAATTCCTGTGGATGAATTCCATCCTGCAGCCGAACAGCAGAATTGCTCAATTCCAATTCCTGCAGCTCAAAACCTGTCTGCAGCCGAACAACATAATTGGAATTCTGGAAAACCAAAACCTGCTGGTTTTTGGTTTTACTGAATTCCAATTCTTCAAAACCAAAACCTGCGATCCAAACGGACCCTTAGGGTTTTATTTCCTACTATCCGCACTGTTCCGGTTCGCACTGCATCCCTTCTTCCCCAACTCGCGATTCCGCCGCCGTCGACTCGCGATCCCTCTTCTCGCGATCCCTCTTCTCGCCATCCGCCGTCGTCGACTGAAACTCCGGCGTCTCTCCTCCCGCTGTCCGCCGCCGCCGCCGACTGAAACTCCGGCGTTGTCCGCCATTGTTCGCTGGAACACAGGCGTCGTTCTTCCTCAAATCGAGATTCTGCATCCCGCCATTGTTCGCTGGAACACAAGCTTGCAGGTATACACCTCATGGGATCCATTTTAGTTCTTATATAGAGTTGAATTTTTGATCCATTTTATGCAGTCCAGATTTACGAAGGCTTATTTGATTTACATTTTTTAAAGTTTAGATTTTGTTCCTCTTGTTTTTTTCCGGCGGACTGATTTCTTCTCCAGACGAGGTTAATACCTCTTTGGTAACAATCTTTCATCTCCTATTTCAAATTTTTGTTACCAATTTTAAGTGTTCTTATAATGTTTTTTTTTTAGATTTTAGGGTATAACGTTGAGGGGAAATGAGTTCTGAAGCATTGCTAAATTCCACCGTAGTTCTATTTGGTATGATATTGCACTTAAAATTTTTTGTAAACCCTTCTAATGTAAGTATTTAAAAGTTATTTGCTTTTTTGTGTGCTTTTTGAAGATTCAAAAAATGCAACGAGGGAAAAAGATCAATTTCAAGTTGATTTGAGCAATCATTTTCAAACCGATAAAATTTCCTGTTCAAAGGAGGAGTTGATTGACTGGTGTAGATGCATCAGTAAAAATCTTGGCTATGTTATCACAATAAAGACATCAGATAAAGTTATTGGGCGTCTAACACCGCGTGTTATTTTAGGGTGTGATAGGAGCGGTTATTATAGAGAAAATCAGAATAAGAAGGACTGAGTTAAAAAGGGTCTTCGAAAATCAACTTCTAAGCGATGTGGTTGCTTATTTTCCCTTAAAGGGGTGAAAGTAGCTAATGTGGATGAGTGGAGGCTTGAGGTGCTTTGTGGGTTGCATAATCATGACCGAGTACATTTGGAAGCGCATGCATTTGCGGGGAGATTAGATGAAGAGGAGGAAAAATTAGTGAAAGAAATGTTTAGTGCAGGTGTCAAATCACGGAATATCTTAACCGCTGTTAAGAATAATAATATTGGCAACACCTCAGTGATGAGAACTATTTATAATGCACGTGCAAAGTTGCAGAAAGAGGAGTTAGATGGTCTTTCTCCCATCCAGTTTTTGTATAAACTCATTAACAGTGCATGTTATGTAAGCTTCAATAAGATCAACGAAAGCACTCAAAAATTAGAGAGCATATTTTTTGCACATCCGATTTCAATTAAGTTGACAAATTTGTTTCCAACCGTGTTTGAACTAGACTGCACTTATAAGACCAACAAGTATCGGATGTCGTTGTTAAGCATTGTTGGAATGACATCAACAACCAAATCTTTTTATTCGTGTTTTACTTTCATATCAGATGAAACATAGTCTAGCTATGAGTGGGCTTTGCATTGCTTTAAGTCTTTATTTTCTTTAGATTACACTCCAAATGTTTTGGTAACGGATAGAGAACTTGCATTGTTGAATGACATTAAAGCCGTATTTCCTAATGACAAAAATATTTTATGTCGTGTACAAATTAACAGAAATATTTTGGCACACTGTAAGAAGTTGTTTAGTAATGACAAAGATTTTGAATGCTTTATGTTTGAATGGCAAAGGTTGATAGACGCGGGTTCTGAAAATGATTTCAAAATATGTTTCAACGAACTTATTGCTCAATTTTCTACATTGCACTCTAAAGTTTTAGAGTATGTTAGTACGACATGGTTAGAGCCATATAAAGAATGTTTTGCTTCAGCATGGATTGATAAGTTTCTACATTTTGGAAATTCAAGAACAAATCGTGTTGAGGGTGGACATAGCTTATTGAAAAAATTCTTAGAAGTGTCCATTGGAAACTTCACCACTATATGGAAAATCTTTGATCAAATGATAAACCTTCAACATACAGACATTAGAAGATCATTTGGAGAAAGTTGCATCAAATTTATCAACGACTTCAATGGTTTTTTGTATTCAGAGTTGGTTGGAAAAGTGTCTATACAAGCATTAAAAATCATTAAAGAGGAAGAAGATCAAATTAAAAGAGGACACTTCAAGCAAGCTAATGAATGCACATATTTGAAAAGATATACTTTGGGTTTGCCATGCACACATGAATTACTTCCATATGTTACAAACTCAAAAGGAATCCCTTTATGGTTGATTAATGGACATTGAAAAAAGTTAGTGTTAAATGAAAGATTTGAGGTAGATATTGAAGACAACATAGACACCTAACTTGAAGGGATCACACAAAAATTTTATGACTTGAACAAACAACAAAAATAGGAGCAAAAAGAAAGTTAAGGGAGCTTATAAATCCAACATCGGCCCAAACCATGGAACCTTCTATACCAATAAAGTTGAAAGGTAGGTCAAAGGGTAGTAATAAGAAATTTAAAGAAGATGTTTTATCAACCAAAAGACTACCCTCACATTTCGAGTACGCATTGTTGGAAGATAAGGTCATGGAAAATAACAAAATCCCCAAAAGAAATAAGTTGGCAATTCGTAAGAGCATAAAGTTTGTTGACAAGGTTTGTCCGAAGTTTGCACCATATTGGTCAGAACATATTACTGATGCTTTGGACGTGTTGGGAGATGGGCATTGTGGGTACCGTGTTATCAGTCAGGCTTTGAATATTGAAGGAGGTTGGGCACAGGTAAGACTAGATCTACAATGGGAACTTGAAAATAGAAATGTTTTATATGGTCTTATATTCGGTCGCAAAAGATATGAAGAATTATTGTTATCCGTACAATGCACGGACACTCCAGCACCATTTACCAAGTGGATGACAATGCCAGATATGTGACTTATTATCAGTTCATGCTGTAATATTGCTTTGGTTCAACTTTCTAAAGTGCAAAGCTTGACATTTTTTCCGCTACATTCATCGATGCCGGAGATACCATCTCTTGTTTGCATTGGTTTCTTAAATGATAATCACTTCATTCAGTTGATGTTAAAAGATTGCTCTCCAATACCACAAATTATTTCAACTTGGATGCGATACCATGAACAAATAGCAGAAGGTTGGGAAATATATTACAACGAAAGAATTACAAACGCACAAACTGCAACTGGGATGGTGCAATTTTATGATGTGGAATGAAAGGAGGTACTCAACTTTACTTTCAAAAATTCATACTCCTAATTTTAATGGCACTTCTATGTTTATTAAATTAATTTGTTTTCATTTATGTAGGTGAAAAATTTGAAAGGAAGGAGACATGAAAGGAATCACAAGTTCAATGATGTTTTTGCAAGCTTGATTTGATAAATTTTATGTATTTTGATACTATTTTATATTGTTTTTTTTTTCATTTTGATGAAATTCTATTCATAGTATCTTATTTTTTTCATTTTTATGGGCTACTTCAATATATCATAAAATATTGATGAGCAAATTGTAAGAATCATAAGTTTTACATCTCCAAAAATACCAAAAAATCAAATAGATATTGGTGTGTAAATAAAAAAAATGCTTGTGGATAGCCAATTCGCAATGTGATGCTTGCGGTTAGCCGTTAGTGCAGATAGCCAAAACTGTAGTGCTAATATCAGCGCCCTATATATATGTACACACACGCATGTACCCTTATTATTTAAAACAGGGTAGTATCTTGATTGTGACAGTATCCTTGGAAATGATAGGCACGGGGCTACGCCCCTATCAATTAATTAATACAGTTTAAAATAAACATATTATTAATTAATTAAAGCAATAAATAGTTATATATTATTTTTTAATTTTTGTTAACAAAAATCTTATCAGTTGATGTGCACCCATAGATTCATAGGCACTCCCGGGGTGCGTTTAGAGGAGGCTCCACTAAGGAGAAGTGGAGTTAGTGGGGTCAAAGTCCAACTCATGGTCAAAGCGGTGGAGGAATCCGATGGCACGCGATTCGCGCTTCGTCAGCATCGGGCACGGTCAAGACCGCACGCCACAACTGGGGTGCGATTAGCCTGCACCCCACTAGTGGGGTCTGGGCAGCCCGCACCACACGTGATGGGGTGCGGCCAAACCGCCCCCGCGCTTGGGCTACTCGCCCCCGTGCTGCTTGGGCTACTCGCCCCCGCGCTGCTTTGGCTACTCGCCCCCACGCTGCTTGGGCTACTCGCCACTGCGCTGCTTGGGCTGCTCGCCACCGCGCTGCTTCCGCTACTCGCCACCGCGCTGCTCGGGCTACTCGCCACCGCGCGTTCGGCCCATCATAATAAGACTTAGAACCGTAAGGGCCTGTCCCTCGTGCGATCATCCTCGGTTTGAAGAATAACGATGTTCACCGTCGACTTCAGGGCATATTTCCCCATAGACGTAAGGGCCTGTCCCTCGTCTGGTCATCCTCGGTTTGAAGACTAACACTCTTTACCGCCGACTTCGGGGATTGTTCTCCCTTTAACCAAGCACACTGGAAGAAATGTCATATGGAGTAATGGAGTCACAAGGTCATCACTATAATATTTTGCATAACAGAACGATACTTAAAAAATAACCAGAAAAATAGAGTCACAAGACGCAAAACCACCAACACAATGTTGTACGTATCAAGAAGAGACTGCAAAACATGAAGTGAAAGCAACCTCACATTCGTCCTTCAGCAATGACTCTGATCCAAGCCGCCACAAAGAAGATAGTAAAACATTCGAACTCCTCCACATAGTAGTCCAGACTCGGAAGTTTTTTTTTTTTGGGGGGGGGGGGGTGGGCTTGTGATGTGCATCCATAGATTCATAGGCACTCCCGGAGTTTGTTTAGAGGAGGCTCCACTAAGGAGAAGTGGTGTTAATGGGGTCAAAGTCCAACCCATGATCAAAAGGGTGGAGGAATCCGTCGACATGCGATTCGCGCTTCGTCAGCGTCGGGCATGGTCAAGACCGCACCCCACTACTAGGGTGCGATTAGCCCGTACCTCACTAGTGGGGTGTGGGTAGCCCGCACCCCCTTAAGGGGTGCGACTGCACCGCCCGTGGTGGGGTACGACCAACCCCCCCGTGGGGGGTGCAACCAAACTGCACCCCCATGGGGGTGCGACAAAACCGCACCCCCCAAGATAGGGTGCGGCCAAGTCCCCTCGTGCCTTGCACGGGATGCGGCCAAAACCGTGTTGAAAAAGTTGAGGTCCAGAGGAGAAGTAAAAAATGTGGAACACACTTCACAAATCCTTTCACAAGTGTAGCACAACAGTGACAATGAGAAGACCAAATAGTGCTATGGTATTAACTATCTCTTTACAATGTGAGGTATACATGGCGAGACATGATTCATAAGAATCACGAAGGAGAGAAGCACAAACAAAAAATACAAGCTACTGCGACCTGACAACTTGAGATCGCCATACCGCACAAATAGACAAGCCGGACGGAAGCCGCTGAGACCGTGCGGACAGAGTACAAGCCGCACCTGTCAGACCGCAACCACAGACCGCCAAGTTGCTACTTTATTCCACTGCTGAAAACAAACAGTTCGAACTTCTTGATCGCCCAGACCGCACGGTCTTGATCAAAGAAGAACCCGCGAACACTGAACAAAGGACTGCTACCTGCGACAGACCATAACTTAAGACCGCCTGATCAACTGAGTCCATTGCACAGACCGTGAACACCTAAACACAGTCCGCCCGGACTGGTTTATTCAAAGCTGGAAGAAGGAGACAAGCTGACCGCGAGCTGCTAGCTGCTAACCTGCGAACACAGAAACCGGTCAGACTAAATCTCAAACCGCACGACCTCAAACTGAGACCGGCATAATCAAGCCAACTTTGGTTCTTACAGTTCACGTTGATAATGACGGGCCCTGCACCCCTATTTATAGGCGAGTAGATGGATGTCGTCACCGCACAAACCGGGATATAATAACCGCCCATCAGATCGCGAGCGGTCTCGCAAAGCAGACCGCCCGAGCTCAGCATAGCTCACAGCTCCCTTATTAAACCTTGCGGATACAACCAAACCGCCTGGTCACTGCGGTCTCAATAAGCAGACCGCCCGGACTTAGGAACAGTTGCCAGACCAACCCGCGCAAGCCGCCCATACAGAAAACGGTCTCCTAGATCAGACCGCCTCAAATAAATCGCTGAGATAAAATCGACCAGAGAACTAGCGCAGACCGCGCGGTCTCTGCGGTTTCCAATCCGCAGACCGCCTAGCTCAAATCCACTTCCACTTCAAAAATTTAACATTCCTCCTTGAAGTGGGAAGTGGAAGTCAGCCCAAGCAAACTCCGCAACCAACCAATGGGTCCCTTCGCCAGCGGCTTAGTGAATATGTCAGCAACGTTCTCCTTGCTCTGCACATGCTCCACAATCAGAGATCCCTCCAACACCTTCTCATTAATGAAATGGTGATGAATCTCTATGTGCTTCGTACGCGCATGACAAACTGGATTGTTCACCAGTTTGAGAGCACTTTCATTGTCACCACGTAGCAGAGTAGGACCTCGCACCTCCCTATGAATGTCCTCCACAAGCCTCCTAAGACAGATGGCTTCCTAAGCTGCCAAAGCCGAAGCTTTGTACTCCGCTTCCGTAGTAGAGACAGACACAGAATCCTGCTTCTTGGTGCACCATGATATAGTTGTAGAGCCTATCATAAAGACATATCCAGACGTCGATCTCCGATCATCCGAATCTCCTCCATAATCAACGTCCATGTTCCCGTGCAAGCAAAAGCCCGAATCTCTCCCGTAGAAGAGACCCAAATCTGAGGTGGATTTGACATACTTCAATATACTCCTAGCCGCCACAAGATGAGGCTTCCGAGGCTCTTCCATAAACCGACTCACCCTGCCAACTGCATAAGCAATATCTGGCCTCGTGATCGTCAAGTATATCAAGCTTCCGACCAAAGCCCGGAACACCAAAGGATCGGTAAGAACCTTCCCTTCATCTCGCCGAAGATGAACTCCAAGCTCCAGTGGAGTAGAGCTGCTCTTCCCCCCTTCCATGCTGAATCTCTTCACGATTCGATCTGCATAGCCCTTTTGGGAAACGAGCATACCGCTCTCTTTCCTCTCCACTTCGAGCCCAAGGAAATGGTGGAGCTCACCCAAATCCTTCATCTCGAATTGATAGCTAGCTCAGCACGAAGCCTAGCTACCTCCATCTCAGAATTCCCTGTGACGATCATATCGTCAACGTACAACAACACCAAGACCTGAAGCTCCCCCGTCTTCTTTACGAATAAGCTTGAATCCGAATCAGAAGCAAAATATCTGCAGAACTGGAGGTATTCTGCGATCTTCCCGTACCACGCCCGAGGTGCTTGCTTCATGCCGTAAAGAGCCTTCTTGAGCTTGCAAACATATCTTGGGTGCTCTTCGGATACATAACCAGGTGGCTGATCCATGAAGATATCCTTGTCAATCTCGCCATATAAGAAAGTGTTCTTCACGCCGAGTTGCCAAATCTTCCACCCTTGGCAAGCTGCCAATGCGATCACCACCCGGACCGAAGTCATATTGGCAATGGGGCTAAATGTTTCTTCATAATCCTCCCCATATTTTTGAGAGAAACCTCGAGCTACAAGGCGAGCCTTGTACCGCTCAATACTTCCATCAGCCTTCTTCTTTAGTTTGAAAACCCACTTGCAAGTCACCAGAGTAACTCCCTCAACCTTAGGCACCAAGTCCTAAGTCTCATTCTTCCTGAGGGTAGCCATCTCTTCATCCATGGCTCCTTCCCACTCCTTGACTCCAACGACATTTTCATAACAAGGTGGCTCTCTCTCATCCAGGGGACCTGCAAAGAAACATGAGACAAAGCTCACCAAATTCACGCCCGTATACCGATCAGGTGGAATAATGGTCCTCTTGGACCTCCTCAGAGCTTGACTCTGAACCACCTCTTCCACTGCAGCTTCTGGACTAGCTCTCCTCTCAGGTAGACAAGGAGCATCGCTCCCCCTGCTTCCAGAACCCGAAGCACCTGATCCAGAGCTAGAAATACCTAGAGCACCTGGAGAAACAGGTAACTACACCAGAACTTCCATTGCAGCTTCCTCTGGTCCACCATCCACCCTGCTTCCTTATAACTCGAAAGAAGAGCTACCTTGGTATGACATCAGCTCATCGAATACCACATCCCTCGAGACCACATATCTCAGTGTCTCGGGATCCATGCATCTCTACCCTTTCTTCCGATCATCATAACCGACGAAGACTAGCATCCTTGCCTTAGTATCTAGCTTCGTTCGAAGGGCATCCGGAACATGCACATAGCAGGTAGAACCAAACACTCCAAAGTGTTCCACGCTTGGCTTCTCCTTGAACATCAACTCATGAGGGGTCTTCATGTTGATAGGACTGAGAGGCATCCGGTTGATAACATAGGCCGCACAAGACATTCCCTTTGCCCAGAAGGACTTTGGGATACTCTTGGTATGAAGCCAACATTTGCAAGTCTCCGTCAGGTGAAGGATCTTCCGCTCTGCAACTCCGTTCTGTTGTGGAGTGTGAGCACAAGAAAGATCCCTTTGGATGCCAAGCTTCCTGCAGAAGTTAAAGAACTCCTTGGAGGTGAACTCCCCTCCATTGTCTGTTCTGAACTTCTTCACCCGAAGGTTTAGCCGACCTTCCACCAGCTCCTTGAACTCCACAAACCTCTCGAACGCCTCCGACTTCTCCTTCAGAAAATATACCCAAGTATGTCTGGTGAAGTCATCAACCAAAATCAGCATATACCTGCTACCTCCAAGACTAGCAGTGTTGGTAGGTCCAAACAGATCACCATGGATACACTCCAATGGTCTTTTACATATGCTGTGTGATTTGTCAAATGGAAAGCGCTGAGCTTTACCAAACTAACAACCTGCACAAATGTGACCATCCCCGAAAGATAACAAGCTAGGCAGACCTTTCACCAGTCCTCTTCCCGCCATAGCTTTCAGTTTATCCATCCCAATATGCCCAAGTCTTTTGTGCCAAATAGCAGCACTGTCGTTAGCCCTCATCATATCAACATAAGAACTTGTTGAAAGAACAAACAAGTCCTTCACCCGTCTCCCAACATGAGTGACCTCATCTTTCACCGCTGAAACATTTCGGAGAAATTTCACTTCTGTTGGACCAAACAGAACGTGATAGCCAGCGTCCATCGCATTGGTCACCGAGAAGAGGTTTTTTTCATCCCCGGAACATGATAAACACTCTTCAACGTAAGAGTACCTTTATCATCGTTCAATGAAACTACACCCTCCTTCTCAACTGCATGAACAATATCATCAGTAGTAATGATAGTGTCATTACCTGTATATGTCTGCAATGAGGAAAACTTCGACTCATCCCCGGTGAGGTGATGACCACACCCAGAGTCCACTATCCAATCGTCCTGATAGTTGATGGAAGTCATTGCTCGAACACACGTGCCCATCATGAATGCACCTCCACCACCCCAACTACCTTAAGAATTGGAACCAGCCTCCTCCTTCCCTGCAGTATGCCCCGGCTGAAGATTGACCTTGCAGTCCCTTTTGAAATGACGAAGCTTATTGCACCTGAAGCATCTAGGTCCTTCCTGCTTCTTCCCATCATGCTTAGGAGCATAGTTCCTCTCCTACTGATATGAAGTAGATGGACCATCATCTTCAGATGTCTTTTTCTTCTTGTCTCATCTCTTCTTTTTGCCAGAAAAGAGAACCTCACCTTCTCCCCCAGAGACAGACATCCCAGCCATCTGCTTAGCCAAACTTTCTTGCGAAGCATGTAAGTTCTCCAGCTCCAGCAACGAAGGCTGATTGGCCCAGCCTTGAACAGAAGTAACAAAAGCAACATACTCCCTCCGCAAGCCGCGGATTATGTGCCTCTTCAGCTTTGCTTCTGAGATAGGCTCATCCGGGTCCAAAGACGATATCTCTGCGCAGAGGTTCTTCATCTTCAAGAAGAATGTTGATATAGACAAATCCCCCTGAGTTGCTTTCGCCAACTTATTCTCCAAGAACTGTAGCCTCGCTACATTCTTTTTATTGAACAAGCCATCTAAGGCTGTCCAAATCTCAACATCTGATCCACACTCGATGATGTGATCAAACAACTACGGACTGATAGCTCTCTTGAGAGTGAACTCCGCCTTAGCATTCGTTCTTCTCCAAGCCTTCACGAGCTCAGCATTCCCATCAGCAGGAACAACAACTTGTCTTGCTTCTCCTCCTACAACCTCCCACAAATCCTCGCCAAGAAGATAGCTCTCCATGCAAGACTTCCACTTCATAAAGTTAGTCTGCGTAAGGAGCTCAATACCGAGACCTCTATATCCTCCTTCCATTGTTATCCCACTGATTGCTAACCACTTGAGAAACCCAAGATAAGTATCAGTAATTTCTGCTCAGCAACCTCAGCAACCTGGCTCTGATACCATGTTGAAAAAGTTGAGGTCCGGAGGAGAAGTAAAAAATGTGGAACACACTTCACAAATCCTTTCACAAGTGTAGCACAACAGTGACAATGAGAAGACCGTTCTCACTTTTGTGAAGTGTGTAGCACAACAGTGACACACTTTTGTTCTCAGAAGAAGAAGCGTTCAGCTTTCCGAGAGGTGGCATATCACCCTCGTAGTTCTCTCTCTACCTTTGTAACGAGAAGCGGCCTGTCGCGCTCGAGTTCTTAATTTCAAACTGTAATACCCCGAAAGATAGTGGAGTTTGGTCGGCACAACCCCGACCGCGTGGTTTTTCACAATTTCCTGGTTTTCCAAGTTAAAAGTCCTCTTGTCATTTACTAACTTCTATCATTGACTGTTTGCATGCTCGATTCACTTACGAGCTACGGTGGTTCAATTGGACTGGTCTACCAGAGCACCCGAGCGACCCACAACAGTTTGGCGCCGTTTGTGGGAACGGTGTTCGCAAAACTCCGTGAAGACTTTCCAAATTCAGAATTCACTTCGCAGCAATACTCATAACTGATAGCAATGACAAGAAGGAGTGCCCGCACCAATGAAGGATCAATCCCAAAGGGGCGCATTGATCCAGCTACCTCACATTCACTCATAAATGCACCTCCCGCGGAAAAAGTAGGAAATGCTCCCATGATAACGCTGGAAGGGCGCATGCGTCAAGTGGAGGAGCATAAAACTGATATGATAACCCTACTAAGAATCCTCGAGGTTCCTCGAGCCCCTACTCCACCTCCAATGCCGAATGTTCCGCTCCCATCACCCCCGTATAATGCTTCGATCGAGGCAGTAGTTCGGGAGAATGATGTCTCAGAAGAACTATCGAACGTAGCAAAGCTCTGCTCATCCCTCTCTTCCAACCAGGGGACCAGGAGATGACCCCCATCACCAACGCCAAGAAAGAATTGGCCCCGGACAAGTTATAAGAAGAATCACTCGTGAAGAAATTTGCGACGTAATCGCCGAAGAATACGGACAAATCGGACGATGGGCCGCCTATGTCCACCGCCCACTTCACCACGGCTCGACATTAACACCCGAGATTCTGGCGCATCCGGTACCGCACGACTTTAAGCTCCCAAACATCGAGACGTTCGATGGAATAGATGATCCACTGGAGCACGTTAACCACTTCACCACCATCATGAGGATCTATAATGCCCCAGATCAGTTGCCGTGCCAAGTGCTCCCGACAATGCTAAAAGGGCAAGCACGAACCTGGTTTCACTTTCTCTGAGAAGGAGCCATCAACAACTTTGTAGAGCACGACAAAGTGAGGTTCTGGCGCATTCGGGTCCCTTCCCACATTTTGTTGGAACACGGTTTTCCGCATCCCTTTGATTTGAGAATAAAAAATCCTACTTGTATTTGATCTTGTTTGCCATTATGTTTTTAGCATGCAAGTTTGAACAAAATTGACACTAGGATGCTATATTGTTAGTCTGGACTTGCCCACAAGCTGAAATGATGAATGTGGTCTAACGCCAGGCGTTAGGACTTAACACCGGTGTTGACATTCGATGAATATGGCATGGAGGGAAGCTGCCGTGATTGTAGGAGCATTTTGGGAATGATTTGGCGTAACGCCAGCGTTAGGACTTAACGCCAGCGTTAAGGTTGCCTCAAATGAATGTTTCCAAAGATGCAGAATTTGCTTCCTGTTTTGAAGATCCGAGCCATCAAATTATTTCTATACTGAGGCAACGACTGGTGTTAGCCTTAACGCCGTCGTTAGCTTCCAATCCTATAAATAGGTGGCATTCGTTCTCTTCAACAAGAGATTCCAAGGATCCATATTCCAGCACTCTGAATTATTTATGAAGGCCGTATTTCCAGACAACAAAGGATCTCTCATTCAACTTCAAAAGAAGGAATCAAAGGAGGCTTGAATCAACGCTAACTCAACGTGAAGAACTCACGCTCCGACTTCAACGATCTTCAGCGATTCTTCGTCGTCTCCTTCAGATTATTTCATAGGGAATTTTTATATTTGTCTTTTGTATTTACCTTTATCTTTGTAATCGTGTAGTGAATTCGCCTTGTGTTGGCAACTAGGTCTGGGTAGGACTTAGGGAGGAATTCGCCTTGTGTTGGCGACTAGGTCTAGGGAGTAGATCTAGGGGTGCTCGAGGCCTTTCTGGGGATAGAAAGACTAGAGCGGCTTGATGTTGAGATTCCTCAGATATTATTTTAAAACTTCTGAGAAGCGGAAAACGGGATCTAGGTCGCAGTAACACTTCAACCATACCAAGCAAGAGAAACCAGAAACAATGAAAGAACAAGAAAAATCTTATATTAACTATCTTCTGTACATTGCAAGGTATACATGACGAGACATGATTTACCAGTACACCTGATGATTATTTTGGAAGACTTCTTTTTGTTGTTTTGTTTTGGTTAACCTTTATATGATGAGATTAGAATTAGACGGATGTTTTCGAAGAGTTTCGCAAGTACTCCTACTTTGAGACACTAACCGTTATCCTATCAAAAGATAGAAGTAACGGTCTTTTTCTTTTTTCGAAGTATTGATGATTATGCCTCGGCTACGACGCCGAATTCTATTGATTTTTAAAATAGCAAAGGAGACTTTTGCAAGTTTTGGATTTAAAAAGTGTTTGTTTAAATTTTAATCCAAATTAATCATACGATAAAGGCAAGTATACCTTATCGCGAGTAATGTGGGATATTTTGTTGTAGAAAATATCGAGGTCGTATATTTCCGCGGATCGTGTTGATTATAGCTACTTTGAGGAACAAACTATTATTTTATCGAATAAGCTTTTAGCGTGGGTTTTTAAAAGAAAATGATAATAAGCGTATAACTAGAGATCTAATCGATGATAAAGATATCGCTCAATGTCAAATTACTTTGAGACAAAAATAGTCTTTTTAGAAGTAAAAGTTATGACTTTTTAAAACATTAAAACGGCTTGGTCGTGGAGGTTCCATAATTATGAACGCTCCTCTCTCGAGGGTACGCCCACCTGAGATTTTGAATATTCGACCGAACTCTCATTCTTTAATCGAATCTCCTTAATACTCGCTTTATGTTGTGAACCCCGCTATTGGTTTTTTACTTCCAATTCGGGAGACTTACCTCATCCTCTCTCGAGGGTTGAGCGCACTTCTCTTTACCCGAGTGTGATCAATCTGTACACACGAGCCTCTCGGCTAACTAGGGTATGAAAACGGAAATGAAAACCATACATCGATTATGTGGCTTCACTCAACGTTTTTCTCGGGTAAACCTTAAGCTCGTTAATTATTTTTAGAAAGAGATGTTTTTACTTTTAGAAAAACTATTTTTGTGTCCCAATGCTCTTCGACATCATACGCTAAAGGAAATTATCCACTCATCGGAATGGAGATGGCATTAATAATTAGAAAATATATGTTTAATAATTTAAGCGGATATAAGCGGATAAAAAGGGAAATAAAAAGACTTATATAAAAGCTGTAATAGTATCCGTCCCAACCATCTTAATCAAGCGCTAAAGAAACTTAGCCTCTCATCCGGGACGGGGGTGGTATAGAGCAGTTATATAAAGACAGAAATAAAGCTATGTTAAAAAAAAACGAAAAAGGAAAAATGAAAGAAAGCGTTTAAACGAAAGCGATAAATAAAGTGTTGAAAGAAAAGCAATAAACTATTTTTATGAAAGCTTTAAACCTAAATTATGAAAGCAGTAAACCTAAGTTATGAAAGCAATAAACCTAAGTTATGAAAGAAATAAACTATTCTCATACACACATAAACACTAACATAAATTGAAGAAGAAGATGATCCAAATGAGAAAAACAACATCTTATTTCTAAAACAAGCATTACAACTAGACTAGGAAGGCGAAAAATTACAAACGAACTTAAACTTAATTGCATAAACAAAACTCACATTCACTCAAAAGAACTTAAAAAAACAATAATAAGCACTCAAAATTTAGATGAAAATTCCTTCAGCCGAGCCCCTCTATTTATAGCCAAAATTTTATTTTTACACGCCCCTGGGTCACGGGCGTGACCCTGGGGCGTGGCATTTGCTCCGGCTTAACGGCCGCCTTCTCGAAGGATCCACCGTCAAAACAAGGCTGTACATGGGCGTGGCTTCTCGAGTCACGTGCATGACTTTGAATGTCACGGGCGTGACTATGGGCGGCAGACGTCAGCAGCATGGGCGCGACTTCGGGGCGTGACGCGCTGGCCGAACACGTGCGTGACTTGCTGAACACAGGCGTGAGTTGGTCAATTCTTCGGGTTTTCACCTGAAAACGATTGCCAGCTGGAAAGTTGGCTCTTTAAAGTTATACGCGCCTGGGTCACGGGCGTGACCCATGGTCACGGGCGTGACTCAGGGGCGTGACTTGACAAAAATTGCCAAAATATGCAAAAACAAAAATAAAACTAAGTTAGCAAGGAAATAATGAAAACAAGTAATTTATTCATTAATTTATATAGAAAATTCATAATATTATTTAAAACTATATTAATAACTATACTAAAAACAGGTATATTTTGCTACTCATCAAATACCCCCATACTTAAGCTTTTGCTATTCCAGAGCAAAAGTAAGAGAGATCTATACAGGATTAACATAAGTTCTAATTTTTAGCTATCGTTTTATTTTAATCATAAGAGACTGAAAAATAAAATTTCGGAGTAATAAGAGTTAAGTCCAAAATTTTGCAAATGATTTAAGTAAAAAGAAATGTCTTAGCCAAAAGACTTCTTAATTAACCAAATAACAAGCAAAATTGCAATCATTAGTAAATGAGATTAGATCAAAATTATAAGAACCTTTGTTTAAAGAAACGTGAAGGAAAAATATAAGTTACTAATTATGCTCTCAAATGATTTTTTGAATTAAAACTAGAAGCAATAATTTGGCTAAGGAAAAAGGGGTAAAAAGCCTTGGCAAAAAGAAGAGTTTTTGAATTAGGGGTGATGGTTTTTATTCGTCCACCCCTTCATTTTAGACTTTTTTGGTGCCCCCGTGGTTTACGAGGGAAAACTAATTCATTTGTTTTTATTAACCCAATGCTTATGTTTACAGAACGAAATCTTATTCCCATTGACATAAGATCATTTAAAGTTTTTATTGGGTGCCTATGTTTACGGAATGAATTCTTATTCCCTTTGACATAAGATCTTTTTCTTCTTTTGATTTTTTATTTGCCATACTAAATTGGTGTATACAAGGGGTTTTCAAGAGAAATTCTAGAATAATAAAAAAAAGTTTGAGAGCAACCTTAGTAATTTGAATATTCCTAGATTCCGAAAGACATAAAGTAGGGATAATTGCAGTCAAAAATTGTTTTGCCAACATAATACACATGCCTCTATTTTAGCTAGTAGATGTAGTGCTTGAAAACAAAGCCTCTATTTAAATTAAAAACATAAGATATTCTTTAAAACTTAACCCCGAACGTTTAAATCTATCGATCTTAGATAAACGAACGAATAGTAAAACTAGCGATTATGAAAATCCACAAACATATACTCTCGAAACTAAATGCTTTTAAGAATAAAAGTAAAGTTGGGTTTATTATTATTATTATTTTTATTGCATTGTTGTACTACGACAAAGTAAAAAACATGTTTTTGAAAAATTTTGTGGTTTTAAACATTTTTTTAGTGTTTGTAGTTTTGTTCAAGCTTATATTTACAAAAGTAGGGAAGATGAAATAAAACATTTATTTAAAAAAAATTTTGTTTGTTTAAATGAAAATGGTCAAGCACCCCCATACTTAAAACTCAACATTGACCCAATGTTGTAATGTAAGTCTGAAGAAGAGAAACAATAAAAGATGCAGTATGTACAAAAAAAGAGATAGAGAGAGCAAAAAGGCTTCCCTGAACTAAAACTGGCGGGGCCAAAAGAAACCCTGCATAAACATATAACAGAACACAATATAATAAAATATTAGATAAATTTGGGGTGCCTCCCACGAGCGCTTTGTTTACCGTCACATAGCTTGACGAATGTGGCGTGGTGAGATTATAACTTGGGGAGGGTGAAGGATTCAGTATTTTCTTCCACTGGATCGCCCACAAGATAAATTTTTAAACGACGTTCGTTTACTTTAAATTCACCTCTTTCAGGGTGAGAGATAAGAACCATCCCATATCGCCAAACCTCTTTGACTTCAAAGTGGCCGGACCATCAGGATTTTAGTTTACCCGGACCAATCTTTCCTATGTAAAGAAACAATTTTCTCCTAAATGCGTTTAATCTCGCGATTAACTACCACTACTTGGCCGCTCGTTTGGGGGTGATAGGAAGTGGCGAGCTTGTGCGTGACGCCATATTTAGATAATTTTTTTGTAAATTGGGCGTTGCAGAAGTGCGTACCCCTATCACTTACTATTGCACGGGGCGTGCCGAAGCGAGAAAATAGATTTTTCAGAAAATGGACGATGACTCTCGCATCGTTGGTGGGCAGAGCTTGCGCTTCCACCCACCTAGAGACGTAGTCGACCGCCACTAAAATATAGCGATTATTAAAAGAAGAAGGTAGGGGGCCTACAAAAATTATGCCCCACAAATCGAAGATTTCGCACTCAAGAAAAAAGTTTTGGGGCATCTCGTCACGACGAGAGATGTTACCCGGCCGCTGGCAACTATCACATTTACTCACAAAAGTGTGAGCATCCTTAAAGAGAGTGGGCCAATAAAATCCCACTTCTAACGCTTTCCGCGCGGTCCGGTTGGCTTGATAATGCCCCCAGCTGGCCCCTCATGGCAGTGTCGCAATATCTACGCACCCTCCTCGTTGGAAACGCATCTTCGTATCACTTGGTCCGCACAGACGTGAAAAAGAAAGGGGTCCTCCAAAAAGTAGTTTTTCAAGTCAGAAAAGAATTTCTTCTTTTGCTGAGTTGAAAATTCTTGTGGAAGGACCAGCGCAACTAAATTGTTCGCGTAATCTGCGAACCAAGGGGTGGAAGAAGTTTTTATATTATTTAAAATTAAGAGGCGCTCCTCAGGAAATCGACCATCTATTCCGGGTTCGAGGAACGCTTCCGCGATGGAGTGTTCTAAACGTGAGAGGTGGTCGGCTGCCAAATTTTCAGTCCCTTTCTTATCCCGGATCTCTAAATCAAATTTCTGTAAAAGGAGGATCGATCGAAGCAGGTGGGGCTTGGCATCTATTTTGGTTAAAAGATATTTTAGGGCGGAGTGATCAGTGAAAATGATTACGTGTGAAAGCGTTACATAGGCCCTGAACTTATCGAAAGCAAAGACGACGGCAAGAAGTTCCTTTTCCGTCGTGGTGTAGTTAGCCTGTGCGACTGCGAGTGTGCGAGAAGCGTAATAGATTGAGTGAAAATATTTATTAACGCGTTGGCCTAATACGGCTCCTACCGCGATATCGCTCGCGTCACACATTATCTCGAACGAAAAGGACCAATCTGGCGCCACCAGAATTGGAGAATTGATAAGTTGCTTTTTTATAAAATTAAATGCCTCTACGCAGACAGTATCAAAAATAAACGGGGAATCCTTCTTCAGGAGATGGGTTAGCGGTTTCGTTATTTTAGAAAAATCTTATATAAACCGCCTGTAAAAACCTGCATGGCCGAGAAAACTTCGAATAGATTTTACGCTCGAAGGTATGGGTGTTGGATCTGTAGGCGCCCTTAGAGGGGGGGGGGGGGGGGGGAATACGGGTTTTAAACTTTTTCTGATTATTAAAGAAAATAATTCTCTGTTGCTACCGCTAGCGGTAGTGTTACCGCTCGACGTAAGTGACAGAGAAAATACGTTTAGGTTAAACCAATGAAAATCAAAGAGCACGAATCAGAGATGAAGAAACATACATATTTTCATTAATATTGAATTGAAATAGTTATGATTACAAAAAACTTTTCCCAATGATGCTTGGAAAGAGGCGACCAATGAAAACTCTTTTGATTTTCTATACCGACCCTTCTCCCAAGGACTGGTTGGCTTTAGCCTATCTCTCCCCAGATAAGGCCTCAAGCCGCTCTAGCCCTTCCCTCACCGGAAAGGCCTTGAGCACTCCCTAGATCTACACCCTAGACCCAGTCGCCAACACGAGGCGAATTCCTCCCTAAGTCCTACCTAGACCTAGTCGCCAACACGAGGCAAATTTCCCCTAGTCCCCGCAAGGCCCTAGTCACCGTGTGGCGAATTCCTCTACCGAACAAAAGATATAAGGTTACAATTAGAAACTAAAACAAAACTAAAAACTCTCTCAAAAGAAGAACTTGATGTCGATGTAGATGCGATCGGATTGGTCTTCAAGTTCTTTGCATTCACGAACGTTGACGGAGTTCTTCGGGCTGCTTGGAGAAGGCTCTCACGAGTGCTCTGAATATATGGCTTCAATTCATTCTGTAGCAGCAAGCCACAACGGAGGAAGCACGCGTCTTTAAATAGAATCAACCGCTACCGCATGCGGTAGTACTACCGCCCCGCGGTAGCCACATTAGGCAATGATCAAGCACACAGATCGTGACAACTTAGGCAACTTTTGAGCGCCAAACTTTGAGCTCCGACAAGCGTGCCGCAGTAACGCTAACGCTCCGTGATAGCGAGATAACCTTCCTTCAGCCAATATCTCCTTCCAAATTTGCTCCTCAATCACATGCAGATAGGAGGTTTCCAAAAGTTACTGTCGGGCAGTAGAGATGCCGCGCCACGGTAGAGCACGCTAAATATGCATCCCGCCAATCATTCCATTTTATCCACTGTTTCCTTCCCGTCAATTGTTTCCATTTATGCTAGCGCTAGCGGTAGTACTAACGCTCCGCGGTAGCAATGCCTGACATCTATTTTCATCGAACACCATTTCGTCGAACTCCTTTTTTGTCGAACGCCATTTCGTCGAACGCCATTTTCGTCGAACGCCAGTTCGTCGAACGACATCTTCTTTCGTCGAACAACACTTTGTCGACCGGCTTATGATTCGCTAGTGCCAGTGGTAGTGCTAACGCGCCACGGTAGAGCACATCTATTTTCGTCGAACGCAGTTTCATTTCATCGAACTCAATTTCATCGAACGCCAGTTCGTAGGACGACATGTACTTTCGTCGAACACCATTTCGTCGAGCACATCTCATTTCGTCGAACCGCTAGCGCCAGCGGTAGTGTTTCTGCGTCGCGGTATCATCAGAGAATCATCCTGATGTCGCTTCGACGTCTTTCTTTTTCACACTCCTTTGGGGATTGAATGTTGAAGATCCTTCACACTATAAACACAATGCAAGTATGATCAAATAAAATAGGATTTGTTATTGTCAAACCAAGAGATGCAGAAAGCATGTTCCAACAAACTCCACCTTTTGATAATAACAAATCCCTTTAGAAAGAAATAGTTCAAAAGATTTGAATTGTGTTTATTAAAAAGGTTAAGCATGAAATTTAAGACATGTGCACATGCTCCCCCTAAATGAATGCTCCCCCTAAGTGAATGCCCCCCTACAACAATACTTCCTATGAACTTGACTTCCCCAAACATGTGAATTTCTTTCAAATTTATTCTCCCCCTTTTAGTATTATCAAAAGAGGGAGGAGAGAAAGTCAAACAGGAACGTGTGCAATAAATGTGTAGAGAGGTAATGAACATGATAAAGAGATAAATGCTTAGGAAAAATACAATATATAGGAGTAAAAAAATATGAAGAAATTGTCATAAAGAAACCACTTGTTGGGAAAACGTATTCATGATCGAGCGTACAAGTAGTAAAGAGGTGGAAAGCATGAAGAAATATATTTTTGAAGTGAACATCTATATAGGAATGGTGAAGCATAGTAGATGATTAAGAGTTTTAGACAAAAAAATAGATGTTGTAGCAATTTAAGTATACAAAATGATTTCAGTTGCAACATAACCATACACTTATTTTTGAAAGGTAAGCAATAAAGAGTACACATGGCGCAGAGGAAAAAAATGTAAGCATGATACAACATATCAAGTCAAGATAGAAGAATACAATGTCTTAAATTGAGAAATCAAGTACATTTATACATTGTATTGATCATGCAAAGCTATCTAGTGCATTTACTTAAGAATTTAGAGAATACATGTAGATATGCAATAGACTCCAATTCTCATGAGTAGAAGGCTTACAGGAGATAATGATGTGTACAAAATAGTGTTTTTGACAAAAGTATTCAGATGAGTTAATCAAAACACATGACATGTATAATGGAATAAATACAACATTATTGAAAATGCGTTTTTAGAGTTACATCTACCCACAAAGCTATATAAATTCTTCAATGCACATAGAAAATTAGTACAACTACCAAGGTGATCTGCACACACAATGCTTATTAAGACTTATCAGGGTGCAAAGTAGTGCTTGGGGAATCACAATTATTATTTTGAATTTTAGTTATTTGTGATCCAGTGTACAAGAAGAAGTAGTGTAAAATAAAGTGTTTGCAACAAGGCACTTTATAATTCTCTCCAAGGTGCTCAACCTTACAATGCTCATTAAGACTTATCAGGAGGGTGAGTAGTTCTTGATGGAGTTATCTTTGTCAATTATTCATTTGAATTTTTTCATAACGACAAAGGTCTCCAAATTTACTTGTATGTGCAAACAATTTTTTTTTGGAAAAGACACACTTCTTCAAAAATAGGTGCATGAAACAGATTCTCAATTGTGGTGTAGGTAAAACTAAGCATGCATAACAATAATATTAGGTTGTTACACTACACAATCATGTAAGAGTAGATTAAATTCATATGTAGTTTATCAAAAATGTGAGTGAATAAATCATTATCAAATATAAACCATTTACTCATACATAGAGGCATGCTATGCAATACTATACATGATTTCTATAATCAATTTCAAAGCACACATAAGATACTTAAAATAGAGAATGAAACATTGTATTCTAAACTTTGCAAAATAAACCATATCATCCTTGAAACATTGAAAATTACATCAGTTTTTATAAAATTTAAGCTTTTCAAAAGCAAAAAATAAAACAAATATAAAGCATGTTTTTGTTGTTTTAATTAGTTTTTCAATTTTGTAGTTGGTTTTGATATATAGAAACGCAAAGCATGTTTTTGGTTGGATTTTGATTTGTTTTATAGTTTTTTTTTTGTTTTTAGAATTAAAAAAAATAACAGGAACTGAAAATAAAAAATGAAAAAGAAACTGGAAATTCAGAAATACCTACTACCGCCAGCGGGAAAACGTGAATTTTTTTTCAGAATTTTTCTTTTGAATATATTTGTGCAGATTAGTGACAATGAAGTTCAGCAAAGAAATCAGACATATGCATACACAAAAATGCGGATTTTGCAAGTTTAAGCTAATATGTCCAAAGCCCCAAATTCTAGCCTAAGGTGTCACAATACACTTTCTAAAATACTTGTGTTTTTCACATGCATGAGAGTTCAGAAATAGATAATATGAAAAACACAAGATAACATGTTTGAGCACAAATATGCATGAGTGAAATGATCATAAATAAGTGAAATAATATTCATGTAATGTATACAACATAAGTATGTCTAAGATCAAGATACCCTAACAAGATGTCTACACTCTAGCCCTGTACTAAGTGACGGATGGGCATGAGGAGATGCACGCATGCCGTAGGTTGGGGTGTTTATCCCACATGCATACAAAAGACAATGCTCAACCTAGCACTCTTTCCCCCAGTGCCTCGCAAGGCCCACTAGAACCCTCCCTGGTTAAGCACAAGACATGACATAGAGGTTAGGTCATCTAATGCATACAATCCTACGCCCTCGCTATTGTGAGGCACATAATGTGGGTGAACGATCATGGACATCCTAAGCATTTTGTACTATGGAAACAATTTAAAGTCACATAATTATTTTATCTTTCAATTTTCCTACTTTAAGATGGATTCATTATGACATTATTGATAACTAGCATGAATGATAATATTTATAAGTTGATAATGCTAGTATGATGAGTTCATTTTATGCCATAAGAATATTGCATGTCTTTTATATCGATAGAAATTCAATTTAAAGACCTAGAATTAAGTGATGATATGAGTTAATTTATTATTTTAGATATAAAGATGATTATATGATCTTCATATAAATGAGATACATGCAAAACATAATTGATTCATATAATGGTCATGATCATAAACTATTTGACGGAATCAATAGGATCTTTTGTAGATATTTAATATTTGAGTTAAAAAGATCTATTGAATTGGCAAGATTATTATACATGATCATGAATTTTAACACATAGGAATTATATACTCATAATTAATTGTTCATGATAATATAAATGAGATATTATTAAAGAACATTCATATTCATCCTTTTTGAATGATTAGAGAGAAATATTATAAGGTGAAAACTTAAGATAAATATAAAGAGAAAAATATTTTTAGTTATTTAGAAAGGTTTTGTGATTTTTCTCTTTGATTTTTGAAATCTTAAATAAATCACGTACATATATTGTTTTATGAAAGCATAGTGATGATAAAGGTAATACAATAATTTTTCAGGAAATAATATTTTAGATAAATCAGAATTTAGGAAAATTATGCTACTGCCAGCGTTAGAACCTAACGTCAGGCGCTAGCAACAGAGTTGAAATTCTTTATTTAAACACAAATGATTTTTGCAATTTTTCAATTTCGATTTGACATGATTATGATTAAACATACTAGGGGTAATCAAAATGATGCAAATATATTAAATACCTAAGCAAAACTTGCGCATTTTATAAATTTAGCCTAATACCCCTAAAATACCTTTTTAATCCATTTTGATAATTATTTCATTAGTCTTAATAATACATAGCAAATTTAGGATTTAATTTATATATGCCTTTCATAGGAAATGGATCTAGAAGGATAAACATAAAAAGGATAAGTAGATTACTTGAAAAATGATATCACTTTTTATTCAACTTTATTCAATTTGATTTATTTATGAATTTTGGTTTAATATGTGAAAGTCATATCACAAGTTATATAAAGTGATCATATCATGATGGTTCAACAAAAAGGAAAATAAACAAAAAAAGTAGGTTAGGCATATCATGAAGTAGAATAATGATATTTCATTTTTAGTTGATTTCTACTTCATGCAAATGATTGGATACTAATGAATGAGAGATATAAGTATCCAAAGAGGACCGGGTGTGACGGTTCCTTTGGGTACCCAAATACATCATGTTTGCTTTTGGGGAGATAGTGATGAATGGGCCCTTTTGAGTGGAGTTAGTGTTTCATCTTTAACTTTGGTCCTCCATTCAAACCTTGGTTTAATATTGTTTTTATTTGACAAATTTCCATGATGATTTTGTAAAACATTGTTTATAGGAAAGTTGTGAACATTTAATTTTATGTTGGGAGAAACATGATTTTGTAAATAATGGTGATTTTGACTTTGATTTACAAATACTTTGTGTTTCTTACTCCCATTATTTGTCTTAGTTAAAATATTCATATTCAACATGCTTTTAAATATTTCTTGATATTGTGAATTTTTATTTATAAATTTCATAGGCAAGTTGATTTTTGTTTTTAATTCATCATTCTTGATCTTTAGATTATGCCTAGCTTTATTATAAGCTATTGTGCTATTTTTAAGAGTGGAAACAATAGAATCAATATGATTTTGATAGTTATTTCTATATTCTTCAAATATTTCATCCATCTCTTTAATTTCAATTTTATAGTCTTTATACTTAGCACAATCATTTTTCAAAGATGAATTTTCAAAATATAATTTTTCATTTTGATCTTTTACAAAAATAAACTCCTTTTCAAGTTTCTTGTGTTTTTCTTTTAATTCATTATATTCTACACAAGGTGTAATGTTTTAAACTAAGGAGCCATATATAGAACTAGATAAATTAGAATTTGATTTTTCATTAATTTTTGCCTTTAAATTTTTATTTTCTAAGCGCAAATGTTTATTAGCATTTTTTAATTTCTTAATTTTGTGCTTTGTAGTTTGAAGCAATTGTAATGTAGAAATAGAATTACATACAATAAGAGATTTTGATTTCCTTACAACACTTGTGGATGAGGTAAGATTTGAACATATGGTTCCTTTGTCTTCTTCATCTTCCTCTTCCAAACAAGAGTTTCCATCATCCTTTCCGCTTGATGAGCATTCTATGGATCCATCATTTGAGTAGCTTTCTTGAATATTTGTGCAAGCTTGTATGTTCTCCACTTCTTGTGTTTGTTCCATACCTACAGAAGGAGAATCATAAGTTCTTTCAAGAAAATTCCAAATCTCATAAGCGGTAGGTAAAGTATAAATAAGTTTGAAAATATTTTGGTCTAACGCACAAAATATACTATTCATAGATTTTGCATTTCAAATAATTTTGTCTCTAGTTAGTACGCTAGGTGGCTTTTCAATAGTAATATTCCAAACTTTTTCATCTAAGGCCTTAAGAAATTTTTTCATTAATATTTTCCACCCTTTATAATTTTTGCCCATAAATAAAGGTGGTGATAATATTTTTTCATTTATATTAAAAATTTCCCCACTAGTAGAAGCGAGATCATGATCAAGAGACGCCATTATTCCCGGTTGTTAAGCAGATTTGGAATAACCTTGCTCTGATACCACTTATTGGATCTGTAGGCGCCCTTAGAGGGGGGTGAATAAGGGTTTTAATCTTTTTCTGATTATTAAAGAAAATAATTCTCTGTTGCTGCCGCTAGCGGTACTGTTACCGCTCGGCGTTAGTGACAAAGAAAATATGTTTAGGTTAAACCAATGAAAATCAGAGAGCACGAATCAGAGATGAAGAAACAAACATATTTTCATTAATATTGAATTGAAATAGTTATGATTACAAAAAACTTTTCCCAATGACGCTTGGAAAGAGGCGACCAATGAAAACTCTTTTGGTTTTCTATACCGATCCTTCTCCCAAGGACCGGTTGGATTTAGCCTATCTCTCCCCAGATAAGGCCTCAAGCTGCTCTAGCCCTTCCCTCACCGAAAAGGCCTCGAGCACTCCCTAGATCTCACCCTAGACCCAATCGCCAACACGAGGCGAATTCCTCCCTAAGTCCTACCTAGACCTAGTCGCCAACACGAGATGAATTTCCCATAGTCCCCGCAAGGCCCTAGTCGCCGTGTGGCGAATTCCTCTGCCGAACAAAAGATATAAAGGTTACAATTAGAAACTAAAACAAAACTAAAAACTCCCTCAAAAGAAGAACTTGATGTCGATGTAGATGCGAGCGGATTGGTCTTCAAGTTCTTTGTATTCACGAACGTTGACAGAGTTCTTCGGGCTGCTTGGAGAAGGCTCTCACGAGTGATCTGAATATATGGCTTCAATTCATTCTGTAGCAGCAAGCCACAACGGAGGAAGCGTGCATCTTTAAATAGAATCATCCGCTACCACCTGCGGTAGTACTACCGCCCCGCGATAGCCACATTAGGCAATGATCAAGCACACAGATCGTGGCAACTTAGGCAACTTTTGAGCGCCAAACTTTGAGCTCTGACTAGCGCGCTGCGGTAACGCTAACGCTCCACGGTAGCGAGATTACCTTCCTTCAGCCAATATCTCCTTCCACATTTGATCCTCAATCACATGTAGACGGGAGGTTTCCAAAACTTACCGTCGGGCGGTAGAGATGCCGCGCCGTGGTAGAGCACGCTTAATATGCATCTCGCCAATCATTCCTTTTTCTCCACTATTTCTTTCCCGTCAATTGTTTCCATTTATGCTAGCGCCAGCGGTAGTACTAACGCTCCGCAGTAGCAACGCCTGACATCTATTTTCATCGAACACCATTTCGTCGAACTCCTTTTTTGTCGAACGCCATTTCGTCGAACGCCATTTTCGTCGAATGCCAGTTTGTTGAATGGCATCTTCTTTCGTCGAATGGCATCTTCTTTCATCGAACACCACTTCGTCGACCAGCATCTGATTCGCTAGCGCCAGCGGTAGTGCTAACGCGCCGCGGTATAGCACATCTCTTTTCGTCGAATGCTGTTTCATTTCGTCGAACTCAATTTCGTCGAATGCCAGTTCGTCGGACGGCATCTACTTTCGTCGAACACCATTTCGTCGAGCGCATCTCATTTCGTCGAACCGCTAGCGCCAGCGGTAGTGTTACCGTGCCGCGGTATCAACAGAGAATCATCTTGATGTCGCTTCGACGTCTTTCTTTTTCACACTCCTTTGGGGATTGAATGTTGAAGATCCTGCACACTATAAACACAATGCAAGTATGATCAAATACAATAGGATTTGTTATTATCAAACTAAGAGATGCGGAAAGCATGTTCCAACAATGGGAAGTTATTCAATTATGGCAACTTTGGCCTTATCGACCTCCATCCCCTTCGAAGAAATCTTATGGCCGAGGACTAAACCCTCTTGGACCATGAAGTTACATTTCTCCCAGTTTAAAACCAAGTTTGTCTCTTCACACCACTGGAGAACTCTATCTAAATTTTTCAGACAATTTTGAAAAGAGTTTCCAAAGACGGAAAAGTCATCCATAAAGACTTCCATTATATCTTCTACAAGCTCGCCGAATATCGCCAGCATACATCATTGGAATGTAGCTGGTGCGTTTCAGAGGCCAAACGACATCCTTCGATATGCGAATGTGCCGAACGGGCAAGCAAAAGTTGTTTTTTCTTGGTCTTCGGGGAAATAGGGATTTGGAAAAATCCCGAAAGACCATCAAGAAACCAATAAAAGGATGAACGGAGAGACATTCCAAGATTTGATCAATTAACGGTAACGGGAAGTGGTCTTTTCTGGTGGCATCATTTAGTTTTCGGTAATCGATGCACACCCTCCAACCCATAACAGTACGAGTTGGGATTAATTCATTATTCATGTTTGCCACGATCGTTATACTCTCTTTTTTAGGGATGACTTGTACGAGACTTACCCACGTACTGTCGGATATAGGATATATAGATAATCCCCGCGTCAAGGAGTTTTATAATTTCAGTCTTAACGATATCCCACATATTCGGGTTCATGCGTCGTTGAGGCTGAATAGTTCTGCAGGGGTTATCTTCAAGGAAAATTTTATGGGAACAGAAGGAGGGGTTTATTCCCCTGATATATGAAATCTACCATGCAATTGCACGATGATGTTTGTTTAAAACTTGTACTAATTCGGATGTTTCCAAATCACTTAACGTAGCGGTGATGATAACAGGAAGTTTTAAATATTTTTCAAGAAAAACATATTTTAGATTATCAGGGAGCTGTTTTAACTCGAGGAGTGGCGGTTCTTCGTAAGATGATTTAACTTTTAAGGCTTCTGAATCGAGGGATTCGAATGGAGAATCTGTCGGCATGTCATCGAGATAAGATAGATTCGCTAAATTCGAATTATCCAGTGCTAAATAGAGAAATTCAGTAAGCGAAGAACATTCCTCTTCAAACACGGGTTCCAAGTTATAACTGGAATCATCGTTGGACAGGGAGTTCCACATCGAGGGGTTAACAAGTAAAGTAACTTCGTCATCTCCGACCCAAAGGAGGAGGCGACCGTTACTAACATCGATTAACGCGCGGGAGGTTGCGAGAAACGGGCGACCGAGAATGATAGGCACTTCAGTGTCCTTCTCTATGTCCAGGATGACAAAGTCTACCGGGAAGATAAACTTGTCAACCTTGACCAGGACATCCTCCACTACCCCTATCAGGTACTTTACCGAGCGATCCGCGAGTTAGATGCTCATCTTTGTCGGGCTTGGGATGCCCAAATCAAGTTTTTTGAAAAGGGATAAAGGCATCAAATTGATGCTAGCACCCAAGTCCGCTAGAGCATACTTTATTAACATATTATTGAAGAGGCACGGGATGGAGAATCGTACCGGGTCATTCAGTTTTGGCGGCAATTTGTTAAGGAGAACAGCCAAGCATTCCGTGTTAAGGGAAACACGCAAAACATCTCCGAGTCGCTTTTTATTAGAAAGCAACTCTTTAAGATATTTCACGTATTTCGGTATTTGAGAGTGTGCCTCGCAGAAAGGAACATTTATATGGATTTGTTTTAAAATTTGTAGAAATTTTTTATAATGCTCGTCCTTCCGCTCGTTGTTTATTTTTGAGGGATAAGGAGGGGACGGGCTAAAACATTTGGCACAGTCGGAATACTCGTTGTATTTTCTATCGAGAGAGAGGGTGGAGGGGTCAGTGTCGAAACATGTACCTTGGGCTCAACCCGTTTTGGGGAGGTTACCTCCTTGCCGCTGCGAAGGTTTATGGCATTGGCATTTTCTCCGGGGTTCGGCTCCGTGTTCCCTGGTAGAGCTCCATATGGCCGCTCAGAGACCATCTTTGCCAGATGTCCAACCTGATTTTCTAAGTTTTTAATCGATCCGGTAATATTCCGGATATTTGACTCGGTGGACGCGACGTTTTTGCAAAAATATCTTCGAGCGAAGAAGGTTTTGGAGGTGGAGGCTGAAATCCGTTCGGAAATCCTTGCGGATTAACAATTGGGGGCCTCTGAGCATTATTAGGATTGCTCCAGGAAAAAATTAGCCCTGTGCAAAAATATCCGAAGAACCGAGAACCGGACCGAAACCGACCTGAACCGGACGGTTCAGGTCGGTTCTCACATCTGTCGGTTCGGTTCCGGTTCTTAAAAAAAAAGAACCGGCGGTTCGGTTTGGTTCTCGGGTCCCGTGGTTGGGTACCCGAGAACCGATCCGAACCGCATATTTAAATAATATTTTTAATTGGCATGGCATGGAATGATGGATATCCCGCTGACCCGCTGAATCACTGTATGAGTATTAACTCATAATGTTTTATACTTTTATTATATTCATTATTCAGATCCCCGTCTCCTCGCCCTAGCCCCGCTCGCCCGCTCCCGCTCCCCATCCCGTCTCCCCAGCGAACAGGAACGGCTCCTCCTCCGCCTCCCCAGCGAACAGGAACGGCTTCTCCTCGTGCCTTCGACCCAACCTCACGATCTCAGACGCCATCTAGCCGACGATAGCCTTCATCATCCATGTATTCTCACAGGTCACAGCACTGCTCTTCTCCTGCCATTAAATCCGTCGCCAGCGCTCATCGTGCCTTCGAATCCCCCAACCTCACGATCTCAGTCCTCAGACGCCATCTAGCCGACGATCTCCTTCATCCTCCATGTAGATCAAGGTACAATGATCATTATTCTATGATTATAAGATGTACGCAAGAAAAATTATAGGTTAATAGTTTTTTTTATTCTCTCCATTAGTTTCTTAATACTGTAGAACTGAGAACCGAACCGGAACCGAACCGACATTTTCGGTTCGGTTCCGGTTCTACAAATTAGAACCGTGGGTCAGTTCCGGTTCCAAAATATTGGAACCGAACCTATACGGGTCGGTTCTTGGTTCTGAGTGGAACCGAACCGAACCGATCCGAGTTGCAGGGCTAGAAAAAATTGGGTGGTTCCTCCAACACGGATTATAATTATTACTATATGGATTGTTATTAGGGTTGAAGGGGGGCCTAACTGATTGCCTAGGTAATCTACAGTTTCTTCGACAAAAAAATTATTATTATTATTATTAAGCCAAGCGGGAGTGGAGGAGGAAGCAGTTATCTCTGCCACTTGCTTACTTAACCTTTCGACTTGAGAGGCTAAGTGAGAAGTGACATCTACTTCATATATCCCAGTTGGTTTAGTAGGGCATGATCTAGGCGCATTCCATTGATAGGCGTTCATGGCCATTTCTTCGAACAGAGCTTGAGCGGCCTCCAGGGTTTTGTTGTTTAACGTTCCCCCGACAACTGCATCGATCATCTGCCGCGTTGAGAAATTCAAACCATTATAAAATGTCTGGACCTGCAGCCAGGATGGCAGCGCGTGATGAGGTCACCTATGCAAGAACTCCTTAAAATGCTCCCAAGTCTCGTAGAGAGACTCAGAATCGAATTGAATGAAGGAGGCGATATCTGTGCGTAGTTTAGCAGTTTTAGACGGGGGAAAATATTTTGTGAGATATTTCTCCGTCAATTGTGCCCACATGGTTATGGATCCTCTGTGGAGAGAACTTAACCACGCCTTGGCCTTTGTCCGTAGTGAAAATGGAAATAAGCATAAACGAATAGCGTCGTCAGTAACGCCATTAATTTTAAAGGTATCACATATTTCCAAAAAACTAGAAAGGTGTAAATTCGGATCCTCATCTGGCAAACCGTCAAATTGGACTGCCTGTTGTACCATTTGAATGATGCTAGATTTTATTTTAAAATTATTATTAGCCACTGTTGGGCGTGTAATACTCGATCCGGTATCTTCCAAATTTGGCTTGACATAATATGTCATGGTCTGTGGCGGGGCCGCATCTGGAATTTGATCGTCCATAGCTTCAACGTAAGTATCTCCGACAGACTCTTTGGGAAATTCGAGTAAGTTTTGATCACAAAGTTGGAGGCGCTCACGAAGGGTGCGCTCGATTTCGGGGTCAAAAGGGATATTCGAATCGTCCGAGGAGTTTCCTCGGGTCATATACTAATAATAAAAATTATATATTTTTTTGGCTTTTTCTATTTTTATTTATTTATTTATTATTAATTTTTTTTATATTATATATTTTTAATATATATAATAAAATTAATAGTAATTCTTTTTTTCAAAATAACAACACTAGCTTCCCCGACAACGGCGCCAAAAACTTGATGATTATTTTGGAAGACTTCTTTTGTTGTTTTGTTTTGGTTAACCTTTATATGATGAGATTAGAATTAGACGGATGTTTTCGAAGAGTTTCGCAAGTACTCCTACTTTGAGAAACTAACCGTTATCCTATCGAAAGATAGAAGTAACGGCTTTTTTCTTCTTTCGAAGTATTGACGATTATGCCTCGGCTAAGACGCCGAATTCTATTGATTTTTAAAATAGCAAAGGAGAGTTTTGCAAGTTTTGGATTTGAAAAATGTTTGTTTAAATTTTAATCCAAATTAATCATATGATAAAGGCAAGTATACCTTATCGCGAGTAATACAAGATATTTTGTTTTAGAAAATATCGAGGTCGTCTATTTCTGCGGATCGTGTTGATTATAGCTACTTTGAGGAATGAACTATTATTTTATCGAAATAAACTTTTAGCGTGGTTTTTTAAAAGAAAATGATAATAAGCGTATAACTAGAGATCTAAACGATGATAAAAATAGCGCTCGATGTCGAATTACTTTGAGATGAAAATAGTCTTTTTAGAAGTAAAAGTTATGACTTTTTAAAATATTAAAACGGCTTGGCCGTGGAGGTTCCATAATTATGAACGCTCCTCTCTCGAGGGTACGCCCACCTGAGATTATGAATATTCGATCGAACTCTCATTCTTTAATCGAATCTCCTTAATACTCGCTTTATGTTGTGAACCCCGCTATTGGTTTTTTACTTCTAATTTGGGAGACTTACCTCATCCTCTCTCGAGGGTAGAGCGCACTTCTCTTTACCCATGAGCGATCAATCCGTACACACGAGCCTCTCGACTAACTAGGGTACGAAAACGGAAATGAAAACCATACATCGATTATGTGGCTTTACTCAACATTATTCTCGGGTAAACTTTAAGTTCGTTAATTATTTTTAGAAAGAGATGTTTTTGCTTTTAGAAAAACTATTTTTGTGTCCCAATGCTCTTCGACATCGTGCGTTAAAGGAAATTAGCCACTCATCGGAATGGAGACGGCATTAATAATTAGAAAATACATGTTTAATAATTTAAGCGGATATAAGCCGATAAAAAGAGAAATAAAAAGACTTATATAAAAGTAGTAATAGTATCCGTCTCAACCGTCTTAATCAAGCGCTAAAGAAACTTAGCCTCTCATCCGGGATGGGGGTGGTATAGAGCAGTTATATAAAGACTGAAATAAAGCTATGTTACAAAAAAAGAAAAAGGAAAAATGAAAGAAAGCGTTTAAACGAAAGCGATAAATAAAGCGTTGAAAGAAAAGCAACAAACTATTTTTATGAAAGCTTTAAACCTAAATTATGAAAGCAGTAAACCTATGTTATGAAAGCAATAAACTATTCTCATACACACACACACACTAACATAAATTGAAGAAGAAGATGATCCAAATGAGAAAAACAACGTTTTATTTTTAAAACAAGCATTACAACTAGACTAGGAAGGCGGAAAATTACAAATGAACTTAAACTTAATTGCATAAACAAAACTCACATTCACTCAAAAGAACTAAAAAAAACACTAATAAGCACTCAAAATTTGGATGAAAATTCCTTCAGCGGAGCCCCTCCATTTATAACCAAAATTTTATTTTTACACGCCCCTGGGTCACGGGCGTGTCTTGTGGTCACGGGCGTGACATTTGCTTCGGCTTAACGGCCGCCTTCTCGAAGGATCCGTCGTCAAAATAAGGCTGTACACGGGCGTGGCTTATCGAGTCACGAGCGTGACTTTGAATGTCACAGGAGTGACTATGGGCGGCAGACGTCAGCAGCATGGGCACGACTTCGGGGCATGACACGCTGGCGGAACACGGGCATGACTTGCTGAATACGGGCGTGACTTGGTCAATTCTTCGGGTTTTCACCTAAAAACGGTCGCCAGCTGGAAAGTTGTCTCTTTAAAGTTACACGCCCCTGGGTTACGGGCGTGACCCATGGTCACAGGCGTGACTCAGGGGCGTGACTTGACAAAAAATTGCCAAAATCTGCAAAAACAAAAATAAAACTAAGTTAGTAAGGAAATAATAAAAACAAGTAATTTATTCATTAATTTACATAGAAAATTCACAATATTAATTAAAACTATACTAATAACTATACTAAAACACGTATATTTTGCTACTCATCAACACCCAATAAGGAGAAAGAAACAAACTAGAAGAAGCTGGCGGTTACAAACTAAACCCGCCAAACCGCCCGGCTAACAAAGCTGTCCGCGCAAAACTCCCAAGTCGCCAACCCGCAACTCAACACGCGGACTACTTGATGCAGGACGCCGGGGCCCTGACCACACCCCATGGCATCACACCAGCTAGCGGACCACAGCCAAACACGCCTGTCAGAAGGACTATAGTCCCGGCACCCCAACCCGTCTTTGCACCTGTTCTCAGCGTGGCAGGTTGTTGAGGTTGGGGCTCAATCCACAGACCTCCTTGATAAGAACCACTCCTAATAGGCCTTATCACCAACTGACCTGTTAGGAGTGGTTCTTATCAAGGAGGTCTGGGGATAAGGCCTGTTAGGAGTGGTTCTTATCAAGGAGGTCTAGGGATCGAGCCCCAACCTCAACAACCCGCCATGCTGAGAACAGGCGCGGAGACGGGTTGGGGAGCCTGGACTGCAGTCCTTCTGGCATGCGTGCTTGGTCGTGGCCCGCTAGCTGGTGTGATGCCACGGGGTGTGGTCGGGGCCCCGTTGTCCTGCATCACTACCCGTTATTCCAATGCTCACTCTGTTCGCCCAAGCAAGGCCGTCTGACCTCAATCACCTAGCCGCTTCTAACCGCGAACAAGCTGCTGAAGAACTGAGTAGGACAACAGTCCGGCAAAGGCAAACCACCTACCCACCGCAGACTGATCTTTTATTGAAAGCTGAAACAAGCCTGAGAAAATTGCCTTATCGCTAACCGCGACCTCATGCTGCTACCCACCGCTGATTGCTACCGACTTATCCATTGCGGTCTCCTCTGATCAAATCAAAACCACAAGCAAGTCGCACAACCTGCGAACACAGCAAAAGCAAAACTCAAACCACGCGAACAGAGAAGTTCTATCTGCATAACAACTCGCGAGCTCTCACTTACAGTTCTTGTCTACTTTCTACGAGCCGGGGGGGGGGGGGGGGGGGGGGGTCCTATTTATAGTAGAGGTGAGGAGTGCGGTTACCACCTATAGCGATAGGATAATCGCCCATATCAACAACATGTAGCACACAACCCACGCGCCTTGCTGAGATAACCCTGTCAAATAGTTCGCCGACTCTATGACAAGCCGCGCGGACAAACCACAGAACCTTAGCAACACCAACAGCAAACTGTCAGCCTGCGAGCAGAGAACCGGTCATAGCTCCAACATCCAGTGATAACCGCGGACACTATCCGCCCGATTACTACTAGAGAGATGACCCCAAATAGCCAAAAGATCAAGGCCACCTATAACTGGCTAACCGCAAGTCCACCACAGAAGACAACCCACGCAGTCTTCATACCAGACTGCCCGACCTCCGCGGTTTAAGAGACCGCCCGGTCTAATGCTCAGACCACCCGACCTCCACTTACACATCAAATTTTAACACTCCCCCTTGAAGTGGGAAGTGGAAGTTAGCCCAAGCAATCCTCGTAACCGAGTAAATGGTCCCTTCGACAGCAGCTTTGTGAAGATGTCAGCGACATTGTCCTCACTCCGCACATGCTCCAACATCAGAGATCCATCCAGCACCTTCTCCCGAATGAAATGATGTTCGATCTCGATGTGCTTGGTCCGTACGTGATAGACTGGATTATTAACCAGTTTGAGAGCACTCTTGTTGTCACCACTTAGCAGAGTATGACCTCGTATCTCCTTATGGACATCCTCCACTAATCTCCTAAGCCAGATGACTTCCTGAGCTACCAAAGCTGAAGCCTTGTACTCCGCTTCAGTGGTGGAGACGGACACGGAATCCTGCTTTTTGCCGCACCATGAAATAGCCGCCGATCCGCATAAGAAAAATATAACCAGACATCGACTTCTGATCGTCTGAGTCTCCCCCATAATCGGTATCCATGTATCCATGCAAACAAAAGCCTGTGTCTCTCCCATAAAGGAGACCCATGTTCGAGGTCGACTTCACGTACTTCTGAATACTCTTTGCCGCTACCAGATGAGGTTTCCGTGGTTCCTCCATATACCGACTTACCCTGCCAACTGCATAGGCAGTATCCGACCTAGTAATCGTCAGATATATCAGACTCCCAAAAAGAGCTCGGAACACCAACGGATCAGGAATAATCCTCCCCTCATCCCACCAAAGTTTTAGACCAACCTTCAGTGAAGTAAAGCTGCTCTTTCCCCCTTCCATGCTGAATCGCTTCACAATTCATTCTGAATAGCCTTTCTGAGAAACAAGCACACCGCTCTCTTTCCTCTCCACCTCGATTCCAAGGAAATGGTGAAGCTCCCCCAGATCCTTCATCTCGAATATGATAGCTAATTCAGCCTGAAGCTTAGCTACCTCAGCCTCCGAGTTCCCCGTGATGATCATGTTATCAACATACAACAACACCAAGACATGCATCTCCCCGATCTTCTTTACGAACAAACTCAAGTCTGAATCTGAAGCAAAATATCTGTAGAACTGGAGATATTCTGCGATCTTCCCATACCACGCCCAAGGCGCTTGCTTCAACCCATAAAGAACATTCTTGAGCTTGTAGACGTGTCATGGATGAACTTCCGATATATATCCCGTTGGCTGAACAATGAAGATATCCTTGTCAATCTCGCCGTACAAGAAATCATTCTTTATGTCGAGTTGCGAAATCTTCCACCCTTGGCTAGCTGCCAACACAATCACCACTCGTATTGAAGTCATCTTGGCTACCAGATTGAATGTCTCTTCGTAGTCTTCTCCATACTGTTGAGAGAACCCTCGAGCTACAAGGCTAGCCTTGTATCGCTCGATACTCCCGTCAGCTTTCTTCTTCAGCTTATAAACCCACTTGCATGTCACAAGAGTAATGCCATATGTTGGATCTTACGGCGCCCTTAGACGCGGGGGGGGGGGGGGGGGGGGGGTGAATAAGGGTTTTATGGAATTTAAATCTTAATTAAATTTACCAGAGTTTGAGACTGAAGTTTCAGAATATTTTATAGGAAAATATATTTTAATATCTCAGAAAAGGGCAACAAAACTCTTTTCCTTACTGTTGCTAACGCCTGGCGTTAGGTGTTAACGCTGGGCGTTAGCTCTTCAGAAAATTAATCTGCTCAGAATTATGTCAATGAGATTTTACTAATGAAAACATTAATGAAATACAATTCTAGAAAATCAGAGGTAATAAAAATGATTATTGTATTTCAAAGATAATTACACAAATGTTAATTTTAATACTTTGATAAAAATATAAATTAAAACATTCTTGAAGAGGAAATAAAATCAATTGAATAGAACATTAAAAGACATGATTTTATTTCATAATAAATTGAATACAGAAATATTTGATTTCTATAACGCTAGAAATCAAGGCGAGAATATGTAAAAACACTTTTTGTTGTTTCACCGGTCCTTCTCCCAAGGACCGGTTGGCTATAGCCTATCTATCACCAGATAAGGACTCTAGCCACCCCCTAGATCTACCCTCGACCTAGTCGCCATGCGCAAGGCGACGAATTACTACCTAAGCCACACAAAGACCTAGTCGCCAACAACTGCGGTGAATTTACCCACATAATCCTTCCAGGAATCCGACATTCTCCCCGAACGATTTCTCCACACCAAAATACAAAAGGAAAAAGAAAAGGATTACAAGATAAGTAAAGAGAAAACTCACTAAGAAAGTCTGAAGGTGAAGACGAAGTCGATGTAGATGTTGGCGTTCTTGAAATGATCGTCCTTCGTATGGGATATGCGTTGTAGACCTTCTCCTTCAAAATCCTCTTTAGATCTTCATGTTAGCCCAAGAGAGATCTCTTAATTGCTGTAGATGAGTCTCTCTCAAAAGTATCAGAATTCTGGAATCATCTCACATAGAATGAGAGGGGCTATACTTTAAATAGCCACAGGAGCTAACGTGTTGCGTTAAGAGTTAACACCGACATTAGTGATCGTGCACTGTCGTGGCTGAAATCACGCAACCATCAAGATTGTGGCAGTTTGTGGATTCAACGCAGGCGTTAAGATTCAACGCTGGCGTTGAGTTTCATTCCCCTTCAAAGTTTGTCGAACTGCATCAAATTCGTCGAACGCAAGTAGCTCAGTTCGTCGAACTCCAATTCGTCGAGCGGCCTTCTCATTTCGTCGAATGGCATTTTCGTCGAATGCAGTTTCGTCGAACGGTTAGAGCCTAGCGTTAAGACCTAATGCCTGTCGTTGTCTCTGGCTTCTCAATGGATTCGTTCTCGATGGCATTTCTTCTCGACTGATTCCTTCTCAACGGAAGTTAACGCGGGGCATTAACAACTAACACGGGGCGTTAGCTCTCTTTACAGAGAGTCATCTCGATTCAGTATACTACTCATAGAGATGTGTAGCTATAGTTCCCGTACAACCTGCATACTATAAACACACAAAATACAAGATCAAATACAACACGGTATTTATTATTCTCAAACCAAGAGATGCGGAACATAGGCTCCAACAATCTCCCCTTTTGATAATAACAAATACCTATATGAGAAATTAGTGAGATAAAGACCATTTGTGTTTATAGATAAGTGAGGTAATAATATATGCATGAATAAAAAGTTAAAAGTATGATAGATTTTATAGCGATAATGCATACTCTTTCTATATGAAGTCCTCCCCCTATATAAGTGTTCTCTTATAATTTACTCCCCCTAAATATCTATTTTACTAGATTTCTCAATTTCTTCTCCCCCTTTTTATTCACAAAAGTGGGTAGGGATGAGTGTATATCTACTAAGATTGATTATGAACCACTTATTGAAGGATTTTCATGATCGAGCATATGATAGCGTATGCACCTCCTATATGATTACTCCCGCAACAAAGATACCCATTTTTTTTAATTTAATATTATTATAATGTACTCCCCCTAAATATTTAGAATTATCAAAAGAAGGTTTAGGTGAGAGTGTGCAATGAGGAGTAATATGTTCTATGTCGAGAAGAAAAATAGGATGCAATCAAAAGCTTGTTAAATACAACTTGTTGAGAAAAATATAAGCATGATGAAACATATAATAGTAAGCAACATAGCTGACATGATAAAGTAAGCATTCTATTTTAAGATACCACTTGTTGAAAATAAAATAAAATACCACGGTGTTAAAAAAAGAGACATGAATGAGCATAAGTGGTAAACTTAGCAGAAGAATATAATAAGCACTCTTTAACATAAACATCATTTTAGAAGATAAAATCATATAAAGGATAATGAGTTTTAAATTTGAAAAGTTGATGTTTGAGTTATAGATTCAAGAGATGCTATTTCATTAGGATACAATTGCAAGCATGATTTGATGATATCAAGAAAAGATACAAAGACTACAATGTAATCAAATTTGCCTTTCAAGTAAACATAAACATTGTGGCGACCATGCTCTGTTATCTAGTGCATTTACTTAAGTTTGTAGAGAATAGTGTAGATGAGCATTAGGAACCAATTCTCATGAGTAGAAGTTTTATGAAAGATAATGATATGTACAAAGTAATGTTTTGATAAAGTATACAAGTGAATCAATCAAAAACACATGACTTATATAATAAAATAACACAACATCAAAATACACAAATACTATTACTTCCACAATATTTCAATGCACATGAATAAATAGTACAACTACCAAGGTGCTCTGCACACACAATGCTTATTAAGACTTATCAGGGTGCAAAGTAGTGCTTGGGGATCACTTTTATACTTTTTAGCTTTATTTTCAATTTTTTTGTGATCCGGTGTACTGAGAGAAGTGGTGTATAAATTGTTTGCTACAAGACACTTTACAATTCCTTAGCCAAGGTGCTCAACCTCACAATGCTCATTTATTATTTGCTTTTTAGTTTAGTGACTAAGGACTCCGAATTCACTTGTTTTGCAAACATAGCATTTTAAACCACATTTCTCTAAAGAATAAGTGCATGAAAGACAAAGAATTGTAATAACCAATTCAATGTTGTGTAGGTAATCTATTTATGCATTTTAATTATTTATGTTATTACACTACACAATCATGCAAGTATAAGATTGTAAACATATGTTGATTATTAAAAATAAGTGAGTGAATAAATCATTATCAAACATAATACATTACTCATACTTAGAGGCATGCTAAGCATTTCTACACATGTATATCTACAATCAATTTCATTGCACATAACAAGATAATTTTCAAGGCATGACAAATACAAAATAATGTTTTTTTTAAGAAACTTGAAAGTTAAATTAAACATTGTATTTAATCTTTAATTGATATAATTAATCATCCTTGACAATGGCAATGAATAACAATCCATTTTTTTATTATAAATTTTTAATAATTTTTTATAAAAGCACAAAACAATAAACACACATAAAGAGAAAAAACATATTTTTGTTCTTTGAAATTGTTTTGTAATTTTGTATTTGTTTTTTTTATATATATATTCTCTGGAAAACATAGAAGTCGTTAATAGCCCTTTCAGTAAATGATATTCTATGCCAGAGAGATACACCCAAAATAATGCATGAGAAAAATACATATTTTTTTGAAAAGAAATAAAATTTTGTTTTAAAGAAAATAAAAAGATAGAAAACTTTTTAAAAACAGAGAAATAAAACACACAAATATTAAAATAATACCAGAAATTACTCAAAACAAACAAAAAATGTTTTGGAGCAAAGGAGCTAACGTCAGGCGTTAACTTCTTAATGCCAAAACAGAACTGCATTTCTTGATTTTCTTGAAAAATATTTTTCAAAATTCATTTGTATTATAAAGAGGCCTTCTTTCATTGAAATTTCAGAGTATATTGATTAGATTTGGAGGCTCTTTTAGCATGTTTTTGGTGATTTTTCAAGTACTTGTGTTTTGTAAAATCATTAAAGCTCAAAATAATAAAATATGCAAACACAAGATGCAATGTTAGAACAAAAACAAATATGCATGATTTTAGTATAAAGTGTGAGATAATATTCATGTAATGAATATAATATGAGTATACCCAAGAATAATATACCCTAACTATATGTCTACACACTATAGCCCCGTACTAAGAGACAGATGGACATGAGGAGCTGCACACATGTCGTAGGTTGGGGTGTTAATCACATATGCATACAAAAGACGACGCTCAACCTAGCACTCTTTCCACTAGTGCCTCGCAAGGCCCTACTAGAACCCTCCCTGGTTAAGGACAAGACATGACTTAGAGGTTAGGTCTCTAATGCACACAATCCTATGCCCTCGCTATTGTGAGACACAAATCATGGGTTAATGATTATGGATATACTAAGCGTTTTAGTCTAAGGATTGATTCATAAAACATGAGTTTGTTTTAGGTTTAGAACATATAGTGGATTTTGAAACCACATTGTACTCATGAATTTTAAAGTTCAAATATATCTACCTTTAGCATGTCACTATATTGATAATCCTAGCATAGACACTAAATTGAGCATATACCAAGAGGCGCGGCTAGGATAATGAATTTGGATGTTATGCAAAATATGCTAAATATATATAATTGGTTTGCATGTAATCAATTTTAGAGTTTTGAATATTTATAGACCTAGAATGAAGAGGCAATTCTATTTGATTTCATCTTAGGTCTAAATATAATGAGATACATGCAAACAATAAAAATGCACATCACACACACAAAACAAGATATGAAACTATAATACCAATAACTCTCATATATTTCATAATTCCTAAGGTTGATAGAAATAGTTGATTTCAGATAATTCTTGATAGATCATGAAATACGATATATGATAATAGTGAATTATAGCATAGGATATTAAAAGATCAAGATGGTGTTGAAAGCAGTAAATGGTCTCTGTGGAGTTCAGGGCCCCCAACAAGTTGGGGGGCAGCCAGCACTTACTAATCTCCTGAAGGGACTGACCGAAGCCTCAGAGCTAGACGTGGACCCTTAGACTCAGCAAGGAGCACCCACCACACACCCAGAAGATCTTTCGAGCGCTTCCCCTCCCAAGCCAAAGCTAAGACTTGGGCACCTTGGAGAGCTAGAGAGCTAAACCAAAGTAACCGAGGGAAGAAGAAGAAGCTCTGAGAACTGAGATTGGAATCCTCTCCCAAGGTGCCCTTTGAGGTTTATTTATAGTTTTTGCTCGTGGTCTATTAATAGCGGAATTACGCCCTTTGGTTTTACTAAACGCACTCCAATTTGGCCCGCTAATAGCCGAACCCCTCTGTTTGAAAAGACTAGCGGCATACCACCAGGGGTAGAGGGGTAATTTCTCCTCAGCCTATAGACAGATGACCTGCGCGAAGGCTACTCGTGAGGGAACTCGCGAGTCTCCTCGCGAGTGCGGCCCGCGAAACCATTCTTAGGCGAGCGCCCTGCGAAGGCCCCTCTTGCCTTCCCTCTGGCGACATCCACCGAGGCGGGTCTCGCATTCCCCCCTGTGAGCTCCACTCAGCCTTATGAAAATCTACTAAACTGGCCGGAAGACAGAAAATGTCGAGCTAAACAGCAAGTTCGCCGAGCTGGGTAGCAATTCTGTCAAACTGAACACCTCGGTACTTATACGTCGAACGCAGGGACGAGTTCATCGATCTCAAACTGGAGTTCAACGAAGACAGAACAACGGATTTCGTCGACCGCCTATTGAAGTTCGTCGGGGGCAGATTGGAGTTCGTCGAGCGTAGATGGGAGTTCGTCGATCGCGAAGATCTGGCCCGCCTACCTTCCTACGAGCGGCCCACGAGGACGCGGCTCGCCCGCTTTATTGCAAGCCTATGGCAAATGTCCGGCCCGCCCGCCTCGCGCGCTTTCTCCGGCCTATGCCCATCTCCTGACGAATATCAGGGTTGTACTCTAGCGGCCCTCCTCGCTGGGCGAATGATCCTTCTAGGCACTACCCGCTGGTCTTCTGGCGAGTACTAACTTGCGAGTAACCCGTGAAGGCGCTACTCGCTAATCTGACCTATTTGCGTGGCTCTCGCCACGAGTAGTCTGAGAAGGCTCCGCCGTTGCGCTAGATACTCCTTATTCGCTCTCGCGTGGGGGAACCACTCGCGAGTGGTCCGTGAGACCCCCACTCACTGCTCCGAGCCACCTCTTGTTCGCTCTTGCCTAAGATGCCGCATCTAGCTCGCTCTCGGCGAACACGAGGTTGTACATAATCCCCGCTCTTCGCGAGTTTTGGGCTAAACTCGTGAAGAATCATCCAACCTTCGGCGTTCGCCGGACTGATGGTGATCTGGCAGGAATCTTTTGGTGGGACCCATCCCCCCTGCTATAAATATCGTCGGTCGTAGTTGATGGGTTCCCCTCTTCCTCCTTCACCAATTCTCGCCGCTCCATACTATAGCTGTCTGAGGATGCCTATTTTCGAAGAGACCAGGACCCGCATTAACGCGGCGCGAGCCTTTGAGCATGCGACCCTCACCAAACCTGCCCCTTGGATCCCGAAGCCGTCTTCTCCAAGAATGCTAAAAGCGAAATTGATCCGGCGTCAGAGTGGGAAGGATGGATCCCTGGCTCTAGATCCGTCCCCTGACCTGCTGCTCGCGAATCAGGTACTCGGGTCGACAAGCTGACCTACCTCCTTTTCCTGCTGATATGTATCTTGTTATTTCAGGCCTCGCTTCTATCGGGGAACCTGACAGATGAAGTTCAAGTGGACGCTCGCGCTGCTACCCCTCGGGGAGCGGCGTGGAGATCCCAAACCTGGACGCCCCCCTCTTCACTCGTCTTTGCCTCAGCACCGTAAGCCCTCTCGCGAACTTTTTCGATGAACTCCCCATATTGACTTGATGACCTTATCTCTCATAGAGTCTCCTCTCGCGACTCCTGGTGGATGAGTCATCCCACCGCTCTCACAACTTCCTCCAAAGACTAACATCTCTGTCCCGGGGTACACCCTTCTGGACCAAACAAATCCTGAGGATTCACTTCTAGACGTCATCCAGGGCGAGGACCCCGAACTTCACCTCTCAGGCTTAGGTAAATCGGTGACCCTTCCCCATGGAACTCCCTTCAGGGGGAGGCCCGACTCTTCTCGTGCTCATCAGGGTAAGGCGACTTCGGACCCGCTCGATTAGCCCAAACCAGTCAGCTACTGACCCTTTTCTCTCTTTTTGATGACTTCCCCTTCTAGCAGGTCCTCTCGAGAGTTCCAGCGACTTCGACTTGGGGGAAGAGGAGCTGTCGCCCCTCCCTTTGCCGAAAGAGCTCGACGCCTTCCTCGGTGACCCGCTGGATCCGGTGATGATGAAGAGGCGGACCTCAGAGCTCTTTCAGAAATAGGGGAGGATGTTGCAAATCTTGTTCAGCCAGGTGAATAGAGACAGGGAGGCGGCTGAGGAGCAGATTGCCTTGCTGGGGGATGAATCCACTCAGCTCCAAGCCGAGCTGCTACAAGATTCTTGTGAGGAGGTTACTTCCCCGGGGGTACACCTCGCGCGAGCGAGAGACCATGCTCGCTTGATTCAACAAGATCTTCATGTCGCCGAAGCGTATCATTACCCCAGGAGACCGTCTAGCTCGGGGGTGCGAGGAAGGGGCCGATGGAAGTGGATCCAATATTGATCCACCCCCCTTTCCCCTGCACTCACGTTCTTTTTCTAAATAACTTTTCTTGTTTCCTGGTAACTGAACAATTTATGCTGTAGTGGCGATCCTAATGCTTCTCGCCTGCACTAGCGATCTATTCAAATTTGGGTTTGTGTTGTATACTGTTGTTGTCTCTTCCTTTTCTTTGTATTTTATGTTGCTTTAGCCGTGCTAATGTATGCCTAGCAGACAATACGCGCTTCTAACTCTGCCTCTTAACGTTCGAGCATGTGATTCGCGAGGGCTCGCATACCCTGCAAGGGCTCGCGCCCCTTTACTCGCAGCATTACTTCTATCGCTTGTCAATATTTTTGGGTTGTCGCGAGCGAGTGCGAGAGAGGGGGGTGTTGGAACATGGTCTTCCGCATCTCCTAGGTTTGAGAATAACAAATCCTATGTGTATTTGATCTTGTGTGTTTAAGTGTGCAGGATAACAAGTCCACATGACTCAAGGATAACATAAGAATGCTGCGCCAAAATTTGAAGCCAAAATTCCAACATGCCCGCTAGCACCGGCGCTAGCGCGGACTTGAGAAAATCTCGGAAACAATTTTAGAAGGTGCTAGCGCCAGGCGGTAGCAGCTAATGCAGGCGGTAGCAGCTAGCGCAGGCAGTATCTACTAGCGCAGGCGGTAGTGCGGAGCACAAGAGGAATGGCGAAATTGTTTCCCCGGATTAAAGATTCTCGCGCACAAAATATTACTTAATATGGGATAGCGCCGACATTAGCACTAGCGAAGGCGCTAGCGCTGAGGCTATACAAAGGACACATTGGCTCCGTCTTCCTTACTCTTCTATAACCCTAAACTCCAGAGCTTCGTGCCACAGCATATAGAGGAAGGTTCAGAGAGATACTCCCACCAAAAGCTTAGAGAGAATTTCTGAAGGAGGACTTCTTCACGCTTCATCCGACCGGCGACCGCTTCAACAACGCTTATACTACAGCGGTCCAACGTCTCCAACTTCAGAAGTTCTTAGAGGGAGTTTTTATTATTGATGTTTTTATTTTCACATCTTTATTCTTGTAATCGTTAGTGAATTCGCCTCGTGTTGGCGACTAGGTCTGGGTAGGACTTATGGCTGAAATTCGCCTCGTGTTGGCGACTAGATCTAGGCTAGGTCTAGGGGGTGCTCGAGGCCATATCCGGGGGAGGGTTGGCTAGAGCAGCTTGAGGCCGAATCCGGGGAGGATAGGCTAGGGCCACCGGTTCGTGGGGAAGCGAGTCGGGATAGAAAATAAAAAGGAGTCTTTTTCTATTAGCTTTGATTTCTAGCTTCGATAAGAGATCAAGTTTTGTAATCATGCTTCTCAAGTTAATAAAATCATGTCTTTACTTTTACTTCACTTGATATGTCTTGATCTTCTTTAGTTTAATAATCAAAGCTTTTTCTAAAATATTCAAAATATATCAAAAGTTTTTAAAACCCTTATTCACCCCCCCTCTAAGGGCGCCTACAGATCCAACAAGTGGTATCAGAGCGAGGTTATTCCAAATCGGCTTAACAACCAGGAATAATGGCGTCTCATGATCTCGCTTCTACTAGTGGGGTAAATCTTTATGAAGAAGAAAAATCTCCTAAACCACCTTTATTCGAAGGGAAAAATTATAAAGGGTGGAAATTATTAATGGAAAAATTTATTAAAAACTTAGATATCAATGCATGGGATATAACAATAGTTAGACCAGCGGATGAATTAAATAAAAAAGAACGTCAACTAAATGCAAAAGCCAAACATTATTTATTTTGTGCTCTATCAAATGAAATTTTCAAATTAATATATTGCTTTTCTAGTGCATACAAAGTTTGGCAATTTCTTGAAGAAATGTATGATTTTCCTCTCGCAGGTATAGATCAAACACAGGAGGAGAAGAACATACAAGCATCCACTACTATTCAAGAAGATCTCTCTCGTTGCAAAGCCATGGAAATCATGGAAACTAACTTGGAAAAAGAGAGCAATACATCAAAAGAAAAAGAAGATTAAAATTCATCTATGATGGAAGAAGGCGCAAAAGATAACGAAGGAACTTCATGCACACATTTTGCGTCTACCAAAAGTGCTGTAAGAAAGTCAAAATCTTCTTCTTGTGTGATAACTTCCATTTCTAGTTTCAATATACTAAAAACTGCTAAACGTAAGATCAAGAAATTGAAAATTACTAATAAAAATTTATGTTTAGAAAATAAGAGATTAAAAACTAATGTTAATTTAGAATCTAATTGTGAAGTGGTTTCACCATCTTGTCCTTTACTTGAAAACACAAAACCTTGTTTTGATTGTGATAATTTTAAGGAAAAACTTAGGGAACTTGAAAAAGAAATTATTTGTATAAAAGAACATAATGAAAAATTATCTTTCGAAAATTCATCTTTAAAAGGTGATTGTGCTACATGCAAAAGTTATAAAATTGAAATTGAAGAGATGGATGAAACATTTGAGGAATACAGAAATGAATACCAAAACCATATTGATTCAATTGTTTCTACTCTTAAAACTAGCACAATTGCGTATAACAAAGCTAGACATAACTTGAAACTTAAGAACGATGAATTAGAAACTAAAATTATCTTGCTTAAGAAAATCTTAAAGAAAAATTCTTAATATCAAACAAACTCTAAAAGCAAGTTAAATATGATATCTCAAAATATGAATAAACCAAACAATAGGAATAAAAAACATCAAAAGATTGTAAATGAAATTCCAAAATAGTATCATCATCATCATTTACAATATCAATCTTCTCCCAATGAAAAATTAAACGTTCACAAATTTCCTATGAAAAAATACCTTCAATAATCATTACAATCATAATCATCAATATAAAGATTATCATAATGGAAATTTGACATATAAGAATAACATTAAACCAAAGTATGAATGGAGACCCATTCTTAAGAATAACGCACTAATGTCAAAAGAAAGGCTCCACTCATCACTATCTCCCCCAAAGCAAACACGATTTATTTGGGTACCCAAAGGAACCGTCACACCCGGTCCTCTTTGGATACCTAAATCTCTCATTCATTAGTATCCCATCATTTGCATGAAGTAGAAATCAACTAAAAATGAAATATCACTTCTCTACTTCATGATATGCTTAAACTTTCATTTTTGTTTATTTTCTTTTGTTTTGTTTAAACTAAATGATATGATCACTCTATAAATCTTGTGATATGACTTTCATAAACCATAATTCATAAATGAATTAATAAAAGTGAATTAAAGTTAAATCATTCTGTTTAGTGATCTACTTATCCTTTTTATTTTTACCTTCTAAATCCATTACCTTTTAAATGTCTTGAATTATGAATTGTAAATTGAATTATTGCCAAGACTAATGATAATATTTTAATGGATTTAAATGGTTTATTAAAGGGCTTAGGCTAAAGATTAAAATGCGAAATTGTTGATCTTGTTTTGTTGATTATGTTAGCCCTTATAATGAAGAAAAATATTTTTCACAAAATGCATGATTAATCCGCATCCAAACTCATCATCCTAGCATCACTTTTTGGTTTATGCATGTGTATCTATGCTAGGTACAACATTTATGATGTTATGTGATTTGAAATCACAATAGAATACTAAAATTCCATCAAACACATAGTTTATGGATTAATCATTAGAACATATATCATTTGGCTTATTCAAACATGATATCTTGTGCTTACATTTCCTATCAGTTTCAATTTACATTATATTGATAAATATGAGTCTTAGAAAAATGAAAATGAAAATATAAGAAAATATACATCATGCGTTGACAAGTCATACACTAAATCGCTAATGATTCATGCAATTTACACTATCTAAACATCTCCTAAAAATCTGATATTTCTGCATGGAACTGCTATTGGGACACTTAATCAAAATCAATAATTAAAATATTCAAAATCACAACAAATCGTTCACTATTTCCCGCGCCAGCGCTACCGCAGGCGCTAGTGTCCATGTTCAATTTTCTGTGATTTTAAATTTTGAAAAATTTCTAAAAATATTTTAATCTATATTTTCTACTTAGTTTTGCACTTCTGCTTTTCTTTATTTTTTGAAAAATCAAATATAAAACTACAAAAACCAAATTACAAAAAATATGTTTTTTCCTGTTTTTGTTTTTGTTGTTTAAAAGTCTATTTTTATGCAAAAATCAAATACAAAAATACAAAAGCAAAAATTACAGAAATATGCTTGTATTTACTAAAATCAAAATACAAAAATATAAAACACTAAAATTATCAAAAATACTGTATGGACTTTCCTGTGATAATCAAGCATGATTTAGTCTATTATTTAGAAATTCTACAATGTTGCAATTTATCTTTTCAAACTACGTTGAACATTGTTTTCATCATGCTTTGATATATCTATTAATATGTGCATCACTTATATTTTAAAGGTTGTGTAGAACTAAGCTTAGCATGCCTCTAAGTATGAGTAAATGTTTTATGTTTGATAATGATATTTATTCACTCACCCTTTTTGGCATTGTCTACATATGTGTTTAATCTAAGAATACTTGTGTATATTTTGTATTAGTACAATGGATTAAAATTGCACAAGTATCTTACCTACACTCCTTATTTTGCACTCTTAAAAATTAAGAAAAGTGGTTATGTTTTTCATAAATTCTATTGATTTGCAAAACAAGTGTATTCGGAGAACTTTGTACAAAACAAAATTATAAAATAAATGACAAAGATAACTCCACCAAGCACTACTTGAACCTCCTGATAAGTCTTAATAAGCATTGTGAGGTTGAGCACCTTGGAAAGAATAGTAAAGTGTCTTGTGCAAATCAAATCTTTCTTTCAAAAATAAGAAAAACCACTTACTCTTAAGTACACCGGATCACTAGTCTCAAAATTCAAAATAAAATATGTGATCCCCCAAGCACTACTTTGCACCCTGATAAGTCTTAATGAGCATTGTGTGTGCAGAGCACCTTGGTAGTTGTACTTTTTATTGTGCATTAAAGTGTGTGGAAGTAATCTTATTTGTGTTTTATTGTGCTCATACTTTACATATATCTTGTATTTTTGATTAAAACATTTGTTTACATTACTCAAAAATACACTTATGTGCACATCATTATCTTCCATAACACTTCTTCTCATGAGTATTGGATCCTAATGCTAATTCTATATTACCTTTTATTTATGAAATGCACTAGATAACCTAGCATGTGTTTCTATAATGTTTGGTATGATTTGAAATTGTGAATTGAAATAACATTGTAGTAATCTCTTTGTGATAATATTATTTCATGTTTGGTTATTTTTGTCAACCATAAAAGATTTTCATTGAAACATGATTTAAATAAACATCTTCTTTTTGAAATTAAACTTATATATCTTTTTATGGATTATTCTTGATTACAATAAGATGTTTCATTTATTTCTACAAGTCTTCCGCATCATCACCATATAACTTTTACCTTGCACTTTCATGCTTATATCAAGTCTTAAATCTCAATTTTTTTCTTATAAACAAGTGGTAGACTTGCTTGGTAGAATTTATATTGGTTTTTCTAACACACATATCATTTTTATAGTAACAAACTCTGATTTATTTCAATATAAATGTGCATGCTAAACGCTCTTCCAACAAGTGAAACATTGCTAAAAGCATGTTGTTTCTTTCTTCCAAAATGCTTCAACTCTTATCTTTATAAAGTTAGTTTTGAAACTCAAAAACATCTCCTTTTTAACTTAAACTCTTATTTAGTATTATGGTGTTTCTTTTTTGAAATCTTCCGCAATGCTCAAACTCTGATACATTCATGAATTTCAATATAGCTAAGTAAGTTTTATTTCAAAAAATTCAATTATGATTCTTCCCATTAGATTTAAAAGCTTCATGTTTCAAAAAACTATTATCCGTGACTTCATATCTCACCATAGCGGGGGCGTAGTGTTGTAGACATTAGATAAACTTATCTTTAGTCATGTCTTGTCCTTAACCAGGGAGGGTTCTAGTGGGGCCTTGCGAGGCACTAGGGGAAAGAGTGCTAGGTTGAGTTTTGTCTAGTGTTTGCATATGGGACTAACACCCCAACCTACGGCATATTTGCAGCTCCTCATGCCCATCCGTCACTTAGTACGGGGCTAGGGTGTAGACATATTGTCTGGGTAGATTGGTTATTTGGAAATCCTTATTTTTATGCTTAAAACTTTTATATAAAGGGAAAATCATTACTTTTTATGCTAAAAACTCTGATTTCCTTCTATGAAAAATTTTGTAATGCATATAACTCTGATCTATTTAAATGAAAAACAATTCTAAAACTCCTTATCATTTACTTAAAAAGCTCGATCATGCCTTCTCTTTTATTTACACATTTTTAGTGCTTTGTTTCCCTACCCACTTTTGCTAATAACAAAGGGGGAGAACTAACATGATAAATATATCATATACCCAACATGACAAATTCAGATGATAGCTTACATATTAGGGGAGCATTCACTTAGGGGGAGCATATATTTAGGGGGAGCAATTCTAAATGCTAAAATCAATAATTATCCTATGTCATCACTCTCACACACACATAAGTATAGTTTCATCATGCTTATTTATTAATGCTTTGATTTATCATTAATGGTTTTGTTATTATCAAAAGGGGGAGTTTGTTGGAACATGGTATTCCGCATCTCCTAGGTTTGAGAATAACAAATCCTATGTGTATTTGATCTTGTGTGTTTAAGTGTGCAGGATAACAAGTCCACATGACTCAAGGATAACATAAGAATGCTGCGCCAAAATTTGAAGCCAAAATTCCAACATGCCCGCTAGCACCGGCGCTAGTGCTAGCGCGGACTTGAGAAAATCTCGGAAATAATTTTAGAAGGTGCTAGCGCCAGGCGGTAGCAGCTAACGTAGGCGGGTAGCAGCTAGCGCAGGCGGTATCTACTAGCGCTGGCGGTAGCGCGGAGCACAAGAGGAATGGCGAAATTGTTTCCCCCGATTAAAGCTTCTCGCACGCAAAATATTACTTAATATGGGATAGCGCCGGCGGTAGCACTAGCGCAGGCGCTCGCACTGAGGCTATAAAAAGGACCCATTGGCTCCGTCTTCCTTACTCTTCTATAACCCTAAACTCCAGAGCTTCGTGCCACAGCATATAGAGGAAGGTTCAGAGAGATACTCCCACCAAAAGCTTAGAGAAAATTTCTGAAGGAGGACTTCTTCACGCTTCATCCGAACGGCGACCGCTTCAACAACGCTTATACTACAGCGGTCCAACGTCTCTAACTTCAGAAGTTCTTAGAGGGAGTTTTTATTATTGATGTTTTTATTTTCACATCTTTATTCTTGTAATCGTTAGTGAATTCGCCTCGTGTTGGCGACTAGGTCTGGGTAGGACTTAGTTCTGAAATTCACCTCGTGTTGGCGAGTAGATCTAGGCTAGGTCTAGGGGGTGCTCGAGGCCATATTCGGGGGAGGGTTGGCTAGAGCGGCATGAGGCCGAATCCGGGGAGGATAGGCTAGGGCCACCGGTTCGTGGGGAAGCGAGTCGGGATAGAAAATAAAAAGGAGTCTTTTTCTATTAGCTTTGATTTCTAGCTTCGATAAGAGATCAAGTTTTGTAATCATGCTTCTCAAGTTAATAAAATCATGTCTTTACTTTTACTTCACTTGATATGTCTTGATCTTCTTTAGTTTAATAATCAAAGCTTTTTCTAAAATATTCAAAATATATCAAAAGTTTTTAAAACTCTAATTCACCCCCCTCTAAGGGCGCCTACCGATCCAACATGGGGCTCTTGTTTCGAGGTACATCATGATGCGCTTTTTGCTATCTACAGCCTCTGACACTTCGGTAACTCCCCACCGCCTTGGTTCTCCTATAAATAGGGCTGGCATTTATGGCTAACCACCGCTCCAGTCGTCTTCTCCGCTCTTCGGTCTCTGCCTTGTCGCTCTCGCCACCTTCACTCTCTGTGCTCACTTCTCCCCTTTTTCTTTGCAGGAAAACAATGGGTGGTGATAACGCAGACGCCGAAGGACGGGTTAAGTGTGCGGGGACTTTTCGCGACCATATTTTTCTAAACTGCTCGCTCACGGAGAGCGAGCATCACCAGGTCGTGGCGAATTATATCTCGCCCGGATTTGTAGCCCGGCGGCCTACGGACGAGGACGCGATAAACTTCACCTTTGCGAATGAGCTTGCCATCCTAGTAGCTCATTTTTAGGTGGGCCTGCGGTTACCCTTCTAGCCGGAGATCAGCCAGGTACTCACTCCTCCCTTTCGCCTTTTCATTGCTCACTCGCGTGGAGCTTTCGTTTGATCATTTATTGCGAACCTTTCAGATACTCAAATATTTTGGTGTGATCCCGGGTCAGCTGACCCCCAACGTCGTGGCCATGATGGTAGCCTTCGCGTGCTACTTGCGAGAGGAGCGGATAGAATTCATCCTACCCGTCTTCCGCAAGTTGTTCTCCTTTAGGGAGAACAAGGATGGGATTGCCTTCTTCACGAGTAGCCATGCCAAAGTCCATGAGACGGTCAACAAGAGCCATTATTGGCCCCAAAAGTTCGTCATCGTGAAGGGCCCCTTCGGCAATGTTCCCTTCTCACCCATCCAGCGATCTAAGGCCACCTACTGCCCCCCGATGCTTGGCGGCCCCGAGGGCGATCTCTTCAAGCGCATGTCGACTAACTTCGAGGTGGTCTACCTCAGGAGAAATGTCGACTCGCTTCTTCCTGTGCCCCCTGGAGCAGGTTTGGCTCGCGCTCGCTCTGCCATCTCTTGTGTTATTTCTTCCCTTCCTGACGTGTGCTACCTCTTACTCGCAGGAGAGCAAGATCTCCCGCTCAACCCCCCTCACGCGAAGGTTGGGCAGACCTCTTCTGCTCTTCAGCTTGCCAACTCCGCCGCCGAGCTCTGCCGAGAGCCTATTCCCTCTTTGACCCCGGCCTCTCTTAAGCGGCCGGCTCCTGCGAGCCGTGGGTCGAAGTCTCTACCTCCTCCCCCCAAGAAGCCAAAGATGATTCTTCCGAGAAAGGGGAAGGAGGCTCTCAAGGTTCCGTCCGAGGGAAGTCGCCCGGTGACCCAGCCCCAGGAGAAGGTGCCTAGCAAGCCCTCTACGGTGGTGGCTGGCACCTCGAAGGTGCCTGACCCAGCACACCACTAAAACTACGGCTTGGGGGCCAAGCATCTGGACGAGGCCAGCGCGCCTCTGTTGCTCTGGGATGAGAAGACCAACCGGGCATGAATATCAACTCTCCTCCCCTCCTTGGTGGAGGAGAATACGGTCATTGGCGACGCCTTTGCCCTGTCCTTCGGCCTTTACGGGCGGGAGGACGCGGCAGAGTTTAACAAGATGTCCTCCTGGATACTCGCTCATGAGAGCGTGCGATCCCAACTCCACTCTCTGGAGCTAGCTCACATGCTGGGCCGACGCAACTTCCAGCTGGAGAGAAATTCGGAAGAGCTTATGCGCGAGCTGAGGATCGCTGCGAAAGAGGTCGCACGCCTGAGGGAGGAGAAGAGCTCTGAGGCTCTTCGGGAAGAGTTGAAGGCCGCGACAGAGGAAGTGGCCGACCATAAATAAAAACTAAACATCTCGGATGGCCTTGTTGCCAGCCTCCAGGGTGGGATGGTGAGTTTTTGTTCATCTGCCTACCCTTTCTTATCCTTCCATACTCGCGCCAAAATCTTCTTCTTGCAGGATGCTGAGACTGCCAGCGAGCTCCTCACTAACAATACCGACCTGGCGCAGCAAGTGGAAGGGTTGAAGGCCCTGAACCTCGAACAGGCCCAGGCCATCCTCCCGCCCAGCCCCAGGTTGCTGAAGGCTAAGTGGCTGGAGCACAAGGCGGAGATGCGAGAGGGAGCGCTTCAAGCGGCGACGTTCGCCTTCCGCACCCTCAAGCGATCTGGCCTGCTTACCGCGGAGGCGGCGGAGCTCACCTTGGAAGACTTGGTCCCAAAGATGTTCCTTCCTACTACACGTTGATAACTTCTCAAAAAAGAAGTTATTAACTCTTTTATTTTAGTGAATATTGAGAAAATATACGAAAGATAATGATTAATTGACTAATAACCATTATATCTTCAACTGTGGACATTTTTATCGTCAAATGTGTAATATATTTGTGCAGGAATGTGAGAAATCCATGAAAGAACGGGCAACTCTAGGCTGGAATTAAAGTGCTGGCGGATTGCAGCAGCTTGGTCATGACCTGGTCATAACAGGGAGGTTCAAATTAATTTTGCTGAACTAAACGTACAGATTTTCGAAAAACTCAAAGTTGGGCCAGCAGCTTCTTTATGAAAGGACGCACCTTTTCAGAGAAAACACTGTAGCGTGCAGAGATTAAAAGCAGGCTTGGACAGTTTAGAAAAGAGGAGGAGACGAGGGTTACTCTTTAAAAACTGGAGAGAGAGAAAGTGAGGAGTTTTGGAGAGAAGAAAGAGAAGACAGATTTGAGCGGATCGACAAATAGAGAGGACAAATTCCTGCGCTAATATCTAGACTCCGAACAATGTCTTGTAAGATCTTTCTAATTTGTTTTTTCATTTCAAGGAATATGAACTAAACCTTCCTATTTTGTATGTTGTGAGTACTGGGTTTTGTTGTGATGTTTAATTTATAATTTCTCCGTATGATTTCTTGGTTTGCTATCTTTATCAATGTTATGACTTATTTCGAAAGATTTGAACAATGTTTATCCTCAATATTTTGTGGTGAGATTCGAGAGAGGAATCACAGTTTATTTAAGATAAATACTTAATGCTATGCGGCAAGATTCGAGAGATGAGTCACATAGATATCTAATTTAAATCTTTTGCTTCTATACTACCCCGCGAGATTCGAGAGAGGAGCGGTGTGTTTACATCATAATTTTGATATAATAAAAGAGAGAGGAAGAGATTCCATCACCTTATTAGCAAGTGCGATTTGAGCGATTTAGTTTACCTTGCTTTTTTCTAAGTTAGAGATAGCTAGAGAAGTCTAGGTTATGGGAATTCAAGGATCGAGAGATTATGATTCCTAGTTTTTAATCGAGCAAGATAGTAAAACAAATATAATGCATCAGTATACTTAACAAATATCACATCAGACCTAGGAAAGCAATATACAAGATTCTTTTCTCTCAAATTTGATAAAAGATAACTTAAGTACTTTTAGTTTTAAAATTAGTTTTAAATTTTCGGTGAATTAGTTTTATCAAGCCAATCGAATTACTTAACTTAGATTTAAGGAAAATAGTTAGCTAATACTCATAAGCGTTAGAGTATTCACTTCTCTGAGGGAACGATCTTATCTCACTATTATATTACTTGATCTGGCACGTATACTTGCGTATATACACTTTGGGCGTATCAAGTTTTTGGCGCCGTTGCCGGGGAAGCGGCTATCTAACGGTTTATTTCTTACGATATTAGTGAGCTCTTAGTAATTAGAGACCAAGTCTTTATTTTATTTCACTCTGAACTTTTGTGTAGTGTATGTCCCGATTTCGTAACATTGAAATATTACCTTTGAATCAAGAAATCGAACGTACTTGTAGACGGAATAGGCAAACTGTTAGAGCAAGCACTATTATTCATCAAGAGATGGATAATAATCAGCAAGGCAATGAAAATGATCATGAGGGTCAGGTGGACCCTAATGGTCAAGTCGAACACAATGGTCAGAATGTTCAAAACGCTGCACCGCGAATGACTTGTCGCGACTATAACGCACCGTTAAGAGGAGGTTTGCAATTTAGTATAGCGCGACCCATAATCGCCGCTAATAATTTTAAAATAGACTCTACCACAATGCAACTAGTACAACATAACAAGTTTGGGTGTCTTAATCATGAAAATGCAAACGCTCCTTTAAGAACATTCTTAGAAATCTGTGATATGTACAAGGTAAACGGGGCTTCAGATGAAGCTATTCAATTGAGGTTATTCCCATTTTCTTTGGAGGGTCGGGCTAAAGATTGGCTTAACTCTCTACGTCCTGGTTCCATCACTACGTGGGATCAATTGGAAGAGAAATTTCTGAATAAATATGTCTCACCTTCTAAAACAGCTAATTTGGTTAGAGACATCACCACTTTTGTCCAAAATCATGGCGAAACGCTTTATGAAGCGTGGGAAAGGTTTAAAGAAATGCTTAGGAAGTGTCCACATCACGGGTTGGCCCAACACCAACAAGTGACAATTTTTTATAACGGGTGAAAGTGCACAGTTAACCTCACTAAATTTCTCTAGAGGGGGGGGGGGGGGGAATAGAGATTTAAAAATACTTTGTGATATTATATATATATGTGTAATAATCACAGATTTAGGCTTCCCACACACCAACAAGAATTAAGCAAGTAAAGAAGAAAAATGACAACAAGAAAATCACAGCACAACACAAGGAAATATAGTGGTTCCCCAAACTTTGGGTAGTCCACTCTTCTACCCCCTTGGTAGGAATTCACTAACTTGCACTGAGTCTTTTGATAAGGAGACTCTTAGAACCAGACTGAGTCTTTTGATAAGGAGACTCTTAGAACCAAACTGAGTCTTTTGGTAAGGAGACTCTTAGAACCACTACAACTGAATTTTTTGAAGAGAGATTCTAAAAATTCTTTTACACAATTTGAAAATAGAATGAGAAGAAGAAGTAGAACAAGTAGAAAAACAGAAAATGATATATGTAAGAAAGAATCTTCTTCCTAGCAAGAAGATTGGAAGCACAAGTATAGTGAATATGATCTCTCTTCTATAGTGAGAAGGAGATTGTAAGCTTTTCCCTCTTTTGTGAGAGCTTTCAGAATTTGCAGCAGAATGGCTTAAGAAGAAGGAGAAGAAGAAGGCTTTTTCTCTGCTGCAGCACACTATCTCTTTTCTCAACTTTCTCACTCTTCACTTGGGAGCTCTTCCTATTTTTCAAATGTATATGGTGGATCCCTTGATCTTATTCTCTGCCGACCTCCTTCTTATTTATAGCTCTGTTTAAAATATATTGCTAAAGGAGAATAATCAATTAGCAGACAGAGAATTAGAAAGAGATAAGAGTTTCCATAATTAATATTTCTGTAGAAGGAAAGAAATTCATTCTGATTTCAAATAATATCCATAATAATCTTAATCAAATTAGCCAAGAATCAAATAGAAGGAAAGGCTGATTCAGAACGGCTATAAAAGAATAATATCATTCCATATAAATCAGATCTATAGAAAGAAGGAAAGAGATCTGGCGTGTTTTTGAATTACTTAAAGATATCGACGTGCGTCGATTACTATTCGACGTAAACGTCGATTTCATCCTGGCTGGACGTCGAGAGGAGAATAAGGAAGGTACGTCGACTAAGATGCGTCGACTAGAAGTCAGAGGTACGTCGACTAAGATTACGTCGAATTCTTCTTAGAGTTACTTCAACTCATTCTGAGAGAAACGTCGACTATATTTCGACGTTGCGTCGAATACTATTCGACGCATATTTACTTAGCCTTTTCATACTTAGAATTTATATTCTACTCATTTCTAGGGGTTAAGATAAATCATTTCCCCAACAATCTCCCCCTATTTGTCTTAACACTATACAGAGAGAAATTGTATCAGCTTTTATTCAATAAAGCAAAGCATTTATATAGAGAAAAAATATGCTAATCAATCAGAAGAAGATAGAATAAGAAATTATATAAACAAATTTCATGTTCAGTTGACTAATCAGCATTTGAGCATAGACAATTGTTCAAATAGAGTATATCATCATTGTTCAGGGGTAGAAGGAGTTTTTCTCTTCCTAGTAAATACTTTTGTGGGTTGTTCCTTCTCAGTAGCAGGTGATTCCCTCAGCTCCCCCTGAGTCAAAGTAGTTTGCTCCCCCTGGAATGGAACTTCCTTTGAGCCTTTTTCTTCTTCTTCAGTTTCTCTTTTATCTCCAGTTTCAGGTATAACATCATCTGGCTCCCCCTGAGCTTCAGCTTCCTCTTCAGCTTCATTCTCTGCTCTACTTGCCTCCCCTTGCAATAGATCCACTTGTTGTGCAGCTTCTCTTGCTATAATTAGTACATTTGATATCTGCTCTTCAGTATGTAGCTCTGGTACTACTTCATTCCCAATGGTCTTGAGTAGAGCTAAACTGTCAGATTTTGAAGAATGAGAGGTTTTGTGAGAGGGAGTTTTGTGGTTGGAGCTGCTCTTCATCTAACTTCTCCCCCTTCTTGACCTTCTTAGCCAAGGAGGTTAAGAAAGATCTGGTGACTTTAGAGGAAGAGATAGAGGTCTTCAGGCTTTGCACAGAGGCACTGACCCCATCTATTTGGGTCTGTATGTGTAAGATGGAGGAATGAATCTTGGAGCAGTGCCCATCCAGCATTGCTTGGAATCTTTGGGCTGTGGATTGGATGCACTGAGTGATGAGGTTTTCAGTGGATGGAGATGGTTCAAAATGTGGTGGTGGAGGAGGAGAATGTGATGAAGGTGGAGAGGGGACTGTATCATTGTGATGAGATATATTTGATGGAGGAGGAATAAAGGAGGGTTGAGCAGGTGACTGAGTTGGTGTTTGCGAAGGTGTGGATGATGATGGTACAAAAGAGATGTCTGTATGAGTAGGAGGAGGAGGAGGTGAAGATGGATGAGCAGGAGAGATAGGAGGAGATGGAGTCCTTTCAGAAATGGAACCAGGCTTGGGAATTTGCCTGGTCCATTTAGAGAAGAGGGCTATTGACATCCTTTTTCCTGGAGGGATAGGGATTCCTTTTGACCTACATAGGTCAGGGAAGGAGTGGAAGAGTACTTGACTCATGATTCTCATATAGGCATTCTCTTTGTGAGAGTATTTGTAGCCTATCATTTTGAGCAGGAGGCTGGCCCAGTCTACCTTCTTCTTCAGCACAAGGGCCCCCATGATGTTCAGTTGTTGTTTGGGTACTGCATCATGGGCAGAGATCTTGCATAGTAGAATTTTTCCTACTATATCTGCCAGTAATCTATATTCATCAGAAAAGTCAATTTTCTTCAGGTGGATTGGTCTATCTTTTGAAAACTTCATGGTGATTAACAGATTCTTGATTTCATCAGGAGTGAGTTCCACAGGTTCATCACCTGATAAGGGAATGATGAAGGAGACTTGTTTAGTTGCTCTTTAGAAACTGATTTTCTTTCCCTATTTTACTTGAACAAAGATAACATTGGAATGTACCTGATGGAAGATCAAAGGTGGTCCTAATGTGTTCTGCAGAGATTGAGACAGGTGTCTCATGGATTGTTCCTTAGATTTCTCCTTTTTCAGATATCTGAACATGAGTCATGAGCTCTGTGAGTTCTGTCTCCAGGAGCTTGCATCTTGTGGAGATAAGCTTGTCTAATCCAGCTTCAGTAAACATAGTTATGATGCTTTTGTAGTTTTCTGCGGCGGCTTGGAAAGATTCGAGGTCAATATCAAAGCCTGAGTTGGTCTTAGGAGCCATTTTAGGTCAGTGAGAGAGAGGAAGAAATGGTTGGACCGAGGAACAAGAAGGATGAAAGATGCAGATATCGTGAAGGTTTCTAACTGAAGAGTCTATTTAAGTCAGGTGAAACGTCGAAACGAGGCACAATTCGAGGCTTATTCGGTACAACAGTGGATGTGACCGAAAATATTTTAGTATTGCCGCTCATTTTCATGAAGTCGACGTTACGTCGAGTGGAATTCGACGTGAGTGTCAATATAGTCTGGTTTGGGATGATAGGGTTTCTATCGACGTATGCGTCGATTGGAGTCGATGCATGCGTCGATTTTATTTATTGAACTGAGTTATCGACGGTGCATCGATTCTAAGTCGACGTGACTTTATTTGACAGATTCTAGGTTTTCCTGAGGGATTCTTTCTTCCTAATCCTAAAGTTTTCTAAGTTATCCTAGGACTAGTTTTATGAGCAATTTGATTGATTATGCCAACACTGTTTGGCAGTGTGGCCAATTTTATTGCAAATATAACACCTGATTTTCTTTTGGCTAAGAAAATTTGAGTTTAGGGAGGAATAGGGATGTTGATTTGGATAGAGATTTTGATTATAGAAGTTTTGATTAGGATAGAAATTATGATCAGGATGAATGGGTCCTGAATGGGGGTTAAGATGGAAGGTTTTTGGAGAATGGAAGTGTTCTGTCTTTATGTTGCTCTGAGTTTGTATGCGTCGATATCGATTCGACGTATGTTGATAGTTGCGTCGATTTATATTCGGTGCTTTCTCCAGATTGCGTTGATCTGGAATCGATGCATGGAAGAAGTTGCGTCGATTTGAAGTCGACGTACTTTTATTCAAGCGTCGAATTGAGGTCGAAGCATCTGAGAGATTGCGTCGAGTAGAATTCGACGCACTATCATTCATGCGTTGATATGAAGTCGACGCAATTATGTTTTCACAAACTTTATTTTTCCCTTTTTCTGATTTTATTTCTTTATGAGTTGTTTCTCTTGGCCTAGTTACCTTCTCAGAAGAAGTTTGAGAGTCATCAGCTGAATAGTATGATGTTTCATCAAATTGATTTATTTCCTTGAAGTCTTCTCCCTTATTTTGTAAGTCTTCTTCTTGGTTTGTTGATTTGATGGGTTTAGTAAATTTAACAGGGCTCATCCAAGCAGGCTTGTTAGATGGAATTAGACTAGCTGAGGGATCAGCTCCTAGTCCAAGATTTTTATGTCTTCTTGTTTGTTTTTCTGTGATTTCTTTGAGTGTTTGGCTTCTCATTTTTATTGATTCTTCAAAAGCTTTTGCTTGGGATACCTCATTTTTAAGAAGCTGGTTTTCTATTTTAGCTCTCTCTATTTCTTTTTCTATGATATTAGCCTTTAACTCATGTTTTTTAGAACAAGTATCTTTTATATTTCTCTGGTTTTTAATGACATTAATTTGTTCTTTTAGTTTCTTAATTTCTTGTTTAGCTTTTAGTTGATCTAAACACAATTCTTTAAAATCATTTTTGAAATCATCACACAGAAAATCTATGTCATCAAAAATGCTTACCTCATCCTTATCCTCAGATTCCTCTATGAGAATAAGGCTATTTTCTTTATCATCTTCAGAAGAGATGCTTTCAAGAGCCATTAAACATAGGTCTTCTTGCTTAGACTCTTCATTGTCACTTTTGGATGAGGTGCTGTCCTCAGAATCTGTTTCACTCCAAGCTTCTGCAATGAAGCCTCTTTCTTTCTTCTTCCCCTTTTTCTTAAGATCTTTCTTTTTCAGATCTTTCTTTTTCTCAGTATTTTCTGGACATTCTTGTGCTATGTGTCCAGTTTTCCTGCAGGAATAGCAAATGATTTCTTTAGTCGGAGTTTTATCATACCTTGGTTTTGATTCTCTCCTTCTAGACTCATCTGTCCTGACCCATTTCTTGAATCTCCTGGCCAGGAGGCTGAATAATTCTTCTTCAGTGACAAGGGTCTCTTCTTCTGTTGCTTTCAAAGCAATGTTTCTATCTTTTGAGGAGGTTGAAGTGCTTCCTCTTCTTTCCTTCTCTTCTCTGGTTTTCAGCAGTTGCTCATAGGATTTAAGTTTTCCTAAGAGGGCATCTGTTGAGATTTCCCTTTGTCCTCTTGTATCTCTTATTGCCCATATTCTTGAGTCTCATGAACTTGGGAGACTCATTAACAATTTGTCATTGATCTCTGTGAGAGAGATCTCTCTATCCAGGCTCCTTAATTGATTTATGATCAGACTGAATCTATCATACATCTCAGATATGCTTTCTTCATGCTTCTTTTGAAAGTTCTCATATTGGGAGATCAATAGAGCCTTTCAATCTTTCCTTTCATCAGCACTTCCTTCTACCATCTTTGTAAGAGCCTCCCATATTTCTTTGGCTGATTCACAGTCAACAACCCTTTGAAAGATTTCATCTGAGAGGGTTGAGACAAGAATGTTTACAGCTTTTGCATCACATGTTCCTGCCTTCGTTTCTTCAGCTGTCCACTCAGCCTTTGGGACAAGTGTTTGAGTCACTTCACCACTTGAGTCTCTTCTCTAAGGTTTGGGAGGACCTGTCAAAATAACATTAAATAATTCTTCATCAATAGAATTCATATAAATCCTAATTCTTGTTTTCCAAACTGCAAACTTTTCAAGGTTGCACATTGGTGGTGTGGTCGAAGCATAATCTTTGATTTGTGCCATGTGAAAAGATATAGTTTTAAAAAAGTATATATATATATATGAGGTAAGATCTTTTTGATCAAGGAGTTACCCTTTTTAGATCAACCTAGCTCTGATACCAATTGAAAGTGCACAGTTAACCTCACTAGATTTCTCTAGAGGGGGGTGAATAGAGATTTAAAAATACTTTATGCTATTATATATATATATATATGTGTAATAATCACAGATTTAGGCTTCCCACACACCAACAAGAATTAAGCAAGTAAAGAAGAAAAATGACAACAAGAAAATCACAGCACAACACAAGGAAATATAGTGGTTCCCCAAACTTTGGGTAATCCACTCTTCTACCCCCTTGGTAGGTATTCACTAACTTGCACTAAGTCTTTTGATAAGAAGACTCTTAGAACCAGACTGAGTCTTTTGATAAGGAGACTCTTAGAACCAAACTGAGTCTTTTGGTAAGGAGACTCTTAGAACCACTACAACTGAATTTTTTGAAGAGAGATTCTAAAAACTCTTTTACACAATTTGAAAATAGAATGAGAAGAAGAAGTAGAACAAGTAGAAAAACAGAAAATGATATATGTAAGAAAGAATCTTCTTCCTAGCAAGAAGATTGGAAGCACAAGTATAGTAAATATGATCTCTCTTCTATAGTGAGAAGGAGATTGTAAGCTTTTCTCTCTTTTGTGAGAGCTTTCAGAATTTGCAGCAGAATGGCTTCAGAAGAAGGAGAAGAAGAAGGCTTTTTCTTTGTTGCAGCACACTATCTCTTTTCTCAACTTTCTCACTCTTCACTTGAGAGCTCTTCCTCTTTTTTAAATGTATATGGTGGATCCCTTGATCTTATTCTCTGCCGACCTCCTTCTTATTTGTAGCTCTGTTTAAAATATATTGCTAAAGGAGAATAATCAATTAGAAGACAGAGAATTAGAAAGAGATAAGAGTTTCCATAATTAATATTTCTGTAGAAGGAAATGAATTCATTCTGATTTCAAATAATATCCATAATAATCTTAATCAAATTAGCCAAGAATCAAATAGAAGGAAAGGCTGATTCAGAACGGCTATAAAAGAATAATATCATTCCATATAAATCAGATCTACAGAAAGAAGGAAAGAGATCTGGCGTGTTTTTGAATTACTTATAGATATCGGCGTGCGTCGATTACTATTCGACGTAAACGTCGATTTCATCCTGGCTGGACGTCGAGAGGAGAATAAGGAAGGTGCGTCGACTAAGATGCGTCGACTTTATCACATGCGTCGACTAGAAGTTAAAGGTACGTCGACTAAGATTACGTCGAATTCTTCTTAGAGTTATTTCGACTCATTCTGAGAGAAACGTCGACAATATTTCGACGTTGCGTCGAATACTATTCGACGCATATTTACTTAGTCTAATTTTTCATACTTAGAATTTATATTCTACTCATTTCTAGGTGTTAAGATAAATCATTTCCCCAACAATGGGTTACAAACCACTACGATGATCCTAGTTGACGGAGCTGCGGGAGGGTCTTTATTAAAGAAATATCTAGAAGATGCTTTTGAAATTTTAGAAGATCTTACTTCTAACAATTACCAAGAATTCGAAAGGCAAGGTAATAACCATCCAACCGATATTCATCAAGTAGATCAAATCACTTTGTTAGCAGCTCAAATGGCGGCACAATTTAATACAATAAATAAAAGATTAGATTCTATGTCTAATTCTGCATGTGGTGCACCATTAACTGTAGAGCAGTTGAATCAATTAACGGAGGAAGCAAATTATGTAAGTGGACAACTAAGACAAGGACCACCCGGCTTTGGAAATCAATATAATCCTGAATGGCGGAATCACCCGGGTTTTTCTTGGAAGAATAACCAAGAAATGACTCAATCATCAGGAGTTAACCAAAATCTAAATCAACTACCGAATCCTGACTATAGTAATCAAGTAAATTCTAGAAAAATAACAGATGAATTCATTTGGGGTATGTTTCAGAAGAATGAATCTAGGATAGTTGGTATTGAATCAACCCTTCGTTCTATGGAATCCACATTGGGTCAACTAGCTAATGCGCTAAGTCAGAGACCAGTTGGATCCTTGCCATCTGATACAACACCAAATCCAACTCAACAGGATCTAAATAGTCACTGTAAGGCAATAGCAACACGAAGTGGGTTAGAGATTTCTAGTGGTGACAGTTTGTTGGAAAGGATTAAAGAAGATGAGGGTCTTGATAAAATAAGGAAGCCGGACAAATCTGAAATCGAAGAAAGGAACATAGATAATAGAAAACCTGAAATAGTGGAGGTGGAAAATTTACCAAATAAAAAGAAAGAAATAATTTATCCACCACCACCATTTCCTGCTAGGTTGGCTAAAACAAAATTAGATAAGCAATTTCAGAAGTTCATGGATGTTTTTAAGAAATTAACTATTAATATTCCTTTTTCAGAAGCGTTGGAACAAATGCCAAGTTACGTAAAATTCATGAAGGATATTTTATCGAAGAAAAGGAGATTTGAGGATAAGGAGATAGTTGCACTAACTGAAGAGTGTAGCGCCATTTTACAAAATAAGATACCCCCTAAACTAAAAGATCAAGGTAGCTTCACCATTCCATGTTCTATAGGAATGAAATTCTAGGGGAGAGCATTATGTGACCTAGGAGCGAGCATTAATCTAATGCCACTCTCTATTTATAAGAATTTAGGTCTCGGAGAGATTGCTCGAACATCTCTCACCCTCCAACTTGCGGATAGAACCTTGGCATAACCTAAGGGAATTGTCGAAGATGTTCTAGTGAAGGTGGAAAAATTTATTTTCCCGGCTGATTTTGTCGTTCTTGATATGGAGGAGGACAAAGATGTCCCAATTATCTTAGGTAGTCCCTTTTTTGCCACGGGGAGTACTTTAATAGATGTAAAAAAGGGTGAATTAACAATGAGGGTAAATGAAGAGAAAATCACTTTCAACATTCTTAAAGCAATCAACTATCCAGATGATAAGGAGAATTGCTATGCCATAGAAGAAGTTGAAATTCAAAACCAATTAATCAAAGATAAAAATAATTTTGAAGAAAGACTTCTATCAATATTATCTAATGAAGATTGGGAAGGCGATCTTGAGATGGAAGAATATGTTAATGTCTTAGAGACACTAGAAAAGTTACCTTGTGCTCAAAGATTTGAAGAAATAATTAGGCCAAGTGACCCTAAAATTCCTGTGTCATCTATAGTAGAGCCACCTACTCTAGAATTAAAATCTCTACCCGAACACTTGAAGTATGCTTTCCTTGGTGAATGCAACACTATTCCCGTTATCATTGATGCTTATTTAGAACAAGAAAATGAACAGAAACTACTTGATGTATTGAAAGAATTTAAAGGGGCAATGGGGTGGACAATATCTGATATTAAAGGAATTAGTCCTTCTATCTGTATGCACAAAATACTCTTAGAAGATAATGCTACCGGTTCAATTGAGCACCAACGTAGGCTTAGTCCTCCTATGAAGGAGGTAGTTATGAAGGAAATAATCAAGTGGTTTGACGCTGGTATCATCTATCCCATTTCGGATAGTAAATGGGTTAGTCCAGTGCAATGTGTGCCGAAGAAGGGCGGTTTAACTGTAATTAAAAAAAGCAAATAATGAGTTGATTCCTACAAGAACGGTAACAGGGTGGAGGATATGTATGGATTATCGTAAACTTAATAAGTCCACTAGGAAAGACCACTTCCTGTTACCATTTATCGATCAAGTCTTGGATAAGTTAGCTGGTAATGAATACTTTTGCTTCTTAGACGGATATACGGGTTATAATCAGATCATGGTTGCACCCGAGGATCAAGAAAAGACTACATTTACATGCCCATATGGGACGTTTGCATTCAGAAAAATGCCCTTCGACCTTTGTAATGTGCCTGTCACATTCCAATGATGCATGTTATCCATTTTTACTGGTCTAATGGATGAAGGCATCGAAATTTTCATGGATGATTTCTCGGTGTTTGGATCGTCATTTAATAAATGCCTAAAAGTTTTGAAGAAAGTGCTAGACAAATGTGTTAGGACTAATTTGGTATTGAACTGGAAAAAGTGTCATTTCATGGTACGAGAGGGTATTGTGCTGGGCCACAAGGTCTCTAGCAAAGGATTCGAAGTTGACCGGGCAAAGGTAGATGTTATAAAGAATCTTCCCCCTCCCTCAAATGTAAAAGGGATTCGTAGTTTTTTGGGTGATGCCAGTTTTTACAGGCGTTTTATTAGAGATTTTTCTAAAATCTCTAAACCATTATGCAATTTATTGGAAAAAGATACTCCATTCCTTTTTGATGAAAATTGTCTTGAAGCTTTTAAAACGTTGAAGGAAAGTTTAATTTCATCTCCTATCGTTGTTGCACCGGATTTTTCTTCTCCATTTGTGCTTATGTGTGATGCTAGCAATCATGCTGTTGGTGCGGTTTTAGGTCAAGTTCGCAACAACATTTTCCACACCATATATTATGCTAGCAAAACACTTATTGACGCTCAAGTAAACTATACAACCACCGAAAAGGAACTCTTAGCGGTCGTGTTTGCCTTTGAAAAATATTCAATCATACCTAATTAACTCTAAGGTGACAGTTTACAGGGATCACTCAGCAATTTGATCTTGAAATCAAGGGCCGAAAAGGGGCGGAGAATCAAATAGCCGATCATTTATCGAGATTAGAACAAAGTGATGAGAGGAATCAACAAGTAGGGATAAAAGAAAATTTCCCAGACGAGCAGATATTAGCTGTCGCTGTGGGAAGTATACCATGGTATGCTATGTGAATTGCATAGTTAGTAATATATTACATCCAGATATGAATTATCAACAAAGGAAAAGGTTCCTCTAGCAGGTGAAATAGTACCTTTGGGATGATCCATACCTATATAAAATTTGTTCGGATCAAATTATCAGGAGGTGTGTTGCTGAAGTAGAGGTTCTTAGTATCATAGAAAAGTGTCATTCATCACCTTATGGAGGACATTTTAAGGGAGTCCGGACAGCGACAAAAGTTCTTGAGTCAGGTTTTTACTAGCCCACGTTATTTAAGGATGTGCACTTATTCGTGAAGAGTTGTGATAAATGTCAAAAAATGGGGAACCTGAGTCGAAAAGTGAGCATGCCAATGAATACCATTTTAGAGGTTGAAATTTTCGATGTTTGGGGGATTGATTTTATGGGCCCATTTGTTAATTCAGATGGCAACCTATATATTCTATTAGCAGTCGACTACGTGTCAAAGTGGGTCGAAGCTATCGCTACGCATAAGAATGATGCCAAGGTCGTATTGAAATTCTTAAAAACAAACATCTTTTCAAGATTCGGTACACCTAGAGCGATTATTAGTGATGGCGGAAGCCACTTTTGTAATTCATAATTTACAACATTACTAAGGAAGTATGGAGTGACACATAAGATTGCTTTGGCATACCATCCTCAAACTAATGGTTTGGATGAGGTTTCCAACAGAGAAATTAAATCCATTTTAGAGAAAACTGTAAGTGCCACTAGGAAAGATTGGTCGCAAAAATTGAATGATGCGTTGTGGGCTTACAGAACAACATTTAAGACGCCAATAGGTCTGACCCCGTATAAGATGATCTATGGAAAAGCTTGCCACCTTCCTGTCGAGCTAGAACATAGAGCTTATTGGGCTACGAGAAAATTAAATTTTGATTATAAGGAAGCCAGTAAGAATAGGTTGTTTCATCTCAATAAACTCGATGAGATGCGATTTCATGCATATGACAATGCAAAATTATATAAGGAAAGAACAAAAAGATGGCATGACGCTAGAATAGAGAAGAAGGAATTTATTTCGGATCAGTTTGTATTACTTTATAATTCACGCCTTAAATTATTTCCGGGTAAATTTAAATCTAAGTGGTCCGGTCCATTTCGAGTTAAAGAAGTCCATCATTTTTGGGGTAGTTTCAATCTGCAACGAAAAAGACGATTCTATTTTTAAAGTAAATGGTCAAAGACTCAAGGCATATTTCCATAATAATGATTATTGGGAGGCGATGGTGATAAATTTATCTTTTTAAGAAAGGCTTGGTCCAGCCGAGACGTTAAATCAAGAGCTAATTGGGAGGCAACCCAATTAAAATAAGTAAACTACGTAATAATTATAAATGTGAAGGTCTAAATTGCGTTAGGAAGGTCCGTAGAATTAATGCGTAAAATTTCAGCAATTTTGGTTACAACTAAGGTCCTGACATTTTGGTTTCTGTCACTATAGACTAAGAAAACAAAGCCATAATTTGTCGAACGGCGCTGGAAAATAATTTGTCGAACGGCGCTGGAAAATAATTTGTCAAACGACGCTGGGAAATAATTTGTCAGATGACAAGGATCTCAAATTCGTCGAATGCCGCTGGGACTCAAATTCGTCGAACACCGCTGGGACTCAAATTCGTCGAACGCCGCTGGGACTCAAATTTGTTGAACGGCGCTGGAAAATAATTTGTCGAACGGCGAGGATCTCACATTCGTCGAACGCCGCTGGGACTCAAATTCGTCGAACGGCGAGGATCACATTTCGAACGGCGAGGATCACATTTCCTCAACCGCTGGGAACACTCGACCGGTTCAAACTTTTCATTTTGTCGATCCAGAGTAAACCGCCGGTCCATCTTAAGAGTTTATAAGCAAATGAAAAACCGGCTTAGGGTTCATTCTCTCATCCCAAGCCCTGTTTCAGTTTCCAAAAAACCTTAACATCCTCTCGACGGGGAGCGCCGAGGGTGATTCCGGCGCAACTAAGTTTCGATTCTTCTTCACAAGGAGGCGGCTACTGCTCTCCAGCAAAGCCGCGGGCAAGAAGGAGTCCATTTCAGCTTCGATTCGGTAGCATTTCCCAACTATTCTTCCTCTAGAAAAGGTAATAAAATCTAAAAAATTTTCTAGGGTTCATGATAGATTCATTTTTCATGTCAGAATATGTCTTCTAAGCGTAAAGGAAAGAACAAACCCGTGCCAAGCAAAGACTTTCGATTTATAAATGATGAGGCAAAGTTACGATATGAGGGATTACATGATAAGCCATTCATTTTTGAGCGAGGGTTTGACATCGAAAAAAGGTCTTGGAATATAGAGTATGTTACCCGCATGACAGATTTCGGATGGGAGTCATTTTTCCACCCCCGAAAGGAGGTTGTTTTGCCATGGGTATATGAATTTTATGCTAATGCTCTTACTCTTGAGCACAGAAGGATTTTTGTAAGGGGAAAAGAAATCGATTTCTCAGGAAATGCAATTAATAGTTTCTTTGACATTGAGGTTCTGAATGAAGAGGAATTCCTGCGCGTACAAGCCACAACTACGCCGTCTGTCATAGCGGAGGAAATTTGCAATAATGTAGACATAGCCTGGGTTTCAGCGGAGGGTTTAAATCTGAAAGCGAATTGTTTAAAAAGGGAAGCCAAGGTGTAGCTTTTATTCATAAACATAAGTATAATCCCCCAAAACACCACAAGAGTCTCCATGGAACGTGCCTTTTTAATCTACTGTATCTTAAAAGGAATTCGTTTTGATGTTGGGAGTATAATTTCAAGTCAGCTACAAAAGAGGCTCCTTGCTATGGATAGGTTACAGATGTGGTTCCCTACTCTTATTACTGAACTCTGCCATGCTAACGGCATGTACGGGGACAAAGAGACCTTGATTACAAAAGTCGGACACCATATTACAAAGGTAGTCATCACCAGTAATATTAGGGACAATTCGGACACTCATGAGAGCACACCACCCCCTGCTGTTAATACCGACTCCTGTCCAAAGCCCACAGTAAGCATTCCTTCCTCTTCCACCTCGCCAGATAAGGTCGACTTATCGGAGATCATTGACAATTTTATAAGTGTAACAGAGGATCAAGAATATATGAAGTGTTACCAGCGATTCAGTCATCTCCTTATTAATGAAAAATGTGATGATATCCTGAGGAATCAAGTGAGACTCATGGAGGATGCTGGTTTAGATACGGTGAAGACTGTTTACAAATACAAGTCAAAATTTGATCAGCAAGGTTACTTGCTCAATTCGGATGGCGCACGGATCGATCCGAGTGAAGTCGACGGAATGGATGAAGATATGGCCGACGTTTAGTTCCTTTCTCTTTCTGTTTTAATCAGACAATGGATGGCGTGAACTTTTGTTATTTTGAAGACTTTTATGCTACTGTGATATAGCTTTAATCTGACTTTTATGCTACTGATATGTAGCTTTAATATGACTTTTATGCTACTACTCTTATGCTGCTATTATTTTGATATCTAAACATTTATGTTTTATCTCTTGGTTATATATCCTTTTCAACATTAGCATTGTTATTGTCTTTCTTAAATCATGATTTCGTGACTTATATGAGGTGCTAAGTAATTGATTTGGACTGTGTTCCAATCCTAAGAATAACTCTGACAATTGTTTTGTCTGAATGCGCTTTATCTTCACTTTATTCCAAGTTAATTGATTTGGACGGTGTGTTATCAGAATGTCATGCACTCTAATGTTTGCATTATCACACTTCTGAATTTACTATTTTCTTGGTCAAGAATTATAACATTATTATTTTTGTGCTCTACTAAATGAGGTTATTATTGTGCTATATATCCTTAGCCTATCAACTAGTGCACCCCATGTAATGGAGCATCATTCCTGCCAAAATTTCCAGGGGAGTGTTCTATTTTCATTTACTATCTTCTTTGGATTCCTGTTTTATTTGAAAGTTTCAACGACTTTTTGTTTCACTACGTTCTCAATGAGGTCTCTGCTAGGGCCTAGCAGAAGATTTAGTGTGGGGGTGACGTCAGTTACCCTCCGTTTTGTTTCACTTATAAAATTTCTATTCAGGGCAAATTTCAATAAGTTCTTCATTTTTGTTACCACCAGACGGCTTACTAAAGTCATTTCATGTTAAACTAATTGGCAGATTAATTAATTTAGTGGTTTCAAGTAATGAATTTAAAGTTAGTGAGATGCGGTTATAGCTCTCTTAAGTATTTCAATTTTGCACTAGATTCTCTAAAATAATTTGCTCTCTACAAAATAAATTTATTAACCTATTAACATAATTGTGGAAGGATGAGCAAGAACTAAGTCAATGTTGTAAGCTAAAACATAGAGTGCATGTAGTTAATTGATAATAGTGATTAAGGTCATCTTTGGATCAGTTCACACCACGCAGCCAACAATTGTTTAGATTATCCATAACCCTTTGAGCTTGAGCCTTGCCATTTTGATACCATTTGACCATGCATAATTTTCCTATAATTTTACTAGTTATTTCTTAGTTAACTTTCCAACTTTGGGCGTTTAATAAAAAAATGTATAATGACATAGTGATATGTGGCCTAAGTGTGTGTACACCTACTTGGAATGATCCCAACTATGATCATAAAGTACAAAAAAAAATTACAAAAAAAGGAGAAAAATGTATAATGACATAGTGATATGTGGCCTAAGTGTGTGTACACCTACTTGGAATGATCCCAACTATGGGCTAAGAATGATCATTGAGAAATAAACCTCAAAGTATGGAGAGTCATTAAGAATTTTAACTAGGGAAATTCCGCTCTCTATCAAAATTTATTCATAAATTCTTCACCAAGCCAAAGTCATTCATATTGTAAGCCCTTATGATTTTTTATCAAATTGAACTACTAAACTCTTGTGGAGGCATAAAGCAAAGACTCAGCATATTCTTATCCTTTCCAATTATGAGCATGTTTAATGAGTTAAGTTGTTTGAGAGTGAACAATTTTAAGGAAGAGCACACACAACACTAGAAGTATTGAGAGAGGTTCACTTGCTATCTAACTAACGGAATTGTGAATGTTGAAATTTCTTTTAAGAGATCTGCCTTAGTTAATTTGAAATCCTGAAGTAAGCCTAAGCTGGTGTACGTAAAGAAGATGATTCTTGCCTTGTCCCAATAGAAGTTTTCATATTTATTTGCCAGAATTGATTAAATTTTTGCTAGGGACTAGCAAAGACTTAAGTGTGGGGGTGTGATAACTTCTCAAAAAAGAAGTTATTAACTCTTTTATTTTAGTGAATATTGAGAAAATATACGAAAGATAATGATTAATTGACTAATAAACATTATATCTTTAACTGTGGACATTTTTATCGTCAAATGTGTAATATATTTGTGCAGGAATGAGAGAAATCCATGAAAGAATGGGCAACTGTAGGCTGGAATTAAAGTGCTAGCGGATTGCAGCAGCTTGGTCATGACCTGGTCATAACATGGCGGTTCAAATTAATTTTACTGAACTAAACGTACAGATTTTCGAAAAATCAAAGTGGGGCCAGCAGTTTCTTTATGAAAGGACGCACCTTTTCAGAGAAAACACTATAGCGTGCAGAGATTAAAAGCAGGCTTGGACAGTTTAGAAAAAAGGAGGAGACGTGGGTTACTCTTTAAGAACTGGAGAGAGAGAGAAAGTGAGGAGTTTTGGAGAGAAGAAAGAGAAGAAAGATTTGAGCAGATCGGCAAATAGAGAGGACGAATTCCTGCGCTAATATCTAGACTCCGAACAATGTCTTGTAAGATCTTTCTAATTTGTTTTTTCATTTCAAGGAACATGAACTAAACCTTCCTATTTTGTATGTTGTGAGTACTGGTTTTGTTGTGATGTTTAATTTATAATTTCTCCGTATGATTTCTTGGTTTGCTATCTTTATCAATGTTATGACTTATTTCGAAAGATTTGAACAATGTTTATCCTCAATATTTCGTGGTGAGATTCGAGAGAGGAATCACGATTTATTTAAGATAAATACTTAATGTTATGCGGCGAGATTCGAGAGATGAGTCACATAGATATCTAATTTAAATCTTTTACTTCTATACTACGCCGCGAGATTCGAGATAGGAGCGGTGTGTTTACATCATAATTTTGATATAATAAAAGAGAGAGGAAGAGATTCCATCACCTTATTAGCAAGAGCGATTTGAGCGATTTAGTTTACCTTGCTTTTTTCTAAGTTAGAGATAACTAGAGAAGTCTAGGTTATGGGAATTCAAGGATCGAGAGATTATGATTCCTAGTTTTTAATCGAGCAAGATAGTAAAACAAATATAATGCATCGGTATACTTAGCAAATGTCACATCAAACCTAGGAAAGCAATATACAAGATTCTTTTCTCTCAAATTTGATAAAAGATAACTTAAGTACTTTTAGTTTTAAAATTAGTTTTAAATTTTCGGTGAATTAGTTTTATCAAGCCAATCGAATTACTTAACTTGGATTTAAGGAAAAGAGTTAGCTAATACTCATAAGCGTTAGAGTATTCACTTCTCCGAGGGAACGATCTTATCTCACTATTATATTACTTGATCCGGCACGTATACTTGCGTATATACACTTTGGGCGTATCACACCTTCTGAGAGGAGCGAGGACGAACAATCCGCCGACGAACCGTAAAAATTTTTCGATGCTTTAGTTTTCTTTTGACTTTTGTTTTTGGTTGGCGAGAATGCCACGGAACTTTGTAAAATCTTTGGACAAAGATAGAAGAGATGTATATTTTCCACCTGTCACTCGCTTGCTATTTCTTCACATATTTTTCCTCTTATTCGTTTTTCTCGCTTCTTTCCTTACTGGCGCTGCGCTCGTGATGTTCGCTCTTTCCTATTTTTATGTATGGGGCGAGTTATGGTCGGAAGATCGCGAGAGCGAGCGAAGGACTTCTGCGTTTAGTCGTGTTCGCACATTCCTTTTTTGCGATGGTCATGAGGTTAGCAACCACCGTACTCCACATCCCCATTTTTACCTTTGGACTTAGCTGCATTTCGTCTATCGTGAGTTTTTATTATTTATGCGAGAGAGTCTTCGGGCTCGCCTCTCTTGTGGGAGATCTTTGCGAGCCGAGATCGCTTCACTTGTGAGAGAATTTGTGAGCCGAGACCTTTAGCCTGAGTAACTAGCCCGCCTCTCCAGAGATTTGCCTGACCCACCATCTATGAGATCCCGGCAGCGGAATCGATCCGGGGCATTCCAGCATGAAGAACTTGCCAACCTTGCCAGCCTCTTTGTGAGATCAACCTGACCCACCAGCTAGCGAGGGCCCGACAGCGGAATCATCCGGGGCAATCCGGCATGAAGAACTTGCCAACCTTGTCAGCCTCTCCGTGAGAGCAACCTGACCAACCGACTAGTGAGAGCCCGACAGCAGAATCATCTGGGGCAATCCAGCATGAAGAACTTGCCAACCTTGCCAGCCTCTCCGCGAGATCAACCTGACACACCGGCTAGTGAGAGCCCAGCAGCGGAATCATCCAGGGTAATCCGGCATGGAGAACTTGCCAACCTTGCCAGCCTCTCCGCGAGATCAACCTGACCCACCGGCTAGTGAGAGCCCGGCAGCGGAATCATCCGGGGCAATCCTACATGAAGAACTTGCCATCCTTGCCAGCCTCTCTGTGAGATCAACCTGACCCACCGGCTAGTGATAGCCTGGCAGCGGAATCATCCAGGGCAATCCAGCATGAAGAACTTGCCAACCTTGCCAGCTTCTTCGCGAGATCAACCTGACCCACTGGCTAGTGAGAGCCCGGCAGCGGAATCATCCGGGGCAATCCAGCATGAAGAACTTGCCAACCTTGACAGCCTCTCTGCGAGATCAACCTGACCCACCGGCTAGTGAGAGCCCGACAGCGGAATCATCCGGGGCAACCCGGCATGAAGAACTTGCCAACCTTGCCAGCCTCTCCGCGAGATCAACCTGACCCACCAGCTAGTGAGAGCCAGGCAGCGGAATCATCCGGGGCAATCTAGCATGAAGAACTTGCCAGCCTCTCCGCGAGATCAACCTGACCCACCGGCTAGTGAGAGCCCGGTACCGGAATCATCCGGGGCAATCCAGCATGAAGAACTTGCCAACCTTGCCAGCCTCTCCGCAAGATCAACCTGACCCACCGGCTAGTGAGAGCCCGGCAGCGGAATCATCTGAGGCAATCCAGCATGAAGAACTTGCCAACCTGCCTAAACAGCCATGATTAACATGCAAAGAATTAGACATTCAATAGGCAAAATGATAAAACTTCTTAAGGATAAAATTGTTTTAGGTCATCCTCATTTCTAGCTCGGTCGAGGGGTATCCCTTCCACATCCCGGAGGTGGTACCCCCTGACTTGAGCACCTCACTTACAATGTATGGCCCCTCCCAATTGGGGTTAAACTTACCCACCGCGGCCCCTCTCCCGGCCGCATCGACCTTCTTCAAGACCAGGTCCCCTTTCTGGAAGTGTTTTACTCGGATGTGCTTGTCAAAGTACCGAGCCATCCACCGTTTGATATCTTCCTGCCGAATGGTGGCCAGGTCCCGGAGCTCCTCCACCAGGTCCAAGGATAACCTTTGTCCTTCTTCATTGTCCACTCGCCATTCTTTGTCTCCTTCTCCCGCGGCGATCACCCTATGTGACTTTACCTCGAATTCAACTGGGAGGACGGCCTCCGACCCGTGAGAGAGCTTGAAGGGTTTCCCCGGTGGCCGTGTTTGGGGTGGTCCTCAGGGACCAGAGGACCGAAGGAAACTGCTCCACCCAGTTCCCTCTAAGGTTCTCGACCTTCTTCTTCAACAGGTTTACGATGATCTTGTTCACTTCTTCCACCTGCCCATTACTCGTAGGGTGGTGGACTGACGCAAACCAAAGGTCTATGCCGAGTTGGGTGCAGAAGCCGACAAACTCATTGCTTGCGAACTGTGGCCCGTTGTCCGTGACTATGGCTAGAGGGAGCCCATGCCTGCAAATTATTTCACCCCAAACAAAATTTCTCACTACCTGGGATGTTACCTTGGCCAGCGCCTTCACCTCGATCCATTTGGAAAAGTAGTCTATCATCACCAGTAGGAACTTCCTTTGGCCGCTTGCCTGGGGGAAAGGTCCCACCAAATCCAACCCCCATATCGCAAAAGGCCAGGGGTCTGTAATTGTCCGGAGCCTCTGAGTTGGAAGGAGCTGGAGGGGGCGTAGAGCTGGCACTTGGAGAACCTCTTAGAAAACTCTGCCGCGTCTTTGCTGAGGGTGGGCCAGAAGTAGCCCTGTCTTAGTACTCTTCCTTCCAGGGTCCTGCCCCCCGACTGACTGCCGCACTCCCCCGAGTGAATCTCCTCCAGGACCCTCGGGGATTCCTCCTCTGAGACACAGCGAACTAGGAGCCCCGAGAGAGATTTGTTGTATAGCAACCCTACATGTAAGGAGTAATATGTCGATTTGTACCTGAGCCGCCGCTTGTCTACCCCCTCCTCGGGGAACTTCCCTGACATCAAATAAGTGATGAAGGGATCCATCCAAGACTCCCGCCGATCCACCTCTATCAGCTCTCTCCCTCCTCGATAGAAGCGCGAAAGAGTTCCGACACTGTTCCCCCTGCCCGGGGACCGAACTTGGCCAGGAGGTCCGCCTGGGTGCTCTCCTCTCTTGGGACGTGCTTGATGGAGAAAGTGCGAAATTGCCCGACGACCCCCTTGACCTTCTCCAGGTACCATTGGAGAGTCGACTATTTGACCTCGAACTCCCCATTGATCTAGCAAGCCACTACCATGGAGTCCGTCGAGACCTCCACGTCCTACACTCCTAACTCCCGAGCTAGGCGGAGGCCTGCAATCACGACCTCATACTCAGCCTGGTTGTTGGTGAGGGGGAAATGAATGTTGATGGCTTGCTCAATCCTGGTGCCCTGGGTACTTACCAATACCACCCCTCCCCCGAAGGAGTGCTTTCCTGACGCGCCATCAACCAGCATCTTCCAGGCCACTGGGTGGGGTAGTTCAGACTCTTCCAACTCAGTCACATAATTAGCCATGAAATCTGCCACCGCTTGCGCCTTTATGGATACCCTGGGCACGTAGGAGATATTGAACTCACTCAGCTCTACTGACCACTTGGCTAATCTCCCAGAGTGCTCCACCCCCTCCATGATGCCGTGAAGGGGGTGGTCGGTCACTACTTTGATTGAGTGTGCCTGGAAGTAGGGTCAGAGCTTTCTAGCTGACACCACCAAGGAAAATGCTAACTTCTCCAAGATAAGGTATCTGAGCTCGGCCTTCCTCAATACCCTGCTAACATAGTAGATGAGGAGTTATTTCTTCCCTTCTTCTCGAACCAACACTGAGCTGACCGCTTCCGACCCCACCCCTGAGTATAGGTATAGGTCCTCCCCTTGTCTTGGTCCTTGCAGCAGTGGGGCCCGGGTCAGTTGTTCCTTTAATGCTTGAAAAGCTTTCTCGCACTCGTGGGTCCACTCGAATTTCTGGTTACCCCTCAGTACCCTGAAGAATGAAGAACATTTTTCTCCTGCCTTGGAAAGGAACCTACTCAACCCGGCTAGCTTCCCTGTCAAACGTTGAACCTCCTTCGCATTCCTTGGCTGAGTCAACTCGAGGATTGCCCTTACCTTGTCCGGGTTAGGATCCACCCCAAGGGGGTGAGCAAATGACCCAAGAATTTCCCTCAGCTGGCCCCGAAGACACACTTTAAGGGGTTAAGCTTCATTTTAAATTTCCTCAAAGTCCCACAGGTTTCCTCGAGGTCCCTGAGGTGGGACTCAAAGTCCCAACTTTTGATCATCAGGTCGTCTACGTAGACCTCCAAGTTCTTGCCCTTCTGTTCGCGAAACACTCTATCCATCATTCGCTGGTACGTTGCCCCTGTGTTCTTCAAGCCGAACGGCATCACTTTATAATAATAGCACCCATCCCCGGTGATGAAAGATGCATCCTTGACATCGGGAGGGTGTATGCGAATTTGGTGGTAACCTGAGAAAGCATTTAAAAAAGACATCACAGAGAAACCGACGGCTGAGTCAACCAGCGCGTCGATTCTAGGCAAGGGGTAACAATCCTTGGGGCATGATTTATTAAGTAAGGAAAAATCAACGCACATTCTCCACTTACCATCCCCTTTCTTCACCATCACTACATTGGAGACCCAGCCTGGGTACTGGATCTCCAATACAAAGCCGGCCTTGATGAGCTTGTTCACCTCCTCCCGGATAGGCATCTCTAGCTTGTCCGCAATGGACCTCTTCTTTTGGCTAATGGGGCGAGTGCCGGGGTTGAGGTTGAGGTGATGACACGCCACATCTGCATCGATCCCCGACATCTCCGCAACACTCCATGCGAAGACATCCCGTTGTCTTGGACGCAAGCTGAGAGCTTCCTCCGGTCCTCCGGGCTGAGCTCCCCGCTGATCCTGATCTTCTCGATTATTCTGGCCTTGGTGGTGACCTCCACCTCTACCACTTCTTCCACAGCTTCCAACCTGGATTGCTCCCCCCAGGCACTTCCCTCCTCTCCGCCACAAGCGAGCACCTTGGCTTCTTCCCCCATCTCTTCCTCTCCCACCACCATCAACTCCTCCGCCCCTCCTCCCATGGCCTCCTCTTCTTTCTCTCCCTCTTCCCCCTCCTCCGCCCTGGGCCCCTCAACGACCCCTTCCTGGGCATGAACTACTCCTTCAACCATCCTTCCTTCCAACCTTTCCTCCTCTTCTGCCTCGACCACCTCTTTCATCACCTTATCCCACTCTTCTACTTCTTCCTCTAAGAGATGGTGTTGACGACAGTCACATAGCACTGCCTCGCCACCTTGGGGTCCCCCCGGACCCTGATCTGGATTCCACCTATGCTGAACTTGAGGCACTGGTGGAAGGTGGATGGGACGCATCAGAACGCACCGATAAGAGGCCATCCAAAGATGGCACTGTAGCTGCTAGGGGCATCCACTATCACGAAGCGGCAGTTCCGGGACTGCCCCCCCCAGGGTCACATGGAGTCCCACTCCGCCTTCCACCTCCTTCATTTCCCCCGAGAACCCAAACAGAGGGCCATCCAAGGCCAACACCCTTCTGGCCTCCACCTTCATCTCGTCGAATGCCCTCTTGAAGATGACGTTGACCGAGCTCCCGTTGTCCACCAGGATCTGAGAGACGATGAAATTCTCAATGGCTGTTTGGATGACCAGCGTATCGCAGAACGGGTCTTCATGACCTGGCATGTCCTTCTGGGAGAAGGTGACCTTCTCCGCTGGGGGAAGGGATTGGGATGTCGAAGCCACGCATCGACGATACATGACATGGAGGCTCTCCTTCCAGGTTTCCTCGATCCCTACTCCCCCCCATGGATCACTCCTATCCCCCCTCGGGTTCCTATGTCCACCCGGTCCTCGCACCATTCACCCTCATCCTTCTGGGGTGGAACCTCCTCTATCATCACTGGTCGTTGCTGCGGCTGTGGTGCTGGGTCTCTTGCCCCTCTTACTTCCAAGAACTCTGGGCAGGTGGCTGTTGCGTGACCTTCCTCCTAATGGAAGTCACACTATGGCAATGCCACCCCCCTCTCCTCACCTCCTACTCTCCTGTTCCTTCTTCTGGGACCGGGTCCTCCGGCTCCCCCCTCTTCCTCTTGCTGCTCTTCCTCTAGCTATCTCCATTGCCTGCTGAGGCGGGGGAGAAGGTGGCCTCGGGCCTTGCCCCTACCCCAGCTGGTGAGGTCTTCCTTGCCCCCATTGGAAGTTACCTCCTCCGTGGGGGAACCCCCTTCCTGGGCCCTGCATCCCCCACCTTGCTGCCTCCACCCCAACTCCGGGACCCTCACTTCTTCCCTCCTTCTTAGTTCTGGTTGCTTGCCATCCGGCTCGCTCAGCTGTGCTAGCCTCTTCGTGAACTCGGGGTTTGCTTCCTCCCTGTCTACTTCCTCCGCTGCTCTCTCCATCAACTCCTCATAGGACAGAGGAACCCTCCTCTTGAGATTCATCTTGAAGAAACCCTCCCGCAGCCCCAATGTGAAGGCAAGCTGGAGGGTGTACCCTGACACCTCTTGGACGAGGAGAACCTCCTCCCTGAACCACTCTAGATAGTGAGCTAACGACTCCCCTAGCCTTTGCTTGATATTGAAAAGTGATTCAGGATCCTTCTTCCTTTTCTTCGATGTGGAGAAGCGTAAGAGAAAGCCCCGACGCAAGTCCTTGAAGGCATAAATCGACCCTGAGGGCAGCTGGTGGAACCAGTCCCTCGCCTTCTCCTTTAGGGTAGTAGCGAAGAGTCGGCATTGGAAGGCATCCGACATAGGTCTGATCGAGACCATTATTGGAACATGGTCTTCCGCATCTTGTAGGTTTGAGAATAACAAATCCTATGTGTATTTGATCTTGTGTGTTTAAGTGTGCAGGAAAACAAGTCCACATGACTCAAGGATAACATAAGAATGTTGCGCCAAAATTTGAAGCCAAAAATCCAACATGCCCGCTAGCACCAGCGCTAGCGCTAGCGCAGGCGCTAGTGCTGATTTGAGAAAATTTCGGAAACAGTTATGGAAGGTGCTAGCGCCAGGCGATAGCAGCTAACGCAGGCGGTAGCAGCTAGCGCAGGCGGTATCTACTAGCGCAGGCGGTAGCGCAAAGCAATAGAGGAAGGCGACTGGCTTGCTTAAAATGAAGGATTCTCACGCGGAGAATATTGCCTAATCTGGGATAACGCCGACGGTAGCGATAGCGCAGGTGCTAGCTCCAAAGCTATTAAAAGGACCCCTTGGGTCCGTCTTCCTCATCCTCTCCTACTCCAAAATTCCAGAGCTTCGTGCCACAACATAGAGAGGAAGGTTCAGAAAGATACTCTCATAAATCCATCAAGGCTTAAGGAGATCCGTGGAGAAGATTTCAACACGCATCATCATCGTGACGAAAGACCGCATCGACTACGATCATACTCTGCGGGTCTTCGTCTACTTCTCCAAGAGATCCACATAAAGGGAGTTTTTATATTATTTTCTTTTTATTTCACATTTTTTCTTGTAATCGTTTAGTAAACTCGCTTCGTGTTGGCGACTAGGTCTGGGTAGGACTTAGGGCAGAAATTCGCCTCGTGTTGGCGACTAGGTCTAGGGTGTAGGTCTAGGGGGTGCTCGAGGCCATATCCGGGGAAGGGTTGGCTAGAGCGGCTTGAGGCCGTATCCGGGGAAGGATCGGCTAAAGCCAACTGGTTCGTGGGGATACGAGTCGGTATAGAAAACAAAAGAGTTTTTCATATTTCGCTTTGATTTCTAGCGTCATTGAAATCAAAAATTTGTAATCAATTTTATTAATAATAATCATGTCTCTCTTTGTGTAATAAAATTGATTTTTTCTTTATTTCTCTAAATTGTTTATTATCCTCTCCTTTATTATAAAACAATTTAGATCTTTATTCAAAATCACTATTTTGATCTCTTATCATAAGGAGGTATTTCAAAATATAATATAAGTTTTTAAAACCCTTATTCACCCCCCCCCCCTCTAAGGGCGCCTACCGATCCAATAAGTGGTATCAGAGGGGTTTTATTCCAATCGGCTTAACAACCAGGAATAATGGCGTCTCATGATCTCGCTTCTACTTGTGGGGTAAATTTTTGTGAAGAAGAAAAATCTCTTAAACCACCTTTATTCGAAGGGAGAAATTATAAAGGGTGGAAATTTTTAATGGAATAGTTTATTAAAAATTTAGATATCAATGCATGGGATATAGCAATAGATAGACCAGCGGATGAATCAAATAAACAGGAACGTCATCTAAATGCAAAATCTTTAAATAGTATTTTCTGTGCTTTATCTTACGAAATTTCAAAATTAATATATTGTTTTTCTAGTGCATACAAAGTATGGAAATTTCTTGAAGAAATGTATGATTCTCCTTCTACAGGTATGGAACAATCACAAGAACCGGAAAATATGCAAGCTTGCTCAAGTCTTCAAGAATGCTCCTCTCATGATGGATCATTGGAGCACACATCAAATGGAAGAGAAGGAGAAGTACTGTCTTCGGAAGAGGATTGCCAAAAAGATGACAAAGAAACTATGTGTTCAAATCGTGGCTCTCCCGAAAGCAACGTAAGGAAATAAAATCCCATTTTTTGTACTTCTATCTCTTCATTACAATTGCTTCAAAGTACAAAGCGCAAAATTAAGAAATTAAAAGATGCTAATAAACATTTGCGCTTAGAAAAAAAAAATTTAAAGGCAAAAATTAATGAACAATCAAATTCAAATTTATCTAGTTCTATCCATGGTTCCTTAGTTGAAAACACTATACCTTGTGTAGAATATAATGAATTATTAGAAAAACACAAGGAACTTGAAAAGGAACTTCTTTTTATAAAAGAACAAAATGAAAGATTATGTTTAGAAAATTCATCCTTGAAAAATGATTGTGCTAAGTGTAAGGACTATAAAAGTGAAATTAAAGAGATGGATGAAACATTTGATGAATATAGAAATAACTATCAAAATCATATTGATTCAATTGTTTCCATTCTTAAAAATAGCATAATCGCTTATAATAAAGCTAGACATAATCTTATAGTTAAGAATGATGAATTAAAATAAAAAATCAACTTGCTTATGAAAATGGTAAACACAAATTCACAAAATCAAACTTTATCTAAAAACAAGTTGAATATAAATATGAACATCTTACCTAAGTTTAAAAATGGGAGTAAGGAACATAAAGGATTTGTAAATCAAAATCAAAATCACCATTATTTACAATATCATGTTTCTCCCAACCTAAAATTAAATGCAAACAAATTTCCTTCAAAGTATAAATTCAAAAACCTTTTTGATCCAAATATTCAAGTAAATGATTATGGAAATTTGAAAACTAAAAATAATGTTTTTCAAAATCATCATGGAAATTTGACAAATAGAAATAATATTAAATCAAGGTTTGAATGGAGGCCCAAAGTTAAAGATAAAACATTAACTCCACTTGAAAGAATTCATTCATTTTTGTCTTCCCAAAAATTATCACGCTATATTTGGGTAACTAAAGGAACCGTTACACTTGGTTCCCTTTGGATACCCAAATCTCTCATCTACTAGTATCATCCAAATGCATGAAGTAGAATATTTTCAAATTGAAATATACAAATTTCTACTTCATGATGTGCTTTAATGTTTTTTCTATTTTTTCTTTTCTGTTTTCTTTTTAAGCCATCATGTCATGGTCATCTAATATAATATTTGAAATTTTGACTTTGTCCCCTAAAGCCTAAATGAAGTGTGCAAATCAAAGTAAATCAAAAGTAAAAGTCAAGTATTTTTCTCTCATTTATAAATAACCAATCTATTGCTATTAAAATCATTACCCATAAATATCATATAGCATTCATATAAATTGAACTATAAATTTGCTATAAGATATTTCAAATTAAATCCAGTTATTTGGCTATTAAGCTTTTTAGCCTTCACGAACAAGTGGTATAGAGAAATAGCATGATCTAAAAGAAAGTTCAAAATCTAAATAAAAGCTCAACTTTCAATATGGTTGTCTTTGTTCACAACAAAAAATTATATTGTGTTCACTCCTTGATGTCAAACATGATCTAAACCATCACTATTGTTCACCTATCAAAAATCACATATATATATATATATATTCAAAATTCTTAATTAACAGAAAATCACTAAAATGTATTGAAAGAATTTACCTTCATAATGAATATTGAATTCACAAGCACCACCATGATCTATTGAAGTCGTTTGCTAAAATTCTCTAACATCGTATATCATAAGTCATATCAAAAGTCTTCTAAAAACAGTTATTTCTATCACAATTATGTGAATTATAATTGATATAATAATTGATGACAATTGATATTATAATTACATACCATGGTTGGTGTATTATGTGTGTATTGTGATTTATTTCTAGTTTAGACCTTTGAATCATCTTGATATCAAATCAAATAAAATCATCACTTCATTCTAGGTCTCTGAGTTAAAACACATTCATAAACGCAATTTTGTAATTTTTAACCATCTAAAACATCTCCTAAAAATTTGAAATTTCTGCATGAAACTACTATTAGGACACTTAATCAAGATCAATAATTAAAAATTTCAAAATCATCAAAAATCGTGTACTGTTTCCAGCGCTAGCGCTAACGTCAGCGCTAGCGCACCTATTTGGTTTTCTGTATTTTTAAAATTTTCAAAAATTCTAAAAAATATATTAATCTATATATACTATTTATTTTTGCACTTCTGATTTTATTTCATTTTTGAAAAATCAAATACAAAAATAAAAAAGTCAAATTACAAAAAATATGTTTTGCCTTTTTGTTTTTGTCATTTGTTTAAAGTCTATTTTTTTATGCAAAAATCCAATACAAAAATATAAAACATAAAAAATATCAAAAAAAAACTGTATGGACTTTCCTGTGAAAATCAAGCATGATTTAATCTATTATTTAGAACTTCTATAATGTTACAATTTATCTTTTCAAACTACTTTGAACATTGTTTTCCTCATGCTTTGATATATCTATTTATTTGTGCACAAAATTGTATTGTAAAAGTTGTGTAGAACTAAGCTTAGCATGCCTCTAAGTATGAGTAAATGTTTTATGTTTGATAATGATATTTTTTCACTCACTTATTTTGGCATTGTCTACATATGTTTCTTAATCTAAGAATGCTTGTGTATGTTTTGTAATAGTACAATGAATTAAAATTGCACAAGTATCTTACCTACACTACCTTTATTTGCACTTTTAAAAGTTAAGAAAAGTGGTTATGTTTTCATAAATTATATTGGTTTGCAAAACAAGTGTATTCGGAGAACTTTGTACAAAACAAAAATCATAAAATAAAGTGACTAAGATAACTCCACCAAGCACTACTTGAACCTCCTGATAAGTCTTAATAAGCGTTGTGAGGTTGAGCACCCTAGAAAGAATAGTAAAGTATCTTGTGCAAACCATATCTTTCTTTCAAAATAAAAACCACTTACTCTTAAGTACACTGGATCACTAGTCTCAACATTAAAATAAAATAAAATTTGTGATCCCCCAAGCACTACTTTGCACCCTGATAAGTCTTAATGAGCATTGTGTGTGCAAAGCACCTTGGTAGTTGTACAGTTTGTTTGTGCATTGAAGTGTATGGAAGTAAAATTATTTGTATTTTATTGTGCTCTTTACTTTACATATCTCTTGAATTTTTGATTAAAACATTTGTTTACTCTATTCAAAATACACTTATGTGCACATCATTATCTTCCATAACACTTCTTCTCATGAGGTTTGGATACTAATGCTAAAATTCTATAATACTTTTTCTATTTAAATGCACTAGATAACCTAGCATGCTTTCTACAATATTTGGTATATTTTGAAATTGTGAATTAAAATAACATTGTAGTAATCTCTTTTTGATAACATTATTTCATGCTTGGTTACTTTATTGTTAAACTTAAAGATTTTAATTGAACAATGATTTACAAAAACATCTTCTTTATGAAATTTAACTCATATATCTTATTATGGATCATCATTGATTACAATAAGATGTTTCTTGTATTTCGATAAGTCTTCTGCATCATAACCATATAATTGTTTTACCTTGCACTTACATGCTTATTTAAAGTCTTTTATTTTGTGTGCATCCTCACTTGAATCTTAACATTCCTTTCTTTCAACAAGTGGTAGACTTGCTTGGTAAACTTTATATTGGTTGCCTTAAACAAGAATATTTTTTAAGCTAAAAACTCTGATTTATTTCTATGAAAATATTGTAATACTAAAACTCTGATTTATTAATGGATTTCAAACTAGCTCTGTGACTTTTTTCTTTAAAAAAATTCAAATAAAAATATAAACCCATAGGCTATGAACGTATCATTAGAATTAAATGATTAATGTTTCCAAAAATAATTATTCATGATTACATATCTCACCATAGCGGGGGCTTAGGGTTGTAGACATTAGATAACCTAACCTCTATGTCATGTCTTGTCCTTAACCGGGGAGGGTTCCAGTGGGGCCTTGCGAGGCACTGGGGGGAAAGAGTGCTAGGTTGAGTTTTGTCTAGTGTTTGTATATGGGACTAACACCCCAACCTATGGCATGTATGCAGCTCCTCATGACCATCCGCCACTTAGTACGGGGCTAGGGTGTAGACATATTGTCTGGGTAGATTGGTTACTTGGAAATCACATGTTTATGCTTAAAACTCTTATATAAAGAGGAAAACTAACATGATAATACTGATTACTTGGCAAACGTTATATTGTTCATCTTTAAGCAAAAAACTCTGATCTATCTCTATAAAAATTCTAAAACTCCTTATCATTTCCTTCTCTCTAAAAGCTTGATCATGCCTTTATCTTATTATCAAAAAAATTTTGTGTTTTGCTTCTTTACCCACTTTTTGCTAATAACAAAAGGGGGAGAACTAACATGATAAATATAATCCGCTATCAAAATAGAAAACTAACATGATTAATTAAGATGATTGCATACATATTAGGGGAGCATTCACTTAGGGGGAGCATGTATTTAGGGGGAGCAATTCAAAATGCTAAAATCGATAATTATCCTAAGTCATCACTCTCACACACACACAAGTAAGTTTCATCATGCTTATATATTAATGCTCTGATTTATCATTAATGGATTTCTTATTTTCAAAAGGGGGAGTTTGTTGGAACATGGTCTTCCGCATCTAGCAGGTTTGAGAATAACAAATCCTATGTGTATTTGATCTTGTGTGTTTAAGTGTGTAGGAAAACAAGTCCACATGACTCAAGGATACAGAGGGTTCGGCGAGAGCGGCTATTAGCTCTTCGCGCATAAGAATGTTGCGCCAAAATATGAAGCCAAAATTCCAACATGCCCGCTAGCACCAGCGCTAGCGCTGATTTGAGAAAAATTTGGAAACAGTTATGGAAGATGATAGCGCCAGGTGATAGCAGCTAACGCAGGCGGTAGCAGCTTGCGCAGGCGGTATCTACTAGCGCAGGCGGTAGAACAAAGCAATAGAGGAAGGCGACTGGCTTACTTAAAATGAAGGATTCTCATGTGGAGAATATTGCCTAATCTGGGATAGCGCCGGCGGTAGTGATAGCGTAGGCGCTAGCTCCAAGGCTATAAAAAGGACCCCTTGGCTCCGTATTCCTCATCCTCTCCTACTCCAAAATTCTAGAGCTTCATGCCACAACATAGAGAGGAAGGTTCAGAGAGATACTCTCATAAATCCATCAAGGCTTAAGGAGATCCGTGGAGAAGATTTCAACACGCGTCATCATCGTGATGAAAGACCGCATCGACTACGATCATACTCTCCGGGTCTTCGTCTACTTCTCCAAGAGATCCACATGGAGGGTGTTTTTATATTATTGTCTTTTTATTTCACATCTTTTCTTGTAATCGTTTAGTAAACTCGCCTCGTGTTGGCGACTAGGTCTGGGTAGGACTTAGGGCAGAAATTTGCCTCGTGTTGGCGACTAGGTCTAGGGTGTAGGTCTAGGGGGTGCTCGAGGCCATATCTGGGGAAGGGTTGGATAGAGCGGCTTGAGGCCGTATCCGGGGAAGGATCGGCTAAAGCAATCCGGTCTCGCATTCCCCCCCTACGAGCTCCACTCGACCTTATAAAAATCTACTGAACTGGACGAAAGACAGAAAACGTCAAGCAAAACAGCAAGTTCGCCGAGCTGGGGAGCAATTCTGTCAAACTGAACATCTTGGTACTTATACGTCGAACGCAGGGCCGAGTTCGTCGATCTCAAACTGGAGTTCATCGAACCCAGAACAACGGATTTCATCGACCGCCAATTGAAGTTCGTCGGGGGCAGATTTGAGTTCGTCGAGCGTAGATGGGAGTTCATCGATCGCGAAGATCTGGCCCGCCTGCTTTCCTACGAGCGGCCCGTGAGGACCCATCTCGCCCGCTTTCTTGCGAGCCTGCGGCAAATGCTCGGCACGCCCGCCTCGCGCGCTTTCTCCGGCCTATGCCCATCTCCTGACAAATATCGGGATTGTACTCCAGCGGCCCTCCTCGCTGGGCGTGTGATCCTTCTACGCACTACCCGCCGGTCTTCTGGCGAGTACTAACTTGCGAGTAACCCGTGAAGGCGCTACTCGCTAATCTGACCTATTTACGCGGCTCTCACCGCGAGTAGTCTGAGAAGGCTCCGTCGTTGCGTTAGATACTCCTTATTCGCTCTCGCGTGGGGGCACCACTCGCGAGTGGTTCATGAGACCCCCACTCACTACATCGAGCCACCTCTTGTTCGCTCTTGCCTAAGATGCCGCATCTAGCTCGCTCTCGGCGAACACGAGGTTGTACAGATGGAGTGTGTGAAATCATATTCATCATTTTTGTAAATTTTCAATTATAATTTTTCATTATAGGGGCTATCATATGCAACAAAGAAAATAGACAAATATGCAATTAGTTGCTCATTTAATATTTTAGCCTAAGACCCCTAAAAGTCCATTTAAATCCAATTTTGAAAGTAATTTCATTAGTCTTGATAATATCATTTAGCAAATTTAGTATTCAATTTATAATGATAATATAAGACATTTATAGGCAATTGATTTAAAAAGGATAGAACATATAAAAAGGAAAGATAGATCACTTAAAAAAATTATGACTTTATATTCAATTTGATTTGTTAAACATTAGGCATAAATTGAAAGTCATATCTCATGATAAATAAAGTGATCATAGTGTGTTGGCTCAAAAATAAGAAATAAACAAAAGAAAAAGCAATTAAGCATATCATGAAGTAGAATAATGATATTTCATTTATAATTTATTTCTACTTCATGCAATACAATGATTCCTAGTGAATGAGAGATTTACGTATCCAAAGGGACCAAGTGAGATGGTTCCTTTGGGTACCCAAATACATCGTATTGGCTTTTGAAGAGATAGTGATGAATGGGCCCTTACAAGTGGGGCTAGTGTTTCGTTTTTAATTTTGGGCCTCCATTCATACTTTGGTTGTTTATCTTTTAAATTCATATTATGATTATTTGACATCTTTTTGGGATGATAGTTGTTTGAAAAATAATTCATTTGGGATTTAAGTTTATTCAAATTATGTTGGAACAACCCTATTTCTGATTTGGGCTAGGATCACTATATATTGACTAAGGACAAAGTTGACCCCAATGTATAGTTTATGGGTCAAGAGTTTAGGATGTTAGAACTAGAGAGTTCATTCAGATTCTGCGTTCGACGAACTCCATACTGCGTTCGATGAACGGCTATCCGCGTTCGACGAACGACAAGCTCTCTGCATTCGACGATCGGCATGTTATCTGCGTTCGACGAGCGGCTATCTGCGTCCGACAAACGGCGCTCTGCGGTCGACGAAAGATGTTCCTTCTGCGCTCGACCAACAACTCAAATCTCAGCGGTCGAAAAATTTGTCTAAGTGCAGCGCTCGAATAAATTATATTCATCGGTCAATGAACAGATTGGTTCAGCGGTCAACGAACAGATCCCAGCTCAGCGCTCGACGCTGTTGCCCAAGCTCAGTGCTCGACACTTTTGCTCAAGCTCAGCGCTCGACGCTTTTGCTCCAGCTCAGCGGTCGACGCTTTTGCTCAAGCTCAGCGATCGACGATTTTATCCAGGCTCAGCGGTCGACGAATACTTCCATTTGACGAACTCAAGTCTGCGTTCGACGAATACCTTCAGATCGACGAAAGTTCTCACAGATCAACAAAATTAATTATTCCAGCAATATTTATTTGAGGTCGACGAACTAAAGTTTGTGTTCGACAAAAATCTTGAGGTCGACGAATCTGCGTTCGAAGAAATTTATTCTGATAGAAGAATTGATATTTCAGTTCAGAGAATTCTGCAGGATTATACTTATTTCATTCTCTGAACTCAGATCGACTACAGCAACGGCTCTTTCTATCAGATCAAGTAAGGAAATATATTTCTTTCTTTATTCCAAGATTATAGCAGTTGACATCCAGCAGAAAAGGACATTTCGTGGAAAAGGAAAAGGCAAATGGCGCTGCAGATGTACTGTTCCCAGAATATCTTCTCAGATATATTATATTCCTTAATATAAGGGATTTGCATTTATTGTCTATCAGAGATTTCAAAAGAAAAGGAAAAGAAAAGGCAGAAGATATAGCAGATTATTACTTTCAGTTTTACACGACAGATAAAATATAGAACATATTTTTTACAGCTTTGCTGTACAGAAAAGAACAGATAGAAAGAAAGAAAGAAAGAAAAGGAGACAGGAAGAACAAGAAGAAACATAACTACACAGATGTTCATCTTCCTCCTCCAGCAGCTCTTACACACTGAGAACATCTTCAACATTCTTCTCTCAGTCATTTGCTGCAAGTCTAGATCTTCAAAAGAGCAACAACAAATTAGAGAACTTGTTCTCTCAGTTTAATCAGCTATCAGGAAGATCATTTCTTTCAAGAAAAAGCTCCAGCAAATCTACTGTCAACAACTTCATATCAGACAGAGGAAGCTTTTCAACATACATCCACTAGAGTCTTCTCTCAGCATCTTGACAGAGAAGAACATCTAAACCCCTCTCTATCCCATCTTGTACAGGGTTTAAACTCCCTTCAAAAGTTTACCTCCTTGGTGGCAAGACACCTGATCAAAACATCTAGTTGGTTTTGAGCACCTGATCAAATGCTCTATGGTGTGTGGACACCTGATCAAAATCACCTTGGTGTGAGGGCACCTGATCAAAAATCCTAGTGGATTCCTACCAAGGGTGGTAGAAGAGTAGACGTACCCAGATTTATTGGGGAATAACTATAGCTCCTTATGTCTTCTGTGTTTGTTTTACTTTTCTGTGTTTGTGTTGTGTGTCTTCTTTGTGTTTGTTTTTATTACTCACTCTCTATACACACACACATATATATATATATCACTATTTTTAATTCCGCAATAAAACTAAGGGAAAAGTTTTTAAACTCTATTCACCCCCCTCTAGAGTTAATTTAAGATCTAACCTCCACTTTCAATTGGTACCAGAGATAGGTTGATTCTTTATAGGCTAACACCTGAATCACAAAGATCAATTAGATCTTAAATTATTTTAGAGTTTTTATTTTATTTATTTTTCTGTTTTTGCAGGTACACAGCTGTCCAAGATTAAATGAAAAATGGTATTTGGATAGTGGCTGTTCAAAGCATATGACAGGAAACAAGGCCAACCTGAACAACTACAAGGCAAAGCTTGGACCAAAAGTTATATTTGGAGACTCCAACTGTGGACAAACAAAAGGCTATGGAAAAGTCAAGGTTGGAGAATTCACCTTCAAAGAGGTAGCTTATGTCAAGGGACTGAAGCACAACCTCATCAGCATAGGTCAATTATGTGATGAAGGGTATCAGGTAACTTTCAATAAATTAAAATGCCATATTAAATCTTCTGATAATATTATTGTTTTATCAGGTATTAGGCAAGGTAATATTTATTTAGTGAATTTCAATTCATCTAAATAAGAAATCTGTTTATTTAATGAATTAAGCAAACCTAGTGAACTTTGGCATTAGAGATTAGGACATGTAAACCTTAGGACCATTGCTAAATTATCTAATGACAATCTTATTAGAGGTTTACCATCAGGTTCATACAAGAAAGAAGGTCTTTGTAGGGCATGTCAACTAGGCAAGCAAACTAAAAATAGTTTTAAATCATTATCTAAAAGTGATTCACCTAGAATCTTATATTTGCTACATATGGACCTTTTTGGACCTATTGCAACAAAGAGTTTAGGGGGGAAGTCTTACACTTTAGTTATTGTAGATGACTTCTCTAGGTTCACTTGGGTGTTCTTTTTGAGAGAAAAGTCAGATAACTTTAAAGTTCTTACAAACTTTCTTAAGAGCATAAAGATTGAGTACTCTACTCATATTGCATTGATCAAAAGTGATCATGGCACTGAGTTTGAGTCTCTTCTCATGCATGAATTCTGTGAGAAGGAAGGTATCAGGCATTGCTTCTCAGCTCCTAGAACTCCTCAACAAAATGGGGTAGTTGAAAGGAAAAAATAGAACTCTAATTGAATCAGCAAGAACATTGCTTGCAGATGCTAATTTGCCCCTATCTTTTTGGGCAGAGGCTGTTAGTACAGCAAATTATGTGCTGAATAGAAGTTTGATACACAAACTTAAGGGTAAGACTCCTTATGAATTACTTAAAGGGAAGAAACCTAAAGTTAATTATTTTAGAACATTTGGCTGTAAATTTTTTGTTCACAATAATGATAAGAAATACCTTAGGAAATTTGAACCAAAATCTGAAGAAGGAATTTTCTTAGGCTATTCATTAGTCAGCAAAGCATATAAGATTTATAACAAATCTTCTTTTAAAATTGAAGAATCTATGCATGTTTCCTTTGATGAAACTAATATGTTTTACAAGGAGAAGAATTCTTCTACCATAGAAAACCTACAGGTACCTACACTATGTGAGCAGCTAGATCAATTAGCTCTACATAAAGAAGGACTTCTAAATCCTGTACAGCAGGAAAGTGAAGAAAGTGAAGAAGAAAATCATCCATATTTTGTTGAAAGTTCAAATCAGATAACATCAGAACATCTTCCACAGGATATAACAGCTGAACAAATTCCCCAAGTGGAAATCATTGCTGAACCCACTCCAACTGTTGATCACATCACAACTAGAGATCATCCAATATCTCAAATTATTGGTGATATTTCAGCAGGTGTGCAAACAAGGCATCAAGTAAATCAGAATATGATGCATATTTGTTTTCTCTCTCAGATTGAACCTCAATCCCTACAAGATGCAGAACAAGATCCCAACTGAATCATTGCTATGCAAGAGGAGCTCAATCAGTTTGAGACAAATAAAGTTTGGGAATTAGTTCCTAGACCAAAGGATCATCCAGTCATTGGAACTAAGTGGGTCTACAGGAATTAACTAGGTGCAGATGGCAACATTGTGAGAAACAAAGCTAGACTAGTAGATCAAGGATACTCACAGGAAGAAGGAATAGACTATGATCAAACTTTTGCACCAATTGCAAGGTTAGAAGCAATCAGGATTTTCTTTGCATTTGCAGCATACAAGCAGTTCAAGGTTTATCAAATGGATGTGAAGAGTGCATTCTTGAATGGAGAAATCAAAGAAGAAGTCTATGTGGAACAACCACCAGGTTTCATCTCTCCAACTCACTCTTCTTTTGTATTTAAGCTTAAGAACGCTCTCTATGGTCTTAAACAAGCTCACAGAGCATGGTATGAGACCTTAGCTAGTTTTTTCTTAGAGAATAAATTTTGTAGAGGCATAGTAGACAAAACTTTATTTTTCAGGATACGTAAAAATCAAACTCTACAAGTTCAAATATATGTAAATGATATCATATTTGGCTCTACTGATTCAAACTTATGCAAAAGATTTTCTAATCTAATGCAATCTAAATTTGAAATGAGTAGTATGGGTGAACTATCATACTTCCTTGGTCTTCAAGTGAAGCAGACTCCTAATGGAATTTTCATATCCCAATCTAAGTATGTTAAGGAATTAGTGAAAAGATTTGGTATGTCTGATTCTTCCACCATGAAAACACCCATGCCCTCAAATGCTGTTGTTGATACTGATGAATCAGGGAAACCTGTTGATCAGAAAGTATATAGAGCAATTGTTGGCTCATTACTTTATTTAATAGTAAGTAGGCCAGATATAATGTTTGCTACTTATATTTGTGCTAGATTCCAAGTTAACCCCAAAGAATCTCACCTAATTTTACTAAAAAGAATTTTGAGATATATAAAGGGTTGCCCTAATCTAGGACTTTGGTATCCAACAGCATCTGAATTTGAATTAACTGGATTCTCAGATTCAGATTATGCTGGATGCTGAGTAGACAGGAAAAGCACATCAGGAACTTGCCAGTTTCCTGGTGATAGGCTTGTGTTTTGGTTTTGTAAGAAATAAACATTTGTGTCTACATCAACAGCTGAAGTTGAATATATAGCTGCAGGCAGTTGCTGCTCACAGATATTGTGTATACAAAATCAGCTCCTAGACTATGGTGTCAACTTAAATAATTCAATTATATTTTGTGACAATACTAGTGCAATATCTATAACACAAAATCTAGTTCTCCAAAGTAGGACTAAACACATAGAGATTAGGCACCACTTTCTTAGGGATAATGTGGATAAAAACAAAATCTGCCTACAATTCGTCTCTACTGATTTGCAAAGAGCTGATATTTTCACCAAGCCCTTGGATGAAAAGAAACACATTTTCTTTATAAATCAGCTAGGTATGATAGATGGAGACTCAATCTGTTAAAAAAATTAAGTTTTCTACTTACCCATCTCTTCATTGAACTGAGCTCGACGAAATCAAGTTTTTCGTCGAACGGATATCAATGAAGTCATCAAGTTCGTCGAACCGAGATCGACGAAAACTCATTTTTCGTCGAACACAGTTTTTTTGAAGCTTTTTATTTCAGCCTGTCATCATTAATCAAATTTTTTATTTTAGCTGAATGCCTACAAAATTATTTCTCTTTCTAGTTCCCTTTGCACTTGATCTCTATTTTATTGTGTAGGAACAATAGCAATGACAATCTTGCATCCTTCCCTACCTCCATCAAATGTCCCTTCTTCAAGGGGCCTAGCTTTAGGCCTTCCTGAAACTAGGCAAGGGGAGAAGTTTTTATGAACAAGCTCCATTTGATGCAGTTACTCAAGGGGAGTTGTTCTATGAACTATGCAAAAGAAGAAAGCTGAAGAACCTCCAGTCTCAGGGGGAGACACTCTCAGGGGGAGTTGTTGTATGAAGATGCTTGATAAAGCTCACAATAGTTTGCTGTTTGCAGATTCTGTTTCAGAAAAATTCAGATAAAGTTCTTGATCAAGTTCAGATGCAGATACAGCTCAGAAGAAGAATTTTGATATAGCAAATTCAGTATCAGTTATTGCTACAAGCTCAGAAAATCAGAATTCAGAAAAACTCAGCTAAAGAAAAATTCAGAAATCTGATTTACATAGCAGGTACAGTTCAGTTACAGATCAGAATTCAGAACAATACAGTTCAGACAATTTCAGAATTCAGAAAGAAAGAATTCAGAGAAAATCAAGGTTCTGATTGTATTTCTATCAGTTTTATTTTCGTTGAAATATAGTTTCAGAACTCAGAGTAATATTTATTTTATATCTGATATAATATTTAAAATACATCAGATATATATATGCTCTATTGATTCTATTGTTGTTTGTTTATTTTCAATTTTTGTCAAATAGTGTCCTAACCCAAATAGGGGGAGATTGTTGGAACAACCCTATTTCTGATTTGGGCTAGGATCACTATCTGTTGACTAAGGACAAAGTTGACCCCAATGTATAGTTTATGGGTCAAGAGTTTAGGCTGTTAGAACTAGAGAATTCATTCAGATTCTGCGTTCGATGAACTCCATACTGCGTTCAACGAACGGCAAGCTCTTTGCGTTCGACGATCGGCATGTTATCTGCGTTCGACGAATGGCTATCTGCGTTCGACGAACGGTGCTCTGCAGTCGGCGAAAGATGTTCATTCTGCGCTCGACCAACAACACAAATCTCAGCGGTCAAAAAATTTGTCTAAGTGCAGCGCTCGACTAAATTATATTCAGAAGTCGACGAACAGATTGGTTCAGCGGTCGACGAACAGATCCCAGCTCAGCGCTCGATGATGTTGCCCAAGCTCAGCGCTCGACTCTTTTGCTCAAGCTCAGCGCTCGACGCTTTTTCTCCAGCTCAGCGGTCGACGCTTTTGCTCAAGCTCAGCGGTCGACGATTTTATCTAGGCTCAGCGGTCGACGAATACTTTCATTCGACGAACTCAAGTCTGCGTTCGACGAATACCTTCAGATCGACGAAAGTTCTCACAGATCAACAAAATTAATTATTCCAGCAATATTTATTTGAGGTCGACGAACTAAATTTTGTGTTCGACGAAAATGTTGAGGTCGACGAATCTGCGTTCGACGAAATTTATTCTGATCGAAGAATTGATATTTCAGTTCAGAGAATTCAGCAGGATTATACTTATTTCATTCTCTGAACTCAGATCGACTACATCAACGGCTCTTTCTATCAGATCAAGTAAGGAAAATATATTTCTTTCTTTATTCCAAGATTATAGTCGTTGACATTCAGCAGAAAAGGACATTTCATGGAAAAGGAAAAGGCAAACGGGCTGCAGATGTATTGTTCCCAGAATATCTTCTCAGATATATTATATTCCTTAATATAAGGGATTTGCATTTATTGTCTGTCAGAGATTTTAAAAGAATAGGCAGAAGATATAGCAGATTATTACTTTCAGTTTTACACGACAGATAAATTATAGAACATATTTTTTATAGTTTTGTTGTACAGAAAAGAACAAATAGAAAGAAAGAAAGAAAGAAAAGGAGACAGGAAGAACAAGAAGAAACACAGCTACACAGATCTTCATCTTCCTCCTCCAGCAGCTCTTACACACTGAGAACATCTTCAACATTCTTCTCTCAGTCATTTGCTGCAAGTCTAGATCTTCAAAAGAGCAACAAGAAATTGGAGAACTTGTTCTCTCATTTTAATTAGCTACCAGGAAGATCATTTCTTTCAAGAAAAAGCTCCAACAAATCTACTGGCAACAACTTCATATCAGACAGAGGAAGATTTTCAACATACATCTAATAGAGACTTCTCTCAGCATCTTGACAGAGAAGAACATCTAAACCCCTCTCTATCCCATCTTGTACAGGGTTAAAACTCCCTTCAAAAGTTTACCTCCTTGGTGGCAACACACCTGATCAAAAAATCTAGTTGGTTTTGAGCACCTGATCAAAAGCTCTGTGGTGTGTGGACACCTGATCAAAATCACCTTGGTGTGAGGGCACCTGATCAAAAATCCTAGTGGATTCCTACCAAGGGTGGTAGAAGAGTAGACGTACCCAGATTTATTGGGGAACAACTATAGCTCCTTGTGTCTTTTGTGTTTGTTTTACTTTTATGTGTTTGTGCTGTGTGCCTTCTTTGTGTTTGTTTTTATTACTCACTCTCTATACGTATATATATCATTATTTTTAATTCCGCAATAAAACTAAGGGAAAAGTTTTTAAACTCTATTCACCCCCCCCCCCCCTCTAGAGTTAATTTAAGATCTAACCTCCACTTTTAAATTATTTTTCAAAATACATTGATGTTGATAATCATAATGAATTTTATTATATTGATTCTTTGAGAGTTTATAAGAGTGATGTTCTTTCTTAAGAATTGAATGTTGAAAGAGTTGGTTACAATATGTTTTAAATGATTGGTTCTTATTTTGATGATTTTCCTTTCCACTCTTTCTTATAGACATACTTTTATATTATGAAGTTAAACTTTTAGGCTTTTGATAATTTGATAAACTAGAAATAAAAGATATTTTATTATATGAACAATTTTGAATTAATGTTTTTAATGATTCTAGTTTATCCTTTAAATTATCATTTTCTTTTATCAATTTTTCATTATGCTCTTTTGAAGTTAAAAGACCTTTTTCCAAAACCTTGAGTTCTTCTTTAAAAGTATTATAATCAAAACAAGGTTTAGCATTTTTAATTAAAGAGCATGAATGAGATTTTAACACATCAATACTTGATTCTACTTTAGCATTTGCTTTTAAAGTTTTATTTTCTAAACATAGTTTGAAATTAGCATTTTTCAAATTTTTAATTCTATGTTTAGCAATATTAAGCATATGTAGTGTAGAAATAGAATTTCTAACAAATAGAGAGGACTTAGAATTTCTTACATTGTTATGGGATGAGGCAAGATTTGAACCAAGGGTTCCTTTGACATCTTCTTCACATTTCACTTCCATAGTTGAATTTTCGTCTTCTCTTTTGCTTGATGTGTTGCCATCAATTGAGTCCAATATTGTGATGTTGTCTTCTTCTCTTGGATCCATAAGGAATTGCTCATATTCATCATCTGTGGAAGGAAGACTATACGAATTCTCAAGAAATTTCCAAACTTCATAATCATTAGGAAGTGTATAAATAAGTTTGAAAATATTTTGATCTAATGCATAATATAGACTATTCATTGATTTGTCATTTAAAAACATTTCATCTTTATTTAAAATATTTGGGGGCATTTTAATTGTAATATTCCAAACTTCAATATCCAAAGTTTTAAGAAATTTTTCCATAAGTGTTTTCCACCCATTATAATTTTCACCCATAAATAATGGTAGTGGACATAATGATTTTTCATTTTCATAAAAATTATCCCCTCTAGAAGATGCGAGATCATGAAGCGCCATTATACCCGGTTGTGAAGCCGTATTGGAATAACCGAGCTCTGATGCCACATGTTGGTTCTTACGGCGCCCTTAGGGGGGTGAATAAGGGTTTTATGGAATTTAAATCTTAATTTAATTTATCAGAGTTTGGGACTGAAGTTTCAGAATATTTTATAGGAAAATTTATTTTAATATCTCAGATAAGGGAAACAGAACTTTTTTCCTTACTGTTGTTAATGCCTAGAGTTAGGTGTTAACGCTGGGCGTTAGCTCTTCAGAAAATTAATCTGCTCAGAATTATGTCAATGAGATTTTACTAATGAAAACATTAATGAAATATAATTCCAGAAAATCAGAGATAATGAAAATGATTATTGTATTTCAAAGATAATTACACAAATGTTAATTTTAATACTTTGATAAAAATATAAATTAAAACATTCTTAAAGAGGAAATAAAATCAATTGAATAGAACATTAAAAGACATGATTTATTTCATAATAAATTGAATACAGAAATGTTTGATTTCTATAACGCTAGAAATCAAGGCGAGAATATGTAAAAACACTTTTTGTTGTTTCACCGATCCTTCTCCCAAGGACCGGTTGGCTATAGCCTATCTTTCCCCAGATAAGGCCTCTAGCCAACCCCTAGATCTACCCTCGACCTAGTCGCCACGCACAAGGTGGCGAATTACTCCCTAAGCCACACAAGGACCTAGTCGCCAACAACTACGGCGAATTTACCCATGGAATCCTTCCAGGAATCCGACGTTCTCCCCGAACGATTTCTCCACACCAAAATACTAAAGGAAAAAGAAAAAGATTACAAGATAAGTAAAGAGAAAACTCCCCAAGAAATTCTGAAGGTGAAGATGAAGTCGATGTAGATGTTGACGTTCTTGAAACGATCGTCCTTCGTATGGGATATGCGTTGTAGACCTTCTCCTTCAAAATCCTCTTTAGATCTTCATGTTAGCCCAAGGGAGATCTCTTAATTGTTGTAGATGACCCTCTCTCAAAAGTATCAGAATTCTGGAATCATCTCACATAGAATGAGAAGGGATGTACTTTAAATAGCCACAGGAGCAAACGCATGGCGTTAAGAGTTAACGCCGACGTTAGTGATCGTGCACTGTCGTGGCTGAAATCGCACAACCATCAAGATCGTGGCAGTTTGTGGATTCAATGCGGGCGTTAAGAGTCAATGCTGGCATTGAGTTTTGTTCCCCTTCAAAATTCGTCAAACTGCATTAAATTCGTCGAACGCAAGTAGCTCAGTTCGTCGAACTCCAATTCATTGAGCGGCCTTCTCATTTCGTCGAACGACATTTTCGTCGAATGCAGTTTCGTCAAATGGTTAGCGCCCAGCGTTAAGACCTAACGCCTGGCATTATCTCTGGCTTCTCAACGGATTCAGTCTCGATGTCATTTCTTCTCGACTGATTCCTTCTCAACAGAAGTTAACGCGGGGCGTTAACAACTAATGTGGGGCGTTAGCTCTCTTTCCAGAGAGTCATCTCCACTCAGTATACTACTCATAGGGATGTGTAGCTATAGTGCCTGTACAACCTGCATACTATAAACACACAAAATACAAGATCAAACACAGCACGATATTTGTTATTCTCAACCAAGAGATGCGGAACATAGGCTCCAACACCATCAACCTTGGGCACAAGATCCCAAGTCTCATTCTTCATGAGGGCACTCATCTCCTCATTCATGGCATCTTCCTACTCCTTGACTCCAATGGCATTTTCAAAGCATGATGACTCTTTCTCATCCAAGGAGCCAACAAATAAATATGAGATGAGGCTCATTAGATTTCCCTCTGTATACCGAGCAGGTGGAATAATAGTCCTCTTGGACCTCCTCAGAGATTTACTTTGATCCACCTCTTCAGCTACCTATTCTGAACCAGCTCTCCTTTCAGGCATACTTGGAGCATTGCTCCCCCCGCTTGAAGTAGAGCTTGAAGTAACTAGAGTACTTGGAGAAACATGCAATTCCACCAGAACCTCCTTAGTAGCTTCTTCAAGTCCACCATCCAACCTGCATTCTTGTACCTCAAAAGAAGAGCTAACCTGGTACGATGTCAATTCATCAAATACCACATCCCTTAAGACCACATCTCTCTATGTCTCTGAATTCATGCATCTCCAACCCTTCTTCGGGTCATCATAACCGACGAAGACTAGCTACCTTACTTTTTCATCTAGCTTCGTTCTAAGGGCATTAGGAACATGCACATTGCAGGTAGATCCGAACACTCAAAGGTGTTCCACCGTAGGCTTTATCTTGAACATCAACTCATGAGGGGTCTTCATGTTGATTGGACTAAGAGGCATCTGATTGATGACATAAGTTGCACAAGACATTCCCTCTGCCCAGAAGGACTTTGGAATACTTTTGACATGAAGACAACATTTGCAGGTCTCCATCATATGACGGATCTTCCGCTCTACAACTTCATTCTGTTGTGGAGTGTGAGCACAAGAGAGCTCTCTCCGGATGCCATGCTTCCTGCAGAAGTTATAGAACGTATTTGAGGTGAACTCCCCTCCATTGTCGGTTCTAAACTTCTTGATCCGCAGGTTAAGCCGACCTTCCACTAGCTCCTTGAACTCCACAAACTTCCCAAACGCCTCAGACTTCTCCTTCATAAAGTATACCCAAGTATACCTAGTGAAGTCATCAATCAAGACCAGCATATACATGCTGCCTCCAAGACTGGCAGTTGCGGTAGGTCCAAACAGATCACCATGAATACACTCCAATGGTGCTTTGCATCTGCTTTGTGATTTGTCGAATGGAAGGTGATGATCCTTACCATATTGATAACCTACACAAATGTGACTTTCACGGAAAGATGACAGACTAGGCAAGCCTCTCGCAAGGCCTCTTCCCGCCATAGCTTTCAGCTTATCCATCCCAACATGCCCAAGTCTTTCCTGCCAGATAGCAGCGCTATCATTTGTCCTCATCTTATCAACATAAGAATTGAAAGTCCTCTGGTATCAGTGGAAAGTCCTCTGATAACAATTGAAAGTGAGGTTAGATCTTAGATTTACTCTAGAGGGGGGGGGGGGGGGGGACGTGAATAGAGTATTAAAACGTTTTTCACTTATTTTTATAGCGGAATTAAAATAGTGATACTTAGATGTGCATTGAGTGAGTTATAAAAACAAACACAAAGAGAGCACACAACACAATACAAAAAAATAAACAAGAACACAGAGGACACAAGGATTTTATAGTAGTTCCACAATAAACTTGGGTACGTCTACTGACAAGTTCCTATCACCAAGAAACTGACAAGTTCCTGATGTGTTTTTCCTGTCTACTCTACATCCAGCATAATCAGAATCTGAGAATCCAGTTAATTCAAATTTTGAAGCTGTTGGATACCAGAGTCCTAGATTTGGACAACCCTTTATATATCTCAAAATTCTTTTTAATAAAATAAGGTGAGATTCTTTGGAGTTAACTTGGAACCTAACACAAATACAGGTAGCAAACAATATATCAGGCCTACTTGCTGTTAAATAAAGTAATGAGCCAACAATTACTCTATATACTTTCTAATCAACAGGTTCCCTGATTCATCATTGTCAATAACAGCATTGGAGGGCATGGGTGTTTTCATGGTGGAAGCATCAGACATACCAAACCTTTTCACTAATTCCTTAGCATACTTGGATTGTGATATGAATATGTCATTTGGAGTTTGCTTCACTTGAAGACCAAGGAAGTATTATAACTCACCCATACTACTCATTTCAAATTTAGATTGCATTAGGTTAGAGAACCTTTTGCATAGATTTGAATCAGTAGAGCCAAATATGATATCATCTACATATATTTGAACTAGTAAAGTTTGATTTTTATGTATCCTGAAAAATAGGGTTTTATCAACTACGCCTCTACAGAAATTCTTCTCCAAAAGAAAATTAGCTAAGGTCTTATACCATGCTCTGGGAGTTTGCTTGAGACCATAGAGAGCTTTATTAAGCTTAAATACATAAGAGGAGTGAGTTGGAGAGATGAAACCTAGTGGTTGTTCCACATTGACTTCTTCTTTGATGTCTCCATTCAAGAATGCACTCTTCACATCCATCTGCTATACCTTGAATTTCTTGAATGCAACAAAGTCAGAAAAATCCTGATATCTTCAAGTCTTGCAACATGAGCAAAGGTCTGATCATAGTCAATTCCTTCTTCCTGTGAATATCCTTGGGCTACCAATCTTGCTTTGTTTCTGACTATGTTGCCTTGATCATCTAGCTTGTTCCTAAAGACCCACTTGGTGCCAATGACTGGATGGCCTTTTGGTCTTGGAACCAAATCCCATACCTTGTTCCTTTCAAATTGATTGAGCTCCTCTTGCATTGCAAGAATCCAATTTGGATCTTGTTTTGCATCTTTTATGGATTGAGGTTCAATCTGGGATAAGAAACAAGTGTGCATCTAATTTTGGTGTAGTTGATGCCTTGTTTGAACTCCTGCTGAAATATCTCCAATGATTTGGCATATTGGATGATCTCTAACTGTGATGTGATCAACAGTTGGAGTTGGTTCAGCAATGGTTTCCACTTGAGGGATATGATCAGATGTCACTTGATTTGTATTGTTAGCAAGATCTGGATTATCCTCTTCTTCACTGTCTTCAATTATTTCATTTGATGGAAGGAGAGAATCTTCTTTCTGTAGATCTAGTCCATTGAGCTCTTCACATAGAGCTGGTACCTGCAAAATATTTTTGGTAGAGGTGTTGTTCCTCTCCTCAATTAACATGTTAGTTTCATCAAAAGATACATGTATGGACTCTTCTATCTTAAGATTAGATTTGTTGTAAACTCCATATGCTTTACTAGAAAGAGAATATCCAAGGAATATGCCTTCAACAGCTTTTGCTTCAAACTTCCTTAGATACTTCTTGTCATTGTTATGCATATATCATTTACATCCAAATATCTTAAAAGAGTTAACCTTAGGCTTTTTATTCTTGAGTAATTCATAGGGAGTTTTACCCTTAAGCTTATTTATCAGGATTCTGTTCAACACATAATTAGCTGTGTTCACTGCCTCTACCCAAAAAGAGAGTGGCAAGTTTGCATCAGCAAGCAATGTAGTTGCTAATTCAATTAGGGTTCTATTTTTCCTTTCAGCTACCCCATTTTGTTGAGGAGTTCTAGGAGAAGAGAAACATTGCATGATCCCTTCTTTTCCACAGAATTCTCTCATCAGAAGAGATTCAAACTCAGTGCCATGATCACTTCTGATCAATGCAACTATAGTAGAGTACTCAATCTTGATGGACCCGAGAAAGTCTGTCAGAACTAGAGTAGAGTACTCAATCTGGCATTCACTGTGCTTGTGATGTCCATCCGTTTGACGCTTCTCCCATTTAGGGACTCTTCAAATTTCTTAGCCTCAGATAACTTGTTCTCAATGAGAGCAATGTGTTCTCTGGAGGCAGCCAAATCTTTCTTAAGATTAGCATTTTCTTCACTAAGTTGGTTCATTTCAGCCAACTGATTTCTGAGTGAAATTATCTCTTTCTCAGATTTGATTAAATCTAAGCAAAGAACTTTGAATTCATCTTTGAATTCAATTGAATTAAAATCAAAATTTGAGATTACCTGATCACTGTCAGCTTCAGATTCTGATTCTTCTGAATTATGTCCTGAGGCATTGATAGCCATCATGCAGAAGTTTCTTTCTTCTTCATTATCTTCATCATCAGAAGAGTTGGATGAAGATGCAAGTTCTAACTCACTGCTTGAGTCATAGATTGCCATCAAATATTGGTCCTTGTCATTTGATTTTTCTTCATCTTCAGATGAGCTGGATGAAGACTCTGATTCTGTTTCACTCCAAGTTTCAGCTACAAATCCTCTACCCTTATGCTTGTGTTTGTGGGAGGAAGACTTTCTGGAGTGCCTTTTCTCTTCTTTCTCTTTTCTCTTCTTCTTCTTTTGGTTCTTTGGACACTCAGGCAGAATGTGTCCAGGTTTCCTGCAGCCAAAATAGATAATTTCTTTAGAACTTGATTTGTCATACCTTGGCTTTTCTCTAGATCTTGCATCCTTCTTTCTAAAATCTTTTCTAGCCATCTTATAGAATCTCTTGGCTAGTCAGCTCATAAACTCCACTTCTCCTAGAGATTTATCTTCTTCTTCTGTAGCTTGGAATGTTATGCTTCTCTCCTTCTTGGATGCTAGAGATGAGGTAGATTGTTCAGCTTCTATGGATTTGATAAGCTGCTCATATGATTTGAGTTTGCCTAACAAGCTCTCAGTGGAGATCTCATTAAGGCTTCTGGATTCCTTGAATGGCCAGATCCTAGAGTCCTATGTGTTGGGGAAGCACATAAGGATCTTATCATTGACCTCAGTGATGGAGATCACTTTGTCCAAGATCTTCAACTCATTGATTATGAGGCTGAGCCTGTTGTACATATAAGCTACTGTTTCATTTTCTCCTTTCTTGAAATTTTCATATTGGGAGATTAGGTGAGATCTTCTATCTTTTCTTTCATCTGCTGATCCTTCAACCATGTTGTTGAGTGACATCCAGATTTCCCTTGCTGAAGTGCATTCCACAACTCTTTGGAAAATGTCATCTGACATTATTTGTGCCAATATGTTCATAGCTTTGGCATCAGCACTTCTCTGTTTCTTCTGTGCATCTGTCCACTCAGGAGGTGGAACATCATTATTTGTTGTGGTGGTTTCAGCACTTGTTGTTGTTGTAGGTGTAGGAGGTCCTGTCAAAATAACATTAAAAATATCCCCATCAATAGAATTCATGTACAATCTGATCCTTGCCTTCCATAGTGCAAACTTACTTATATTGCACATATGAGGTCTTGTGCTTGAATATTCTTTGTTCTGTGCCATGAGTTTTTAAGAAAAAGAAAACTCTAAAATAAATTTAAGATCTAATTGATCTTTTGATTCAGGTGTTATCCTGTAAAGAATTAACCAACCTCTGATACCAATTAAAAGTCCTCTGGTAACAGTGGAAAGTCCTCTGATACCAATTGAAACTGAGGTTAGATCTTAGATTTACTCTAGAGGGGGGGGGGGGGGGGGGGGGGGTGTAACGCCCCAGGTTTTTCTCATAATTAGTCCTAAGATGGGTTATGGTAATATCGATGGTTTAAATATTAAAGTGCCATCGCGTGGCGTTAGTGCGGAGGACATCACCGTTTCTTGATCGTCGTCGTCCGATGAGTTCGATGTTAGGTTATTGCATGTGTGCGTATAGGCAATTTCTTTTTTTATCAATTATAAAGAAAAAATGCGTATATATATAAAAATGGGTATATGTAGATATATATGTATATATGTATATATATCTATATATCTATATATATATATCTATATCTATATATATACATATACATTGGTATTTTGGGCTTAAGCTTTCATTCCTCCTCTTTTCCTTCTCCTTCCTGATGCCCTCTGCTGCCGAGTGCGACTAAAAGGCGATATTAGGGTTCCAGCCTTGGGATCGCCGGCGGCGGCGATTTGGAGGTCGCCGGAGCTTGGGTTCTTCGCCAGGTTTGAGGATCGAAGGGCTATTGTCGAGCTATCCTCAGTTTGGGAGGTGTTGCAGCCTTGGACCTTGGTTAAGGTAAGAAAACTCTTCCCCTACTTCCTCACCATCTCCTTTCTGTATTTTCCTTCTTGATTAGTAGCATTCTCTTGGTTGTTGGCAGGCTCTTCATATCTTCTTGTGGCTGCCTCTCTTTATCTTGGTTAGTGAAGATTTTGTTTGTTTTGAGGGTTTTTGCTTTCGGTTGGGGGCTGTTATGCACGATCCCAGGCATGATTTATATTGAGCTTGCTGCACTTTGAACTGTCAGAATTTTTGCCTTGTGAGGCTGTTGTTGATATCTTTTTCAGGGGGGGGGGGGGGGGGGGGGGGGGTTGCCTCACTCGTATTCTAGTTGGGAACTGCTTTCTTTTTTTTTGTCTAAATCGGGTTGCTGCTTTAGATTTCTTTTACTTTGGGGGCTGCTAGGTTATCTGTTTGGGGCTGCCTCCTTGCTCTTGAATATGGGGGCTGCTCCTTGTTGATTTGGGGCTGCTCTTGATTCCTATGCATTCTGTTTAGGGTGCTGCCCTTTTCTGTGCTAATTGAATGGGGGGCTGCTGTTTTCTTTTGTTTTGACTTTCCTGATCAATATGGGGGCTGCTCCTCTCATAATTGCCTAATGCGGGCTGCTGTTTACTTTTGTTTTGATTTTCTTTTGATCTTTGTTGGGGGCTGCTGTACGTTGATGATTCCAATTGTTATGCTTTCTATGGGGACTGCTGTATTATGCTTTATATGGGGCTGCTGTATTATGCTTTATGTGGGGCTGCTGTCTTAAGCTTTATATGGGGCTGCCCCTTGAATTGTTTTATTTTGGGGGGGTTGTTGTTGGAACTGTTGGCCTTGTTTTCTTTTCATGGAGGCTTCTCCTTGAGTTCGTCTATTAAGGGGCTGCTTTTTTGGAGCTGTCAGTTTTGGACTTATTTTTGTTTGGGGGCTCCTTTCCATGTTGAATTGGGGGTTCTGTTATGCTTTTATTTGGGGGGCTCCTTTCCATGTTGAATTGGGGGTGTTGTTATGCTTTTGGTTGGAGGCTCCTTTCCTTGTTGATTTGGGGGTGCTGCTATGCTTTTCCTAAGGGGCTGCTTCGCTTCACTCTTATTGGGTTTCATTACTTGCAAAATAATTCTGCGCTCTTCGATTACAAGTAGCTAGAAATGGTCAATATTATGGCGGATCTATTTGCTAACTCCTCGGAACACTTAATTGGTCCTGTTTTATTATATGCTAGCTGCTATGGTTGGGTGAATCCTTCTATCCCTCTTTTATATGCTAGCTGCTATATGTTTAGCTTTGTTCCGATCCTGGGCTAACCTTTTATGGTTTATTCTGGTTGATTTTGTTCCGGATCATGTTTTACTTGGCTACTTCTGCATATTTACTTGGCTAAATATTGATGGACTTGTTTGCACTAGAATGATGGATATAGGGAACGATGGGGTCCCCCATCATGGTTCTGTTAATAGTGGTTGGTAGGGCGATGAGACCACCACCACGACGCCTTTTTTTATTTTGGGGTGAACATCCCCTTTATGTGCGTGGTTAGTGACATTGTTTGGGTCCTCCACCACTGGTTCGTTTTGAACATCCCCTTTATGTGAGTGGTTAGTGACATTGTTTGGGTCCGCCACCACTGGTCCATTTTTGCATTATATGCCAAATTTAGTCATGCTCTTGCTTATCGGGCTGGTTCTATGCGGGATCTTCTTAACCTTCTATTACTGAAATCTTTATATAAGCGTATATATATATAGTTATATATATATGTGTATATGTATACATATATATATGTATTTATATACCCCTTTCAGCTTGGATATGTCACTTGTTACTTCTCCTGCTCTTACTTTTAGCTATGCTGTTTTCTTGCACCCTTTGGGCTGAGGCATTCTTTTCTTATGGATGCCTCAGATTCAGGTTTGTAGCTGCCGCCGGAGTTTGAGCGGGGTCGATCAGTTCCCTGTCGAGGCCTTCCTCTCTTGTAGGTAAGGATTCCGTTTCTCTTGTAGTAGCGTTTCTTTTGGCTGTTGACTCTTTTCCTGCGGGTTCGTGTCAGTTGTTGACGCCCGTATGGCTTTTGTTTGGTTTACTTGCTGCTGCTGCTAGCTTCCTTTACTGCTGCTTAGTTATTTTGTACTCGTACACTCTGGGAAAAGCCTATTTTTGCTGAATTTTAATGCAGTTCCTTTAGCAGATAAAAATTTGTTCTTTTAACTGTTTGTCGCATTTATTATTAAGTATCACCTATTTGCAAAGCGTAAAACAGAATATAATGATACTTCTTTATTATATACTAAATTTAGACCGGCGATCGCCCTGGAGACGTCTCTGGTCTTCAGCGCCGTTAGGGATAAAATGAACTTATTTTCTTCCGTTGTGTACGCATATTTTTGGTAAAGAGCGGCTATGTAAACCGCAGGGCCGAGGGGCACGGCTTCCTAACCTAATGAAAATAATCTTAAAAGATAATGCTTTTATTAATTCATATCTTTTCTCATAAAAATGTTCATTTGAGTGCTCGCCTAAACGTCTGTAGTTGTCCCCTACAGGACGTGGCATCATGACGCGTGTTTTCCCACTTTACTCTGATATTATAATTTATTTCGGGAAAATACGGGTTGTGACAGTTGGTATCAGAGGGAGGTTAGCCGGGTTGCTGAAAATGGTCTGGTTGACCCGGTTAACCGTCCAGTAAGAATCGTTAATCATTGCATACACTCATCGATGGGTCATCGGTAGATCTTGGCTGAAGCACGAACACTACACTCATAAGCATGAAAGAAGTATACGGGGCATATTATGTAGTATGGGATGCATAATATGTGTCTGTATATGGATCCTCATAGGTGACAACATACGACTGTTATGTAGTATGGGATGCATAACGTAGGTCGCATGCGTGTCCATTAGATTTTCTTTTACGTTGCATGCGATAATATGTAGTATGGGATGCATAAGATCGCATGTGTACGCCGCTCATAGCATGCATTAAGGCCTTTTCTTAGTTTGCATAGCACTGCATGCATAGCATAACATTGCATAAGCACACGTGCCAAGCTAGAGATCTACACGATGACACATGTACACCCATGATTTTGAAGGTAAGATTTTAAAGTTTATTTGCATACGGGAGAGGTGCACGAGAGGTAAAGGATGGTACACCATCCTGAGTATAACGTGATAATATGTATTTACTTTTCCCAGAGAAAAAGCAGTTGTAAAAGCAAGTATTTGTACGTCTTCCCTTCCTAGAGGTTTGAGTCCAGTCTTAGCAGGCTGTTTGTATCAGGTTCTTCCTCGTTCTCGTTGTAGTCCAATCTTTCTGTGGTAATTTAGTCGCTATATCAGCGTTCTATCTTTGTTATGTCATGTGTATGTACTGCTTTGTTAGGCGAGTTTAAGGTTCGAGATTGTTGGGCGCACGTTCTGTTTGACTCTGGTGCCACTCACTATTTTGTGGCCAAGAAGTTGTTGATCAGTATCGCTGGGCTTTGGAGCGAGCTGACGATTCGTTTTGTGTCAAATACCCGTCCGGTGATTCAGTGGTGTCAGATCTGTGCGTGAGGCAGTGTCCGATTGTTTTGGATGGATTTTTGGGCTATGCAGACTTGAAGGTGATCGATTTGGAGGATTTTGACGTGATTCTGGGCATGGATTGTCTAGCCCGATACGACGCTGTGATCTAATGCAGGGCTAAGCGTCTGGATTTTCTGATGGATGATGGCCAGCCCAGGAGCGTGTTCGGTTTCCCGCGTCAGACTTCCTCCGTCATGTCGGTAGTCTGTGCCCAAGCGTTGGCCGAGTTTGATGGTCGGGCCTGCGTTGTTTCCGTTTTGCTTGCGGCTTGTGCATCGACGCATTGCATTGAGGACATTCCTGTGGTGCGGGAGTTCCCGGATGTTTTTCCCGAAAACCTTCCTGGTCTCCCTCCTGAGTGAGAAATAGAGTTATGGTAGATTTGGAGTCTGGGACTCGCCCTATTGCAAAGGCACCTTACCGTATGGCACCGCGGGAGTTGGAGGAGTTGCGCACTCAGTTGGATGAGCTTCTACAGCTTGGTTTTATTAGGCCGAGTTCGTCGCCTTGGGGTGCGCCAGTTCTGTTCGTAAAGAAGAAGGATGGATCGATGAGGCTTTGCATCGATTGCAGAGAGTTGAACAAGGTCACGATCAAAAATAGGTATCCGTTGCCGCGGATTGATGATTTGTTCGACCAGTTGTAGGGTAGCAGTGTGTTCTCGAAGATTGACCTTCGGTCCGGCTACCATCAGTTGAGGATTCGTGACTTAGACGTTCCGCGAACTGCTTTCCGGTCGCGTTACGGACATTTTGAGTTCCTGGTGATGTCCTTTGGGCTGACGAATGCGCCCTCTGCTTTCATGGATCTGATGAACAGGGTATTCCGGGATTTTCTGGACCAGTTCGTGGTGGTTTTTATTGATGATGTGCTGGTCTATTCTTCGAGTGAGGAGGAGCATGCTCGGCATCTGCGATTGGTGATGTCTACCTTGAGGGCACACAAGCTGTATGCCAAGCTGAGCAAATGCGAGTTTTGGCTTTCGCAAGTCCCTTTTTTGGGTCACGTGGTGAGCAAGGGTGGCATCTCTGTGGACCCAGCGAAGGTCGCTGCTGTTTTGGACTGGAAGAGGCCATCGTCGCCGAAGGAGATCCGAAGTTTCTTGGGTTTAGCAGGCTATTACCGGAGGTTTGTGGAAGGTTTCTCAGGCATTTCCGTGCCTCTGACTAGGTTGACGCGGAAGGAAGCGGCTTTCGATTGGAGCGAGCAGTGCGAGGAGGCCTTTCAGGAGCTAAAGAGAAGGATGTGTTCCACTCCGGTTTTGGCTCTCCCGGTTGAGGGAATGGAGTTTCAGGTCTACGTAGACGCTTTGCTGATAGGCCTTGTTTGCGTCCTCATGCAGGAGGGCAAGGTCATTGCGTATGGGTCGAGGCAGCTAAAGGTGCATGAGCGGAACTACCCGACGCATGATTTGGAGTTTGCTGCGGTGATTTATGCTCTGAAGCTGTGGAGGCATCTCTTGTATGGGGTGGTGTGCAAGATCTACTCAGATCACAAGAGCCTGATTTACGTGTTTTCTCAGCGAGAGCTGAACCAGCGCCAGCGTCGGCGGATGGAGTACGTGGCCGACTATAATGTAGAGATTCTCTATCACCCCAACAAGGCAAGCGTAGTGGCGGATGCCCTGAGCAGGAAGTCAGTTTCTGTTTTTTTGGACTCTCTGTGCAGTCCCTGATGGAGGAGTTCTTTTGATGAGTATCGCGGTGAAGCCCAGTGGTGGTCCGTCTTGTATGGAGGTTGAAGAGCCGTCCTGGATTGCTTTGACGAAGTTGCACCAGAAGGATGATCTGGATTTGCAGTACCTCTGGGGCAGAGCTGAGAGAGGTGAGTTGCCGGATTTCTCGATTGATGTTGTGGGTACCTTGAGTTACCAGGGTAGGCTTTGCATACCCGTTGTGGAGGAGATTCGAGCGAAGATTTGCGAGGAGGCTCACGACTCCAGCCTATCTTATCATCCTGGCTCTACGAAGATGTATCGCTCTATGAAGCAGATCGTGTGGTGGCCAGGCATGAAGGGTTATATTGCGAGGTTCGTAGCGCAGTGTTACACTTGTCAGCGCGTCAAGGCGGATCATAGGAGACCCGGGGGCAAGTTGACGCCGTTGGATATTCCCTTGTGGAAGTGGGAGAGCATCTCCATGGATTCTATTTCTGGCTTACCTAGATCCCCTCGGGGCATGATGCGGTGTGGGTCACGTGGACAGGTTGACCAAGTGTGCTCATTTCGTGTCGTACAAGACTGGTTATTCGATGGAGAAGATTGCGTCTCTGTATGTGCAGGAGGTCATTAGACTGCATGGAGTGCCCGCGAGCATAGTGTCTGATCGTGATTCCAGATACACTTTCCATTTTTGGCAGAGTCTGCAAGGGGCTTTGGGCACCGATCTCAGGTATTCTACAGCTTATCATCCGCAGATGAATGGGCAGACAGAGAGGGTAAATCAGATCGTGGAGGATATGATCCAGTGTTATATTTTGGAGCATGGAGGAGCTTGGGATGAACGTCTTGGGCTTATGGAGTTTGCGTACAATAACAGCTATCAGGAGAGCTTGCAGATGGCTCCGTTTGAGGCGTTGTATGGGAGTCGATGTCGGACTTCCCTGTTTTGGGCTGAAGTGGGCGAGAAGCCAGTCTTGGGTCCTGAGGCTTTGGAAGAGATGAGCGTTGCTGTGACGCAGATCTGTGAGAAGCTCCGGGTAGCTCAGGAGCGCTATGAGAAGTACGCCAATCGGCGTAGGAGTGATTTGGAGTTTGAGCGGGGTCGATCAGTTCTCTATCGAGGCCTTCCTCTCTTGTAGGTAAGGATTCAGTTTCTCTTGTAGTAGCGTTTCTTTTGGCTGTTGACTATTTTCCTGCTGGTTCGTGTCAGTTGTTGACGCCCGTATGGCTTTTGTTTGGTTTACTTGCTGCTGCTGCTGCTAGCTTCCTTTACTGCTGCTTAGTTATTTTGTACTCGTACACTCTAGGAAAAGCCTATTTTTGCTGAATTTTAATGCAGTTCTTTTAGCAGATAAAAATTTGTTCTTTTAACTGTTTGTCGCATTTATTATTAAGTATCACCTATTTGCAAAGCGTAAAACAGAATATAATGATACTTCTTTATTATATACTAAATTTAGACCGGCGATCGCCCTGGAGACGTCTCTGGTCTTCAGCGCCGTTAGGGATAAAATGAACTTATTTTCTTCCGTTGTGTACGCATATTTTTGGTAAAGAGCGGCTATGTAAACCGCAGGGCCGAGGGGCACGGCTTCCTAACCTAATGAAAATAATCTTAAAAGATAATGCTTTTATTAATTCATATCTTTTCTCGTAAAAATGTTCGTTTGAGTGCTCGCCTGAACGTCTGTAGTTGTCCCCTACAGGACGTGGCATCATGACGCGTGTTTTCCCCCTTTACTCTGATATTATAATTTATTTCGGGAAAATACGGGTTGTGACAGTTGGTATCAGAGGGAGGTTTCGATCCTAGGACCTGTGGGTTATGGACCACATGCTGGACCCCAGGTTTCGATCCTAGGACCTGTGGGTTTCGATGCTAGGACCTGTGGGTTATGGGCCACAGGGACATGGTGTTCCTAAGGGTGTCCCCGATGGCAGGTGTTAAGAGATTTGGGAAGAGCCACAAGCTGGACCCCAGGTATGTAGGCCCATTCGAGATCGTCGAACGCATCGGGGCTTCTGCTTACAGATTGGTGTTACCTGCCTCCTTCCCCGGTGTGCACGACATTTTCCATGTGAGCCAGTTGCGGAAGTGCATCCGCAGCGATCGCCATGTGCTGGATTCCGTGCTAGTGCTGCAACCCAATTTATCGTTTGTAGAGCAGCCTGTTCGCATTTTGGAAAGGCAGGATCGAGTGTTGAGGAGGAAGACCATCCCTATGGTGAAAGTCACCTGGGATAATTAGGATGTTCGGGGTGCGACCTGGGAGCTAGAGTCAGCAATGAAGGAGTCTTAACCTCATCTTTTCAGCTAGTGCCCTGGTGAGTTTCGTCTCCTATGCTTTTCCTTATTTGGTTTTGTTGTTGCAAAGTTTCAGGGCGAAACTTTTTGTTAGGAGGGGTGGCTGTAACGCCCCAGGTTTTTCTCATAATTAGTCCTAAGATGGGTTATGGTAATATCGATGGTTTAAATATTAAAGTGCCGTCGCGTGGCGTTAGTGCGGAGGACGTCACCGTTTCTTGATCGTCGCCGTCCGGTGAGTTCGATGTTAGGTTATTGCGTGTGTGCGTATAGGCAATTTCTTTTTTTATCAATTATAAAGAAAAATGCGTATATATATAAAAATGGGTATATGTAGATATATATGTATATATGTATATATATGTATATATATGTATATATATCTATATATATAAACATATACATTGGTATTTTGGGCTTAAGCTTTCATTCCTCCTCTTTTCCTTCCCCTTCCCGATGCCCTCTGCTGCCGAGTGCGAATAAAAGGCGATATTAGGGTTCCGGCCTTGGGATCGTCGGCGGCGGCGATTTTGAGGTCGCCGGAGCTTGGGTTCTTCGCCAGGTTTGAGGATCGAAGGGCTATTGTCGAGCTATCCTCGGTTTGGGAGGTGTTGCGGCCTTGGACCTTGGTTAAGGCAAGAAAACTCTTCCCCTACTTCCTCTCCATCTCCTTTCTGTATTTTCCTTCTTGATTAGTAGCATTCTCTTGGTTGTTGGCAAGGCTCTTCATATCTTCTTGTGGCTGCCTCTCTTTATCTTGGTTAGTGAAGATTTTGTTTGTTTTGAGGGTTTTTGCTTTCGGTTGGGGGCTGTTATGCATGATCCCAGGCAGGATTTATATTGAGCTTGCTGCATTTTGAACTGTCAGAATTTTTTCCTTGTGAGGCTGTTGTTGATATCTTTTTCATGGGGGGGTTGCCTCACTCGTATTCTAGTTAGAACTGCTTTCATTTTTTTTTGTCTAAACCGGGCTGCTGCTTTAGAATTTCTTTTACTTTGGGGGCTGCTGGGTTATCTGTTTGGGGCTGCCTCCTTGCTCTTGAATTGGGGGGCTGCTATTTTCTTTTTTTTTTACTTTCCTGATCAATATGGGGGCTGCTCCTCTCATAATTGCCTAATGGGGGCTGCTGTTTACTTTCGTTTTGATTTTCTTTTGATCTTTGTTGGGGGCTGCTGTACGCTGATGATTCCAATTGTTATGCTTTCTATGGGGACTGCTGTCTTATGCTTTATATGGGGCTACTGTATTATGCTTTATGTGGGGCTGCTGTCTTAAGCTTTATATGGGGCTGCCCCTTGAATTGTTTTATTTTGGGGGGGTTGCTGTTGGAACTGTTGGCCTAGTTTTCTTTTCCTGGAGGCTTCTCCTTGAGTTCGTCTATTAAGGGGCTGCTTTTTGGGAGCTGTCGTTTTTGGATTTGTTTTTGTTTGGGGGCTCCTTTCCATGTTGAATTGGGGGTGCTGTTATGCTTTTATTTGGGGGGGGGGGGGCTCCTTTCCATGTTGAATTGGGGGTGCTGTTATGCTTTTGTTTGGAGGCTTCTTTCCTTGTTGATTTGGGGGTGCTGCTATGCTTTTCCTAAGGGGCTGCTTCGCTTCACTCTTGTTGGGTTTCATTACTTGTAAAATAATTCTGCGCTCTTCGATTACAAGTAGCTAGAAATGGTCAATATTATGGTGGATCTATTTGCTAACACCTCGGCACACTTAATTGGTCCTATTTTATTATATGCTAGCTGTTATGGTTGGGTGAATCCTTCTATCCCTCTTTTACATGCTAGCTGCTATATGTTTAGCTTTGTTCCGATCCTGGGCTAATCCTTGATGGTTTATTCTTGTTGATTTTGTTCCGGATCATGTTTTACTTGGCTACTTCTGCATATTTACTTGGCTAAATATTGATGGACTTGTTTGCACTGGAATGATGGATATAGGGAACGATGGGGCCCCCCATCATGGTTCTGTTAATAGTGGTTGGTAGGGCGATGAGACCACCACCACGACGCCTTTTTATTTTTGGGTGAACATCCCCTTTATGTGCGTGGTTAGTGACATTGTTTGGGTCCGCCACCACTGGTTCGTTTTGAACATCCCCTTTGTGTGAGTGGTTAGTGACATTGTTTGGGTCCGCCACCACTGGTCCATTTTTGTATTATATGCCAAGTTTAGTCATGCTCTGGCTTATCGGGCTGGTTCTATGCGGGATCTTCTTAACCTTCTATTACTGAAATCTTTATATAAGCGTATATATATAGTTATATATATATGTGTATATGTATACATATATATATCTATGTATTTATATACCCCTTTCAGCTTGGATATGTCACTTGTTACTTCTCCTGCGCTTTCTTTTAGCTATGCTGTTTTCTTGCACCCTTTGGGCTGAGGCATTCTTTTCTTATGGATGCCTCAGATTCAGGTTTGTAGCTGCCGCCGGAGTTTGAGCGGGGTCGATCAGTTCCCTGTCGAGGCCTTCCTCTCTTGTAGGTAAGGATTCAGTTTCTCTTGTAGTAGCGTTTCTTTTGGCTGTTGACTCTTTTCCTGCGGGTTCGTGTCAGTTGTTGACGCCCGTATGGCTTTTGTTTGGTTTACTTGCTGCTGCTGCTGCTAACTTCCTTTACTGCTGCTTAGTTATTTTGTACTCGTACACTCTGGGAAAAGCCTATTTTTGCTGAATTTTAATGTAGTTCTTTTAGCAGATAAAAATTTGTTCTTTTAACTGTTTGTCGCATTTATTATTAAGTATCACCTATTTGCAAAGCGTAAAATAGAATATAATGATACTTCTTTATTATATACTAAATTTAGATCGGCGATCGCCCTGGAGACCTCTCTGGTCTTCAGCGCCGTTAGGGATAAAATGAACTTATTTTCTTCCATTGTGTACGCATATTTTTGGTAAAGAGCGGCTATGTAAACCGCAGGGCCGAGGGGCATGGCTTCCTAACCTAATGAAAATAATCTTAAAAGATAATGCTTTTATTAATTCATATCTTTTCTCGTAAAAATGTTCGTTTGAGTGCTCGCCTAAACGTCTGTAGTTGTCCCCTACAGGATGTGGCATCATGACGCGTGTTTTCCCCCTTTACTCTGATATTATAATTTATTTCGGGAAAATACGGGTTGTGACAGGTGGTGAATAGAGTATTAAAAAGTTTTTCACTTATTTTTATAGCAGAATTAAAATAGTGATACTTATATGTGTATTGAGTGAGTTATAAAAACAAACACAAAGAGAGCATACAGCACAATACAGAAAATTAAATAAGAACACAGAGGACACAAGGATTTTATAGTAGTTCCCCAATAAACCTGGGTACGTCTACTCTTCTACCACCCTTGGTAGGATTCCACTAGGTTCTTAATCAGGTGCCCTATCACCAATGGATTTTTGATTAGGTGTCCAAACACCAAGGAGATTTTGATCAGGTGCTCTAACCAAACTACAGGTTTTTGTTCAGGTGCCCTGCCACCAAGGGGTTAACTTTTGAAGGGAGTTATAACCCTGTACAAGAGTGGGATAAAGAGGGTTAAGATGTTCTTCTCTGTCAATAATCTGAGAGAAGACTCTAGTGGAATGTGTTAATGTAAAGCTCCCCCTGTCTGATTGAGATTTATTGACAGTTGAGGATGGAGCTTTCACTTGAAACAGATATCTTCCTTGATAGCTGATGAATCTGAGAGATCAAATGTTTCTCAGATTGTTTGTTGCTCTTGAAGATCTGAAACTTGCAGCAGAAAAACTGAGAGATGATTTGTATTGTTGTTCTCAGAGAATGAGATGTGCTGCTAAAGAAGATGAAGATCTGAAAGCTTTTTTTGTATTTTTCTTTCTTCTGTATTTCTCTGGACAGCTTTCTTTTTCTTTTTCTTTTTGTCTTGTTGTTCTGTAATAATGATGTAACTTTTTCTTCTTCTTTTTCTTTTTCCCTTAAAGAAAATCTCCGACAGATTTGAAATTCAAATCCCTTAAATTAAGGAATAAAATAATCTGGAGGATTATTTCTTGGAACTGCAAGCAAGACTTTAATTCCTTTTCCTTTTTAATTTAATGTATCCTTTTCTGCCAAACGGCTATTTTCTCGGGAAGAGAATGGAAAGGAATAAAATAAAAAGGAAAGATAATATCCTTGACTTATCTGGAATAAATAAAGCCGTTATTGATAAATCTGAGTTCAGAGAATAATATAACTGATCTTCTAAAATAAATTTGCTGAAGAGAATTTTCGTCGATCTTGAACATCTTTTTACTTATTCTTCGAGCGCAGAGCTGAGTTCGTCGAACGATGATACTGTGATGTTCGTCGAACGCTGAGACTGAAGTTCATCAACCGCTGAGATGAGCTTTCGTCGACCGCTGAGAGCACATCCTCGCCAGAATAGAGAACCGCTGAGAGCTGAGTTCGTCTTCTTCTTGTCCCAACTCTTCTTCTTTCCAGAATAGAGAACCTCACTTTCTCCCCCAGAGACCGACATCCTCGCCATCTGCATAGCCAAACTCTCTTGCAAAGCAAGCAAGTTTTCCAGCTCCAGCAACGATGGATGATTGGCCCAGCCTTAAACAGGAGTAACAAAGGCCACATACTCCCTCCGCAAGCCGCGGATTATGTTCCTCTTCAGCTTAGCTTCTGATATAGGCTCATCCGGGTCCTATGCCAAAATCTCTGCACAGATGTTCTTCATCTTCAGGAAGAACGTTGATATGGACAAGTCACCTTGAGTTGCCTTAGCCAACTCATTCTCGAAGAACTGTAGCCGAGCTATATTCTTCTTATTGAACAAGCCATCCAAGGCTGTCTAAATCTCAGCAGCTGATCGTCATCCAACGATGTGATCAAACAACTCCGATGAGATAGCTCGCTTGAGAGTAAACTCCGCCTTAGCATTAGTTCTCCTCCAAGCTCTCACCAGATGAGCATTCTCACCAGCAGCAACCACTTCTTGAGTTTCTTCTCCACCAACAACCTCCCAGAGGTCCTCGCCCAAAAGATAGCTCTCCATGCAAGACTTCCACTTCTTAAAGTTAGTCTGTGTCAGGAGCTCAATACCAAGACCTCATGATATTCCTCCTTCCCTTACTATCCAACTGATAACGTGAGCTTCCAAAAATCCAAGCAAGAGAACCGTGGCTGAATCACTGCTCAAACCTCTATCGCTCTGAGACCAAGTTGAGATTCCTCAGATATTATGTTAAAACTTCTGAGAAGCAGAAAATGGGAATAAGGTCGCAGGAACACTTCAACCATACCAAATACGAGAAACTAGAAACAATGAAGGAACAAGAAAAATCATGTATTAACTATCTTCTGTACATTGCGAGGTATACATGGCGAGACATAATTTACCAGTACACCCAATAAGGAGAAAGAAACAAACTACAAGAAGTTGGCGGTTACAAACTGAACCCGCCAAACCGCCCGACTAACAAAGCTGTCCGCGCAAAACCGCCAAGTCGCCAACCCGCAACTCAACACACGGACTACCCATTATTCCAATGATCACTCTGTTTTCCCAATCAAGGCCGCCTGACCACAGTCACCTGGCCTCTTCTAACCGCGAACAAGCTGCTGAAGAACTGAATAGAAAAACAGTCCGGCAAAGGCAAACTGCTTACCCTCCGCGGACTGATCTTTAATTGAAAGCTGAAATGAGTCAGAGAAAATTTCCTTGTCGCTAACCATGACCTCCTGCTTCTACCCGCCGCTAACTGCTACCGACTTATCCGCAACGGTCTCCTCTAATCAAATCAGAACCACAAGCAATCCGCACTTCCTGCGAACACAGCAAAGGCAAAACTCAAACCACGCGAACAGAGAAGTTTTATACGCACATCAACTCACGAGCTTTCACTTATAGTTCTTGTCTACTTTCTTCAAGCCAGGGGTTCCTATTTATAGTATAGGTGAGGAGTTCGGTAACTGTCTACAGTGATAGGATAACCGTCCATATCAACAACAGGTAGCACACAACCTGCGTGCCTTGCTGAGATGACCCTGTCGAACAGTTCGCCGACTCTATGACAAGCTGCACGGACAAACCGCAGAACCTCAACAACACCAACAACAAACTGTTAGCCCGCGAGCAGAGAACCGGTCATAGCTCCAACATCCAGTGATAACTACAGACACTATCCACCCGGTAACTACCAGAGAACAGACCCCAGATAGCCGAAAGATCAAGGCCACCTGTAACTGGCTAACCACCAGTCCACCACGAAAAATAACCCGCGCGGTCTTCTTACCAGACCTCCCGACCTCCGCGGTTTACCAGACCTCCCGGTCTGATGCCCAGACCGCCCGACCTCCACTTACACTTACAAATTTCAACACTTGAGGACTTATCTGGGGAAAGATCGGCTAAAGCCAACCAGTTCTTAATGAGAAGAGTCAGTATAGAAAACAAAAAGAGTATTTCATATTCGGCTTGATTTCTAGCATCATAGAAATCAAATTTTGTAACCAAATTTTATAAATGATAATCATGACTTTTCATGTTAAACAAAATTGATTTTATTTCTGATTACCAGCTCTTTACTTTTGTTTCAATTTACTTATTGGAAAATCACAAAAGTTTTATTAAAATTGTAAAGTTTTCTAAAACCCTTATTCACCCCCTCTAAGGGCGCCTCAAGATCCAACAAGTGGTATCAGAGCTAGGTTATTCCAAAACAACTTCACAATCGGGAATACTGGCACTTCATGATCTCGCATCCACTAGAGGGGATGATTTTTTATTAAATGAAAAATCTTTAGCACCACCTTTATTTATGGGCAAAAATTATAAATGGTGGAAAAAATCAATGAAATTTTTTCTTAAAGCTTTAGATGAAAAAGTTTGGAATATTGCTATTGAAAAGCCACCTAGCATATTAAATAGAAACTAAATGGTTTTAAATGCAAAATCTATAAATAGTCTATTTTGTGCGTTAAATCAAAATATTTTCAAACTTATTTATATTTTACCTACCGCATATGAGATTTGGAATTTTCTTGAAAGAACTTATGATTCTCTTTCTGTAGGTATGAAACAATCACAAGAATCGGAGAATATGTAAGCCTGCACAAGTATTCAAGAAAGATCCTCACACGATGGATCCATGGAAGGCACATCAAGCGAAAGGGATGATGATAAGGCATCAATGGAAGAGGAAGAAGAAAATGTTAAAGGAACCTTATGTTCAAACCATTTCTCATCCAAAAGCACTGTAAGGAAATCAAATTCCCTTGTTGTTTGCAATTATATTTCTACTTTACAATTGTTACAAATTACCAAGCGCAAAATTAAGAAATTGAAAAATGTTAATTGCAAATTGCACTTAGAAAATAAAGGATTAAAAGCAAAAGCGAATGTAGAATCAAATTCTGATTTATCTAGTTTTATTCATGTCTCTTTAGTTGAACATATTACACCTTGTATAGAATTTAATGGATTAAAAAATACAAGAAACTTGAAAAGGAACTTATTTCTGTACAAGAACATAATGAAAAATTGTCTTTAGAAAAATCATCTTTGAAAAGTGATTGTGTTATGTGCCAAAGTTATAAAATTGAAATCAAGGAGATGGATGAAACATTTGAGGAATTAAGAAATAACTATAAAACTCACATTGACTCCATTGTCACCACTCTTAAAAATAGCACAATTGTATATTATAAAGCTAGGCATAATCTTAAGATCAAGAATAGTGAATTAAAAACAAAAATCAACTTGCTTAAGGAAATTAAGAATAAAAATTCACAACACATAAATCCACAACATCAAACAATATCCAAAAGCAAGTTGAATATGAATATGAATATCTTGACTAAGTATAATAATGGGAGTAAGAAACACAAAGTATTTGTAAATTAAAATCCAAATCACTATTATTTACAAAATCATGTTTCTCCCAACTTAAAATTAGAATTACACAAATTTCCTATGAACGATACTTTCAATAATCATTACAATTATAATCTTCAAGATAAAGATAATCACAATGAAAATTTGAAGAATAAGAATAACATTAAACCAAGGTTTGAATGGAGACTCAAAATTAAAGATGAAACATTAACTCCACCTGAAAGGGTTCCTTCGTTCTCATCTCCCCAAAAATCATCTCGCTATATTTGGGTACCCAAAGGAACCATTACACTTGGTTCCCTTTGGATACCTAAATCTCTTATTCATTAGGTATCATCAAATTGCATGAAGTAGAATCTTTTCAAAGTGAAATATACAAATTTCTACTTCATGATATGCTTTAATGTTTTTTTTTGTTTTTCTTATTTTTTAAGCTATCATGTCATGGTCATCTTAAATATTATTGGAAATATTATTTTATCTCATAAAGCTTAATCAGTTTATAAATCAATTTGATCAAAATTCAAAATCATATATTATTTTGGTCACCTATCTATCTTTCTTACATTCACTGCCTATAAATATCTTGTATTATCCATATAAATCTAATTTTAAATTTGTTATGAGATATTTGTCTAGATTAATGAAATCAAGAACTTCAAATTTTCTCCTTCGGAAAATTTTGAGTCTATAAATTTTAAATATTAAGTATGGGTAGTGTTGATACAAAAATTATACCTCCAAAACTCACACTAGAAAAGGATAGGGAAAACTGTGAAGTACAGGTTACTTGAGATGGAAGATGCAGAGGAGAGACCTCTGACGGGAAAAACTATTTTAGGTAATCTCAAGAGAGGTTACAAGATGGAAGTCTAGAACAGGCCAGAGGAAGAGGTAGAAAAGTGACCGAATTCGAGATCGCTTACACATGTTGTAAGCTGGAGCCCCGAAGCCAAAAGCCCCCTTTTGGGTACCCCTACCCCTATATTTATAGGCACGGAGGCTGCCCAAACGGGCAGTTCCAAAATTTACTGGCTGCCCGGGTAAGGGGTGCTAATAGCAAAAAAGAGAAAAAATAGTAGACCGCCCGGTCTAGTGGTCTCAACAATGCCTGACCGCACGGGCCTTAGGCAAAAAAACCAGAATGGGGCCTGGCGATATGGGCGGTCTCCGAAAACTGAGACCGATGGGAAGGGTCACTCTGGATGGAGAGGAGAGGTTGTGGATTCCCGTGCAAACATGATCCCGGTACATTTTCAAGTTTCGCTGGAACTTCAGAAATGTTTGCTTTGACCGCTGAGACCGCGACCGCCATAAATGCGAGGGAAACTATAAGTATGGCTTGAGGGCTCCGGGGTCCAAAAGCTTCTGGAAAGAATTGCGAGCTAGCCTTTTAAGCGGTCACCACTTTTGAGTCCGAGATAAAAACTGAGATGGTGAGCGTTCTGGACCGGATCTCTAAGCGATCTCCTAAGGAGTCTTTGCCAAAAGCGAAGAAGGAGACCGCCAACTCCAAGAAGATGCTAGCAATCAAACCTCCCAGAGAAATGCAAAGGTGGAAATGGCGAAGGAGATTGCCAGCACTTCTGAGAAAAAACCAACTAAACTATTCGGGGACGCAGTCTTGATGGCCTCAAATATTATAGATTTGACGGCCACCTCTTCTGGACCTCCTGGGCTTCAACCTGCAGGCATGTTTATTACTTTTGTCTGTCGAAAATCTAAGGAAGCTCTCAGGCATGCCGCTGAACAGATTGGAGAGACCGCGTCTGCTGAAGTTATCAAAACTAGACTGCAAGAACAGGCGGCCTCAGATGGAAAATTGAGGGAGCGGATCGTTGACAAGCATGAAGCTATGGTTGGAACAAAAATAAAAAAACACAAGTCCTTCTGGCAAAGTTACCAAGAAAGTAAAAAAATGGAGAGAGTAATGTTGTGATTGTTAAAGGGGCGATCTCACTCCCTGAAGATGTGAATCCGTCACTTCCTGCAAAGGCATCTGAGAAGGTGATGAGTCCCATTTATATATATATTTTTGGACTCATTTGGGCTAATATTCTAGTGTTTGCACCACATTTTAAGCACGTTTTCATTCATATGTACTATTCCATGCTAGGTGCACTATTAAGCCCATTTCGGTGTGCAATTGCATTCCTCGTTGTTGGGGGTAAGCAAATTGTGCTCCCCTTCCCTCCTTTTGTGTATTTCTGTGATGGACGTGTATTCCCAGCTAGTATATCTTGTTTGCAGGTGACCTGATCGTCCCGTTTTCCCCAAAAAGTAATTTCTGTGCATATCGCACGGTCGTGCGTTTCCTTGACTCACGGTCTGTGCGGTCGTGCGTTTGTGTCTCGGAAGAAAATGGAGCGTCGGAGTTTACTCGTGCGTTTTAATGCACAGGCGAATTCGCCCGTGCGTGAGTAAAACGCACGGTCGACCTGTATCTTTGTGATCTCAGAGCGTCGGATTTTACCCGTGCATTTGAACGCACAGGCGGCGTTGGTCGTGAGTGAACAAATCGCACGGGCGGCGCAGCGTATTCTACAAGCCATCTTTTATCCGTTAATATCGCACAGTCTGCGCACGATCGTGCGTTCGGCCGTGCGTTGTAACACCCCAGGGCTCAATTGGTGATGAGACTCGGTTGAAGGAGTTCTTATCCAGGAGGTTGCGGGTTTGAGACCTGGCCTCAACAACCTGGCGCTGCTGAGAAACAGGCGCGCAGAGTTGGTTGGGGTGTCACTCGGGTTGCAGCCCTAACACACAGGAAGAGGTTGTGGCCTGCCCTGGGGTGTTACATGCGTGACCAATTTTCAGCCTGTTTCCTATAAAAAGCAGGAATCGAGGCAGTCAACAGAGGATCGGGAGAGGACGACCGGGAGCAATTCGGAGAGCGGGAAATCTCTTCCTTCCCGCTGCCCTTGAGGGTTGAAGGCTTCCCCTTCATCTCCTCCACCATCAAGGCCATTTCCGGTGATTTCCACCTCCATCCTTCCATCCGGGAGCATTAGGAAGCTTCATCCACCATTAGCTCAAGCATTCCTCGCCAAGGAGACCAAGGAAGCGCTGAATATCGTAGGAGCGGTGACAGCCTCCTTCGAGCCAAGCTCACCATCTGAGGGCCGAGTCCGGAGAGAGCCCGACAACCTCTCATTCCGGCCGTGAACCCAAGCCGTGACTTCTTCTTTGTGGTCCTTTCTAACCTTGAATGCTTATACTTCATTTTTGTGTTGTATGAACACGTGTTAAGCTAATCTGAAGGAGTTTTGCTTCCCTTCATATGCACTGATGTTGTGGTGGCATGAATAGCCCCTTTGTTCTTAGTGATTTTCTGTGATTTGTTGTGGGTGAAGCCACTAGCAATTGCTAGTGGTGATGTTTTGAGAAGAGGTGTGTGTGACCCTCAACCGTCATAGTGATTTCCCATCCACGCGCCTTCCGAAGCACGGCATCGCGGCCGTTGCACCCATCTCGCCGTGCAAAGCGGAGTTTTGACCCGCATCTTTCTTCATTCTGCAATAGCGTGGGAAACCAAATCAAACCCCCCCCGTTGTTACTTATTACTCCTTTTAACTGATTTCCTGTTTAGAGCAAATCGTACTACCCAACTTGCAATCGTTGAGAGATCGATACTTGGGTATAACTTCCCATTTTTATTACTTGAGCGACCGGTGCACTGCCGTCGTATCGCATTTCGTGCCTGCTAATTAGCAGTGCCGAAATAGCTCATCAGAAGGTAAGAAGACAAACCGACCTTCATTTTTCCTCTACGGTCTCTCTTTCTTCTGGGGGAGCGGACCCAGAGTTGATTGCTTATCTTGATTGTGATTCTTCTAACTGCCTTGTTCGCCTGATCTCACAGGTGCTCGATCTTTTCGAAACTGAGAACCTTCGAGAGGCCACTAAGGAGCAAAATAAGAAGATCGCAGAAGAGGCGATCAGAAAAAGGACTGAGGCGGAGAAGAAGGAGAGGGAAGAGAAGGAAAAGAAAGAGAAAGAGGATAAAGCGATGCAGATCGCTGCTGATCAGAAGAAAGAGGCGGAAGCGAGGGCAGCACAGGTCACTGCTGAGAAGCTGAAGGAGGACGAGATGAAGGCAGCACAGATCGCTGCTGAGAAGGAAAAGGAAGAGGAGGAAAAAGCTGCACAGATCACTGCTGATAAGAAAAAAGAAGAAGAAAGGTCGATGCAGATCGCCGCGGAAAAAGAAAAGGAGAAGAAAAATAAAAAGAAGAAGAAGAAGAAGGCCATCGAGGAGGAAGGAGGGGAGATAGAAAGAATTTGGCTGATTAAAAAAGAGAAGACCGCGCTGACCAGTGGTCTAAAAATTACCTCTGCCGACCTGGATGCTCAGCTGGACAAAGCAGCGGCAGATCGCACTACAACAGTCATCGCCCTACGAACTGGTAAGGCAGAACAACCATGAGACCACTCAAATTCTTTCCATTACCTGCTCTTCGACCTAGATCTCCAAAAGAGCGGTGTGAGATCATCATCATTGAAACGGATGACACCCTCGTTAGCAATGCAGAGTTAAAAAGAAGGCAAAAGGAAGGAGAGAGGTCGCAGAAGAGGGAATTAAAAAGAATGAACCTTGAGCGATTTAGAGAATCAGACCGCCTGTTGCTGACCGCAGGCCCTGCGGTCACAAAAAATTTTGAAAATACCTTTCGTGATAGAGGTCTTGATTTCTCTCTGCGTATTCTTCTTACGCGAACTCTTTTGTTTTTTATTTGCTTATAGATGGGCTAATTGTTCTATTATTCTGATTGCAGATGCTGATGAGATCGATCCGGCTCCTGAAGAGGGGGAAATCCAGCAGCAACCGCTGGTTTTTCCTCCTCAGCTCGCTGATGTCCTCACATCCATGTTTGAGGATGTTAGAACATTGCGACCTCGGGAGCGAGCTCATGACGATCAGCTCCGGGCGCTGACCGCTGATTTTGAAGAAAGGCTGCGAGCCAAGGAAAAGTAAGTCCGCGAGGAAAGTGAACTGAAGGTTGTCGACCTTACCAGGGCGCTTCGGAGGGCAGAGCGAGAAGCTGATTATTACAAAAGGAAGTCTGTTGCGCTTTCCACTGAGGTCGCTTCTCTTAGAGTTGGCTCTGCTCCCATGATGATGAAGCCAGGGACTTCTGACAGTCACCCAGAAGAAAGGCCGACCTATGAAATCATGATTATTCCTATGGAGCAGGTAGACAGGGAGGTCGCTAAAATTCATTGCGCTGCAATGTCAGCAAATCAAATCTTGGCGACCGCTCTATCCGTTGTTAACAAAATGCAAGATGTCGTGGCTTTCATAGGAAGAAAATGTCAGCCGAGGAGATAAATTTTATTCTAAATTTCAAGCGGTTTTTGAGAAAACAATTATGAACAATTTGCCTTTGTAATATATATTATGACAATTTGACTTTCATTTTATGCGATCTCTTTAATTGATGTGATGTCGATCTCTTTACTTTGCTTATTTCTGTATTTCTGTGTTGCTTATTAGATGATTATTGCGATCTCTTCCTTTTGAGATTGAAGTTATTGCATATTGTATTTTAATTCTCAAGCAGGCTCAGCGGTCTAGCGCGCTTTTTGAGCGGTCTCATAAAAAGTAATGATTACAATATCACCCTTCCTGCCCTATAAATAGCTGGCTTAAGTTTCTTCATTCTACGCTTTTTTAAATGCACCCGAAACATCGATCTCAGCGAACTCTTAAAATGGTGTTCGTCTGAGCTTCTTCTGCTGAGACCTTCTTAAACGCCGATCACAAGCCTTCCAGGCTTACAAAAGATGAATACTTAGCTTTCCTGGGAAAACATATGGCTCATAATCAGATCGCGGTGAGACCGCTGACAGAGGATGAAGGACTAAACTTTGGAAAAGATTACAAATATATTATTCGATTCGATCACTTCGAATACGGTCTGAAATTTCCTCTTCCTTGGGAAATTCTTGAAGTGATGGTATATTATGGTTTTGTGCTCACCTAGTTACCTCCCAACTCCATTGGTCTTATGAATGTTTTGTTAAATTACTTGAGATCAGAGAGAATTAAATTTTCCATGGCTCTCTTCCGCGCGACCTTCACCGTGAAGTCGCTGAAAGAAGGGCAGAAAAAAGAAGAATTTAAAGGATTAGTGTATTTTTCATGTAATAGAATAAAAGTTTTGAATCTCCCTAACAAGTTACCCTTTTGGACGGAGAGATATTTAGTTTTTGAAGGTGATCTTGGCGGTCTCAGCAGCCAACCATCTCCAAGGGCAGAGAAGATTTACAAGAAGCTCAAGACTTTCTCAGAAAGAGAGCTTAATATTTTGGCTTTCTTGGAGGGAAAGCACCTTGATCTTATTCATTATCTGGCGATATGGCCTCAGATTGCTGCGGTCTCTCCAGAAGAGAGTAAGTAGTTTCACTTGTGGTCTCATGCGATTTTAGCATACTTTCTTTTTCTATTTTTTCTAACTATTTTCTTTTCAGTGGCCTTCATCGTTCCCATGGCTGACCCTGTGGCGCTAGCTGAAGTACCTACCAAAAGGGAGCAAAGGAAGAAGCGAGACCGCGAATGCGAGATCGCGGGGTTCAGTGGTGAATCTGAGACCACCAACGAACCATTTCCTTTGCTCGGCTTTTCGAAGAAGATGAAAGATACCAAAGGAAAGCCCCTTCTCAAGTGGGGTGCAAAAGGAAAAAATGTAAAAGTTTCAACCGATCTCCCTCCCTGGGGTGGAAAGCTAATGCACCATGCCTTCATGGTCACTGCCGCTCTTTATGGAAAAATCAACGCCGGGGAGGCCTATAGTATTGAGACCGACTTGCTCCATGATGTCTGCGCGCAAGCGACCGCTAGGAGCGCAGTCTTAAACCACCATATGGGGTGATCTCTGCGAGGTGCCCTGAGAGATATCGAACGTCTACAGGAAGAATTAAATGCAAAGCTATTTTACCTGAAGTTTCCATTTTTCCTTTCTTGTGACCGCGCGATCTGACTATTTTTTCTCTTGCAGCAATCAAAGAGAGCTGCATATGATACAGAGAATCAAGATTTCTAGAATGCATTAATGCATCATGTGAAAGAGACCGCAGAGCAGATGATCTCAGAGCTTTGTGCTCGCGGCGCTCTCACTGACGAGTTTAAAGATGTTAAATTCATCGATCTCTTCCCCGATGCTGCAAGTGTTATAGATGAATAGTCGATCACTTCAGGTGAGATCACTGCTGAAGAAGGAGAAAAAGAAGGAGAAGAAGATGTTGATATTGAGGGAGATGAAGCGAGCAGAATCCATTACATTGAAGGCGATGATATTAGATCTGCTGCAGGCTCAAGTTCTAGCTCTAAAATCTCTCCCGGGAATTCAGAAGAATCTTCAGAGGAAACTAGCTCTTCTTCATCAGACGAGCGGTCTCCAAAGAGATCAAAAAGCAAATAGATTTTGTAACTGTCCATTTTTCTTATGCGGTCACCGATATTGAGATCGGTCGATCAACGTAACCAAACTATGATATATAAATAGAAATTTGATATACATTTCTCTTTTGTGGATGAATGTTTATATTATTTACCTTTGTTTATGTCGATCACTTTCTTTTTGTGAGCGGACTGATTTTCATCATTTGCAGTCTCACGCATCTCAATGATAATTATCTCAACAATAATCTTCGTCTTAGCGGTCTAGACTGTACGAGATAGAAATAGCATTCAATCTCAATGCTTTAGGTCTTTGTTGAGTTCAAATAAACAACTATGTAAGGGAAATGCTGCATAATGGTTAAGAGAATATGATAATCAATAATAGCGGTCTCATATCTATTAAACCACTTAAGGGATGGTGAGAAATTGTGCGAGTTCCATTATAACACAAAAGTATTAGATCGCTTGTCATATGTCGATCTCAGCTTTCAAGATCTGCAGAGATAAAAGATTATAATCCACAAATACTGATTCCTAACAACCTCTGGCAAGAATAAGAGATGCGATCTTCAATAATATAGACCGCTCCTTCCTTGAATCATATTTAGAAGAAATGACCCTTTCACAGTAGATAACCAGCGACCCCATAGCTTTTAGGTCGCTATAGAAGGTAGATGTGTGGTATTCATATTGCCAGGCCGATTGATATGAGCTTGTTGACGCCAGGAAAATCCTGACCTCAAAATTCGGACCGATGCAGCCGGAGGCTACTCGCCCAGCGACCCAACGAGATGGCTTGGCTGGCAATGACGAAGAAGCTAGAAGAGCAACAAACAGGACCCCAGGTGCTGCGGCAGGGAGGTCCCACCACGTACCCAGAAGCTCTGAAGAGACTTCCCCTCCAAGACCAAAGAATGGCCGAGCAAGGTACGAGGAAGGCACCGACTTGGCTAGCAAGCAGGGGTGAAGGGCTCAAGAATTCGGAAATGGGGTTCCAGAAGCTCAAGCACAGGTGCCAATCCAAGTACCCCTGGGGTCCTATTTATAGGCAACCAAGGGGTAGGGGGGGTTTTATAGCCCAGCCCTGACCTGGCGACATATGGGATACTCGGCGAGCATCTTCGACCATAGTCGCCCATCTGGCGAGTATCTGCTGCTGCTCGCACAAGCCTGGCTGATACTCGCTCAGGTCTTCTGTGGTTGCAGGACACTTTGGGGCGACATACGGGATACTCGGCACGTATCTTCGACCATAGTCGCCCTTCTGGCGAGTATTTAGCCAATACTCGCCAACCTTCTTTTGCTCCTGCTGGCTGATTTGTCTTGCCTCTTTGACTTTGACCTGCCTACGTGGTCTTGAGTGGGTCCTACCCTCGGAGAATAAGGGTTGTACACAATCCCCGCTCTTTGCGAGTAACGGAGTTGCTCGGAAAGAAACATCCAACCGTTATTCGACGAGCTTCTGTCTTGGCGAGTATAGGGAGATACTCGGATCTTGACTGTCCGACGCCTGGACTCTATATAAAGGAGGGGGGGGGGGGGGTCCCTGAGGGAACCACCTTTCTGTACTCGCTCACAATGTCGCTAGCTTTTGCTGAGGCTGCCAAAAAGGCCAAGGCCGACCTTGCGAATCTGATCGGCGTGCCCCTTCCTCCTCCTCGCATGGATGCCGAGGTAGACGCCTTCCTCGCGAACAAGAAGAGGAAGAGGGCGGCGAAGAAGAAGAAGAGAGAGAGAGAAAAGGAGGCGACTAAGGAGAACGTCGCCGATCCTCTGAGTGAGCAGCGTCAGCAGCTGCTGGAGGATTTGGGCCTCGAAGGGCTCTCGCCTGCTCCTCCCCCTGCTCCTCTCTCGGCAGAGGTCGCCCCGGAGGCGAGTAGGGATGAAATCCAAACTCAAACCCAACCGGACCCTCCCCCTGCCCGAGGTGAGCTCCTTGCTCGCCCTTTTTCGATCTATGCTGTCTTCCGGCGACATTCTGACGTCTTTGTTGCTATCTGTAGATCCGCCGAATACTGAGGCTCGGGAGGAGCCTTTGACTGCAATACCGCTGCGATCATCCCCGATGATCTCGCCTGAGGGTGGGTCTCGGAGTGGTCGCGCGGTAAGGATTCTCCACAGCTCCTCTGTGGAGAAGAGGCCGATGAGCGAGCATGGGGCTCCTCTGGCGAACATCGCTCCTCCTCCGCCTCCTCCTCCACCTAACTCGCGACCAGAGCCGGCGAGCAACACACAGCGGCCTGTGATCGCGCTGCCGCCTCCTCCTCCTGGACTCCCGCCGCCAGTGGATCCTCCAGGCGATCAACGTCCTTCTACCACAACTGCTCCCTCTTCCCACCAGGGGGAGTCCTCGCGCAGGGGCGGGACTGGAGGGTCTTCGGCCTTCTTCGCTCCAAGGGGTGGAGGGCGACCAGGAGATGGTCGCGGTCGAGGGGACCTGCCCTCCAACCGGGATCATTCCGGCAACCACTCTACTCGCCGAGATGGCGTCTATCACTCTCCCTCCCCACACCGAGGAAGGTCTTCTCCTCGCCGACGATCTCGCAGCCCTCCTCGCCGACGATCTCGTAGTCCTCGGCCAGGTATTTGATCGCTGCCTTCGGATAGTCGCCACTGTTTCCTGAATTCTGCTGAAGTTCTGGCCCTTTTTGCCTTCTTTCGCAGGTCGCGCGCATACTCCGGTGGGAGCTCTGATCGATGCCGTTGGGCTCCCTCCTCGCGAGTACCAGGAAAAGGCTACTCGCGCTATCTTGGACTTGGAATCCAGGATAGAGCGGCTATCGATCTGCGAACCTCATCGCCGTTTGACTGAGGTGGAGTCGCGGGTTGAGCGCTTGGCGGCTAGTGACCCTCATCGCCGCCTAACTGACCTGGAGGTGCGAGTATCCCGGCTGGAGGAGTTTGATACTCGCCTGTCGGGTACTGAAGCTCGCCTCCAGTCTGTCAGCGACTTGGAGCGCAGGGTGGCGAGGATCGAGCATCGGCAACAGCTGCATCATGACGAGCTGGTCGGGATGCGCGCGAGCATGGGCTCGGTGGGGAGGCTGGCGAGGATCGAAGACCAGCTGTGACAAGGCGAGGACGCGATGTCTGTGGCCTCTGAGCACTTCAGGCGAGCTCGCGGCTTGGGATGGGTCGGGCGACAACCTCAGATCCAGGATCCCCAGGCGAACATCCAGGCGCAACCCTAGATGCTGCTCTTCTTTATCTTTATCTTCCATGTAGCTTTGTAGCTCCTCGCGAGCATTATTTGAATCTTGTGAACGATTTATTTGAAGCAGTGTTGATTTGCCGAGTAATCGAATACTCGCCCTTCACTCTTGTCTTTGTTTTACTTGATCTTCTTTTGTTTTGCTTTTTCTTCTATCTCCTTTTTGCCGAGTATCTGTTTGAATGTCGCCTATATTTTGGCGAGCTTCTTCATGTTTCTGTGATGTAGGTATTCGCTAGATGAAGGTCGGCGGTTGGCGCGCTCTGAACTTTGGGCGACTTTTCTTAGATACTCGTCACCCCTAGTCGTGCTCGCGGCGTCGTGTTCGACAAGCCAGACTAACCGACTACTATAAATAGGGGGGGTGGGTGAGTCTTAAATACGCCTTTAGCGATCTCTAGCTTCCTTGAGCGAGCATCCTCCAGGCTTCCAATCCTCGCCCTTCTACGATACTCGCTCCCTTCCCTTTCTTCCCAAGATGATCGACGAGGCGGCCATCAGGCGAGCTAACCATGCGAAGAACTTCGATGAGAGCTCGTTCAAGAAGCCGATCACGAATCAGAAAGACTTGGACGAGTTCAACTCCAAGTTCGCGACTCCAGGATATGTCGCCAGGCTTCCTCGCCCGTCTGAGCGACTAAACACCTCCTCGCAGATGGCGATGATTTTCCCAATCCGACACTTCGAGGTCGGCCTGCGACTTCCCATATGGCCCGAGTTTCGGAAGATACTCGTGTTCTATGGGATAGTGCCCGCCCAGATCAATCCCAACGGAGTGGCGATGATCATGGGGTTCCTGTGCTACCTTCGGGAGCAGAACATCGTCTTCGACCTTTCGGTCTTTAGGCGAATATTCACCATCATGGCGACCGGCGAGGGCGTCATCTTCTTGTGCAGTCACGTCTGTACACTGGCGGGGACTTTAAATAAGAACCATCGCTGGGTCGAGCGGATAGTCGCCATTGAGGGCGACTTCGCGGGCATCTCTAGCTCGCCCATTCAACCTTCAGAGAACGTCTTCACGGTTCCCTGGCTCACCGAGGACCAGATGAAGCTGCTCGCCTGCTTCAGGAATCGTCGCTTCGACGTGATACTTTGGAGGAGGCGAGTAGACGAGCTCACGGAAGTTCGCCCAGGGGAAGGTATCTTTCGCGCGAACATCAGACATACTCGCCCTAGGGCTTCGTTCTGGCGACTAATCTTCGATCTTCTTACAGGCGTGCAGGCTCTTCCGCGTGATGCTCTTCCTCTCGCGGCGAAGGCGACCGCTGTCGCCCAAGGGGGTGGGAGAACCTCGGCGCGCGAGGTTGGGGACTCCTCCCCAATCGACTTGTCGCCAGGAGGCGACGATCTGGATGTCGCCGGTGGTGGGGCCGGGACCTCGAAGAAGCGAACGGGCAAGGCTAAGGCCTCTGAGCCCAAGAGACAGAAGAAGGAGGTCGCCCACAGGGATCTGGGCAAGAAGGCGGATCCCTCGGAGGCTGGTGAGCCGAGCAACCATCCTTTCTTCAACGAGGGCACCCGTGGCGAGGACGACTTTGGTCGCCCATTGGTGACCTGGTCTGATCGCGCTCACGAGGTGACTCTGAGCTCGAACCTCCCCGTTTGGTCCGAGGACTGGGAGGACAAGGGGGAGGCCTTCGATGTGCTCCATGCGATCTACAGTCGTACTGACGCCGAGCTGCTGCAGGAGGCCTCTGCCGAGCATCTTGCTCATCAGACCTCGCGCTCGATCTTGCGAACTGCCGAGCTCGCACATTCAACAGCGAAGCGGCTGCTGATGTACGAGGAGGCGATCAGGGTGCAGGGGCCGAAAATGATCGCCATGGCGGAGAGGATCAAGGGGTTCGAGGTACTTCGTCTTTGCGACTTTTCGCGCTTTCTGGAATACTCGCCTCTTTATACGATGTCAAGCTTTACATTCTTTCTTTTTGTCTTCTATAGGCTGCCGAGCTGGAATCGGCGAAGAGACTGTCCTAGGCCGAGAAGGAGCTGGAGGATACTCGCTCGGTCTTGGAAGCCGCCCAAATCCGCATCGCCGAGCTAGAAACTCGGCCTGCCGAGCAACAGCCGGCGGGGTCGGGCCCTCATCGGTTCGTCAAGCAGGTCAGGATGCATGGCGACGACATGCCCCATATTCGCCGGGAGATCGCGCGAGCAACCGGAGAGGTCATCCTAAATCAGCTGAAGGCCGATGATCTTTTGAAGCCGGAGGCCATGGGATTGACGGTGGGAGACCTTATCCCGGCCATACTCGCCGAGGAGTCCACCTCCCCCCTGCGAGCATCATCGCCGCGACTTAGCGATGCCGAGGACGACGATGATGAGGTTGATGATGATGATGATGACGATGACGATGACGGCGACGATGGCGACGAGTCAGATGCAGATATTTGATGGCGAGGATGTCGCCTAGTCGCCCGGGCTCCTTTTTTGCTCGCCCGGCGACCTTTTTGTACACCTGCAGCATGTACAGATTTTTTTGTAAAAATGAAAAGGAATTTTGACAAGTTTCTTACTCGCCTATTCCTTCCTTCTGTGCTTTTACTTCCTTGCTTTATATGTTGCTTTAGGCTCCTAGGTTCGAGGTGAGTCTGAGTGCTCGCTAGGCTCCTAGGATTTCGGCGAGTATGTATACTCGCACCCGCATACTCGCCAAGCATGCTCGCACCATCATACTCGCGCCCGCAGACTTCAGTTTGAGGCCTTGATCTGTACCTAGTGACGAATGTTATTAGGATTTAGGCAATAATCAACGGAGCTCCTCAAGGGAAGGAAGAAGTAGGGTTTAGCAGTCGGGGAGCCCTGGGGGAATATCATCCCGAGGCCTCCCTCCTACTCTAAAACCTGATGTCGACGGAGAATGACGCCAAGTAAGGAATGGTAGCCGGGCAGGTCCCACGGGGACACAACTCCCAGGGCCTTCATCCTATAACTTGGATGCTTGCTGCCTTCAAAGGCCGACGTCAAGTAAGGAAAGGCCGCCGGGTCGATCCCACAGGGGCACAACACCCAGGAGCCTTCATCCTATCACTTGGATGCTTGGATGCCTTTGTCTTTTGGTCGGTCGAGTGGGTCTCCTCCTCGTCTCAAGTTGGAGTATCGGCTTCCAGACTTTACCCTAGTAATTTCTACAGCCGAACGAGAAATGCAGTCGGTGGGAACCGCGGCCAACATGCAAGGGGGGAGCTGATCTCGGCCGTCATTGCAGAGGCTTGGTCTTAAGGGAACGCACATCCGAGGCACTGTCCCATCATCCGCTCTGAGTTTTTACAAGGGTCAAGTCGGAGGCTCGTCTTCCAACCTGCGGCGGCGAATGTCGATGTAGGACGACGTCAAGCAGGGAGTGGCAGTCGGGGAGATCCAAGGGGATACAACATCCCGAGGCCTCCCTCCTACTTGGATGCTGGATGTGGATCGGACCTGCTTCCTGTTGCTCTACGAGTTTAGCAGGGAGTTAAGCACACTTTAGGCACAACAACTCATATGATCTAACACAGTAATTTAGAAAAGGAAATGCTTTGCTGCGAGCTTTTCAGCTTTCAAGGGTACACGACGCCTTTTTTCAAGGGTCCCCTGAGCTTAGTGAAATCGATCATTCATTCGCCGAATCGAAAGGTCGGCGTCCAGACTTCTTCCCGGTAATCTCTACAGTCGGACGAGAAATGCAGTCGGCGGGAACCGCGGCCAACATGCAAGGGGGGAGCTGATCTCGACCGTCATTGCAGAGGCTTGGTCTTAAGGGAACGCACACCCGAGGCACTGTCCCATCATCCGTTCTGAGTTTTTACGAGGGTTAAGTCGGAGGCTCATTTTCCAACCTAGCGTGGAGATTGACTTCACGTGACTTCTTCATTATGAAAACTTTGTTGATGCGAAAGAAGCTGCCTTCTCCCATGTTTCAGGGAGGTGTAGATTTTATTCAAAGAAATGAATTTACAAGGATGGGGTATACATGTTCCCCCTCAGGGATAAAACCTTTTCAGGTCATCGCCGCTCCAGGTGCTCCCTAGCAGCTCGCCTTCCTGGTTCTGCAAGTGGTATCCTCCTGTTAGGAGTGCTTCCTGGACGATGAAAGGTCCTTCCCAGTTCGGGTTGAGCTTCCCGACGGCCGCAGACCTTCCTGCTGCGTCCACCTTTTTCAGGACCAGATCACCTGCTTGGAATTGTTTGAGGCGAACATTTTTGTCAAAATGTTTTGCCATCCGGCGCTTGATCTCCTCTTGCCTGGCTGAAGCTAAATCTCGGAGTTCCTCGATGTAGTCGAGAGATAATTTTTGAACCTCTTCATTCTCTAGTCGCCATTCTTCGCTTCCGTCCTCCGCAGCTATCACCCGTGGGCTTCTGACTTCGAACTCTACTGGAATGAGAGCTTCCGACCCGTGAGAGAGTTTGAACGGCGTTTCCCCTGTGGCTGAGCTGGGAGTGGTCCTCAGAGCCCACAGGACCGAGGGGAGCTATTCCGCCCAGTTACCTCTTAGGTTCTCCACCTTCTTCTTCAGTAGGTTGATGATCAGTTTGTTGGCGGCCTCCACTTGGCCGTTGCTCCTTAGGTGATGCACGGAGGCGAACCGAAGGTCGGTTCCTAGCTGCCTACAAAAGTCTTCCAGTTCTAAGCTGGCGAACTGGGGACCATTGTCGGTGATGATGGCGAGAGGGATCCCGAATCTGCAGACGATCTCTCCCCAAATGAAGTTCTTCACGACTTGAGAGGTGGTCTTGGCCAGGGCTTTGGCCTCGATCCATTTGGAGAAGTAGTCGATCATGATGAGAACGAACTTTCGTTGTCCACTGGCTTGAGGGAAAGGGCCGATCAAGTCCATCCCCCAGATGGCGAACGGCCATGGGGAGATGATCGATCGGAGCTGCTGGGCCGGCTGCAACTGAAGGGGGGCGAAGAGCTGGCACTTCTGGCACTTCTTCGAGAAGATCTCAGCATCCTTCCGGATAGTAGGCCAGAAGTAACCATGCCGCAATATCCTCTGCTCCAAAGTGCGAGTCCCAGAATGACTTCCACACTCTCCCGAGTGGATCTCTTCCAACACTCGGGGTACTTGGTCTTCGGAAACACATCTGGCCAGGGGGCCCGAGATGGTCTTGCGGTACAGCTCCCCATCTTGCAGGAGGTAGTATGCCGCTTTGTACCGAAATCCTCGCTGATCCCCTCCGTTTGCCGGAAGCTGGCCGCTGGTCAGGAAGGTTACAAAGGGATCCATCCACGAGGGGCGTTGCTCGATCTCCATTATCTCTCCCTCTTCAATGGATGGGTGGAAAAGCTCTGTGATAGTTCCTCCAGCCCTTGGCCCGTACTTGGCGAGGCGATCTGCTGCCGAGTTCTCCTCTCTTGGCACATGTTCGACGAAGAAAGACTGGAAGCCTCCAATCAGTCCTTTTACTTTTACCAGGTACTTCTGCAGGATGGTGTCGCGCACCTCGAACTCGCCTCGAATCTGCGACGCGACCACCATTGAGTCCGTGAAAGCCCGGACATCACGGATCCCCAGCTCCTTGGCAAGGCGCAAGCCTGCCACTATGGCCTCGTACTCTGCCTGGTTGTTTGTGACGGGGAAGAGGATCTCGACGGCTTGCTCGATCCTTGTTCCCTGTGGGCTGACGAGCACGATGCCCACCCCCACAGAGCTTTTGCCCGAAGCTCCATCAACAAACAACTTCCAAGGAATGGGATTGAGCACCTCTTCTCCTGGCTCCGCTTCCACCGAGAAGTCAGCCAAGAAGTCTGCTACCGCCTGGGCCTTGATCGCTACTCGGGGAGAGAAGGAAATGTCGAACTCGCTGAGTTCTACCGACCATTTGGCCAACCTCCCTGAATGCTCCACTCCCTCTAAGACACCGCGGAGAGGATGATCAGTCACCACTCTGATGGAGTGAGCCTGAAAATAAGGCCGGAGCTTTCGTGCCGACACCACTAAGGCGAAGGCAAGCTTCTCCAGGATTGGGTACTTCAGCTCCGCCTTTTTTAGCACCCGGCTGACGTAGTAGACAGGTAGCTGCCTCTTCCCTTCCTCTCGGACCAAAATGGAGCTTACCGCCTCTGCTCCTACTCCCAGGTAGACGAGCAGGTCTTCGCCTTCCTTCGGGCTCTGGAGGAGAGGTGTCTGAGTCAACTGCTCCTTCAGCTTTCCGAACGCCATCTCACATCCTTCGGACCACTCGAAGCTTTTCGCTTTACGGAGTGTCTTGAAGAATGGAGAGCATTTCTCTCCGGCTTTAGAGAGGAAGCGGCTAAGACCCGCCAGCCTTCCTGTCAACCTTTGGACTTCCTTCATCGTCTTTGGGGATGGCATCTCCAGGATCGCCTTAACCTTGTCGGGGTTAGGCTCTACTCCCTCTGAGGTAAGGAGATGTCCCAGGAACTTTCCCCTGCCTGCTCCGAAGACACATTTCGTCGGATTGAGCCTCATTTTGAATCTTCTTAGCGTCGCGAAGGTCTCTACCAGATCGGCTATGTATTCCTGGATACTCTTGCTTTTGATCAAGAGATCGTCCACGTACACTTCCAGGTTCCTCCCCTTTTGTTCTTTGAAAACATGGTCCATCATCCGTTGATAGGTAGCTCCTGCATTCTTCAAACCGAAGGGCATCATCTTGAAGCTGTAGCAGCCATCATCGGTGATGAAGGAGACATCGCGGCAATCGGGGGGATGCATCCGGATCTGGTGATATCCTGAAAACCCATCAAGGAAACTCATCACAGAAAAACCGACGGCCGAATCAACCAGCGCGTCGATTCGAGGCAAGGGATAACAATCCTTCGGGCAGCTTTTATTCATTAAGGAAAAATCCACACACATTTTCCAGCTTCCCCCCGCCTTTGCTACCATTACAACATTGGAGACCCAGCCTGGATACTGGATCTCTGACACAAACCCTGCATCGAGCAGTTTTTTAACCTCCTCCCTAATTGGCTTGGCGAGGATGGTGGCGGTTCTCCTTTTCTTCTGGCGGACGGGCTGGACAGTGGGATCCAGGTTGAGGCGATGACACGCAACCTCAGGGTCGACTCCTGGCATCTCGGCTGCGCTCCAAGCAAAGATGTCGACGTTCTTTTGCAGACACGCCGCCATCTCGATCTTCTCTTCGGTCTTCAGCGACCCGCCAATCTTCAGCAGCCCCGGCACTCCCGCTGCAGAGAGTACCTCGATCTCCTCGACCTCTTCAACCACTTCCAGCCTGGCCGGGCTCTCCAGCACTCTTCCGAACTCTTCTGCGTCAGCCATCCAGCTGATGGTACTGACGGCGCTAAGATAGCACTCCCTAGCGGCTCTTGGATCGCTCCTGATCCTCACCTGGACGTCTCCTTTACAGTACTTCAAGCACTGATGGTAGGAGGATGGGATGGCTTTGAAGGCATTGAGAAGCGGCCTCCCAAAGATAGCCCTGTAGCAGCTCGGGGCGTCGACGATAACAAATCGACAGCCGATGGAGGTGCCACCGAGTGTTACAAGGAGGTCAGCTCCTCCCTCCACTTCCTTCTTCTCTCCGGAGAAGCCGAAGAGGGGACCATCTGATGCTCGAACTCTGGCAGCTTCGACTCCCAGTCCGTCAAACGTCCCCTTGAAGATGACGTTTACAGAGCTACCGTTGTCGATCAGAATTCGATCAACGGTGAAGTCCTCCACCGCGGCCTGAATCACGAGGGCATCATGGAAGAGATTCGCATTCCCTAGCATGTCCTCCTCGGAAAAGGTAATCTCCTCTATCGGGGGCGGTGCTTGTGAGGTCGAGGCGACACTCCTGCGGTAGATCTGATGGAGGCTTCCCTTGCGGGAAGCTTCCAGCCCTGCTCCCCCATGGATTACTTCAACTCGACCTCCCTGGCCCAGGTCTCCCCGACCTCCCTGGTCGATCCGATCCTCGTTCCTCCTGCGAACGACTGCAGCCTGCCCTGCCTGTGGCTCGGCAGGGGCCTCCATCCTCCTCTGCTCTCCTCCAGCTTCTCCTGCTGCCAACCTCCTCCGGGCTTCCCAAAAGTCTGGGCAGGCAGCCATGGCATGTCCCCCTACCTGGTGGAAGTCGCAGTAGAGAGGAACTTCTTCTGCTTGACGCCTCCTAGGCTTCGGCTTCTTCCTTCCTTGACGGCGGCCTCGCCCGGCTACCGCCATTGCTTCATCCCTCCTCCTTTCCTGACGCCTCTCTGGTTGGCGAAAGGGCCTTCTCTCTGGGGATCTCCCCCTTGGGTCCTGACGCTGGTGCCGCCCAGCCGGCCTCCAAGGTGGCCGATTGACGGGGACCTGGTAGCGTATTCCCTCCTCCTGACGCTCAGGGGACTCGATGGGTCTTCTCTCCGCGATCCTCCCGGTTTCTTTCTTTCTGAGCTCCTCCTTCTTCTTCTCCTCTTGTCGCTCTGGCCACTTCCTTTCCTCCCTTCGGGGCTCCTCCCTCTTCCTTTTTCCAGGGATCTCATCCCTCTCTCCACGATCGCCTCTGGTCACCCGCGCCAACCTTGCCAAGAAGTCGGGGTTGGAGGCTTCTCCCCGGACAAATTTATTGGCCCTCTGAATGAGGTTGTCGTAGGAGTAGGGGGGGTTCTCACTGAGCTCCAACTTGAAGAGGCCTTGACTGATGCCAAATGTCAGGGCCAGCAACAGGATGTTGCTATCCACCTCCTGGATTTGCAGAACCTCCTCCTGGAAGCGCTCGATGTAAGGGCCCAATGCCTCATCCGGCCCTTGCACGAGGTAGAACAGGGCCGTGGCCTCCTTCTTCAGCTTCCGTGCCGTGTCGAACCGGGTCGTCAGCCCACGACACAGGTCTTCGAAGCAGTAGATTGAGCCTGCGGGCAACTGATGGAACCAGTCCCAGGCCTTTGCGCGGAAGGTAATGGCAAACAACCTGCACTTGAAGGCGTCCGACATGGTTCGGATAGAGACTATATCCTCGAACCATTGGATGTGCCTGACGGGGTCCTCCTTCCCTGAATAGTAGTTCAAGGCAGGGTCCCTGAACCCCTCTGGCACTGGCGCGGCGAGGATCTCCTCGCAGAAGGGGCTCCTCCCTCCTGCCCGGCGACGATCCTCAACCTGGCGAGTATCACCTCCATACTCGCCATATGGGCGAGTATCCTGGTATCTCCCCTGCTCGCACGGCTCGCGGAAGCGAATACCTTGCGAGGTTGGCTGGTAGAATTGCGACCTCCTTGGTCGCTCGGTTTCATCCTCCACGTGCTCTTTTCCTGCTCGCCGGGGGGGACTCCCTCCCTCGGATGGAACTGGGCGATGCGGCGAGGTCGCAGTGACCTCGGCGCGCGGCTGAAGCGCTGTTTGCAAGATCCCCTCCATGCGCTGCGCGAAGGCTCCCTCCATACGCTGCGCGAAGGCTTCTAGAACCGCTAGCGTCACGAACTCGCCACTCGCGGCCGAGTTGCCGACTACCCCTTCATGGTCGCCACCTACGACCATCTCGGCTTCCCGCTGAACTTTCTTCCAACGACTACGATCCACGCTCACCGCACCAAAGTGTTGACGCCAGGAAAATCCTGACCTCAAAATTCGGACCGATGCAGCCGGAGGCTACTCGCCCAGCGACCCAACGAGATGGCTTGGCTGGCAACGACGAAGAAGCTAGAAGAGCAACAAACAGGACCCCAGGTGCTGCGGCAGGGAGGTCCCACCACGTACCCAGAAGCTCCGAAGAGACTTCCCCTCCAAGACCAAAGAATGGCCGAGCAAGGTACGAGGAAGGCACCGACTTGGCTAGCAAGCAGGGGTGAAGGGATCAAGAATTCGGAAATGGGGTTCCAGAAGCTCAAGCACAGGTGCCAATCCAAGTACCCCTGGGGTCCTATTTATAGGCAACTGTTGGGAATTGTTTTCACAATTACCTTAATTTGTGAGAAGTCACCCTTAAACTAAGATTGAATTACTTTTGTATTTGATATGCTTTTCCAAGTATGGTTTTGCAGATGACCATTGCTAAGTGTAAATCAATGTCAGGTCACAATGAGTCTGCAAACACAGTTTCATAGAATGTAATTCCTCATTCTATGAAACATGGTGATGACTCATATGTGATCTCTCTATTGAGATACACTTCATTTTCAAGACTATTGAAGACCTTGGAGTGCAGCTGCAGCAAGTGGTCAAGAAAAGAAAAGGAGAAAAAGAAGATAATTTTTCTAAAGGGATGTCTCGAGAGATCGAGCTTGTCTCGAGAAGTCAAGGCTTGTCTCGAGATTCAGCCTCTGCTCTTTCCGGAAACTATATCTGGATGTCTCGAGAGATCAACCATGTCTCGAGAACTACTGGACCGAGAGATTTCCTTTGTCTCGAGAGATCCTGCTTTACTCGAGTCTGCAATCTTTTGATCTCTTTGCCTCAGTTCTCGAGAGTTAGATTTCTGATGTCTCGAGATATTTGGTAGGTCTCGAGAGCTATTCCTTATGTCTCGAGAGATCCATCTTTTCCCGAGACTTTGGTCTGATGATTACTTCTTCCTCTGTTCTCGAGAGATACACTTCATGTCTCGAGAAGTCCCATTTGTCTCGAGACATCTGTCTAAATCTTAATATTCTCTGTTCTCTGTTCTTGACGACCCGTGTTCGCTCATCTCCGATCCTAACGGCTTTCTTGAGAGGATTTAAGGCTGGTTTATACCTTAATTGTCTTTCTCTATATATAGGATTAGTTTTGGGGTTTCAAAGTCAAGTTCTCTAATCATTCAAGCCCTAATTCTCTTTCCCGATCTAGAAGAACGAGAAAAGCGCCGCCTCGCCGTCGCCTACGTTTGGAGATTGATCTTCTCATAGGAGTTGTCGATTTCATTCAGGGAAGATTCGATTGATCCAAGGTCTGATACTACAATCTCTATTGGATCGTTTCGGATTGCAAAGGTCAGATTTGAAGGATCTTAGTTCTTCCTCACCGTTCCCTAAAGCCATTCAAGAAGAAGGAAGAATACACCTCTATCTTTCAGATCTGGTATTGTTTTGTTCAAAATTTTTATCATCCTTGTAGGAGAGATTGTTCTCCGAGTTGTAGGAGTTGTTCTCCGAGTTGTAGGAGAGGTTGTTCTCTGAGGTGTAGGAGTTGTTATCTCCGAGTTGTAAGAGAAGTTTTCTCTGAGTTTGTAGGAGTTTTGACTCCGAGACAGTAGGATTGTTCTTGATCCGAGTTTCAGAAAGTAGTCAAGTCTAGCTGTGGTGCTAGATTGGCGAGGCCGACAGTGGAGTACCCAAGTACGGGGAACCACTATAAATTCCTGTGTTATCTGTGGCTGTAATTTCTTTTCTGTGCTGTGCTTTACGTTTAATATTTTAATTTCCGCAAAAGACGTAGAGATCACCTATTCACCCCCCTCTAGGTGATTTAGGTAGGCAACTAGATACTTCAATTGGTATCAGAGGGTCGTTGTTCGTTGCTAGGTTAACACCTTGAACAGGATCCATCCTTCTAGTTGCTAGCAAGCCATGGATAGAGTCAAGGAATCCTCTCTGAAATTGCCCATCTGCACCAAGGCCAACTTTCCTATGTGGAAGGAAAGGGTCCGTTTTTATATGGAAGCTGCAGATCCCAGAATCTTCCAAGTCGTGGAAGAAGGTCCGCATGTGCCTATGACTGCTTCGTCAACAAATCCTACTGTTCAGATACCTAAGAAAATGATGGATTTGAATAAGGATGAGATAGCTCTTGTCGCTCTTGACAAGAAGGCTAAGAACATAATTGCTAGTGCAGTGGACGATTCCATGTTGCAAAACTTAATCCACTGCAAATCAGCCAAAGAAATGTGGACATCCTTAATCGTTCTAATGGAAGGTACTGACGAGGTAAGAGAAGATAGAAGGTCTCTACTTAATCAAGAGTACGAGGCGTTCAAGCAGAATAAGAAGGAGTGCATTGCTGATGCGTACGAAAGATTCTTCAAGATAGTCAATGGTTTGAGGAACTACGACAGGGAGTTCACAAATGGTGAACTAAATGACAAATTCTTGCGTTCCCTAACGAAAGACTGGGATAGCAAAATTGTTGCCATAAGAGAGTTTGGAAAACTGCCAAGTCTAGAACCTCAAAATCTGTTCGGGAAGCTGTTGTCTCATGAATTACAAATGAACATCCGAAAGTCTGAAGAGGATGTAAATCGAGCCTCAAGCAAAGAAAGAACCTTAGCTTTGAAGGCAGAGAACTCAAAGAAGAGCAAAGCAGTGATACCGATCAGAGAAAAGGAATCTGATATTGAAGAAGAATCGGAAGCCAGCTCCTCCTGTTCCGAACTGTCTGATGGGGAGTTCTCTTTAATTTCCCGACAATTTAAGAAACTGCTGAACAAACGAAGGCACATGAACAACAAGCCGTCTTCCTCGGATCATAAACATTCTCGTCGTGATGGCGACTATCACAGGAAGGGCTCAAGCAATAATGGAAGGTATAAATCCAAACAGAACAAACATATTTCTTCTGACATTATTTGCTACTGTTGTAATAAGCCAGGGCACATGATTGCTGAGTGTCCCTACAAAAAGAAAGAAGGTGGAAGAAAAGAAGACAAGAAATCCACTCATGGAAAGAAGAAATCAGATAGAAGCTTTGTCGCTAAGAAAGCCAAAACTCTGAGCGACAGTGACTCCGATGAGTCGAGTGATGAAGAAGAAGCTTACTTCGGTCTGATGGCTATGTCTGATGATGAAGAAGCACCCCCGTTCACCGGAAAGGTAAATGATCACACTATTCTATCTGATTCTGATAATGCTTCGGCTGAACAACAGGATAACTCCTTAGACGATGAATCTGAGCTCATGTCTCAATATACCAAAATGCTCCAAAGTTTTGACAAGTGCCGAAAGGTTGTCAAAACTCAGGGTAAGGAGATCATGGCTCTCAAGGAGATGGAATCTAACTTGAGAAAAGAAGTTGAAGAACTTTCTTCTCTCAAAGAGGAAGTCCAATCCTTGAAAGACAAGATCAAAAGCTCGGAAGAGACTCTTGCCCTGAGAGATCATTCGATAAATGTATTGGAGGAACAGCTTGCGGCTGAGAAGAAGCTGGTTGAAGCATTCTCTCAACCTAAAACTGTTCTGCCAATTATTGGTACTTTTACCACTAAGGCAAAAGGAAGCGGTATAGGGCATGAAGCTAGTACTAGCAATTCTTCAAAAAATACAATTGCTAAGAAAAATGGTTTTGTTGCTAAGAAAGCTACCGCCAAAGAAAAAGGGAAAGCTCATCAAGAGCCTGTAGCATTCAAGAGAGTCATATTCCCTACGAATGCTTATGATATGGAGAGTTCCTATGGTCATTTCACACGACCAATTCCTTGTTCACCTGTGAATGATCATAAGGAATGGGCTCCTCCCCGAAACTTTGGTGATAGTGCTTTTCAAGCACCCTATCAAGAGATTAATCGGAAAGGGTACGGTCCATTTGTTCATGGCCCGAGTGCTAAGAAAGCACCAAAAGTGAAGGCTGTTGCACCAAAGCCAAAGAAGACAGTACCACCTTGTGTGTGCTGCCCTCATGAGGCATCCTCATCTAGAAGGGCTGCTCCTGCAAGAGCTAACGCTCAAAAAGTAAAGCAGGAAAGTGTAAAAAGAAGGTACAACAGATTCAACTGTTGGTGCTGCGGCAGGATTGGTCACTTTGCCGTTGATTGTTGGTTTAATACAACGTATACTGGGAGACCACAAGTGAACGTTGCAAGACCGACCACTCGCAATGTTAACATTTATCGTGGTGCTCAACTGACAAGGGACCAAGGACCCAAATATGTTTGGGCTCCTAAGGCAAAATAATCTGTTTTTGCAGGGATGTCCAAAGGCCAACAAGAATCCTATCTGGTATTTGGACAGTGGATGCTCTCGGCATATGACCGGGACAAGAAGCCTTTTGCAAAACTACATTCCAGTTGCGAACGGTCCAAAAGTTATTTTTGGCAGTTCAGACAGAGGAATAACTAAAGGCTATGGTATGATTTCTAACGGTAATATATCGTTTTCCGATGTAGCTTATGTGGAAGGATTACAATATAATCTGATAAGCATAAGTCAACTTTGTGATAAAGGATACATTGTTGATTTTCATAAAGATAAATGTTTGATAAGGTCAGCTGAAAATAATGAAACGATTTTATCAGGCATTCGCTGTAGAAATATATTTTGTTTAAATTTTCTTTGCATATCATCTTCTACACCAGTGTGTCTATTAGCCAAAGATAGTGCATCTCTTGTTGACCATTGGCACAAGAGATTAGCACATATAAATCTCAAAACTATTAATAAATTGTTTTCTCAAAACTTAGTGCGAGATGCACCAGATGTTAAGTGCATTAAGGATAGACCTTGTCATGCATGTGTAAAAGGCAAGCAAACAAGAGCTACCTTTAAGAGCATTATTGGCAAAGATTCAACCAGGTGTTTATACCTGCTTCATATGGATCTGTTTGGTCCTTTGCAAATTAGGAGTTTAGGAGGAAAATCTTACACATTAGTTATTGTAGATGATTACTCTCGTTTTGCCTGGGTATTCTTTCTGAAACACAAGTCAGACACCTTTGACACTTTCACTAGTTTTGTCAGACGAGTCCAGAATGAATTTAACTGTTCGGTGGTCAAAATCAGAAGTGACCATGGTACAGAATTTGAATCTGGAGCCATGACAGAATTCTGTGAAAGCCTCGGTATCTTTCATGAGTTCTCCTCTCCTCGAACTCCACAACAAAATGGAGTAGCTGAGAGAAAGAATAGAACACTCATTGAGGCTTGCAGAACCATGTTGAGTGACTCTTCATTACCTGAATACTTTTGGGCTGAAGCTGTCAACACTGCATGCCATGTGCAAAACAGAGCACTCATAAACAAAAACCATGAAAAGACTCCTTATGAACTTCTAAAGGGCAAGAAACCAATCATCTCTTATTTTAGAATCTTTGGTAGTAAATGCTTTGTACTAAACAATGGAAAGCATTACAAAACTAAGTTCAGTGAAAAGAGCTTTGAAGGTATTTTTGTAGGCTATAGTAGCCATAGTAGGGCATATAGAGTTTTTAATAAGAAAACCCGGGTGGTAGAAGAATCTATTAACGTTGTATTTGATGAGACGAGCATGCTACAAGGCAGTTCTTCTAGCATTTCTTCTGTAGACACAGGTTCAAAGCTACAGGATTTAAGCTTGGATCAGTCAGTTGAAGGAAGTTCTCAACAGTTCATCAAGATTCCCCCAACAACTACTTATGAAGAAGATAATCCTGATGAAGAGCCAATCCAAGTGGAGGAAGATACTCGAACTGTAGAAGAAACTCCTATTGGTCAAAATCATGCAAGGAACCTCGGGCTACGACACTTGAGGGATCATCCAGTTGATCAGATCATAGGAGATCCTCATGAAGGAATAAGAACAAGACGAGGCACCATTAACGAAAATATGCACCTAAGTTTTCTTTCGCAGGTTGAACCAAAGAAATTTCAAGAGGCAAATGAAGATCCATCTTGGATAATCGCTATGGAAGAAGAATTAAACCAGTTCAAACGCTGCAAGGTTTGGACACTTGTTCCAAAACCCAAAGACAAGAATGTCATTGGAACAAAGTGGGTGTACAGAAACAAGCTGGATGAAGAAGGAACAATTATAAAGAACAAAGCCAGACTTGTAGCTAAGGGATACAGACAAGAGGAAGGTATCGACTTCGATCAGACGTACGCTCCAGTAGCAAGGCTCGAAGCGATCAGACTCTTCCTTGCTTATGCTGCTTTCAAGGGTTTCACCGTATATCAGATGGATGTCAAGTCCGCTTTCCTAAACGGAGACATCAAAGAGGAAGTATACGTTGAACAACCCCCAGGTTTTGTTGATCCTGATCACCCCAATCATGTTTATTTATTACAAAAAGCTTTATATGGTTTGAAACAAGCTCCTCGAGCTTGGTACGAGACGCTGTCTAACTTTCTTCTTGAGAACAAGTTCACAAGAGGAAAGATAGATAAAACATTATTTCTTAGGGAAGTAAAAGACAAGATTTTGCTAGTGCAAATCTATGTCGATGACATCATATTTGGCTCAACGGATAATAACCTTTGCAAAAAGTTTTCTAAACTTATGCAAGGGAAATTTGAAATGAGCAGTATGGGTGAGCTGAAATATTTCTTAGGACTTCAAGTGAAGCAGTCAGAAAATGGAACCTTCATCTCTCAGACAAAGTTCACTAAGGAGTTGATTAAGAAATTTGGAATGGAGAGTGCAACCTCTATGAGGACTCCAATGAGCTCAGCTATGTCTCTGGACAAGGATGAAAAAGGGAAACCTTTTGATGAAACCAAGTACAGAAGCATAATTGGCTCTTTGCTCTATCTTACTGCCAGTAGACCTGATATAATGTTCTCTACATGTGTATGCGCTAGATATCAGGTGAACTCTAAGGAATCCCACTATACTGCTGCGAAGCGGATTTTGAGATACCTTAAAGGCACACCAAATCTTGGCTTATGGTACCCAAGAAGTAATGATAGAGAATTAATTGGATTTTCAGATGCAGATTTTGCAGGTAGCAAAGATGACAGGAAAAGCACTTCCGGGACATGTCAATTCCTCGGAAGGAGACTTATTTCCTGGAGTAGCAAGAAGCAGAATTGTGTCGCAATTTCAACCGCCGAGTCGGAATACATTTCTGCTGGCAGTTGTTGCGCACAACTTCTCAGGATAAGGAATCAACTTCAAGACTACAACATGAAGATCAAAGATATTCCCATGTTTTGCGACTCTTCCAGTGCAATTGCTATCGCAAATAATCCAGTCTCTCACAGTCGGACAAAGCACATCGAGCTACGATATCACTTTATCCGGGAGCATGTGGAGAAAGGTGACATCAATCTGAGTTATGTCCCCACGGATAAGCAAGTTGCAGATATATTCACGAAGCCGCTGGATGAGACTAAGTTCTCTTTCTTCAAGACGGAATTTGGAATGCTCAACATGGAGTAATGTTCATTCAAGCAAATCATGAAGACTTGGAGATTTCAAGACTCAAAACCTGTTCCTGGACAATTTCAAGTTGATGTCTCGAGAACTATAGATTGTCTCGAGAACTACAACGTCTCTCGATAACTCTGTCACTTCAAGATCTCGAAACAAATCTAAAGGACTTCTGGGAGTTTTCGAGACATGACAAGTCTCTCGAGACATAGTCAGAACTCGGGAAATGGTAATGTCTCGAGACTTAATCTATCTCTCGAGACATCAGGACAAGTCAAACCGCGCAGAGTTTCCAGAGTTCTCGAGACATAGCCGATGTCTCGAGACATAGGTCTGTTTTAAACTATTCCGGAACTCAGGTATGTGTCGTTTCCCCTATTTGCCGATTTACCTAAAACGTCAAATCAAGGTTATACATATATATACACATCCTATCGGAAACTTTGATGTTCACTAAACCTTCGGCACCGAGACCTCGACCCTTCGACTTCCTCTCGAGCGGCGACTGGACGACTTCGTGGTTCTCGGAAGTGGATCGTCTCCCCTGTTCTTCTCCTTCTCTCCAATCCTTCGATGGCTCCCTCCTCGAATCCCAAGATCGGAGTTGGCAATGAGGTTGTTCGCTCGGGTATTGCCGATTTATCCGAGGACTTCCAGAATCTCTTCTGTATGCTTGATGCCGCCGGTTTGGAATTTGTTCTTGAGCACCCTTGCCGTATCCTGTTTGATGAGGTTGAAGAATTCTTCAAGAATGCAAAGGCTATCAAGGACGGAAGGATGTTGGTCTCTTTCGTAAAAGGGATCAAAATCAAGATGTCTCCCAAGACCCTTGTGAAACATTTGCACCTCACTAAAGTTGATTTTGAAGAAGAGTTAAGTGACAGTGATTGGTTGAGAACAGCTCGATACTGTGGTCTGGAATCAGACTTTTCTGCTGTTAAAAGGAGCAAGATGAATGATGCAGGCAAGCTCATGGTGGATATCATTCTAAAAGTTCTCTTTTGCAAGAAAGGCACACAGGGGCATGTATCTGAAGAGACCTTTCTTCTGATGGTTGGAATAGTCACTGGGAAGAAGAGAGATTGGGCCTCAATCTTGTTCTCCAACATCAAGGCCTCAATCAGCTCTCCAAAGTTTGCAAGGATCATCACTCTGTTTCTGAATCAGTTCAATTCTGCCATTTTTGACATGTCCAAAGGTGCAGTTATTCATCACCTCAAGAAGATCGATGTCGTCACCATGCAGAGATGGGACATTCGGATCAAGAAGCCGGGAGTGGCTAGTGCAGTTTCTGAGGGGGAGCCTCAGCAGTCTGCAGAAGCTGGTATTCCCTCTGAAGGCCAGGTACCTGTAGTACCCTCATTTCCCTTTCCTCCTCAGATTAGACCTAAAGCCTCAGGCAGAGCTAAGCTGCCAATCCGTTCAAAGACCAAAGGCCAGCCCTCCTCAGCTCCAGAAGTTCCCATTCCTCCACCAGTTCCATCAGATCCAGCAGTTTCATCAGTTCCATTCGATAATATTCCTTCACCATCTCAAACTCCCATTACAGTTTCAGTTCCACCACCTCCATCTCCTCCTCCTTCAGTTACTGAAGAAGAAGCCTCCTTGGCAAATGAGGCAGTGGCAGCTGTTCTCATGGATATTCAACAAGAACCCTCTGTTGTGCACAGTCCCAGTGGCCAGCAGGCAGGGTCTGGTGCTGATTTTGTCTTCAATCAAGATGATGATGTTGATTCAGTACATGTTTCAACACCTTCCCCAGTACATGTTGAGGGGGAGTCAGAGTTTGATACAACCAAGCATGCTCCGGATGAGCTAGGTTGTGAAGACGGTAAGGTAGCACCTTTTTGTGAAATTGAAGACATTCCTGGTGATGAAGAAGCTCCAGTAGATACTTCAATAGATACTCATATTGCTGCTCCTACTGCTCCTCTACCATCCTTTCACTCTTCTCCTCCAGTACATGATGCAGGTTCTCTTCTGGGACAAATAGAGGTCATGCTAATAAGGCAAAGTGAACAGTTTGAACACTCCTTGACGACTGTCCACAGGAGGATTACTTCAGTGGAAAGTGAGTTTGGTCGGGAGCTAGCCAAGATCAAGGCAAATTATGAACATCTTTCAGATTTGATGTGTCATGGAAGCAAGTCAGTGGAGCATGCAACTGCCGGTGTAGGCACTGTGCTGAAGCAGACTGTAATCATAACCCAACTTCAACAAACTATGCTGAATGATGCTGAAGCCAACACTTTCAAAGTTGTTGATGAAGTGGGCAAGTTTAAAGATGATACTCTCCAAACCCTATCTGTAGAAGTCAGAAAGGGGGAGGAAAATATAGTAGCTCAAATGACAGATTTGGTTGAAAGCTCAGTATCTGCTCTTCAAAGCTCATGGAATTCTCAGTTTGAGCAGTTCTCTACCAGGATGTTGAAGCAAGTTGCTGATATTAATGCTTACTCTTTCAAAACAGCAGCATGGCTGCATAATCAGATCTTTCCTGAATTGGAAATTGATCCTAATGTTCCTGTTCCTCAGTTCTCTCCTAGACCAGAAGATTTTGTTGGCAAGGCTCCTTCTGTTGCAGATCAGTCAGATAGGACTGGGTCTAAAAGAAAAAGACATTATGGTGAGGGTCCCTCTGCTACTAGGTCTGTTCCCTCCTCCAGTTCTGCAGGATCTTACAAGGCTAAAGTTGAGAAAGGTTATCCAGAACTCTGGAGCCCAGTCTCAAAAGATATTATTCTTGAAACTTATAAGTTAGTTTATGAAGGTAAGATGAGCAGATCTGAATGTTACAGTTCTTCTGAATGGGAGAAGCATGAGACAGCTCAAAGGAAGCGAAGGATTCATTTCAGAGCTTTTGGGTATAATAATGCTGATGCTCCGGAACCCCCTCCGTTTTACCATCCCAAGCCTCATGCTTATTTCTCCAGACAAGAAGAAAAGTTGAAAAGAAGATCTTGAAGGAGAATGTTGCTGTTGCTGCCAAGACCTATTTGTTTTGATGCTGATTTTGTGAACATCAAGTTTACCAAACAATTCAATTCATATATATATATATATATATAATTGTTGATTTGATGTTCTCTAATTGTCTATTTCCATATCATTGTGTAGTATAGCATATTTATTCTTTATTGTTGTAATTCACCTTAGTGTAAAGGGTTCTGACTTCTACAAATAGGGGGAGATTGTTGGGAATTGTTTTCACAATTACCTTAATTTGTGAGAAGTCACCCTTAAACTAAGATTGAATTACTTTTGTATTTGATCTGCTTTTCCAAGTATGGTTTTGCAGATGACCATTGCTAAGTGTAAATCAATGTCAGGTCACAATGAGTCTGCAAACACAGTTTCATAGAATGTAATTCCTCATTCTATGAAACATGGTGATGACTCATATGTGATCTCTCTATTGAGATACACTTCATTTTCAAGACTATTGAAGACCTTGGAGTGCAGCTGCAGCAAGTGGTCAAGAAAAGAAAAGGAGAAAAAGAAGATAATTTTTCTAAAGGGATGTCTCGAGAGATCGAGCTTGTCTCGAGAAGTCAAGGCTTGTCTCGAGATTCAGCCTCTGCTCTTTCCGGAAACTATATCTGGATGTCTCGAGAGATCAACCATGTCTCGAGAACTACTGGACCGAGAGATTTCCTTTGTCTCGAGAGATCCTGCTTTACTCGAGTCTGCAATCTTTTGATCTCTTTGCCTCAGTTCTCGAGAGTTAGATTTCTGATGTCTCGAGATATTTGGTAGGTCTCGAGAGCTATTCCTTATGTCTCGAGAGATCCATCTTTTCCCGAGACTTTGGTCTGATGATTACTTCTTCCTCTGTTCTCGAGAGATACACTTCATGTCTCGAGAAGTCCCATTTGTCTCGAGACATCTGTCTAAATCTTAATATTCTCTGTTCTCTGTTCTTGACGACCCGTGTTCGCTCATCTCCGATCCTAACGGCTTTCTTGAGAGGATTTAAGGCTGGTTTATACCTTAATTGTCTTTCTCTATATATAGGATTAGTTTTGGGGTTTCAAAGTCAAGTTCTCTAATCATTCAAGCCCTAATTCTCTTTCCCGATCTAGAAGAACGAGAAAAGCGCCGCCTCGCCGTCGCCTACGTTTGGAGATTGATCTTCTCATAGGAGTTGTCGATTTCATTCAGGGAAGATTCGATTGATCCAAGGTCTGATACTACAATCTCTATTGGATCGTTTCGGATTGCAAAGGTCAGATTTGAAGGATCTTAGTTCTTCCTCACCGTTCCCTAAAGCCATTCAAGAAGAAGGAAGAATACACCTCTATCTTTCAGATCTGGTATTGTTTTGTTCAAAATTTTTATCATCCTTGTAGGAGAGATTGTTCTCCGAGTTGTAGGAGTTGTTCTCCGAGTTGTAGGAGAGGTTGTTCTCTGAGGTGTAGGAGTTGTTATCTCCGAGTTGTAAGAGAAGTTTTCTCTGAGTTTGTAGGAGTTTTGACTCCGAGACAGTAGGATTGTTCTTGATCCGAGTTTCAGAAAGTAGTCAAGTCTAGCTGTGGTGCTAGATTGGCGAGGCCGGCAGTGGAGTACCCAAGTACGGGGAACCACTATAAATTCCTGTGTTATCTGTGGCTTTAATTTCTTTTCTGTGCTGTGCTTTACGTTTAATATTTTAATTTCCGCAAAAGACGTAGAGATCACCTATTCACCCCCCTCTAGGTGATTTAGGTAGGCAACTAGATACTTCAGCAACCAAGGGGTAGGGGGGGGGGGTTTATAGCCCAGCCCTGACCTGGCGACATATGGGATACTCGGCGAGCATCTTCGACCATAGTCGCCCATCTGGCGAGTATCTGCTGCTGCTCGCACAAGCCTGGCTGATACTCGCTCAGGTCTTCTGTGGTTGCCGGACACTTTGGGGCGACATACGGGATACTCGGCACGTATCTTCGACCATAGTCGCCCTTCTGGCGAGTATTTAGCCAATACTCGCCAACCTTCTTTTGCTCCTGCTGGCTGATTTGTCTTGCCTCTTTGACTTTGACCTGCCTACGTGGCCTTGAGCGGGTCCTACCCTCGGAGAATAAGGGTTGTACAGAGCTAATATTAGAAAAGTTATAAATGATCCTGCTTTCTAAAGACATGAATTTAGAGAAAACCTGTCAGCGATCTCAAATTTTCCAGACCGCCTTTCCATAGATTGGAACTATAATCATACAGTAATATTTCAGATCACTTATGATTTTTACAGAGTTATGAAGAACTTAGGCGGCGGTCTCAATTGCTCTAGACCGCCCAATTTCAAAAATAGGCGAACACTTTAAGACCGACGGTCTCCACAAACCTCAGACCGCCTATTAAGAAAAAATAAGAAACTTTGTGAGAGAATCTGCAATGATCGAAAGGGCTGGTGCGGCCATGCTAAGACAGCATTCACAATTCTAACATTTTTCAGAAAGACACAGAGAGAGAAGTGAACAACTCCAAATGATCAAAAGGGCAGGTGTGGTTATGCCGCGGAGGCTATACCGACATTGCTTTCCTCAAGAGATCATTAAGATTGTTGTTGGGTATTGTGTCCACAATCACCTAGATTTGAAGATGTCCCCTAGTGAACTAAAATGAATTGAGTATGTATTTGATGATTTCTGTTTAGATGTATTATGATAGGTCTTAATGCTAAGTGCACACCAAAGTCAGGTTGCAATGGATCATCAAACACAGTTCTAGACAATGTAATCCCTCATTGTATAGAACAAAGTGTTGGTCCATGTGTAATCTCTCTTTTGGGGTGCACTTCATATACTCATAACTGAAGGCTTTCAAGGTTGAGGAGTGGAGCAGGTTTTCAGAAGAAAAGAAAAATTCTGCTGAGTCAATTCGTCGAGATGACTCGGGTCATTCCGACGAATCCCGACGAATCCAGACAGAAGACCTTTGTCTTGGTTTAGAAGAAAAATCTGCAGCTAAGTCCATTCGTCGAGATGACTCGGGTCATTCCGACGAATCCCGACGAATGCTGACAGAGGTCATTTTGGCTGGGTTGTGAAGAAAATTCTGCAGCTAAGTCAATTCGTCGGATGTTCTCGTGAACTCCCGATGAATCCCGACGAATGGTAACAGAAAGTGTTTTTTCACGGGTTGTTCAGTGTTTCCCTGTGGCCAAGTCAATTCGTCGGATGTTCACGTGAAGTCTCGACGAATGAAGGACAGACGGATTTCAAATCTTCGTTTCGTTTTCGAAAATTAGGGTTGGCCACCATGAACAGTACACGTGTCGCCTCTTCCTTCATTGTCTCACGAGCCGTTGAAGTCCTCCCTATAAATAAATCCTTATTTTAGGGCAAGGGATCATGCTAAAAAAAATCGATCTAAAAATTTTCTCTTCAGCCGACAGTTCAGAAAAGATAAAGCTAAAAGTCGATCTCCTTTCTCTTTTGCTGAACAAGAATTCTGAGACCTAACTTTTGCTGCTCAAAGATCCTTTCTCTATTGTTGTTAGAGATTTCTCAGAAGAAGGCCTTTGATCTTATTGTTGTTCTCATTATTGAAGATTCTTTCAAGTAAGTCAAAGGGCCTATTCAGATCTGGTTAGCCAAGTCTTCTCTCTTCCACATCTTTCAAGTGCCAAGCTTTCTTTCAAGGTTGAGAAGAAGACTCAGTTTTCAAGATCTGAAGTTAATCTCTTTAGAGGTTAAGAAGAAGTATTTTGTTTCAATATCTTTTCTTTTGTAGGAGTTTTCACTCCCAGATTATTTGTAGGAGTTGTTTACTCCGAGGTGTAGGAGTTGTTATACTCCGAGTTGTAGGAGTGGTATACTCCGAGTTGTAGGAGTTTTGACTCCGAGGTGTAAGATTAGTTAAAATCTGAGATTGGTGAAGTAGTCGATTCTAGCTTCGAAGTGCTAGATAGGCGAGGCGGGAAAGAGGACTACCCACATCGGGGAACCTCTATAAAATCCTTGTGTCTGTGCTGTGTTTGATTGTTTGTTTTTCTGTGTTAAATTTTTAATTCCGCATAAAGACATAGAATCCACCTATTCACCCCCTCTAGGTGATTTAGGCCGCAACTAGATACTTTCAATTGGTATCAGAGGTAGGTTGTTCGCTATAAGGCTAACACCTTGAACAAGATCTCCTCATCTAGTTGTTAAGGCAAATATGTCTGGAATGGATAAGGCCAAGGATTCCGTCAAGTTGCCAGTCTGCACCAAAGAGAACTTTCCTATGTGGAAGGAAAGAGTAAGATTCTACATGGAAGCTGCTGACCCAAGAATCTTTCAAATCGTGGAAGAAGGTCCCCATATTCCGATGAAACCATCTTCAATAAACTCCACCATCATGATCGTGAAGAAGATGTTGGAACTGAACAAAGATGAGATCGCTCTAGTGGCCCTAGACAAGAAAGCAAAGAATATCATAGCAGGTGCAGTTGATGATTCCATGTTACAAAATCTGCTTCACTGCAAGTCTGCTAAAGAAATGTGGGATTCTCTAGTTGTTCTGATGGAAGGGACCGAAGAAGTGAGGGATGACCGAAGATCGTTGCTGAACCAAGAATACGAAGCATTCAAGCAAGATCCAAGAGACTCCATTTCTGACACCTACGAGAAGTTCTTCAAGATCGTAAATGGTCTTAGGAACTATGATCGATAATTCACAACTAGCGAACTAAATGACAAATTCCTGAGATCCCTGACGAAAGAATGGGACACCAAGGTTATAGCCATCAGAGAATTCGGAAAGCTAGGAACCACGGAGCCACAAATGCTGTTTGGTAAGCTCTTGTCCCATGAGTTGAAGCTGAACTCCCGCAAAGCTGAAGAAGAGGGGATCAAGGCCTCTGGAAGGGAGAAGTCCTCCGCTCTGAAAGCTGAAAGCTCTAGAAAGAGCAAGACTCTCCCACCTGTCAGGAGATCATCTTCTGATGAGGATGAATCTGATGCCAGCCCCTCTGGTTCAGAGTTGTCTGATGGAGAATTTTCTCTGCTCTCCAAGCAATTCAAAAGACTTCTGAATAAAAGAAAGCAGAAGAGAGGCCAATCCACTGCATTTGATCACAGAAGATCAAGACGTGATGGTGATCATCACAAGAAGGACTACAATAATGACAGGTATAAATCTAAACCGAACAAATATGATTCCACTGACATTATTTGCTATTGCTGCAATAAGCCAGGACACGTGATAGCCGAGTGTCCATACAAAAAGAAAGAAGGATCAAAGAAGGAAGAAAAGAGAACCTTTAAGGGAAAGAAGAAGGAAAAGAGCCTCCTCGCCAAAAAGGCCAAGACTCTGAGCGACAGTGACTCTGATGCGTCAAGCTCAGATGAAGAAGCCTACTTTAGGCTAATGGCACATCTAGACGAAGAAATAGGCGACTCCTCTTATAAGGGGAAGGTAAACTCTCATACCCCTCTGTCTGCTTCTGAAGATGAGACTGCATCCGTAGCAAATGAAGGCTACTCCTCAGAGGAGGACTCTAAGTTAATAACTCAGTATGAAGCCCTTGTGAAAGGATTTGACAAGTGCCGCAAGGTCGTCAAATCCAAGTCAAAAGAAATTGAATCTCTCAAGACAGTGGAATTAGCTTTGAGGCAGGAAGTTGATCAATTAACTCCTCTCAAAGATGAAATCCAACTCTTGAAAGACGAACTGAAAAGCTCCACTGAGTTGTTGAATCTAAAGGAGAAAACTATAAATGAACTAGAAGATAAGTTGAAGGTGGAAAGGAAGCTCGTAGAAAGTTTCTCGAAGCCTAAGACTATTCTTCCACTCATTGATAGGTTTTCTGCTCCTGCGAAGGGTAGTGGAATTGGTCATAAGGCCGAAAGTAGTAAGGCTGCTGAGAAAAGAGCCGTGAAAGGGAAGGGAACTGCTAATCAAAGTCAATCTTCATTCAGGAAGGAAATTTTTCCATCAAACCCGTTTAACTTTGATTCATCCTACGGTCATTTTGCTAGACCAACACACGTTGAACCTAGTAATAAATATCAAGGATGGAGCTTTCCCCGAAACTTTGACGTCTCTCCATTCAAAGCTCCTCATGAAGAAATAATTCTCAAAGATCATGGTCCGTTTGTTCACGGATCAGCTCATAAGAAGGCACCAAAAATTAAAATGATTGCACCCAAATCTGTTGAGAAGAAGTTGGAGCCATGTGTGTGCTGTCACCATGAGGCCCCCACTTCTAAGAAAGCTCCTACTAAGAAAGTCACCCCTGTTGCACCTCATGTTCAAAAAGTAAAACAGGAGACAAAGAGAAGGTACAATCGGTTCGATTGTTGGTGTTGTGGCAAGGTTGGTCACTTTGCCATAGATTGTTGGTTTAATCCGAGAAATGTCACGACTCCAGGGATTAACAATGCAAGAATGACCCCTCTCAATGTTAACATTCCAAGTGGCGGTCACCTAACAAGAAGCCAAGGACCCAAATCGGTTTGGGTTCCTAAGGGCAATTGATTGTTGATTGCAGGTATGTCCAAAGGCCAATACAAATCCAATATGGTACTTGGACAGTGGTTGTTCACGGCACATGACCGGAACAAGAAGCCTACTACAAGAGTATACCCCGGTGAAAGATGGTCCAAAAGTTATTTTTGGCGGATCTGATCGGGGAATCACAAAAGGCTACGGTATGATCACAAATGGTATAGTCTCTTTCACAGACGTGGCTTATGTTAAAGGATTACAACATAATCTCATTAGCATAAGTCAACTTTGTGACAAAGGCTATATGGTAGAATTCTACAAGGACAAGTGCTTGATAAAGTCGTCTGATACGTCAGAAACTATTTTAACAGGCACTCGGAGTAGAAATATTTTTTGCTTAAATTTTCTATGTTTAGATACTTCTACACCAGTGTGCTTTTTGGCAAAAGATAGTGCATCTCTCTTGACCAATGGCACAAGAGACTAGCACATATTAATTTCAAAACTATAAATATGTTATTTTCTCACAACTTAGTTTGTGATGCTCCTGATGTGAAGTGCTTTAAAGAGAGACCTTGTCACGCATGCCAAATTGGCAAGCAGACGAGGGCTAGCTTTAAGAGCATTATTGGCAAAGATTCTACCAGATGCTTATATCTACTTCATATGGACTTATTTGGTCCCATGCCTATTCGGAGTTTAGGGGGTAAGTCTTATACGTCGGTCATTGTCGATGATTACTCACGTTTTGCTTGGGTATTCTTTCTAAAACACAAGTCAGACACCTATGATTCTTTCACCTCATTCGTTAGGCAAATTCAGAATGAATTAGAATGTTCTGTGGTCAAAATCAGAAGTGACCATAGTACAGAATTCAAGTCTGGGGCCATGACAGAATTTTGTGAAAGTCAGGGTATCTTTCATGAGTTTTCCTCTCCACGTACTCCACAGCAAAATGGTGTTGCCGAGAGAAAGAATAGAACACTCATAGAGGCTTGCAGGACAATGTTGAGTGATTCTTCACTACCGGAGTACTTCTGGGCTGAAGGTATCAACACTGCTTGCCACGTGCAAAACAGAGCACTAATCAACAAAAATCATCATAAGACTCCCTATGAACTTCTGAAAGGCAAGAAACCAACTCTGTCTTATTTTGGAATCTTTGGCAGTAAATGCTTCGTGCTTAACAATGGAAAATATTATAAAACTAAGTTTAGTGAAAAATGTTTTGAAGGTATTTTTGTAGGTTACAGTAGCCATAGTAAGGCATATAGGATTTTCAACAAGAAAACCCTGGTTGTAGAAGAAACTTACAATGTCATATTTGATGAGACGAGTATGCTTCAAAGCAACTCTTCTAGTGTTTTTGTTGAAGATGTAGATGCAAGGTTCAAGGAACTACACTTAGAAGAAACTGTAAAGGAAGACACTCCAAAAGCTATTGAAGTAAATGCTCCTTCTACATGTGAGGATGATGACCCTCAGGAAGATGAAGATGTACCTGAAGTGCAGGAACCTCATGGTCATCTAAATGTTGGAATGAGCAGACATTTGAGAGATCATCCAGCTGATCAAATCATCGGAGATCCTTCAAGCAGAGTCCTAACTAGAAGAGGTACAACTAACGAAGTTTTACATTTAAGTTTTCTTTCACAGATTGAGCCGAAGAAGTTTGAAGAAGCAAACACCGATCCCTCTTGGATCCTTGCTATGCAAGAGGAGCTCAACCAATTCAAGAGATGTAAAGTTTGGAAGTTGGTACCTAAACCCAAAGGACAGAATGTGATTGGAACCAAATGGATTTACCGGAACAAGCTTGATGAAAAGGGCATCATCACCAAGAACAAAGCAAGACTGGTTGCTCAAGGATACAGGCAAGAAGAAGGGATTGACTTTGATCAGACCTTCGCACCAGTAGCAAGACTTGAAGCCATCAGATTATTTCCGGCTTATGCTGCATATAAGGGCTTTAAGGTTTTCTAGATGGATGTAAAGTCTGCCTTTCTGAATGAAGACCTTAAAGAGGAAGTTTATGTAGCTCAGCCTCCAGGTTTTGTAGATCCTAACTTTTCTGATCATGTATATTATTTACATAAAGCCGTGTATGGTCTCAAACAGGCACCTCGTGCCTGGTATGAGACATTGTCTAAGTTTCTCCTTGAGAACAAATTCACAAGAGGAACAATAGACAAGACATTGTTTCTTAGGGAAGTAAAAGGCGAGATTTTACTAGTGCAAATCTATGTCGACGATATTATATTCGGCTCTACTGATGACAAACTCTGCAAAAATTTTTCTAACTTGATGCAAGGTAAGTTTGAAATGAGCAGTATGGGAGAGCTGAAATACTTCTTAGGACTCCAGGTGCACCAATCTGAAGATGGAATTTTCATTTCTCAGACGAAGTTCACCAAAGAGCTTCTTAAGAAATTTGGAATGGAGAGTGCAACCTCAATGAGGACTCCAATGGGCTCAAGTATGTCTCTGGACAAGGATGAGAAAGGGAAACCTGTTGATGAAACCAAGTACAGAAGCATAATTGGGTCCTTGCTCTATCTCACTGCTACTAGGCCTGATATAATGTTCTCAACATGTGTTTGTGCCAGGTATCAGGTAAACTGTAAGGAATCTCATTATGCCGCTGCAAAGAGGATTTTGAGATACCTTAAGGGCACACCGAATCTCGGCTTATGGTACCCAAGAAGCAATGATTTTGAACTAATTGGTTTTTCAGACGCTGATTTTGCAGGAAGCAAAGATGATAGGAAGAGCACTTCGGGAACTTGCCAGTTCTTAGGAAAGCGGCTCGTTTCCTGGAGCAGCAAAAAGAAAAATTGCGTTGCAATGTCGACTGCTGAATCAGAGTATATCTCTGCCGGCAGTTGCTGTGCACAACTTTTGTGGATGAAAAATCAGCTTGAGGACTATAATTTAAAGCTCTCACAAATACCCATGTTCTGTGACTCCTCAAGTGCTATTGCCATAGCAAATAATCCCGTCTCTCACAGCAGAACGAAGCATATTGAGCTTCGCTACCACTTCATCCGGGAACATGTTGAGAGTAAGGACATAAATCTGTTATATGTTAACGCTGACAAACAAATTGCAGATATTTTTACGAAGCCTCTGGACGAAACCAAATTCAATTTCTTCAAAATGGAACTTGGAATGCTTAACAAGGAATCTTGAAGTTGGGACTGTTGAGATTTCACGAAATTGCACGAGATTTCACTTGCTAACTCAGAAAATTTCATGAAGTTTCACGGGTTTTCACGGGACAACTATTACTCTTCTTAGTTCATCTCCCGTGGAATCATCTCCCTATTAAATACGGTTTTATCGTCCTACAGGTACGCACTCTACTTCAATTTATATATATATAAAAATCAAAGAAAACATCACGATTTCACGAAAACTTCCGTGAAACCCTACCCGACCATTCGTCTCCTTCTATCGCGATTCCTTTGTTTCTCTTCCGCGGCTTCGACGACATCAATGGCGCCCAAAGCTTCTGAAGGTTTGCATTCAGGGGGATAGTTGGTGAGAGGCGCCTTCCGCTCAGCTTCAGATGAGTTTCGGAATGTGATTATGATGCTCGATATCGCCGGGCTCAGTTTTGTCTTAGAAGAGCCGGCTAAAATCCTAGAACAGGATATTCTGGAGTTCTATCGCAATGCCAAAATCTCAAGTCAAGGTAAGAAGATCAAAAGCTCTATTAGGTCTTGCAAAATCATTTTGAAGGCTAGTGGTATCAACCGATTGTTGAGGATGCCTGAAGTTGAATCAGAAGAGTTGTTTGTTGAAGATATTTTCAGAGCCAGAAGATTCTGTGGCATTCTTGATCAAAGCTCCAAAATCAGAAGAAAGTTCATGAATGAAGGAGGTAAGCTTCTGTGTGATATTCTAGGAAAAGTATTATTATGCAAGGTAGGCTCTCATGACTACCTCTCTGAAGAAGCTTTCAAAATTCACACCGCTATAATATGTCGGAAGAATTTCAATTTTGGTGAAGTAATCTTTGAGAAGATTAAAGAAAGTTTTCTTGCTCCAAATTTTGGAAGAATTATCAGTCTGCTTCTGAATAGTAGTAATCCAGATTTTTTCAATCTTGGAAGAGGCAACCCCATCCACCACACAAAGAAGATCAACTCAACCATTTTCTCCAAATGGGAAAGGGTAATTCCCAAGGGCTTAGGGAATGCTGGAGTTAGGGCTGCTGTAAGTGATGATGAGGCCCCTCTGCTTGATGAGCATAGGTCTATTGAAGCAGGGCAATCCTCCAGGGGGAGTGGACTTAGTCGAGCTCCTGCACAGGGTAGAGATGCACATGTTGAGGGAGAGTTTCCAACCCCAAGAGACATTGATGCAGGAAGTGGTGCTGCAGAAGATGTTCCTCCAAGTGATGATGATCAAGTACCTCTTGATCCTGTTGATATTGTTGTCCCTGATGCTGGTCTTGACTTGGAGGGCCCAGAGGATGCTGCTGATTTTTATGAGGCTCCTCAGCTGGAAGATTCAAGGAGATCACCTGCCATGGTTGATTCTCATTCTGAAGATCATGAAATCTTGCCAGACTCTCCTAATGAGCAATCTGATTCTGTGGAGAGGGGCAGCTTTGGTGCCAGGCTGGAGTTGGCTAAGGAGATGTCTCTACTTGAGGGGGAGAAAGACCAGGAAGATATCCTCTTGGCTGAACCTGTTCTTCCTGAAGTCTTTCCTTCTGTGCTGCTTTTGCCTCCTCCAGAAGTTCTTGTGGCTAGGAGCACTTCTCCAAGGGCAACTGTGCTTGACAAACAAGCACAGTCCTCAAGTTTTGTAGCTGATAGAAATTCTCCTGAAGAGGTTGAGACTGGTGATAGCTCTCACTCTTCTTTGCTGAAGTCCATAGAAGGGCTGCTAAAGGTTCAGACTGATCACTTTGATCAGTCTATCAAGCAAGTCTATAAGAAGATTGACTCTGTTGATAGTTCTCTGAAGCAGGAAATGGCTGAGATCAATCATGAAATGGGAAGATTCAAGAGTGATCAAGAAGCCTGGATGCTAACTGCAGGGAAAGCTTTGAATCATACAAATAAAGCAGTTGGGCATGCTCTTACCAACTTGCATCAGGTCAGTGAAGATGTTCTTCATCTCACCTCTGTTCATAAAGTTCTTAGTTCTGCTCATGATCAAGGGATCTCTTACTTGGATGATCAAGTTGAAACTCAGCTGAAGAAATTATATACCCTCCTGCATGAAGATGTCTTAAAGGGGGAGGAGAGTGTGGTATCCAAGTTAGAAGAAAGTGCAAGCAAAATGAATGATTTGAATGAAAGTGTAGCTACTCAAATGCAAGATCTCAAGGAAAACATCTTACAAAATGTTAAGGATGTCAATTGGTATACTCATGAAGCCCAAAGCTGGCTTTTCAAGCAAGTGGCTGGAATGCTTGGGTTTGCTGTTGTGGATAAAGGGTCAGATTTTCCCTCATCAAGTGCTCCAGGACCCAGGGCTCCTAGTTTCTCTCCAAATCCTGTTGAGGATTCTGTTTTTGCTGATGAAGTCATCCCTGCTTCAACTTATCAAGAATTTTGGGATGATCCATTCCCTGTTCAAGATCCTGACAGCTCCTATTTTGCGAACCCTCTGAGAAGTCATTAAAAAGGAAGCTATTTGCTGATAAGCCATCTGCTAAGAGGTCTAATCCACATAAGAAGATCAGAGAATTTTATGATAGGCCTCCTCCTAGAAACTTCCAAGAAAGTTGGAGCCCCATCTCCAAAAGTATTGTTCTCTCTGCTTTTGATAGAGTCAGCAATCAGAATGAAAAAGTCAGTGACCATTATAGTTCAGAAGAATGGAGCAAGTTTGAGACGAGGACAACTGAAAGAAGAATTCACTTCAAGAATGGTGGATCTAAAGAGTCTGCTCCTGATAAATATTGGCCTAAGCCAAAGGCATTCTTTGAGAGAATGGATTCAGAACTGAAGAAGAAAGCTGAGGCAGTGGACAGAATGTTTGCAAAGAAGAAAGACAAAGGTCATGAATAAGCTGTGCTTATATGGAATCATGATGTTTTCTTTGCTTATATATATACACATTTCTTTTGTGTTAAGTTAAAACATTCAGTCCTATTCTGTTTTTCCTTATATATTACTTCCTGGGTTGTGCATTCTTATTTAGTATACTTTCTGTGCAATTCAAGTTAGTGCCTAGGGTTATGACATCTTCAAATAGGGGGAGATTGTTGGGTATTGTGTCCACAATCACCTAGATTTGAAGATGTCCCCTAGTGAACTAAAATGAATTGAGTATGTATTTGATGATTTCTGTTTAGATGTATTATGACAGGTCTTAATGCTAAGTGCACACCAAAGTCAGGTTGCAATGGATCATCAAACACAGTTCTAGACAATATAATCCCTCATTGTATAGAACAAAGTGTTGGTCCATGTGTAATCTCTCTTTTGGGGTGCACTTCATATACTCATAACTGAAGGCTTTCAAGGTTGAGGAGTGGAGCAGGTTTTCAGAAGAAAAGAAAAATTCTGCTGAGTCAATTCGTCGAGATGACTCGGGTCATTCCGATGAATCCCGACGAATCCAGACAGAAGACCTTTGTCTTGGTTTAGAAGAAAAATCTGCAGCTAAGTCCATTCGTCGAGATGACTCGGGTCATTCCGACGAATCCCGACGAATGCTGACAGAGGTCATTTTGGCTGGGTTGTGAAGAAAATTCTGCAGCTAAGTCAATTCGTCGGATGTTCTCGTGAACTCCCGACGAATCCCGACGAATGGTAACAGAAAGTGTTTTTCACGGGTTGTTCAGTGTTTCCCTGTGGCCAAGTCAATTCGTCGGATGTTCACGTGAAGTCTCAGCGAATGACGGACAGACGGATTTCAAATCTTCGTTTCGTTTTCGAAAATTAGGGTTGGCCACCATGAACAGTACACGTGTCGCCTCTTCCTTCATTGTCGCACGAGCCGTTGAAGTCCTCCCTATAAATAAACCCTTATTTTAGGGCAAGGGATCATGCTAAAAAAAAATCAATCTAAAAATTTTGTCTTCAGCCGACAGTTCAGAAAAGATAAAGCTAAAAGTCGATCTCCTTTCTCTTTTGCTGAACAAGAATTCTGAGACCTAACTTTTGCTGCTCAAAGATCCTTTCTCTATTGTTGTTAGAGATTTCTCAGAAGAAGGCCTTTGATCTTATTGCTGTTCTCATTATTGAAGATTCTTTCAAGTAAGTCAAAGGGCCTATTCAGATCTAGTTAGCCAAGTCTTCTCTCTTCCACATCTTTCAAGTGCCAAGCTTTCTTTCAAGGTTGAGAAGAAGACTCAGTTTTCAAGATCTGAAGTTAATCTCTTTAGAGGTTAAGAAGAAGTATTTTGTTTCAATATCTTTTCTTTTGTAGGAGTTTTCACTCCGAGATTATTTGTAGGAGTTGTTTACTCCGAGGTGTAGGAGTTGTTATACTCCAAGTTGTAGGAGTGGTATACTCCGAGTTGTAGGAGTTTTGACTCCGAGGTGTAAGATTAGTTAAAATCTAAGATTAGTGAAGTAGCCGAGTCTAGCCTCGAAGTGCTAGATAGGCGAGGCGGGAAAGAGGACTACCCACATCGGGGAACCTCTATAAAATCCTTGTGTCTGTGCTGTGTTTGATTGTTTATTTTTCTGTGTTAAATTTTTAATTCCGCATAAAGACATAGAATCCATCTATTCACCCCCCCTCTAGGTGATTTAGGCCGCAACTAGATACTTTCAATTGTAACATCATAAACAGAGGGGAAGAGAAGAGAGGCGAACAACTCTAAATGATCAATAGGGCAGGTGTGGTTATGTCGTGGAGGCTATACCGACATTGCTTACCTCAAGCGATCATCAAGGTTGTAATTCCCTAGCCACTCAAGGGCTCTGATGACGGCCATAGATGTAACTGGCCGCCTCTTGGCTATCCTTACACCAATGAGTATTCAAGGGTTACATGGCATGATGATCCATAGGGCAGGTGTGGTTATGCCGCGGAGGCCATACCGACATTGCGTTTCCTAAAAGATCATCAAGGCTGTAACGATGTCCTGAAATGCATAGCATAGCTGAACATTCACCCAGACCCCCTTGATGCAGATGTGTGTCAGATGTTAGCAAGGACCCGACATCCTAAAGTTCCTCTACACGAGCTTGGCGAGCTACTACTACACAAGTGCGAAATCTCCCTGCTACTTGTGGTCATGGTAGATTTACATCTCAAGCTTCAAGTCGAGGAGGCAACAAGTAGGATCCATCGATATCTCGTTTGGTAGGATCTTTATCTTTTGATAGTTAGTCAATATATCTTTGATGCTTTCTTTCCGATACACATAATGCAAGAGATTACAACCATATCATCATAATACTTGTAAAAAGGGGAAGGAAAATGATACGTAAAATTTGAGTTTTGACTTTATAAACAGAACAGGCAAGCGTACCTATCGTTTATAGCATAGGATATGAAAAACATATCAAGGTCGTATTAGACTCGGGTTTGTCGAGTACTTTTCGGGAAACCAAAACTATTATTTTGTCGAATAATATTTTGGGAGATAAATTATAATTAAAATTAAAATGAAGAAAATAAATCTAACTTGAAGAAAAGAGCACTTCGAATGAAAATTAGAGAAGATAGATCTACAACATCTAATCCAATCCTTGACCGTGGAGATTCCTGGATTGTGAACACACCTTGGGTCGAGGATACGCCCAACTAAGATTAGGAATATCAACAGAATTCTCATTCTATAATCAATAACCTAATACTTGCCTTACGAGGTGAATCCCACTATAGGATTTGACTCCTATCCAAAAAATTGTCGTCATCCTCTCTCGAGGGTTGCGATAAACTCTTTTTATTCCTGACTGATCGATTCGTACTCGCGAGCCTCTCGACTAACTAAAATGAAAACAGATACAAATGTCCACACATCGACATATGAACCCGATATAAATCAAGAATAAATCAAAGGAGGAAAAGAGAGAAAATAACGAGAAGGATTAATTCCATCCGAAGTTTGCAATTTTCAAGATTTAAATATTAATTTACTCGACATAAAAATAAAAGAGATGAACGGAATAAGAAATACATTTTATGAAAATAGAATTGAATTACATAAAAAAAAGAAAGGAGTACAAGAAAATAAAAGCCTTGCATGAAATGAAATCTAAGACTACATTGCATAAAATTAAACTTACATGAAATTGAAATCTAAGCTAAGAAATAAGAAAATACAAGAAATGAAAGAAAAACATTTTTGCCTCAAAAGGGGGCAGAGGGAAGGAGTTTTGACCCAAGAAGGGTAGAGAATTGGATGCCTTTAAATAGGCAGAAGTTGAGGTTACACGCCCTCGGCCACCTAGGGCATGTACTCTTCAAAATGGCGCTTGCGGGAAGACTTCGACGGGAAGGGGCGCGGGAGAGATCACGCCCTTGATCTGGATGTCACGCCCTCGGTCACACCAGTGACCGAGGGCGTTTAACTTTAAAATGGCGTGGCATGCTGATCTGACTACTGGAGGCGGGTCGTGGCCGTAAAACAAGGTCACGCCCTTGACCTCGGGCGTGTACATGGCGAATCTTCACAGAATGAGCTCGGGGTGGTGGTAGTACGTCTGAAACACATCTTAGGTTGTCACACCCTTGGTCACGCCAGTGACCTTGGGCGTGTACTTGCAAATTTCGCTCAAAAGTCCAGAAAAACCTGAAAAGCAAAAATAAACTTATGTTAATACATAAATATAAAAAAAAATGATTTTTCTACGGTAATTAATATCAATTATATAAATTGATGTTAAAATATTAATAAAATTATACTAAAAGATGAGTATATAAACTACTCATCAGAAAAGGAGGGAAAGAGTACAAGTTTTTAAGAAAAGAAACGCTTGAGATTATCTCCACTCCAAGTGTGAGATAGATCTTCCCCTTCATAAGTTTGGAGACGATAAGCCCCTTTCTTAAGCGCTTTTTTAACAATGAATGGACTGTCCAATTTGGATTAAGCTTTCCAATCGAGCCAAATCTTGTTGCCGCGTCAACCTTCTTGAGGACCAGATCACCAACAACAAATTCTTTAACTCGAACATTTTTGTCAAAATATTTGGCCATTATCCTTTTTACTTCTTCTTGCCTGATGGTTGTCGTATCCCTTAATTCTTCAATGAGATCAAGGCTGCATCTCAACTCTTCATCATTCCCTTCCATCCAGCTTTCTTGATTTTGTTGAGATAATAACACCCTTGGACTTCTTATTTCGAACTCAACCGGAATTAGAGCTTCTGAGCCATGAGATAAATTTGAAGGGAGTTTCTCCGGTAGCTGAGGTTGGAGTCATCCTCAGAGCCCACGATACTGAAGGTAATTGCTCTGCCCAATTGCCTCTGAGATTCTCAACTTTTTTCTTCAAAAGGTTGATTGTGAATTTATTGGCGGCTTCTACCTGACCATTACTTCGAGGATGATGCACAGAAGCAAATCGCAACTCAGTGCCGATTTGATCACAAAAATTTATAAGACTTAAGTTTTTGAATTATGGACCATTATCTGTGATGATTGTCATTGGAATTCCATGTCTACATACTATCTCTCCCCAGATAAAATTCCTCACAACTTGAGTGGTAGTTTTAGTTAGCGCCTTTGCCTCGATCTATTTGCTGAAATAATTGATCATCACTAGAATAAACTTGCGTTGGCCACTAGCCAAAGGAAAAGGTCCAATCAAATCCATTCCCAAAATATTGAATGGAAATGGAGTTGTTATTGACTACAGTTGCTGAGCTGGTTGATGCTGAAGAGGAGCGAACTTTTGGCATTGAACACACTTTTTTGCGAATTTCTCTGCATCTTTCCTCATTTGGGGCCAGAAATAACTTTGCCTTAGAATCCTCTTTTCTAAGGTTCTAGCTCCAGAGTGACTGCCGAACTCTCCCGAATGTACCTCTCAAAGAACAATTGGAATTTCCTCTTCAGAGACACATCTTGCCAGAGGCGAGAGAAAAGTTTTCCTGTAGAGAATTCCTGCAACAAGATAATAATAAGCCGCTTTTATCTTAAATCGCTTTTTATCTTTTACCGCCGGATAAAATTCTCCACTTGAGAGATGAAGAATAAGGGGATCCATCCAGGATGGCCGTTGATCAATCAAATGATGTCTCCTTCTTCAACAGCTGGATGAAATAATTCTGAAGTAGTTCCTCCTGAAAGGAGACCGAATTTGGCCAATTTGTTAGCTTCCGTGTTCTCTTCCCTTGGAATGTGCTGAATAGTGAAGCTTTTGAACTTCCCTATCTCAATCTTCACCAACATTTGATATTGCTTTAAAATAGAATCTCTAGTCTCATAGGTTCCGTTTACTTGAGATGACATTACTAGAGAATCAGTTTTAACTTGAACATCCTCAATCCCTAGCACACTTGCAAATCTAAGGCCGGTGAGCAAGGCTTCATACTTCGCTTGATTATTCGTTGTTGGAAAATAGAGCTTGAGAGCTTGATCTAATCTAACCCCATTGGGATTAATTAACACAACTCCAGCTCTTGATGAATTTTTCCCGGAAGCTCCATCCACATAGATTGTTCATGCCAAAGGTTTTCCAACTTCTTTTTCTGAGCTAAATTCCTTTGCATAGATCATAAAATCTGCTAACACTAGAGCTTTGATCGCCACTCTAGGAAGATAGGTGATATTGAACTCGCTAAGCTCTATCGCACACTTTGCCAATCTACCTGAATGCTCCGGTTTTTCCAACACGCACTTCAATGGAAGATCAGTGACAACCTGAATAGAATGAGCTTGGAAATAAGGTCTTAGCCTTCGCGCTGAGACCACAAGCATTAAAGCCAACTTTTCAAGGATCGGGTGCCGAGCTTTCGCATCCTTCAAGACTTCACTCATATAGTAAATTGGATATTGCTTTTTCTTTTCTTCTCTTACCAGCACAGAGCTGATAGCATCAGAATCGACACCAAGATACAAAAAAAAGATCTTCTCCATCTCTCGGTCTTTGAAGTAAAGGGGTAGACGTTAGCTGCTTTTTGAGCAGATCAAATGCATCATCACACTCCTTTGTCCATTCAAACTTAGCTCCTCCACAGAGAGTTTTAAAGAATGGAGCACTCTTATCCCCTGAGCGAGAGATGAAACGGCTCAAGCCTGCCATCCTCCCACCCAGCTGCTGAACTTCCTTAGGGGTCTTGGGAGGTGACATTTCTTAGATAGCTTTTACCTTATCGGAATTTAGCTCTAGCCATTCCAGAGTAAGGAGATGGCCAAGAAATTTTCCTTTGCTAGCTCCAAAAATGCATTTCAAAGGGTTTAACCTCATGTTGAAGGTTCAGAGAGATGTGAATGTTTCATTCAAGTCGTTAAGATGAGCTGAGAAAATCTTGCTTTTTATTAGAAGGTCATAAACATAAACTTCTAAATTCCTTCCTTTTTGAGTTTTAAAAACAATGTCCATCATTTTCTGATAAGTGGCACCAACATTCTTTTGCCCGAAAGGCATTACGAGATAGCAGAAACAACCATCATTCGTGATGAATGAGGTGTGGGGGATATCGGGCTTATGCATTCTTATTTGGCGATAACCAGAGAATGGATCTAAAAAACTCATGCAAGAGTACCATACCGCAGAATCAACTAAAGAATCTATATGAAGCAAGGGGTAGCAATCTTTAGGGCAAGCTTTATTAAGTTTGGTAAAGTCCACACACATTCGCCACTTCCCACCTGCTTTTTTACCATTACAACATTCGATACCCACTCGGGGTATTGAATTTCCTTAACAAAATTATCCTTGAGAAGCTTTTACACCTCCTCACGGATTGGTTGATCTAGGGTCACTGCAACTGCTCTTTTCTTCTGCTTGACAGGGGTAAAAACTGGATCAATATTGAGATGGTGGCAAGCAACGTCCGGATCAAATCCCATCATATCATCCGCTGACCAAGCGAATATATCCAGATTCTGCATGAGGCAGGAGATGAGTTGATTCTTCTCAGCTTTAGGCAAATCCGCATTGATTGAGAGTGCTCTACTCTTATCTTCATCGGTGACAGGAACAACTTGAGTTGCTTGGGAAGGTTCCAAGCGAACTCCATCTCTTGCCGCTTCTTCTACAACCTCTTCTTCAGCTTTATCAGGATTGGGGACTTGAGGAGCTGAAGAAGTCTCAGGTACGTGAGGGGGAAAAGATTCAGTCATATTAACTAATTTAACATAGCATTCCCGAGCTTTCCTCAGATCGCTCCTGATCTGGTATTGTTTGCCATTCAAGGACAACTTAACTGCGAGGTGGTAAATGGAAACCACCGCTTGATACTCATTCAGGATTGGCCTTCCAAAAAATTGCGTCGTAGCTACTTGGAGCTTCAATGACTATAAATTTGACTAGCTTTGTAATGCCTCCAAGCGTCATTGAGAGAGTGACATTTCCTTCCACTTCCTTCTTCTCTCCGGAGAAACCATAGAGAGGCCCTTCGGTGGAAAGAAGAGTCTGGGGTCTTCAGGGCCTCGAAAGCTGGTTTGAAGAGGATATTAACTAAGCTCCCGGTGTCGATCAAAATATTTCCCACTGTATAGTTTTCAATGACTGCCTTTATAACAACTGCGTCGTTGAAAGGGTTGGCGGTCGGATAAAGATCTTCTTGCCCGAAAGTAAGTGTTCCTTGGATTGGAGAAGAAGAGGAGGTAACGACAACTTCTGATCTATACACTCTAGACAAGCTAGCCTTCTTTGAATACTCTAGCCCTGCTCCCCCGTGGATGCAAAAAAGGTTACCCAACGTTCCTTCATCGTTCGCATCCACACACTCGCTAGGGTAACCAGCGTTGCCAAGGTGGCCAACGTCGTCAACCTCTTCACACTCCCAGTGGACATCTACCACTTCTCTGCTCTTGGAGGTGGAGGCTTTAGAAGGATTAGCTTTTTGCAGCAGCCCCTGCAGCTTGCCTTTCTTCACAAGCTTCTCCACCAACATCCGGAGAGCTATGCAATTCTCTGTCATATGACCTTTCTCTCCATGATGCTCATAATAGAGAGAAGGGTTTCTGAATCTGGGGTCGGATTGCATGGGGGTAGGCCTTTTGTAAAAAAGGTTGCTTCTGGAGGATTTGGACTACCTGACTCATTGGAATATTGAGCTCGGTAAATGATTCTTGAAAATCATTAAGAGAATGCCGAGGGAGCAGGGGAGGAGGCTGAACAAAGTGAATTTGATGAATTGGAACTTGCTGGGGAGCTGGGGTGACTAGACTGGTAATAAGGGCACTTGGAGATGAAACTGCTGATGTCCCTGGAAAGGATGATGGTGACGGAAATTCCTTCCTCTCTGAGCTGGAGGTTGAAATTTTTGACGCGGCGGCTTTGACGATGGAGGGGCTGGAGGAAAACCTGTGGAGCCTTTCTGAACTGCCTTGCATGTTAAATTGGAAACATAGACGGAGTTGTTTACTTCCCCTTCTATGGACTGATACTGATTAGTTCCTGATAAGAGCTCGGCTCTCTGGTTGTGACCTCAAACTTGAGAGGTGCCTCCTGCAAACCATTTATCAAGACAACCAGATATAACGAGGGATCAACATCCCATATTCCCAGAATCTCTCTTTGAAAATGGTCGATGAAGAGGGTTGTAGTCTCATCTTCATTTTGCTTGATCTTGAAGAGGGTCGCATGACCACTCTTCCTCTTCTTTGAGGTAGCGAACCTCAGAAAAGCTCCTGCTTCAGAACTGTGAAGCAAGAGATGGACAGAGGAGATAAATTATAAAACCACTTCCTTGCCTGCCCATCAAGAGAGGTGATCAACAACTTGCACCTCATCGCATCTGAGAGAGTTCTCAGAGCGACTGCAGATTCAAAGGCTTGGAGATGAGAACTGGAATCACTATCCCCAATTAACATAGGCATCCTTAGTTCTCTAAAGCCATGGGGAGTTAGCTCCCAATGGATCCTGTCAAAAAAAGGAGAGGGCTCTTCTGCCTCATAAACACCTGAAGGAATAAGAGGGGCATCAATGGGAACTGGAGGATAAGCATAATCCTCTTGGAAATTTAGGGCTCGAGCTGGAGACCTCTAGGCTGATCCCCTGAAAAAAGCATGACGGGCAGCGAACTCCTCACATTGAGACCGGAAGGGAGCAGCGGGCTGAGTGGTAGCGCGGTCTAGAGGCTGACCGACGGCCAACCGATCAGTGGTTGCGACCTGATCGTCTTGAGGCAACAATCTCTTGGATAGCTCGGACAATAATTGATTCTTCAACTCAATCTGTCGAGCGGTCTCCTGGCGGGCTTGAGCGGTCTCCCGACGGGCTTGGGCGAGGTGGAGCTCCATTCGAAGCTCAAGAGCTTCTAAAGAGGTCACACTCGCTGAAGAAGGAAGGCCGCTGACGAAGTGACCAGTCTGACCATCATGGTATGAAATCTCCAAAAGTTTACTGATTTCACCTGGACATTTCAGATCTGAAGGTCGCGTGTTCGTTCTGTTGATACAAAAATTGTACCTCCAAAACTCACACTAGAAAAGGATAGGGAAAATGGTGAAGTGCAGGTTACTTGAGACGGGAGATGCCAGAGGAGAGACCTCTGACGGGAAAACCTGTTTTAGTTAATCTCAAGAGAGGTTAGAGGATGAAAGTCTAGAACAGGCAAGAGGAAGAGGTAGAACAGTGACAGAATTTGAGACCGCTTACACAGGTTGTAAGCTGGATCCTCGAAGCCAAAAGTCCCATTTTGGTTACCCCTACCCCTCTATTTATAGGCACGGAGGCTGCCCAAATGGGCAGATCCAAAAAAACAGGCTTCCCGGGATATAGGAGAGTCAGGGCAGTGGTAAGGGGTGTTAATAGCAAAATAGAGAAAAACATCAAACCGCCCGGTCTGGCGGTCTCAACAAAGCCTCACCACATGGGCCTTATGCGAAAAAACGGGAATGTGGCTGGCGATCTGGGTGGTCTCCATGAACTGAGACCGTTGGGAAGGGTCACTCTTGCTGGAGAGGAGAGGTCATGGATTCCCGAGCAAACAGGTACCAACCAATAACACTTAAATATCTTGAGAAAGAGAGGTTTGGGATGTCAACCCATCGTACCTCCTACTATCGCTGCAATCCCTTCACTGGGTAGACCTCGCGAAGTCTAAGATCCACTCTAAATTGTTAAGTCTAACTAAAATCTAGCAAAGATCAAATTAATTATAGACTATTGCGTACTCTTGCAATGACCGAAAAAGAAAACTATCATTATCTTGTACTTTCAGAAAATTATATATATATTCAAAATTTGTAATTAAAAAGAAAATCACAAAAGACATATTGAAAGAATTAATTGTCATAACTCAACAAAATGAATATTGAAGTCACACACGCCGACATGATCTTGTGATATCCTATGCTAAAATTCTCTATAATCATGTATCGTAATTCATGATCTATCAAGAATTATCTTAAATCAACTACTATTATCATTCCAGTCCACTTTCAGAAAAATAATATAGGCATTTGGTAACTTTTTCAAAAAAATCAAAAGAAAATATATGTGAGATTTCAACCTAAACTTCAAACGATCATAACTTTTGATCCGCTTGTTAGAATTTCCCCCACAATAGTTTTTCAGAACGAGGTCGAGAAGATCTATGCAATGGAAAATGAGCTATGCTTGTTTGAGTTCATTTTGACCCCGCAGATTGCCAAAATTCAAGTCCATTTAGAAGTTATCTCAATTTTTTATTTTTCAGCAATATTTGTGTCTACGAATTTTACATCACAGGCTCCTGGGTACCCTTCCAATGACTTAGAAACTCTTACTCGAGTGACATAAAAGTAGAAAATTTGAAAGTTAAAATTCATAATAACTATGTTGCTTCATAATCAACTATAATTAGAAATCAATCTCTTATAAAAGCCATAGTTTATAAATTGATTCCATGGGACAAAATACATAGGATGTCCATGATCAATCATCCACATTATGTGTCTCAAAAGAGCGAGGGCATAGGATTTTATGCATTAAAAGACCTAACCTCTAAGTCATGTCTTGTCCTTAACTGGGGAGGGTTCCAGTGGGGCCTTGCGAGGCACTTGGGGAAAGAGTGCTAGGTTGAGCGTTCTCTAGTGTGTGCGTATGGGATTAACACCCCAACCTACGACATGTGTACAGCTCCCCATGCCCATCCATTAATTAGTACATGGCTAGTGTGTAGACATATGGTTAGGGTATTATAATCTAGGACATACTTATATCATATTTTGCATGCGCCCTTTATAATTATATTATTCATGCATTCTTGTTTTGATCAAACATGCTAATCTTATGTTTTGTATATTTTATCATTTTGAGCATTAATGATCTTGTAAAAACACAAGTATTAAAAAATCAGTAAAAATATATAAACCATTTTTTTAACAAACTAAAACATGCTTAAAGAACCTTTTAATGATCTCAAAATGGTCTGAAATTTCAAGACTAAGAAGGCTCCTATATAATAACTCAAAATCAAAGAAAAGTTTTTTCAAAAATTCATGAAATCATCTACTGTCTCGGCGTTAAGAGATAACTCCAACGTTAGACTTCAACGCCAGCGTTATAACTTAACGCCTAGCATTATCTTTTTGTGCAAAATATTCAATATCCTAATGCTGAATAATATCTGATCTCTATATCACTTAGTACAGTATTCATGCACTCCTAACTACATTATTTGAATTAACATTCTTCAAAATAATTTCCAACTTCTTTATGAAAAATTATTCAACGATTTTGTGCCTTCTAATCATCTCTAAAATGTCTGAAATTTCTACACTAAGAAAGCCTATATACATCCACTCTAATACAAAGACTTTTTTTTTCAAAAACCTAAGAAAATAGTGTTCTATTTGGGCGTTAAGAAGTTAACGCCAGATGTTAGCTCCTTTGGCCAAATTTTCATTTTATTTTTTCTAAAAATTTCTGGTATTTCCCTCATAAATTTTCTCTGATATTTTCTCAGATTTGAATTGTTTCTTATTTGTCTTATTTCACAAATACGAAAAAAATTTTAAATAATCCAAAAGTGTTCAAATATATGTTTTTCTCATTTTTTTGTTATCAATATGTACAAAAATATGTTTTGATTTTAAAAACTTCACTTAAGCAAAGCATCTTAGTATTTTCATTATAAATGGTCAAAATTGATAGGGCATACACTTAAAGATTTTCTTCAATATTTAATTTTCATTTCAAGTTTCCTAAACTTTGTTTTAACTTGTCATGCCTTGACTTTAATATTATTATGTGCAATGAAATGGTCTATAGAAAATTGTGTAAGATTGCTTAGCATGCCTCTAAGTATGAGTAATGTTTTATGTTAATAAATGATTCATTCACTCACTATTTTGGTAATCTACATGTGCTCATAATCTTAGTCTTGCATGATTGTGTAGTGTAATAGCTTTAACTTATTAAGTTGTGTGTCTATATTACCTACACCATGTTTCAAACAAAATATTTCTTCACATATTGAAGTGTTATTTCAATATTATTAGTGTTTGCAAAAACAAGTGAATTCGGAGACCTTTGTCCAAAAATTAAAAATATGAAATAAAATGACAAAGATAACTCCACTAAGCACTACTCACCCTCCTGATAAGTCTTAATGAGCATTGTGAGGTTGAGCACCTTGGAAAGAATTGTAAAGTGTCTTGTGCAAACACATTTCATTATCACTTCTAATTTTATACCAGATCACTTAAAATAGAAATTCATAAAAAATGCTTATGTGATCCCCCAAACAATACTTTGCTCCCTGATAAGTCTTAATGAGCATTGTGTGGGCGAAACACCTTGGTATTTGTAATCTGTTTATGTGCTTTGAAATTTTCTTCTAGAATTGATGTGTGAAGGTAATTATAAGACTACAATCTTAATATTGTTTTACTATTTCATTACATATGTCATGTGTTTTGATTATTTCACTTGTATACTCTTATCAAAACACTTTTATGCACACATCATTGTTTTTCATAAAGCTTCTACTCATGAGAATTGGATCCTAATGCATATTTACATGATTCTCTAAAAACTTAAGTAAAAGAACTAGATTGCAATGCATGATTTCTACAAAAAATTTCTTTGCTTGAAATGCGAATTAGTTACATTGTAGCTCTTATCTTTTTGAATATGTTAATCATGCTTGCCTATTAGTTGTGAAAAATTTTCAAGGATAATGCTCATTATATAAAATGTCTAGACATATTGTTGGAAGAGTCAAACCAAAACAAAAATATTCTTTTCAAAAATATTAATCTTAATAGCTTTGTTTTGTTTTTCCATTGTTTATTTAATCATGTACTTTTATCACGCTTCATCATGCCTATTTTTAAGGTCTCTCCATTACTGGTATCTTTTAAACTCTTATGTTCATTATTTTTTTACAAGTGGAAGAATAACCTGGTAAAGTACATGGGATGCTATTACTCACGCTTATCACATCATATTTTTATTCTATGTGCTACTCTCTCTTAGCTCGATCATGACCTACTTGATGCTTAAAACACAACAATTGTCCTCTCTTAGTTTGTCCCAACTTTTGTCTTCATTATTCTAGTTTTGTTTTCACTCTACACACTTTTGCTAATAATGAAAAGGGGGAGAATAAAATGATAAATCTTAATGATTAAAGGAGTAGGATTTGTTGGAACATGGTCTTCCGCATCTCCTAGGTTTGAGAATAACAAATCCTATGTGTATTTGATCTTGTGTGTTTAAGTGTGCAAGAAACAAAGCCATATGACTCAAGGATAACATATGAAGGTTGCCCCCAAGTTTAAGCCAGAATTCCAACATATCCACTAGCACCGACGATAGCACCTAGCACAGGCGCTAGCTCTGATTAGAGCAATTTTGGGAAGTAATTATAGAAGGTGCTAGCGCCAGGCGATAACATCTAACGCAGGCAGTACTAGCTAACATAGACAGTATCGGGTAGCGCAGGCGGTAGCGCAAAGCACAAGAGGAAGGCGGCCGACTTGCTTAAAATGAAAGATTCTCACGTGGAGAATATTTCCTAAACCGGGATAGCGCCAACAGTAGCGATAGCGTAGGCGCTAGCTCCATGGCTATAAAAAGGACCCCTTGGATCCGTCTTCTTCATCCTCTTATGATCCTAAATTCCATAGCTTCGTGCCACAACAAATAGAGGAAGATTTGGAGAGAGGCTCCCATAAATCCATGAAGGCTTAAGTATATCACTGGAGAAGATTTCAACACGCTTCATCGTTATGACAAAAGACCGCATCGACTACGATCATACTCTGCATGTCTTCATCTACTTCACCAAGAGATACATATCGGGATTTTTTATATTATTATTATTTATTTCATCTCTTAAATCGTGTAGTAAATTCGTCTTGTGTTGGCGACGAGGTCTGGGTAGGACTTAGGGCAGAAATTTGCCTCATGTTGGCGACTATGTCTAGGGTATAGATCTAGGGGTGATCGAGGCCATATACGGGAAAGGATTGGCTAGAGCGGCTTGAGGCCGCATCCGAGGAAGGATAGGCTAAAGCCACCGGTTCGTGGCGATATGAGTCGGGATAGAAAACAAAAAAAAAAAGATTTTTACTTATTCGCCTTTGATTTCTAACGTCATAGAAATCTAGTTTTGTAATCAATTTTTATCAATAATAATCATGTCTCTTTTTGTAATGAAATTGATTTACTCTTCATTTCTCTAAATTGTTTATATCTTAATCTTTCATTATAAAACAATTTAGATCTTCATTCTAAATCACTATTTTAATCTACTTACTTTTCAAGTCATTCAAAATAACATAACAGTTTTTAAAGCCCTTATTCACCCCCCCCCCCCCACTCTAAGGGCATCTACAGATCCAACAAGTGGTATCAGAGAGAGGTTATTCCAAATCAGCTTAACAACCGGGAATATATGGCGTCTCATGATCTCGCTTCTATTAGTGGGGTAAATTTTTATGAAAAAGAAAAATCACTAGCACCACCTTTATTTATAGGGACAAATTATAGAGGATGGAAAATTTTAATTAAAAAATTAATTAAAATTTAGATATCGAAGCATGGAATTTAGCATTAGTAAGACGAGCAGATGAATCAAATAAAAAAGAACGTCATCTAAATGCAAAAGCCAACCACTATTTATTTTGTGGTCTATCAAATGAAGTTTTCAAATTAATATATTGTTTTTCTAGTGCATACAAAATATGGAAATTTCTTAAAGAAATGTATGATCTTCCTCTCGCAGGTATGGAACAAACACAGGAGGAGAAGGACATAAAAGCATCCACCATTATTCAAGACGATCTCTCTCGTAGCAAAACCATGGAAATCATGGAAATTGACTTAGACGAAGAGAGCAATTCATCAAGAGAAGATGAAAATTCATCTATAAAGGAGGAAGGCCTAGAAGACGGAAAAGGAACTTCATGTTCACATCTTGCCTCTTCCGATAGCACTGTCAGAAAGTCTAATTCTTCTTCTTGCATGGCAACTTCTATCTCTACTTTTCATTTACTAGAAATGGCTAAATGTAAAATCAAGAAATTAAAAATTGCGAATAAAAAATTACGTTTAGAAAATAAAAGGTTAAAAGCTAATGTTAATTTAGAATCCAATTGTGACGTGGCTTCTCCATATTGCTCTTTAATTGAAATCTCAAAGCCTTGTTTTGATTGTAATGATATTAAAGAAAAATTCAAGGATTTTGAAAAAGAACATTTAATTTCAAAAGAGCAAAATGAAAAGTTGGTAAATGAAAAGTTGGAAATTGTCCACACTTGTCTTGCTTCTCCTCCAACTACCTCCCATAAGTCCTTGCCAAGAAGATAGCTCTCCATGCACGACTTCCACTTCTTAAAGTTAGTCTGCGTAAAGAGCTCAATACCAAGACCTCTAGCATATCCTCCTTCCATTGTTATCTCACTGATTGACAATCAACTTGCAGTAACCCAAGCAGAAGACAACGCTGATTACTGCTTAGTAACCTCCCTCTGATACCATGTTAAATTTTTAGAGGTTAAGGAGTAAAGTAATGATGCGTAACACTTCAACACAATCCACAAGCATGACAATCAGTGACAATGGGAAGACTGAATAGTGCTCTTGTATTAGTTATCTCTTTACAGCTTGAGACATACATGGTGAGACATGATTTATAAGAATCACAAAGGAGAGAAGCACAAGACAAAAAACAGGCCGCTGACGAACTGCCAAAGCAGAGACCGCCAGACCACACAAACAGCCAAGGCGCACGGATATCCCTGAGACCGCGCGAACAGAGCAAGCTTGATGACCTGCGAACTGCCAGAAAGCAACTGCAAACCGCACAACCTACTGCCTTATTCAACTGCTGGAAACAACAAATGTTCGCACTTCAGACCGCCTGAGTACAAGGTCGCTCAATCACAGAAGCTTCAGCGAACACACAAGAACTGAACTGCACTGATTCCAGACCGCAACTCCCTGATCTCCTAACCACTAGGTCGCCTGATCCCTGAGTTTTTGGCAACCCATCAAAGAACCACAGCCACACCAGACCGCTCGACCTGAAACGAGACCGACAAAAGTCAGACCGCTGCAAAGACCGCCTGAGCTGCGAGTTCAACAGATCAGAAACTTGCCCTACTTATTGTTCTACTTGATGTTTGCCTCGGGTTCTGCACCCCTATTTATAGGCACGCCAACGGATGTCGTCACCACCCCAAGGGATACAAACACCACCTTATTAAACCATGCGGTTATCAAACAAACCGCCTGGTCTCATAACAAGAACAAACCTTCTTTAGCAACCCTGACCGACCAGAACAAGTCGTAAGAAGCAACCCCTCATGGTTACTGTAAGAAGACACCTACTTGAACATCTGGCCGACATAGAACAAGTCACTAGAACAACCCGCGAAAGCCGCGCTGTCACCTGCGGTCTCCCAAGACAGACTGCCTGACCTCAGCATTTGGACAATAGACCGTCCAAGGAAAAACCTGGCCAGAACATCCGTGTAGACCGCGCGGACACTGCGGTCTCATTTCTTCAGACCGCCCAGAACCCTTCCACTTCTACTTCAAAAATTCAACACTCGCCGCGGCGTAGGCGGCTCCTCGCCATGGTGCAGCGCGGGCGGCTACTCGCCACGGTGCGGCGCGGGCTGCTCCTCACCGCGGCGCGGCGCGGGCGGCTCCTCGTAGCCGCGCGGCACGGGCGGCTCCTCATGGGGGGTGCTGCAAAACAGTACCCCCATGTTGAGGTGCGCCAAAACCACACTCCCCTTGATGGGGTGCGACCAAGTCCCCCCGCGCCTTGCAGGGGATGTGGCCGAAACCGCACCCCCTCAGTAGACGCTATCGGGGCACATTTTCTCCTTTGGAGGCACTCTTTCCCATTTCCCGAGTGATGCGACCTTCGGAGGGCACGTCCTCGTGTTCATTGTGACCACTCTCCAATGACACCCATTTGTTCTCTTGGTTCTCCATTCATTCAGAATGCTCTCATGTTCATTGCGCGATCAGAATGCTCGCGTGTTCGTTGCACGCTCAGAATGCTCCTGTGTTCGTTGCGTGCTCAGAACGCTCCTGTTTTCGTTGTGCACTCAGAATGCTCTCATGTTCGTTGCGCGCTCAGAATGCTGCCATGCACATTGCACACTCAGAATGCTCCAGTGTTCGTTGCGCGCTCAGAACGATCCCGTGTTCGTTGCGCGCTCAGAATGCTACCTCGTTCATTGCGCGCTCAAAATGCTTCTGTGTTCGTTGCGCGCTCAGAACACTTCCATGTTCCCGACACATGCATAATTAGCCTTCATTAATTTCTCAAATTGCAGGTCTCATTCATTGCCTTCATCACCTTCAATGAAGCTTCCCGAACTGCCCAATTTGCCTGAACTGCCCAAAGGGCAAAGCGGTCATTTACGAAAAATGAAGATCTATGTGCTCCAAATCGACTAGTGTGATTCGTCCGTCAGGTGGTTACGGTGGTTACAACGACGAAATTATCAGGCTATCCCTGCCCAAGGCAATAAAAGGAGCTTAGGGCCTTCATTTCAAGACACCTTGTCTTCTACGCCCGAGAGATCTCTATTGAAGATTTCCTCCGAGTTCTCCTTCGGCGCTTGAAGATCTCCTTCGACCTTTGAAGATCTCCTTCGAGGATTTGTAGATCTCCTTCGAGTGCTTGAAGATTTCTTCCGCTTCATAAGACAATCTTCCGAAGCAATTGGGAATCCTTCAGATCCAGAAAGGCGACTCAGTCATCTCACTTTTGTTCTCAGAAGAAGAAGCGTTCAACTTTCCGAGAGGTGGCCTGTCACCCTCGAAGTTCTCTCTCTCTCTACCATTGTAAAGTAGCGACCTGTCGCGCTCGAGTTCTTAATTTCAAACTGTAACACCCCAGAAGATAATGGAGTTTGGTCGGCCCATCCCAGACTGTCAGCCCGGAAACCATGGAAAACAGAGGGCTACAGCTCTCCTAACCAGAAATGACCAAAGGTGAGTGAAGGCCAAGAAGGCTCGTCCTCTACAAAGGTTCCCTTAGGGTTCTATTTATAGTTTTCTGGAAACGGTCTACGGATTGTTGATTCATACCTTTTATTTTTACAAAACACAACCCAAATTGGCCTGCCAACAATAAAATCCCGTTATTTGGAAGGGCTAATTGCAGGCCATAATGGGATTTCCTGGAAAAAAGGGGGACCCCCTATCGGCGAGTCCATGCCACTTGAGGCATTCTCGCCTCGAGGTGGTGAGTACCCAATGTGACTGGTGCTCGCCGCTCGGCCCAAACCGGTGAATGCCACTTGATACCGAGCTTGCACTTGCAAATTCGAATAGTCGTCTAGCCGATTGGCTACGGTTCTAGTCGAATGGCTAGTGGCGAGTCGAACGGCTAGAGGCGAGTCGACTCCCTTATCGGTTGGATATCTAAACTCGCCTTTGCTAACCACCTCACAACAATGATAATGTTGGTGGTGCGCGAGTCTGGCCCTTTCTACCTGCTAGCCTTGTTGGGTCCACTCGGCAAACCCGGGATTGTACAATGTTGTTCAACTTGCTCCTAGTTTATTTATTATTATTATTATATATATATATATATACTGTTGCTAACATATTTACTTTGACTATTGTTGTTTGATAGAGGCTCACACTCGTCCCAAAGCCTTAGGGATCTTGGGGAGGATGTGTGAATCCAGTAGTCTAATGACTAACGTGTCATCGTACACTATTTTAGGTGATGGAGCAGCGCGAGGTCCAACAACATCGTCAGAGAGTACACACTATAGAGCCCGCTCGAGCTGACACACCAGTCTCATCTTCAGACTTTAGAGACGTGATCCTATTGTACTTAGTAGCAACGAAAGTTGTAGTTGTTTGTCTAGCCCAATGGGACTTTTGTCTAAACAGTTGACTATGACCTTAATTTTATATAAATAAATGCTGGTTGGTTTCTGAATTGTTTCCGCTTTGCTGATCTGATGTGATGAAGTTCCATGACCTGATAAAGTGATCATTCTCCGCTTAGAAAGCGTATGGTGACTGTCTTGGGCCTTAAGGCCCCTTCTACAACTCGAGTGTTGTTTGGGTGGAGGGGGTCTTACACAATGACTTTTGGATAGGATAACATCATGGTCGGAATGATAGTGTGTGCCCTAGCCTAATTGCTGTTTAATTAGGTGTTAGACACTTGGAGTTTCACATGAGATTTACCTTTGTTCTTTCAGGATACCACCTTTAGGCTTTGTAATAATAGTATATGCTCAGGATAGATATATGTAAGGCCTAGGGATGATTGCACTTAAATACCCTATAAGTGGAAAGGATGGGGCACAACTACCGTTTGACCATGATGGTAGTGCATGTGGGACTAACTACCCCGCGCGATTGTACCTTGCCCGCCCCCAACACGCACCCAGTTATTTTAAAAAAAAAATCCCATGTTTGTAAATTATATAAATAATTATATATACATAATAATTTAGACATTTTTTTTAGAAAATTTAAAAAAATAAAAATTTCTTTTATTTTATTTTTAAAATATATGTATTATATATATAATATAATGTATATATAATTATTTAAACATTTTTTAAATCCCTGCCCCTCCGACGCAGGACTACCCCGGGAGGTTCGTCGGGCTCTGACGACCTCGATGGTGGGCTCCCGACAGGCCGGCGATGGCGGAGGGAAACATCGGTGGCCAGTTAGGTGAACAGTGGCTCGAGGCTGATATCAGAAGGGAGGGAGGAGGAGTTTTAGGAATTGGATATTTGCAGCCCATGTTTCTTTGATCCGAGGACTGAGATTCAATGAATGGTAGAAATTCAGACTCACTTATTACGGGGCAATTACTACCTCCCCTAAGCATATATATATATATATATATATATATATATATATATATATATATATATTTATATGCTGACACTTATTACGGGACAATTACTACCTCCCCTAAGCATATTAGGGGCTTTGTGAGAGAGACAGAACCACTTTGTCATTATGTATAGTATTGACCTTGGTTGCCACCCTAAGTGTCCAGGCGTTGTATCGTGGACTTGACGTGAAGATAGAAGACTTCATAAGATTGGTGTTATAGCTAGCAACATAGTTAGTCCAGTAGTTACATTGATTACATTTACTCTGTATATCATTAATTATTCGGCTTGACATGTTTACTTGTAATCCCCCATACATTCTATAGGTTGTGTACATGGAATGTGGGCCTCATGTTATTGTGGTTTCTTTATCTCTTTTATTACCATTATGTGTTTATGTGATCTACTACAGGATTGTTAGTCTTCCGCTAGTACTTCTTTCACTACAACTTAGAGCTTACTCTATTTGTGTTGTGATGGTTGGTCGCTTAGCACCATCGACAATTCATAGCATTAGGAGAGAATGATGAGAGGGAGTTGAATTGTTCATACCTATACTCTTCCATTATTCCCTTCACCATTACAGAGTGGCATTTGTGTGCAATCGTCAATGCCTATTCTGAGGGGAGACATGCAACTTAGATATCTCTAATTGGAAAACACTAGAATCTAAAGTTGTAGCCCTATCTATATACTACAACTTTGGTATTCAAAGATATTTCATCAGGAGACTTTATGGACCTCAAGAACCTAGCCAAAGTTGACAAAAACTTTATCAAAAACCTATTTTCAAAATTGCTTAAGTGTATAAATTTTCATGAAACATCAAGCTTCACTTTGTGGGGTGTAGAGTCCAAACCAGAATTTTTTTCATAAATGTCAAACTTATGAGAAAAAACATGAGATCTATAACTTCGTAGAAAGGGCCAACCCATTTGAAGCCTTTAAGGTTGGTAATTCTAGCCCCAAATAGAGCACCAAATTATTCTAAAACTTAAAATCAAATTTGATGATTAATTTCATAACTTTGGAGTTATTTTTGAAACACTTGCAAGCCTCATGCAAAAATATCATGAATACCAAAGTTGTAGGCATATGTATTTACCAAAACCTTGGTATCCATAACTTATATATTTGAGGTCATTTAATCACCCCAAAGTACCTAAAATTTGGCAAAACTTAAGGAATTTCAATATGAAAGGTTGACCATGGTGATAAAACCAGAAAGTTTCTGTCAAAATGAACCTGTATAAAATTTGTAGACATACTCTCATCATGGAACTTTACCATATTGAAATCTTTGAATGGAATAAGAAATGGACAAATTGAATGAGGACAATGTTTAGGGATATAGAATGAATTGGATACACCTTTTCTTTATTAAATTAATCTTGCACATGCATGCATGATTGGTGGGATGGGCGCACACATGTGGTGGGTGTAAGACCCCATTTTTTTTCTTTTGAAAACCTGGGTCTTATGCCCAGAATCGCCGCTTTGTGGTGACACCATCGCTCGGGAAGGTCGCCACTATAAAATGTCGATCCTGCCGGCCAACCACCACCGAGCCTACCACTCGTGATTCTAGACCAACTAAACTCCGTAAACACGGGGTGTGGGTGTGTGTATTATTGAGTAAATCCTGAATATGATCTTATTCCTATAATTTAGGGTTAACCATGGACTTCCCGAGGATTACCCTGAGAGGGGCTCACAGCGGTACCAGGAGCTATGATGGGATGACACCCCAAAGCTCCCTCTTTCCAAGTCACTTAATATTATTGGTAACTACCCATTAGAATTACCCTTCTTATCATTACACTTGAATTAACCTCTTAAGTGTTTTCTGGCTCCCCACGGGATAGACGATCTTTCGTCAGTCCCGAGCATAACTTAACCCTTAACTCATGAAGCACACTCTCATCACATAAACTCCTTTTGGTGACCTCACATCTTCTCAACCAGACTAGGTACACCATCTATCTTCCATCTCACCCTACTGGTCTTCAATTTACCCAAGTTTTACAGTTTTACTATACGCAGACCAAATGAGTTATATGAGTTGCAAAAGAGGAGGTACCCCAAATACTCATCTGACTGACTCAAGATTATTATTGGGAGTTTATCATGATATTCCAAGACTAAATCCACAGAATCACCTTTTTCCCCTAATTATTTGGCATTTATTTTAATTTCTCCAACATTGGCCAAGTATGAAATTGTACATGAAGTGAAAGATCTCCTTATGATAAAGCTTCCATAAAATTAGGGAAAATCTAAGATGTCAAAATAGCAGTAAATTCATAATATCACAATTTTACAGTAATGTTTTGACCTCTAATTAAAATATTAAACCATTTTCCAATATCTTGAGTTAAAGAAGGAACCACCAAAAATACTTGTCCAAATATTTTGGGAAAATTACCATACCTCTATAATGATCAGAAAGGTTTACTGATTAAGTTTTAAAATTTATCAGAACTAATTAGTCACATAAATATACATTTCAAGTAAATCCAAACTAGGGATCATTGTGAAGTAACCTGCTGATAAATAATTCTAATAATTATACACAAATTCACAGAGCTTTCTATTGCCCTAAAATGCCCAATCATCAAGTATCATAATTTTCAGAGAATATTTGACCCTCATTTATTTATCATAATCTTAAGAAAAAATAAATGACTTGTGAATGAAGTACTAATTAAATCAATACATAAATTACACAAAAATTACCAAAGGTCTATATCATGGTTTTATGTAATCTACCAAACTTTCATCAACATCCAAGATCACTTGAGCATGTAAATTCCTCCTATAAGAAAGTTCCCGAAAAGGTTATAGCCTAAATCAGAGGGGATAATTGTTCATAAAACTCTCATAAAATTTCCTAGGGAATATTTACACCCCATGAACTTATCTACCAAGTTTCATGACCATTCAATGAAATATGCCCATATGTCCTTCACAAGGCTTACAGTGCAACCCTAAGGTTAGAACTAGGGACCTAGGGCATATCCACCCCACATCACCCCAAATTACTTATGGAGGGTGTCTTATGTGATCCTAAACCAGTGGCCCAAGTTTCACACCACTTTGATGAGATTTGACCACCTAATTCCATCATGTGCACTTTGGACCTAGTTTGACCTAGTTTGACCAAACTTGGGTTAGCTAATTAGCCAACCAAATCAGTCCCAATTGGTATGAAATTTTTACCAGTGTCATATCATGACCCTAAAGACCTCCCACCAAAATTTGGAGGGGATCAGATGTCATTAAACCCTAAAATTAATTAATATATGATTTTTTAAATCTTTACAAAAAACTTAGAATCACTTCCTCCAAAAATTCACATTTTTGGATATGTTAAGGGTGTAGGTATAAACCGCCTATGTTTCAAATTTCAAGCCAATATCATTATCCCTTCAAAAGTTATTTTAGAAATAATGGATGTCCCACCCTACGGACCAGCCCCACCAAAATGGCTCTACAGGGAGCTACAATGCTCTTTTTGGGCAGAAACAAAATTTTAAATTAAAGTACACACCAAGGGCTACAACTTTGTTGTTGGTCACTTTTCCATCAGGGGAGAGTAAGTATTTTCTATAATTATTTCTATCTACTATCAGTAAAGGGACAGAAATATGAATATAAAATATATCACTACATAACTTGCATAGATCTTAAAGCACAACGAAGGGCATCCCTTCATCTTCTCCAATCAGCCAAAAATCATGGTTGACCCGTACTGTAGCAACTTGGGAGGTGATTTCCCGACCACCTAGATGCTCTCCCAGTCGGCCAATGCCTCCACCACCTCCGTTGAGGTGGCGGTCAGTGATGTACGGTGGTTGGCCGGCCGGAGGCGGCCGAAATCCAGAATTTTAAACGAGGGAAGAAAGTTTGATCACAAGCTTCCGTCCATGCCGATTCAAGACCAATTGGCCACAAATCTAGTAGCCAAAATGATAAGATCTACCCAGTAAGAAATAGACAAGAGGGGAGGACCTGAATTGCGGCTTGTAGCTGTGTCGATCGCCGGTTCGCCATGGTTGGTCGAGAGCCCTTGGGTGCCATGCCGGTAGGTGCCTAGGTATAAGAATTCTTCTAGAAAATGGGGGAAACTCATTACCTCCACCCCTTGAGCCCTTTTATAGAGCCAAATCCTGGTGGGTGGGGGAGATGAAGCTTGGGATTCCTCCATTAACACCATTCATGGTGTAAATTTCGGCCATCTCCAAAGGTCACTCATTTCACCCTCCATAAAGGTTGGAAAAACTCTTAATATTCCTATAATTGATAAGGGGAATGAACCCCCATCAATTAGGAGGACTTTTGGACTCCATTGGCCATGAATTTGGCCATAAAATGAGTCCCGAACATCTCCCGTCGATTTAGCTACCGCCGATGCTAGTGCTAGCGCCAACGTTAGCCCCTCGGCGGCGTAACGCTTGCCAGTTCAGCAACCGTCAGGCGCTACCGCTACCGCCAGCGCTAGCGCTAGTGTCAGGCGTTATCGCTACCGCCAGCGCCTGTGCTAGTGATAGCGCCTGCGCTAGCATTTTGACGGTATTTGGTTCGTTTCAGCGGTTCAGTGTTCGTCTCAGCGGTTTACCTAAACCACCACTACCGCCAGCGCTAGCCACTAGCGTCGGCGCTAGCGTCGTATTCAATATGCACCTTTCTTTCTATGGTTGGGTAATTGAGGTACTACGAGGGGACCCCTTTACTGGGTTAGACACGTCATGGTGGGGCCACGGGTCACGGCGATGCCTTAAGGCCAACCCTTGGCTTGGTACTGGAAATCACTATCCGCAGACTATGGCGATTTTCGCCTCAAGCCTAAGCTCATATGTTCTCTTTGCGCATCTTAGGGTTCTGTCATGACCTAGTCATGACAAAACCGTCTTAGGGGTCTAGTCGTTTGGGGGATGTTACAAATCCCAATACATAAAAATAAAAATTTCGTCTCTGAAATTCAGGTTAGGCATGTGGGGTTCCTATAACAAGTGATTAAATGTAGCATCCCAAATAGAAATTAAGTTATACCTATCGTAAAGAGCTCCGGATACTTTTGTTGCATCAAGTACAGCGGCTCCCAGTTGTGCTCCTCATGTCCATGGTTTGCCATTGGACTTTGACCAACAGAACCTTCTTGCGCCGCAGGACTCACATCTCTGTGTCGTCTATCCGGCCGGCTCCAGGTTAACTGACCGATCATTAGCTACCGGCCCCTCTATAGTAGATATCCGCTGATCTAGCTGTAGTAGAGCACTCATGAGTGAGGAGACGTGGAAGACGTCGTGCAATCCTGCTAACTCCGGCGGTAGCTCCAGTCTGTAAGCCAAGGGGCCGATCCACTCCAGGATCCTATAGGGCCCCATATATCTCGGACTGGGCTTCTTCCGCCCGCGCACCCGCGAGAGTCCATGCATTAGACGTATCTTCAGGAGTACCCGATCTCGCACCTGGAACTCTACCATATGATGACGCGCATCGTAATACTTGGTCTGCCAACTCTGGGCCTCCAGCATCCTGTCTCGAATCAGCCTCACCTGAGCCTCAGTATCCTCCACGAACTCCAAGCTGAGTGCCTTAGGGTCCTCATCTTGGATCCAAGACAGTGGAGTCCTGCACTTCCGTCTGTATAATGCCTCATAAGGTGCCATGCCTATGCTGGCCTCATGACAGTTGTTGTAGAGAACTCGACTAACGATAATAGTCTCTCCCACGGTTCCCTGCGGTCCAGAATGTATAGACGTAGAAGATCCTCCAATGTCTGATTGGTTCGCTCTGTTTGCCCGTCTGTCTGGGGGTGGAATGAAGTGTTGAATGTCAGTCGTGTGCCCAAGTAAGCCTACACCGCTCTCCACTCTCTCGATGTAAATCGTCCATCTCGATCCGACACAATCGTCCTAGGCACGCCATGATACCGAACAAACTTCTCCACGAACCTTCGTACCAAATCACCGACCGATGTGTCATTTGCTGACTGGAATGAATCGGGCCACCTTCGTCAATCTGTCGACGATCGCCCATATTGAGTCATTCCCCGCATGTGATCGGGGAAGACCATGTATTAAGTCCATCGCGATGTCATCAAACTTCCACTCCGGAACCGGGAGTGGCTGTAGTAGCCCAGCCGGGTTCTTGCATTCCCCCTTCACGAGCTGGCAAGACTCGCAGTAGGTCACAAAATAGGTGTTATCCCTCTTCATGCCCGGCCAATACATGGTCCTCTTCAAGTCTGCCGTCATCTTGGTGATACCCAGATGCACCGAATACCTACTGCAGTGAGCCTCCATCATAATATCCTCCCGAATCCGTCCCCCTGCCGGTATATACACTCGGCCTCTAAAACTCAACAGGCCGTCCTTCAGCAAATTTTCTCTGGTTGAGCCTGCCTCCAAGGCTCTGAATATCGGCTCTAACTTGGCATCCTTCCTCTGCCCATCCCTGATGCGGTCTCGGATGTCATATGTGGTACTAATCTCCGCTAGGTACTCCTCATAAAGCTCTGGATCATCCTCGGATACTAAGGATATTTGCATAACCTCGATCATCCGTACTAGCTCCATGGGCATCAACTCAGGCTCTGCTCCCGACATGGTAGCTCTCCTACTCAGTGCGTCAGCCACCACATTTGCCTTCCCTGGGCGTTAATGCATCGTGTACTGGTAGTCGGATAAGAACTCCACCCAGTGTCTCTGTCGAATGTTCAGCTCCTTTTGCGTATCTACGTACTTCAGATTCCTGTGATCTGAAAATATGTTGCAGTAGATGCCATAGAGGTAGTGCCGCCAGATCTTCAGAGCGAACATAACCGCTCCCATCTCCAAGTCGTGCACCGGGTAATTCCGCTCATGGTTCTTCAACTGGTGGGAAGCGTATGCTATCACGTGCCCATTCTGCATCAGAATGGCACCCATCCCCTGGTATGACGCATCCGTGTACACCTGGAATCCTTCCTTCCCCGATGGAAGGGCAAGGATGGGAGCCGTCGTAAGCCGACCCTTCATCTCCTGGAAGGCCACCTCGCACTGCAGCGTCCAAATGAAAGCATTATCCTTCTTTGTCAGGGATGCGAGCGGGAGGGCTATCTGGAAAAACCCCTGTACGAACTTTCGGTAATAACCGGCAAGCCCCAAGAAGCTCCGCACGTCGGTGGCCGTCTTCAGTGGTGGCCAATCCCGTACTGCCTGGATTTTCGCTGGATCCACACCTAGACCCGCTCCACCTATAATATGACCTAGGAAGGCCACCTTCTTCTGCCAAAACTGACACTTGATGTACTTCACATACAGGCGGTGCTCCCGAAGCTTCTCCAATGTTAGTGCTGAATGACGTGCATGTTCCTCCTCCTACCTCGAATAGATGAGGATGTCTTCGATGAACGCGATGACAAAGACGTCGAGATATGGCTCGAACACCCGGTTCATCAGGCTCATAAATGTTGATGGTGCATTAGTGAGCCTGAACGGCAGCACAGTGAACTCGTATAGTCTGTATCGGCTGCTGAAAGCCATCTTCGAGTTGTTGTCCTCCTGAATCCGCAACTGGTAATACCCTGACCTCAAATCCAACTTTGAGAAGTAGTGGGCTCCCTCCAGCTGGTCAAATAGCTCGTCTATCCTCGGCAAAGGGTACGTGTTCCGCACCGTCAGCCTGTTCAGGGCTCTGTAATCAATGCAGAGTCTGAGCGACCCATCCTTCTTCTCCACGAATAACACCGGAGCTCCCCAAGGCGAGGAACTCGATCTGACGAACCCAGCTTCCACCAGCTCCTGTAGCTGGCTCTGAAACTCTGCTAGCTCCTTTGGGGCCATCCGATAAGGAGCTCTAGATACCGGCTTAGCCCCCGGCACCAATTGGATCTAAAAATCCGTCTCGCGGTGCGGTGGCAACCCTGGCAGCTTCTTCGAGAATACGTCAGCAAAATCCCGTACTACAGGGATGCTGGCCACAAAATCCTTCACCTCAACCGCCTCGAATAGCACCTGGTATACCTCATCTCCCTGTATGTGGGCCTTGATGGCCTGAACATATGATAATAAGAGACGGGAGGGGGTATGATACCTTTGACTACCAACACTGTGTCCTCGTGCTTCAGAAAAATCATTCTCGTCGGGCAGTCAATCATTGCCTGGTTCCCGTGAAGCTAGTTCATGCCTTGGATCAGATCAAAGTCCTTCATCTTTAAAAGAATCGTTGGCGCTTCGAACAGCTTCCCTCCAATCTCCACATTCATATTGCACTTTGCATTCATTATTATCTCTGATCCGTTCGGGAACTGCACCCTCCTGTGTATGCCCTCAAAGTGCTGGTCTTGGTCCAGATCGTCCACGAATTCTTTTGAGACGAACGAGTGTGAGGCACCCGTATTGAATAAGGTGTATGCGGGCTTACCACAGACGAGTACTATACCTGGGTGATTTTTGTTTATTTTGGTTCAATGCTTAGGTAAAACTAAGGTTTGTTAGGTACTAATGAACATAAACCAAAACGACATTAAAAGTACATGTAATGACCCTTGCGGGGTCCCGGGGATGAGCTAGGTCCAAAGCGTGCATCTGGTCCCTGTTCTGTCTCCGGTCTCCGCCCTGAAATTCACGGCCTCGACCACGTCCTCGGCCCCCGAAATGCTGAGCCGGTGGGGCAGCCTGTAGTGCTGGTGGTGCATTCCTCTGAGGGCAGTTCCTCCGGATGTGGCCAGTCTGGTGGCAGTGGTAGCACTCCGGTGGGGAGGTGGACCACCTCCTCCTATCCTCGGCATCTCCCACATCTGTAGAGGCTGAGGAGCCAACACTATCGCCTCCCTCTGCTCCTTCCTCTGCTCCTGCCTCTCCTCCTGGCGGGGTCGGTTCTCCATCCTTCTTTCCCCAGCATCCCGGCCTCTCTACTGGTCTCTCCTGCCACTCCGCCCCTGATCCTCCATTGGCCTCTTCCTTCCACGCACGATGTGTTGGTTTGCTTCCAGCTTCTTGTCCGTGTCCAAAATCATTGTCATACTATCGTCGGAGACGAAGAGGAGGGCCTGTCTAAGCTCGTCACGAAGACCCTTGTAGAACCTCTTTGCATATCCTGCGTCATCCAGCTGATACGAGTCCGCAAACCGGGCCAGTGGGTAAACTTCCGGTGGTACTCCAGAACTGTCTTGCTCCCCTGCTTCAACTGCAGGAATCTGTCCTCCAACTCATCTCTTGCAGACTGCGGCACAAAATGCTCCAGCAGTGCTACCTTGAAGTCATCCCAGGAAACATCGGCAGCCTCTAATCTAGCATAAGTGGTGTCCAGCAGCAACTTCCGCCATTTCTTTGCATGGGACTCCAAGCATGAGACCACCAGTTGCACCTCCATCTCTGTCGGGCACTGAATCCTTGTCAGCATCTCCTCCATGATGTCTACCCACTCCTCAGTCTGCACAACTGCCTCCATACCGAGGTATGATGGAGGAGAAAGACCTTGGAAGACACTCACCCAGTTGGCCCCAAGGTTTGGCTGAAGAGTCGGTGCTTATTGTGCTCTAAATGCATCCAATATGGCCGTCAGTGTCTGTCCTATCTCCGTTTGCTGGAACAGAGTAGGAGCCGGTGGCGGTGGGGCGATGTTTGGATTTGAAGGCACTCCATGCTACGGGGTAGGGTTCGTCGCAGGCTACAAGAGAAAATTGACACTTGTAAGGAGATTAAGCTAAAGATATTTCAGTTAACAGTGGACTTTTTCTTTTCATGTGATTCCCCATATGGGCACACCATTGCTTCCGCTGCTAGTTTGTCCTCAAACTAAGCTCGCACGGGGTGGCCCAGGGTTTGTGGACTTCTTTTCTTCGGATCGATGTTTGCTCTGATGCTAGTTTGTAAGACCCAAATTTTTTTCTTTTGAAAACCCGGGTCTTATGCCCAAAACCGCCACTTTGTGGTGATACCCTCACTCGGGAAGGTCGCCACTACAAAACGTCGATCCTGTCGGCCATATCGATCATAAAAGAAGTAAAGCAGAAACAAACATATCGAAGTTCAATTCCACATCACATAGAAAATAAAACCATCAAAATAGATGTCCACATACAGTAACTGAACAAAAGATAATAGTAGAAGGGCTCATGCACAGTACATCATAGCCTCACTACAAAAGTCACTCGCGGAAGCATAATCTACTAAAATTGACCGAACACTCACGGATCCTATCATCGGTGCACCCATGCTAGACTGTCCTGCCTCCATCTGCCCCGGCCTCTAGTGCCGCTTCATCTCCTCAGTCCCCTAAAGTGATAAGGTCCGCCGTCCATTAGTCAAAAAGACTAAGCCTCGTTTTCCCCCATCCATCCCCGAGTGGCCCTAGGCACCGAGCGGTAGGACGAAGCGGAGGACAGCAAGGGGTACAAAACAAAGCAGATGTCGTGTCCTAGCTACAGAAACAACAACCACTACACAGGTGTACATATATAACCAAAGCAGTAAATAGAGCATGATAAAGAGCAGGTAAAGGATAGTAAGTAAAAATAGAAAAGTAATCATTGATTTATAGGGATGCCCGCACAAACCTGTAGACCAAGTGGTCATTTAGCAGGGTCTATCGTATAAAAAGTCTCATAACCAATTTATACGATAGGGGTAGAGGTTGAAATTCAATGTTTATGTCATGTCATGCAAGGTTATGCAGTTTAATGTTATGTTCAGACAAGTGCAACTCACACACTATGACTCTATGCACGCAAACCTTTAGTTCCCCCATTTTGGAGCTAGCAAAACTCCCAGGATACTTCCGTAGTAGCAAACGGAAGTGGTGGTTTGGGCCTCGCCCACCTCTAGGTTGGTATCTGCACTACCTAACCTAGACCTATCGTTTGCCTCAACGCTAAGGGCACAAAAATGGAGCTCCTGCGTACTCTTGCTGGCTAATCCACCAGACTTTTCATTGGTAAAGTGTTAACCACACCTACCGAGCCAAAGTGTCGACGTCGGTGCGACGACCGTCAATACAAATGACCCACCACCTTTATGCACATACAATATGTTACCACCTATCTCCGAGCCCTAAGCTCCTCGGACTAACCTATCCGACATAATAACCTTCCGAGCCACTAGCTCATCGGACTAACCTGTCCATACCAACCACCACCGAGCCTACCGCTCGTGATTCTAGACCAACTAACTGTTGGAGCCTATGTTCTGCATCTCTTGGTTTGAGAATAACAAATACCGTGTTGTATTTGATCTTGTATTTTATGTGTTTATAGTGTGCAGGTTGTACAGGAACTATAGCTACATTATTAGTTTGCTGATTGGAGATGACTCTCTGGAAAGAGAGCTAACGCCCCGCGTTAGTAGTTAACGCCCCGCGTTAACAACCGCTGAGAAGATAACCGCTGAGACTGCGTTTGACAAACTTCGAGTTCCGTTCGACGAAATTGCCTACGCTCGACGAACTTGAGCTCTACTTATTGTGTTCAATGAAATGATCTCGAGAAGGCAGAGACAACACCAGGCATTAGTACTTAACGCTGGCGCTAGCTGTTCGACGAACTTCGCTAAGAGTTCGATGAAATTCCATTCGACGAAATGTGAAGGCCGCTCGACGAGTTGGAGTTCGACGAACTGAGCTCCTGCACAACAATATTGCGTTCGACAAATAGAACCGCGCTCGACGAATTAGAGCGTTCGACGAACGGAACTGCGATCGATGAATTTGAAGGAGAATGACTCAAAGCCAGCGTTGACGCTTAACACCCAGGTTGAATCGACAAACTTCCACAATCTTGACGGTTGCGCAATTTCAGCCACGATAGTACACGTTCACTAACGCCAGCGTTATCCCTTAACGCCGCACGTTAGCTTCTGAGGCTATTTAAAGTACAACCCCTCTCATTCCTAATTAGAGAGGATTTGAGCATTCTGATTCTTTGGAGAGAGGATCGTCTACAACAATTAAAAGATCTCCCTTGGGCTAACATGAATATCTAAAGAAGTATTTGAAGGAGAAGGTCTACAACGCATATTCCATATGAAGAACGATCATTCCAAGAACGCCAGCATCTACATCGACTTCGTCTTCACCTTCAGAACCTCTTGGGGAGTTTCTCTTTACTTATCTTGTAATATTTTATTTTTCCTTTTGTAATTTGTGTGGAGAAATCGTTCGGTGAGAACGTCGGATTCCGGGAAAGATTCCGTGGGTAAATTCGCCTTGTGTTAGCGACTAGGTCCTTGTGAGGCTTAGGGGGTAATTCGCTGCCTTGTGCGTGGCGACTAGGTCGAGGGTAGATCTAGGGGGTGGCTAGAGGCCTCATCTGGGGATAGATAGGCTATAGCCAACCGGTACTTGGGAGAAGGACCGGTGAAACAACAAAAAGTGTTTTTACATATTTTCGCCTTGATTTCTAGCGTTATAGAAATTAAACATTTGTGCATTCAATTTATTATGAAATAAAATCATGTCTCTTAATGTTCTATTCAATTGAGATTATTTCCTCGTTGAGAATGTTTTAATTTCTATTTCCATCAAAGTATTAAATTTAACATTTGTATAATTATCTTTGAAATACAATAATAATTTTCATTATCTCTGATATTCTTGAATTGTATTTCATTTAAGATTTCATTAGTAAAATCACTGTGGCAATTTTTTTGTTCTGAAGAATATTCTCTGGAGAGCTAACGCCCAGCGTTAAGACTTAACGCCAGGCGTTAGCAACAGTTAACAAAAAGTTTGTTTCAATTATTTAAAAAGGGATCTTCAATATAATCTTATCTAGAATATTTAAATATATTTTCTTATAAAATATTCTGAAACTTCAGTTGCAAACTCTAATATTTTTAATTAAGATTTAAATTCCATAAAACCCTTATTCACCCCCCCCCCCCCCCTCTAAGGGCGCCGTAAAATCCAACACGTGGTATCAGAGGGTAGGTTATTCCAATACGGCTTTACAACCGGGAATAATGGCGCTTCATGATCTCGCATCTTCTAGAGGGGATAATTTCTAAGAAAATGAAAAACCTTTATGTCCACCATTATTTATGAGTGAAAATTATAATGGGTGAAAAACACTTATGGAAAAATTTCTTAAAACTTTGGATATTGAAGTTTGGATTATTACAATTAAAATGCCCCCAATTATTCTTAATAAAAATGAAATGTTTTTAAATGCCAAATCTATGAATAGTCTATATTGTGCACTTGATTAAAATATTTTCAAACTTATTTATACGCTTCCTACTGCTTTTGAAGTTTGGAAATTTCTTGAGAATACTTATAGTCTTCCTTCCACAGATAATGAATATGAGCAATTCCTTATGGATCCAAGTGAAGTAGACAACATCACAATATTGGACTCATTTGATGACAAAACATCAAGCAAAAGAGGAGACGGAAATTATAGCAAGGTAAGAAAATCTAAATCTTCTCTTTTTGTAACAAATTCTATTTCTACATTTCGTGTGCTTAAATTTGCTAAACGTAAAATTTCAAAGTTGAAACATGCTAATTCCTAATTACGTTTAGAAAATAAAACTTTAAAAGCAAAGGCTAAAGTAGAATCTTATATTGATGTTTCAAATTCTCATTCATGCTCTTTAATTAAAAATGCTAAACCTTGTTTTGATTATAATACTTTTAAAGAAAAACTCAAGGTTTTGGAAAAAGGTCTTTTAACTTCAAAAGTGCATAATGAAAAATTGATAAAAGAAATTGATAATTTAAGGGATAAACTAGAATCATTAAAAATGTTTATTCAAAATTGTTCATATAATAAAAAATCTTTTATTTCTAGTTTATCAAATTATCAAAAGTCAAAAAGCTTAACTTCATATTATAAGAGTATGTCTATAAGAAAGAGTGGAAATGAAAATCATCAAAATAAGAACCAATCATTTAAAATTTATTGTAACTCACTCTTTCAACAATCACTTCTAAAGAAAGACAATCACTCTTATAAACTTTCAAAGAATCCATATAATAAAATGCATTATGATTATCAACATCAATGTATTTTGAAAAATAATTTGAATAAACATAAATCCCAAATGAATTATTTTTCAAACAACTATCATTCCAAAAAGATGTCAAATAATCATAATATGAATTTAAAAGAAAAACAACCAAAGTATGAATGGAGGCCCGAAATTAAAAACGAAACACTAACTCCACTTGTAAAGGCTCATTCATCATTTTCTCTCCAAAAGCCAACACGATGTATTTGGGTACCCAAAGGAACCATCACACTTGGTCCACTTTGGATACCTAAATCTCTCATTCACTAGGAATCATCGTATTGCATGAAATAGAAATAAATTAAAAATGAAAAATCATTACTTTACTTCATGATATGCTTAATTGCTTTTTCTTTTGTTTGTTTTCTTATTTTTGAGCCAACATGCTAAGGACACTTAGATATATTATGAAATATGACTTTTACTTTTTAAGCCTAATGTTTATCAAATCAAAATTGAATTAAATTGAACATAATGTCATAATTTTTTGTGATCTATCTTTCCTTTTTCCTATGTTTCATCCTTTTTAAATCCATTGCGTATAAATGTCTTATATTATCATTATAAATTGAATGCTAAATTTGCTAAATGATATTATCAAGACTAATACAATTACTTTTAAAATTGGATTTAAATGGACTTTTAGGGGTCTTAGGCTAAAATATTAAATGCACAACTTATTGCATATTAGTCTATTTTTCGTTGCTGCATATAATAGCCCTATATTGAAAATCATAATCGAGGAAAATCAGAATCAAATAATATCAAAAACAATGTGTTTTAAAATCAAATATTGTAACTCTGTTACTAACGCCAGGCGTTATCACTAACGCTGGCGGTAGCATGTTTTTCTAAAAATTGTGATTTTCTCTGAAAAATTATTTTTACTATCATTATTGTCAAATACCTTGTATTTGTTTTGTCTCATTTCTAAAAATTAAAATCAAAAAGAAAATTTACAAAAATGATGAATATGATTTCACAATCACCACCATGATCTATTAATATCCTATGCTAAAATTCACTATAATCATATATCATAATTCATGATCCATCAAGACCTATCTTAAATCAACTAATTCTATCAACCTTAGGAATTATGAAATATATGATTGCAATTGGTATTATAGTTTCATATCTTGTTTTGTGTGTGTGATGTGCATCTTTATTGTTTGCATGTATCTCATTATCTTTAGACCTATGAATTAACTTGATATCAACAAGATGAAATCAAATAGAATTGTCACTTCTTTCTAGGTCTATGAAAATTCAAAACTCTATGTTTGAATACATGCAACTCAATCTTATATTTGTCCATCTTTACTTAGCTTTGCACCATGTTGTCCTAATTCATCACACTAGCATTATCACGTACCATAGATAGAAATCAATGTTCATGATAGTTATATCTTGCAATGCTAAAGTAAATTATATCATTAAAATCTGAAAATCATATTTTCCTTTGTAGTTATTTGCATGAATAAAACTTTTCTAAATGGATTTAAAATCAACAATCTTCGATAAAATTGTAAATCCAAAACTAATCATGCAATTATAACATAGTTTATATATTTAAGGCTTACACGCTTAGTATGTCCATAATCATTAAACTTATGACTTGTGTCTCACAATAGCGAGGGTGTAGGATTGTGTGCATTAGAGACCTAACCTCTAAGTCATGTCTTGTCCTTAACCGGGGAGGGTTCCAGTGGGGCCTTGCGAGGCACTAGGGGGAAAGAGTGCTTGGTTGAGCGTCATATTTTGTATGCATATGGGATTAACACCCCAACCTACGGCATGCGTGCATCTCCTCATGCCCATCCATCACTTAGTAAGGGGCTAGAGTGTAGTCATATTGTTAAGGTATCTTGATCTTAGATATACATATATTCATTGCATGAACATTATCTCACTCTTTATACATAAATCATGCATATTTGTTTTTGTTCTAACATTGCATCTTGTGTTTGCATATTTTATTACTTTGAGCTTTAATGATTTTACAAAACACAAGTATTTGAAAAATCACCAAATACATGCTAAAAGAGCCTTCAAATCTAATCAATATACTCTGAAATTTCAACTGAAGGAATGTATCTTTATCATACAAATGAATTGAGAAAAATATTTTTCAAAACATCAAGAAATACAGTTCTGTTTTGGCGTTAAGAAGTTAACGTCTGGCGTTAGCTCCTTAGCTCCAAAATATGTTTTTTTGTTTTGAATTATTTCTGGTATTATTTTAATATTTTGTGTGTGTTTTATTTCTCTGTTTGTAAAAAGTTTTCTATCTTCTTATTCCCTTTAAAACAAAATTTTATTTCTTTTACAAAATATATATATGTATTTTCTCATACATTATTTTTGTTTATTTCTCTGGCATAGAATATCATTTACTGAAAGGGCTATTAAAGACTTCTATGATTTCCAGAGAATATATATGAAAAAACAAATACAAAATTACAAAACAATTTCAAAGAACAAAAATATGTTTTTTTTATGTGTGTTTATTATTTTGTGCATATATAAAAAATTCAAAAATTTATAAAAATTGATTGCTATTCATTGCCATTGTCAAGGATGATTAATTATATCAATGAAAGATTAAATACAATGTTTAATTTAACTTTCAAGTTTCTTAAAAGTCATTGTTTTGTATTTATCATGCCTTGAATATTATCTTGTTATGTGCAATGAAATTGATTGTAGATAAACATGTTTAGAAACGCTTAGCATGCCTCTAAGTATGAGTAATGTATTAGGTTTGATAATGATTCATTCACTCACTTATTTTTGATAACATACATGTGTTTACAATCTTATTCTTACATGATCGTGTAGTGTAATAACATAAATAATTAAAATGCTTAAATAGATTACCTGCACAACATCGAATTGGTTATTACAATTCTTTGTCTTTCATGCACTTATTCTTTAGAGAAATGTGGTTTAAAATGCTATGTTTGCAAAACAAGTGAATTCGGAGTCCTTAGTCACTAAACTATAAAGCAAATAATAAATGACAAGGAAAACTCCACCAAGCACTACTCACCCTCCTGCTAAGTCTTAATGAGCATTGTGAGGTTGAGCACCTTGACTAAGAATTATAAAGTATCTTGTAGCAAACAATTTATACACCACATCTCTTTAGTACACCGGATCACAAAAAAATGAAAATAAAGCTAAAAAGTATAAATGTGATCCCCAAGCACTACTTTGCACCCTGATAAGTCTTAATAAGCATTGTGTGTGCAGAGCACCTTGGTAGTTATACTATTTATTCATGTGCATTGAAATATTATGGAAGTAATAGTATTTGTGTATTTTAATGTTGTGTTATTTCATTATATATGTCATGTGTTTTTGATTGATTCATATATATGTTTTATCAAAACACTAAATGCAAATTTGTACACATCATTATCCTTCATAAAACTTCTACTCATGAGAATTGGATCCTAATGCTCATCTATACTATTCTCTACAAACTTAAGTAAATGCACTATATAGCAAAGCATGACCGCTACAATGTTTATGTTTACTTGAAATGCAAATTTCATTACATTATAGTTTGTGTATCTTTTCTTGATATTATGAAATCATGCTTGTAATTTTTTATCTTAATGGAATAGCATCTCTTCAATCTTTAACTCAAACATCAACTTTTCAAATTTAAAACTCATTATCCTTTATATGGTTTTATCTTCTAAAATGATGTTTATGTTTAAGGGTGCTTATTATTTTTAACACCGTGTTTTCCTTTCAGCAAGTAGTATCTTAATATAGAATGCTTACTTTATCATGTCAGTTATGTTGCTTACTACTTTATGTTACATCATGTTTATATTTTTCTCAACAAGTAGTATTTAACAAACTTTTGATTGCATCCTATTTTCTTCTCGACATAGAACATATTACTCCTTATTGCATACTCTCACCTAAACCCTCTTTTGACAATACCAAAAGGGGAGTTAAATTGCATAAATCTAATATTTAGGGGGAGTGCATTATAATGATATTAAACTCAAAAAAGGGGTATATTTGTAGGGGGGAGTAATCATATAGGAGGTGCATACACTATCATATGCTCGATCATGACAATCCTTCAATAAGTGGTTCCTTATCTATCTTAGAAGATATATACTCATCCCTACCCACTTTTGTTAATAACAAAAGGGGAGAAGAAATTGAGAAATCTAGTAAAATAGATATTTAGGGGGAGTAAAATATAAGAGAACACTTATGTAGGGGGAGGACTTCATATAGAAAAAGTATGCATTATCGCTATCAAATCTATCATGCTTTTAACCTGTTATTCATGCATATCTTAATGCATATCTTATCACCGCACTTATCTATAAACACAAATGGTCTTAATTTCACTAATTTCACATACAGGTATTTGTTATTATCAAAAGGGGGAGATTGTTGGATCTTATGTTCCGCATCTCTTGGTTTGAGAATAACAAATACCGTGTTGTATTTGATCTTGTATTTTGTGTGTTTATAGTGTGCAGGTTGTACAGGAACTATAGCTACATGATTAGTTTGCTGATTGGAGATGACTCTCTGGAAAGAGAGCTAATGCCCCGCGTTAGTAGTTAACGCCCCGCGTTAGTAGTTAACGCCACGCGTTAACAACCGCTGAGAAGGTAACCGCTGAGACTGCGTTCGACGAACTTCGAGTTCCGTTCAACGAAATTGCCTGCGCTCGACGAACTTGGGCTCTACTTATTGCGTTCGACGAAATGATCTTGAGAAGGCAGAGACATCACCAGGCGTTAGTACTTAACGTTGGCGCTAGCTGTTCGATGAACTTCGCTAAGAGTTCGACGAAATTCCGTTCGACGAAAATTCTGTTCGATGAAATGTGAAGGCCGCTCGATGAATTGGAGTTCGACGAACTGAGCTCCTGCACGACAATATTGCGTTCGATGAACAGAACCGCGCTCGACGAATTGGAGCATTCGACGAACGGAACTGCGATCGACGAATTTGAAGGAGAACGACTCAACGCCAGCGTTGACTCTTAACGCCCGCGTTGAATCGACAAACTGCCACGATCTTGACGGTTGTGCAATCAGCCATGACAGTGCACGTTCACTAATGCCAGCGTTAACCCTTAACGCCGCGCGTTAGCTTTCGAGGCTATTTAAAGTACAGACCCTCTCATTCCTGATTAGAGAGGATTCCAGCATTCTGATTCTTTGGAGAGAGGCTCGTCTACAGCAATTAAGAGATCTCCATTAGGCTAACATGAAGATCTAAAGAAGTTTTTGAAGAAGAAGGTCTACAACGCATATTCCATATGAAGAACGATCATTTCAAGAACGCCAACATCTACATCGACTTCGTCTTCACCTTCAGAACCTCTTGGGGAGTTTCTCTTAACTTATCTTGTAATCTTTTATTTTTCCATTTGTAATTTGTGTGGAGAAATCGTTCGGTGAGAACGTCGGATTCCGGGAAGGACTCGCCTGGTGTTGGCGACTAGGTCCTTGTGAGGCTTAGGGGGTAATTCGCCGCCTTGTGCATGGCGACTAGGTCGAGGGTAGATCTAGGGGGTGGCTAAAGGCCTCATCTGGGGATAGATAGGCTATAGCCAACCGGTCCTTGGGAGAAGGACTGGTGAAACAACAAAAAGTGTTTTTACATATTTTCGCCTTGATTTCTAGCATTATAGAAATTAAACATTTGTGTATTAAATTTATTATGAAATAAAATCATGTCTCTTAATGTTCTATTCAATTGATTTTATTTCCTCTTTGAGAATGTTTTAATTTCTATTTCCATCAAAGTATTAAATTTAACATATGTATAATTATCTTTGAAATACAATAATAATTTTCATTATCTCTAATGTTCTAGAATTGTATTTTATTTAAGATTTCATAAGTAAAATCATTGTGGCAATCTTTTTGTTCTGAAGAATATTCTCTTGAGAGCTAATGTCCAGCGTTAAGACTTAACGCCAGGCGTTAGCAATAGTTAACAAAAAGTTTGTTTCAATTATTTAAAAAGGAATCTTCAATATAATCTTATCTGGAATATTTAAATATATTTTCTTATAAAATATTCTGAAACTTCAGTTGCAAACTCTAATATTTTTAATTAAGATTTAAATTCCATAAAACCCTTATTCACCCCCCCCCCCCCCCCCCCCCCTCTAAGGGCGCCGTAAGATCCAACACTAACCTCTGTAAACACGGGGTGTGGGTGTGTGTATTATTGAGTTAATCCTGATTATGATCTTATTCCTATAATTTTGGGTTAACCATGGACTTCCCGAGGATTACCCTGTGAGGGGCTCGCGGCGGTACCAGGAGCTATGATGGGATGACACCCCAAAGCTCCCTCTTTCCAAGGCACTTAATATTATTGGAAACTACCAATTAGAATTACCCTTCTTATCATTACACTTGAATTAACCCCCTAAGTGTTTTCCGACTCCCCACGGGATAGACGATCTTTCGTCAGTCCCGAGCACAACTTAACCCTTAACTCACGAAGCACACTCTCATCACATAAACTCCTTTTGGTGACGTCACATCTTCTCAACCAGACTAGGTACACCATCTACCTTCCATCTCACCCTACTGGTCTTCAATTTACCCAAGTTTTACAGTTTTACTATACGCAGACTAAATGAGTTATATGAGTTGCATAAGAGGAGGTACCCCAAATATTCATCTGACTGACTCAAGATTATTACTGGAAGTCTATCATGATATTACAAGACTAAATCCAGAGAATCATTTTTCCCTATTTATTTGGCATTTATTTTAATTTCTCCAACATTGGTTAAGTATGAAATTGTACAAGAAGTGAAAGATCTACTTATGATAAAGCTTCCATAAAATTAGGGAAAATCTAAGAAGTCAAAATAGCAGTAAATTCAGAATATCACAATTTTACAGTAAGGTTTTGACCTTTAATTAAAATATTAAACCATTTTCCAATATCGTGAGTTAAAGAAGGAACTACCAAAAATACTTGTCCAAAATTTTTGGGAAAATTACCAAACCTCTATAATGATCAGAAAGTTTTACTGACTAAGTTTCAGAATTTATCAGAACTAATTAGTCACATAAATATACATTTCAAGTAAATCCAAACTAGAGATCATTGTGAAGTAACCTGCTGATAAATAATTTTAATAATTATACAAAAATTCACAGAGCTTTCTATTGCCCTAAAATACCCTATCATCAAGTTTCATAATTTTAAGAGAATATTTGGCCCTCATATTTCACCACCTAATTCAATCATGTGCACTTTGGACTTAGTTTGAACTAGTTTGACCAAACTTGGGTTAACTAATTAGCCAACCAAATCAGTCCCAATTGGGCTGAAATTTTTACCAGTGTCATATCATGACCCTAAAGACCTCCCACCAAAATTTGGAGGGGATCGAATGTCATTAGACCCTAAAATTAATTAATATATGATTTGTTAAATCTTTACAAAAACCTTAGAAAAACTTGCTCCAAAAATTCCCATTTTTGGATATGTTAAGGGTGTAGGTATAAACAGCCTATGTTTCAAATTTCAAGCCAATGTCATTAACCCATCAAAAGTTATTTAAAAATAGTGGTTGTCTCACCCTACGGACCAGCCCCACCAAAATGGCTCTACTGGGAGCTACAGTGCTATTTTTAGGCTGAAACAATTTTTTAAATTAAAGTACACACCAAGGGCTACAACTTTGTTGTTGGTCACTTTTCCATTAGGGGAGAGTAAGTATTTTCTATAATTATTTCTAACTACTTCCAGTAAAGGGACGGAAATATGAATATCAAATATATCACTACATAACTTGCATAGATCTTAAAGCACAACGAAGGGCATCCCTTCATCTTCTTCAATCAGTCAACAACCATGGTTGACCCGTCATGTAGCAACTTGTGAGGTGATTTCCCGGCAACCTAGACACTCTCCGGGTCGACCAATGCATCCACCACCTCCGTTGAGGTGGCGGCCGGCGATGTACGGTGGTTGGCCGGCCGGAATCCAGAATTTTAAACGAGGGAAGAAAGCTTGATCACAAGCTTCCGGCCATGCCGATTCAAGACCAATTGGCCCCAAATCTAATGGCCAAAATGATAAGATCTACCCACTAAGAAATAGACAAGAGGGGAGGACCTGAATTGCGGCTTGTAGCCATGTCGATCGCCGGTCCGCCAAGGTTGGTCGAGAGCCCTTGGGTGTCATGCCGGTAGGTGCCTAGGTATGAGAATTCTTCTAGAAAATGGGGGAAACTCATTCCCTCCATCCCTTGAGCCCTTTTATAGAGCCAAATCCTGGTGGGGCGGGGGATGAAGCTTGGGATTCCTCCATTAACACCATTCATGGTGAAAATTTTGGCCATCTCCAAAGGTCACTCATTTCACCCTCCTTAAAGGTTGGAATAACTTTTAATATCCCTCTAATTGATAAGGTGAATGAACCCCCATCAATTGGGAGGACTTTTGGACTCCCTTGGCCATGAATTTGTCCAGCAAAACGAGTCTCGACCGTCTCCCATCGATTTATCTATCGCTGGCGCTAGTGCTAGACCGGCAACCGTCAGGCGCTACCGCTACCGTCAGCGCTAGCGCCTGCACTAGCACTAGCGCCTGCGCTAGCGTTTTGACGGTATTTGGTTCGTCTCAGCAGTTCAGTGTTTGTCTCAGTGGTTCACCTAAACCACCACTACCGCCAGCGCTAGCCACTAGCGTCGGCGCTAGCGCCGGCGCTAGCGCCGTATTCAATATGCCCCTTTCTTTCTACGGTTGGGTAATTGAGGTACTATGAGGGGATCCCTTTACTGGGATAGACACGTCATGGTGGGGTCATGGGTCACGACGATGCCTTAAGGCCAACCCTTGGCTTGGTACTGGAAATCACTATCCGCAGACCATGGCGATTTTTGCCTCAAGCCTAAGCTCTTATGTTCTCTTTGCGTATCTTAGGGTTTTGTCATGACCTAGTCATGACAAAAACATCCTAGGGGTCTAGTCGTTTGAGGGATGTTATAGCGAGTTCTTTGGCTCCCTAACTAGGTCATACTAACGAGTGAGTAGGGCGATGGAATTTGGTTCATTCAGAGCAGGGGTGACGGTAGGCAAGTTACTTATCATCTAGGTCGGAACCCCTCTCCTTGTGTGATATGATTCCGCTTGAATGGCAATGCAGACTTGTGTGTTTCCTCATCATAGTACTGAGGTATGATTACGACTTAGGCTTGTGATGTGGCCACGCCCTAGAAGTGGGACTGACCTTTTCACTATCGCCGCTTAGCCAAGGCGGGGAGGTCGGGCGAATATCACAAAACTGGTCATTATGTCAACATATGAGTAAGACATGGAATTGCATGTCAGACTTCATAACATAATAATTGCATACTTTATTACTCCTGCTGATATATCTGTTTGCATATTTCTCACCCTGCTTCGTATGGTATCATTCAGTTACTTTGCTAATCATGTTTGTAGATTTTCTACGCCCTAAGCATTAAGCTGGGGCAGGAGAGAATGAAGGAGTCTATTCAGTCAACTTTTACTAGTCCTTCGTCCCCCCCGGAGCTGGTGAAGCTAGACATGGTGACAAGGCCAATGGTGCAGCCTGATGGACAAGTGCAAGAGGAGTAGGAGATCCACGAAGTGTGCCTAGCCTGCGAGTTAAATGACATAGCTAGGATGATAAACATATATATTTGGATATATTATGGCTAGACAATGTACTAAAACTTATGCTCAAAGTGGCTCTCTCATTTGAGATATTCGCCTTGGGCATCTAGATTAGAGCTAAATCATTAAGACGGCTTCACTAATCAATAAAACATGCAACTCTTGAGGCTGTCGATTTAGAAACATATTTCAATCCATCAACCCAAGATTAGTTGAATTATCTTGACGGAGAAATTATCATAATCAAGAAACCTCCATAGTCTGGATATATTATACTGTTAATGACAAAATCATTTTACTAATTTTTAATGGCAATTGTTATAAGCACACCGGTTTTGGCTATTCGCACACCAATTCTCTATAGTTACGATCAGTTTTGAAAGTACACCTTGTGCGTGCATTTTTAGGAAAATTATTTAACACGAAAGTTGTAGATCTCGACGAAATCTACAAATTTTGTGTTGAACATTTTTCTGAAAAATGCATTTACAAGACGTATTTTCAAAAGGCGTGTAATAACTCATAGAAATTAGTGTGCTTATTACAATTGCCTTTTTAATTTTTATAGGGAGTCTACATCTAGCATTTCTTTCATATTTTCTTTTCTGAAGATTTTCGCTTATTATTTTTTTTCCAATTTTGTTTTAACATAGTTTTACAATCTCTCAGGGTCTGTTCGTTTGGATGGAATTGAGCTCCTGAAATTAGAATTGAATGTATAATTCCAATTTTGTCGTTCGTTTGCACGCTTGACGTTGGAATTGAAATTTTAATGAATTCCGTGGAATTCATTTTGAACTAAATACAATTCTTTCCAATCTACATAAGAATTAGATCATTCCGGCCGAGACTTTTTATTCGTCTGAGCGCACGATTTTTGCCCGGGCGCGCGTTTTTCGTGTGTCAGTGCATTTTTCGCCGAGGCGTTAATTTTTCGTCTGGGCGCGCATTTTTCGCCCGTGCGTGCGTTTTTTGCCCAAGTGCGCGTTTTTGTCGCCGTGCACGTGTTTTTATAATCCGGCGCGTGTTTGTTGTCCGGGCGCGCGTTTGTCGTCGGGCATAATTTTTTCGCCTGTGCGAGATTTTTTCGCCCGACAGCGAAAATTTTGCCTAGGGGCAATTTTTTCGCACGGGCGCGTGTTTTTCGCCGGGGCAACATTTTTTCCCCCGGGAGCGATTTTTTTCGCTCGGGCACGATTTTTTCGCCCAGGGGCGAATTTTTCTCCCGAGGGAGGTTTTTTCGCCCGGGCGCGATTTTCTCTCCCACGGGAGAGTTTTTCGCCCCGGCGCGATTTTTTCTTCCAAGCGCAATTTTTCATCAGGGAGCGATTTTTTTGCCCGCACGCAATTTTTTCGCTCGGGCGCAATTTTTTCACCCTGGCGCAATTTTTTCGCCCGGGCAAGATTTTTTTTCGCCGGGAGTGATTTTTTGACCGGGCGAGTTTTTTTCGCCCGACGAGATTTTTTTGCTCGGGGGCAATTTTTTCGGGCAGGATTTTTTCACCGGGGAGTGTTTTTTGCTGGGACGCGTTTTTATCGCATTAGCGAGCTTTTTTCGGCCGGACGGGTGGTAAAATTGCACCCGGGAAAAAAAATTGCGCCCGGGCAAAAAAATCGTGCCCGGGACACAAAATCGCGCCCGGGCGAAAAAATGAGTCAGGGCAAAAAATGCGCGCCCGGGCGAAAAATGCGCGCCCGGGCGAAAAAATCGCGGTTGGGCGAAAAAATTGCGCCCGGGAGGAAAAAATCGCACCCGGGCAAAAAAAATTGTTGTCGGGCAAAAAAATCTCCCCCGGGCGAAAAAATCATCGTAATGGCATACATTTGCTTATGATATATGTGATAAATATTAGCTTCTTCGTAATATTTTTCAATTCTTAAATTGAATTTTATTTAACAAACGAATAAAAATATTGATTAATTCCACAATATTCAACAATATTGTTTATTGGGTGAACGTTGGAATTGGAATTAGTCACCAATATTTAATTCCACAATATTCATCAACATTCAATTCCAATATCGAATTCCAAATCCATCCAAACAAACGGACCCTCAAAGATTTATCGATGGAATAATAGTAATTTCAGTGAGTAGAAGTACACAACAAGACTACATGAAATACAACACTTGATATTATATATCGTATACTATAAAGCAGTATATTTGTGCACTTGCATATTAAAGTTATAGAGTGGAAAGCTACTTACGAAGCTGAGCTTACATCAAAGCTTTCTAACACATTGAGTTTCGAACGCATCTAAGTAGTTGGCCCCATTGCCCAACAATCTCTTGATATTTAAGAAACAGTCATTTTACTACATCTATATTTTTCTTTCTCTTTGCGGATGATATTAATTGTTTTGGTCGATAAGACGCGCGAGAGTGTAAACGTGAAACTTGAATCTTGACAAGACACTTCAGAAAAGAAAGTTTTTTGATTGAGCAGGACAAAAATGGAGTATATAAAGCTTAAATTTAATAGTGCAAGAAGGTTAGATGACTTTGTCATTAAATTGGGTGACCAAAACATTTCCCGCAGTTAGTGCTTAAATATCTGGGATCGATAATTCAAAAAGATGGAGGTGTAGATAAAGATGTGATACATAGAACCCAAACATGTTAGTTGAAGTGGAGAGGTGCGTCTGAGATCTTATGGGATTGTAAAGTACCATTAAAACTTAAAGGAAAGTTTTATTGTACTGCAATTAGGCCAGCAATGATCTACAGTTCTGTGTGTTGTGTAGTGAATGATGTACATGAGCAAAAAATGGGAGTTGCGGAGATGAGAATGCTTAGGTGGATGTGTGGTCACACGAGGCTGGATAAAATTAGGAATGAATGTATCAAGGATAAGACAAGAGTGGCGCCAATTGTAGAGAAGATGCGAGAAGCTCGTTTAAGATGGTTTGGACATGCATGTACATAGGAGATCATTAGAGACACCAGTGAAGCGTTGTGAGAGTTTAGTCATTAGACATGTTAAACGGGGGAGGGGTAGATCAAAAAAGACTTGGAATAAACCTATAAGGAAAGACATCATGTACTTAGGCATTAGTGAGACTATGATTAAAGATAAGGGCCGGGCAATGACGACAAATGAACATATAACCGACCCAACTATGGTGGGATAAATGATTGAGTGTTGTCGTTGTTTGCATATTTTTGGGTAATATACGACCCTATGAAACCCATTTAGGCTTTGTTTGGCGCGGCGTTTTAGGAGTGGTGGACCGCTGATTTTCAAAAATTTCCGCCAAACAATATTTTAGTGAGGGCAGTGGTGGCATCATGCACCGCTAAAATTAGCGGTGACCCGCTATTTCCGAGTCGCGGAATTTTTCCGCGACTCGGAAATAGCAGGCTGCTGTCCTTTTTTTATATAAAAATAGTTTTTATAATATATTATATTACTTTTATAATATATTATAGTTATATAATATAATAGTTAGTTATAATTATATTAGTTTAGGGTTTACTTATAATATATATAATTATATTAAGTTATACTTATATTACTTTATAATATATTATATTATATTATAATATATAATATAATATTAAAAAAAATTATATTAATATAAGTTATATATAATATATATTTTTTTAATATAAGTTATATTTCAAAAAGAAATTTTTGATTGAGTTTATAAAATTTTTTTGGTCATTTTGAAACATCACTGAAAACGTTGTTCTTCCAAACAGTTTCACATATTCTGTCATAACTCTGCAAAATAGTTGATTATTCTCTCACTGCTTCCAACCACTGCTTCTCCAGTCGCCCCCAGCTCCCCACCACGCCAAACAGAGCCTTAGGGCCTGTTTGGGAGGGCTTTTCAGAAAGGAGGAGTGGTGGCAAAAGAATGGTAGGAAAAGATTCTTTTCGAAAATGTCTATTGCAAAAGGAGATCTATTTGGGTGAACTCCTTTTGCAGAGATTTTCAAAAATGAGAAGCACTTAATAAACTGTTTGGCAAATCTCCGTTGCGGTGACTTTTATTATTAAAAATGCAAGCTCGGGCAGAAAAATGATCGCTCAGGAGAAAATGAGCGCCCGAGCGCAAATTTTTTACACGGACGTGCAATTTTTGACCGGGCGAGCATATTACGCCCGGGCGTGCATATTTCGCCCGGGCGAGCATTTTTCGCCCGTGCGCGCATTTTTCACCGGGGTACGCATTTTTTGCCCCCGTAAGCGTAATTTTTGCCCCAGACGCACATTTTTCACACGTGCTATAATTTTTCGCCGGTGCGCGCATTTTTCGTCAGGGCGCGCATTTTTCTCCTGAACGCCCATTTTTGGCCCGGGCTTGCATATTTTCGCCCGGGAGCGCAATTTTCGCACGAGTGCACATTTTTTTGTCCGGGCGTGCATTTTTCGCCCGGACGCACATTTTTCGCCCGGGAGAAAAATGCGCGCCCGGGAGAAAAAAGTGTGCCCGGGCGAAAACTTCTCGCCCGGACGAAAAATGCTCGTTTGCGCGAAAAATACGCGTTCGGGCATAAAATGCGTGCCCGAATGAAAAAATGAGCTCCCGGGCGAAAAATGGGCATTCGGGAAAAAATGGGCTTCCGGGCGAAAAATGCGCGCCCGGGGGCAAAAAGCGCACCCGAGCAAAAAAATGCGAGCCCGAGCGAAAAAGGGGCGTTCGGGCGAAAACTGCCCGCTCGTGCAAAAAATGGGCGTTCGAGAGAAAAATGCACGCCCGGGCGAAAATACTCCTTCGGGCAAAAAATGAAGCCCCCGGGCGAAAAAAATCGGTGATCTGGCTAAAATGCGCGTCCGGGAAAATAATGCGCGATCGGACAAAAAATGCACCCCCGGGCGAAAATGTGCGCCAGGACGAAAAATGCACGCTCCGGTAAAAAATGAGAGCACGAGCGAAAAATGCGTGCCCGGGGCAAAAATGAGCGTCGGTCGAAAAATGTGCGCCCGCACGAAAATTTCGCTCCCCGGCGAAAAATGCGCGCCCCTGCGAAAAAATGCGAGTTGGACTGAAAACAATGCGTCAGTGCGAAAAATGTGCGCCCGGGCGAAAAATCAGTGCCCGCGCGAAAAATGTGCGCTCGCGCGAAAAATGCGCGCTCGGGCGGAAAATGCGCTAACCTTGTATCGGGATAAGGAAGTGCTTTTCGAAAAGGATGAAAAGTAGGGGACAAATGACTTTTCGAAAAGAGGGGAAAAAGAAGTTTTCCGCGGTAGCTTTTTCCACCGGTAGACAATCCAAATAGTTTGTTAGGTGCGGTGGCATTTTTCAGAAAACGAAAAGAAGCTAAAAAGCCCTCCCAAACAGGCTCTAAATCTTATTTAAGGTGATTCTGAAGTTCAACACTCTTTCAAGAGAGACATTTAAGATTTCGTGATATTCTTCGGCAATTTATCGTTTTATTTAATTATTTCACTAGCATTTTATTAACATTTGTTTTTAAGTTTATTTTTTATTATTATTTATAATTCAAATAGTAGGTGCAAGTTAATTATTTTTTTCACTATCCATGTATCACTTCTTTGAGAAAATATAATTATGGGTGCAGCCTTAATATTTTTTGTAATTATTATGGACGAGGAGATCATTCTAGTACCGAATATCACAGACAATTCTTTTAATATTTTATGATAATACAAATTTTACTGAAGAATATCGATCAATGAGCCCAATACAATTCTCAAATGTTGATTACTTGTGGTGACAAGATCTCACGAGGCCAAGGACAAAATCAATATGATAAATGACAACAACCTTCAACATCCAATCCTCAATAAAATAATTTGTGTAACACCAACAAATTTGGATGGCGCAATCATTCCTGTTTCGGTGCTCTAACAAAGAGATTCTTGCAAAGCTTCTACAAACTATCGAGCGGGACAGATTAAATAAGACTTCGGCACCGATTTCTGCAATCAAACAATTTCTATATCTGGCCAGGCTCAAGAAACGTTGTGCATGAAAGTGATAGCACTGGAATTATTGTTGTATGAGATTTTGCTGCGAACAACTGCAACCTAAACCATATATCTTTATTTCACCTAATTTTAATATTTTAGATGATGATTATATTGTTTCCATCTGTGATTCTTCTTTTATTATTTATATTTTCTTATTAATTTGAAGCACATAAGGTGAAATCCACGTTAGAGGAGGAATATTGCATGGCCAACATCGCAATGATATATCGTTCTAATTATATATGCAGGTAGATGATTCATCATTTCAACTAGAAAAATCCTTGAAGAATCAGACAAATTAGGAAGGTGCAATTATAGAAGCACTTCCCGCAGAGCAGGAGCGAGCGGGAGCCCGAGAGCGCTTCCCGCAGAGCAGGAGTGAGCGGGAGCGCGCGAGCGCTTCCCGCGGAGCAGGAGCGAGCGGGAGCGCGCGAGCGCTTCCCGCGGAGCAGGAGCGAGCGGGAGCGCGCGAGCGCTTCCCGCGGAGCAGGAGCGAGCGGGAGCGCGCGAGCGCTTCCCGCGGAGCAGGAGCGAGCGGGAGCGCGCGAGCGCTTCCCGCGGAGCAGGAGCGAGCGGGAGCGCGAGAGCGCTTCCCGCGGAGCAGGAGCGAGCGGGAGCGCGAGAGCGAAAGCGCTCTCTTACGGAGCAGGCGAGAGCGAAAGCGCTCTCGAGGATGCTTAGCTGCAGGATTTAGACCGGGCCTTAGAGCTAGAGTCGCCTCACGGGTCCGGGCGAGGCTGCGATGAGATACATTCGGTCTGACTCAACCCGAGCCCTTTTAAGGGAACCCCATCAATTGCTCCCAAGTTTTCGGAGGTCGAGACTTACGGTCGATGGTCCAAAACTTTCTTCCATTCGCCAGGAACCCGCGAGAGTGTGTCTCGCCACGGCGGCCCTTGTACTTTGTAGCGAGAAACTTTCGCCTTACAATCAGGCTAACCAAGTGCCTACTCGGACGCGATTCCCTCTGCTTACTTAAGTGCGCTTGGGAAATTAATGACCTAATCCGAAAATAACAAATATTAAAATATTAAAGTCTTTAATGGTGATACTTTTATGTAAAGCGGAGAATAATGGATATATTCTTCAATACGAGAATATATTGCTCCTCCTCAATAGGATTTTAAGAATTAATGAGGATATTTGATTCCTCTTTAATGAGATTTGGCATTAATGAAAATACTTGATTTCTTTTCCTTTGATGACGCTACTTCCAAAGATGGGGCCCTCCCCCCTATAAATTTTATTAGAAGGTATTAGCCGACAATAAATTTCTTTGAACACTCGCTAGACAGAGTTGCCACCGATTGGACGAGGGCGAACTCTATGGCTATGGGAGGAGGGGTAAAAATTTTCCATTCTCCCACTTGCTAAACTTGTAAAAGGCAAAGCCGCGCGAGAACATTCTCGCGACAAAACACGCGTAAGGGGCGCACACCTGAGCCCGCTGCAACTCGGAAATGGCGCGGCACTACCGCGCTTGCGGTGCAACCGCGCTCGGGGAGCGCACTCCGCCATGCACGGGGCCTGACACCTCCTGCGCTGGGCAGCGTGAGCTGAGCGGCAGTGCCGCACGCTGGGCAGCGCGGCACTGCCGCGCGCAAGGGTAGCGCAGCAATGCTGGGCAGCGCGACACTGCCGCGCACAGGGGCAGCGCCGCAATGGCGGGCAGCGCGACACTGCCGCGCGCAGGGGCAGCACCGCCCTGCCGCGCGCTGGCAGTGCGGTATGCCGCGCGCGGCCTGCGCGGAACCGCCGCGCGCGGCCTGTGCGGCCCTGCCGTACCGCGCGCGGCCTGTGCGGCCCTGCCGCGCGCGGGTAGGGCAGCCTTCTTCACGAGTCCAGTGCGGCACTGTCGCGCGCGGGCAGGGAGGCCTACTGCGCGCGGCTAGCGTGGCACTGCCGCGCGTGGCATGTGCGGCCCTGCCGCGCGCGGGTAGGGTAGCCTTCTTCGCGTGGCCTGTGACACCCCCACGCGCGGCCTGCGGCACTGCCGTGTTCGGGGGGCGTGTTGGGTTTTCTATACCCCTAACTGGATGACACATCGAATATGCGCAACGGAAATAATAACAAGAACAACCCAAAAAGAGGCTAACGGATCTTGCGGTTTTCATGATTCAAGAGAATAATCAAATCGAAATACAAAGTACCTTTGCGGAATTGAATCAACACTCAACTAAGGTGCTCCAAAGAGAAATCCAAAAATCTGCCTTTGAGTTCTTCAAGAATCGAAATGGATCGATCCCTCTACAGAAGTCCACACAAGCAAAAGGAGAACCCTAGCTTCTTGTCGTACAAGAACTAGGTCGGAGAAGGAAGCTCTCAACGTCCCCACGGACTGCTAGATCCGATCCAGGGGAGGCGGCGACCGACGGCGGCGACTAGCGGCGGCGGAAGACGATCGGAGGATGGGAAGAACGAGATGTCCTCGCGCGAAACAGTTTCGGTCGGCTGTTCTCATCTAAATCGCGAAAAAGATTAAGTCCGAGTAAACCTAAAATCGCATGCCCTTTTATACTAAAATGCATAAATCAGACTATCCGCAGACCAGAGGAAAACAGAACATTTCTGTCCAGATTTACATTCGCCGAATTCGACTAATCAATATAACCGAATTCGACTCAGATTCCGCGAAACCATTTCGACGAATTCGTCTATATAAATTCGGCGAAACCTTTTAACCGAATTTGTCATTTATTCAACTAAACACTTTAGCCGAATTTTGACTTAGCCGAATTCGTCTAAACCCTTTAGTCGAATTCGTCTAAACCCTTTAGCCGAATTCCTCTAAACCCTTTAGCCGAATTCGTCTAAATCCTTTAGCCGAATTATCTAGTATAAATCCATTCGTTTAAACACTTTAAACGATTTCCTTTTTGAGACATTCTCAACTTGATTCCAAGCAGTCACAGGATTGGTCCTTCACTCATATCCAATATGAGTAAGGCCAACACAATCCTTTATCCAACTTCTCCAAACGCTTTTATGTGTGACCCTATAGGCTCATATTGCGTTGGTAGTAAGACTAACTGTTGATTGCTTTGAGATCACCTCAGAAACTCCAACAGGGCGGTGCTGCCCCGCCCGGGGCACTTCCGCGCTCCCAGGGCTGCGACTCGATGATAGGGGAGGAGCCGGGGCGGTCGGAGACGGCGATGGTGAGGAGGTGGGAGATGTGAGTGAGGTCGAACGTCTCCTCGCCGAAGAGGGTGGCAAATTGGTGTGCCCGGTCAGCAGGCTTCCTCCGACGAGTTTTGTTGGGAGTAGGGTGTTGGGGGCGATGAGACCTTCCTCTACCTGGTGGCTGAGGATCGGCAGAGATTAGGGGTTGACTGAGCTTGAACCCCTTTTTATCTTCTTCTTTATTTTTCTGTTTGCATGTATATAACTAAAAAAGAGTGATTGCACGTGAAAATCAAGTTTAGCTATGTGCAAATTAAGACTTCGTTTGGCGGGGTGGTCGCATTCGTGAACGCGGTGGTCATGAACTATTGTTCGTGAACGCTTGACCACACAAATGTTATGTTGTTTATTGGGCGTCGACTTTTCACCTAGAGGGGGGGGGGGGGGGGGGGGGTGAATTGGTTTTTCAAATTATCTTATCCCCTTTTTGGTGTTCTTGATTTCTGATTAGTAGATCTATAAGTTATAAATCATAACACAGAAAACACACAAAGATATATAGAGGTTCCTAAAGACTGGGTGTCTTGAGTAGTCCTATGTCCCTCTACGCCTACCCAGCAGTGTGCTAGGCTCGGCAAACGCCGCCAAAAACTTCAGGCCCTCAAGCCTTACAACACGGACCCGCAATTCCAACAGCCTAGGCCCGCAAGCCCATACTACCCCCGAGCCCGCAAGCTCGACACTCAGGCCCTCAAGCCCTACACAACACAGACCCGCAAGTCTTGTGCCTACAGCCTAGGCCCGCAAGACCCTACTGCGCTCGAGCCCTCAAGCTTGACAAGATCGGACCTGCAAGTCCACTGCCCTGGCCCTCAAGCCTCACAGCTCTCCAGCCTTCAAGCTAGACGGTGTCAGTCCCGCAAGTCCACTGCCCTGGACCTCAAGCCTCACAGCTCTCCAGCCCTCAAGCTAGACAAATAGGCCCGCAAGCCTTATAAAGATTACAGTGATAAAAGACTGTTACTTCTGCCGGATGAAGATCGACAACTTTAGCCTGTTGAAGATCGGCTTCTTTAGGTTGAAGAAGATACTTCTTGATCTGGAGTTTCAGCTCTGGATCTTCTTCAGCCTCCTCTTAGCCTGATGGGGATTGGCTTCTTGTCAGTCGATGGAGATGAATGATTCTTCAGAGAACACTTGATGCTTGTTCTCTAATTGATCTCCCTCTCTTCTTCTCCGTCGAGAAAATACTGTTCTATTGAAGTGTAGCGGTGGGATTCTTTTCTTTCTTTTTCTCTATCTCAAAGGCCCTGTTTTCTAGGGCACCACTGTTCTCTTTTATAGGACAGATGAGACGCATAACGGTCACATGCTATGTCCTTTAATGCCAGACACCCATTTCTTAAAAGCACGTGCTGATTGGACAATCAGGCGGCGGTAATAAATGCTGACAGCGCGTCAGCAACTTTTGAATCTGTCTCGACGATATTTCAATTGTTACGACGATATGGACAATATCTCGACGACAGGACTTTGTCGATGCCTTGAACTTTGGTAGACCTTCAAATCTCCTTGCTTCTCCCTCTGAAGCTGGTATCTCGACTATACGAGACATTCTGGCACTTCTGCATATACGACGATATGCTATCTCTGACCGTATCGTCGTGGTCTTCTTTTCTTGCAGACTGTCATCGTAATCACGTTGCTTTCTCGACGACATAAGTGATAACATGTCGACGACGACATGCCTTCTTTTCGACGATGTCCTACGCCATCAGTCATACTTATCCTTTTCAGCGACAAGGCTTCTTAGTTGATGTCGACGATGCTGCATCTTCTTGACGACATTTCTTTCTTTGTCTTCAATCTTCTCTGCGTTCGACGAACGCCAATCTTCGTTCGACGAACAACATTCTGTGTTTGACGAACTTCATTCTTCTGTCCCGTCTCTGCGTTAGACGGACTCCATCCAGCGTTCAACGAAAATGCCAAGTCTACGTTCGACGAACTTGCTTCTGCGTTCGACGATCTTGCTGAGTCTCGGCGTTCGACGAACATGCCAAATCTCAGCGATCGATGATCTTCCTTCTGTGTTCGACGAACAGCATTATGCGTTCGACGAACTCGCCAAGTCGCAGCTGTTGGATCGGTAGGAGCCCTTAGAGGGGGGGGTGAATAAGGGTTTTAAAAACTTATATTATATTTTGAAATACTTGCTTATGATAAGAGATCAAAATAGTGATTTTGAATAAAGATCTAAATTGTTTTATAATAAAGGAGAGGATAATAAACAATTTAGAGAATTGAAGAACAAATCAATTTTATTACACAAAGAGAGACATGATTATTATTAATAACATTGATTACAAAATTTTGATTTCAATGACGCTAGAAATCAAAGCGAAATATGAAAAACTTCTTTTGTTTTATATACCGACTTGTATCCCCACGAACCGGTTGGCTTTAGCCGATCCTTCCCCGGATACGCCTCAAGCCGCTCTAGCCAACCCATCCCCGGATATGGCCTCGAGCACCCCCTAGACCTACACCCTAGACCTAGTCGCCAACACGAGGCGAATTTCTGCCCTAAGTTCTACCCAGACCTAGTCGCCAACACGAGGCGAGTTTACTAAACGATTACAAGAAAAGATGTGAAATAAAAAGACAATAATATAAAAACTCCCTCTATGTGGATCTCTTGGATAAGTAGACGAAGACTCGCAGAGTATGATCGTAGTCGATGCGGTCTTTCGTCATGATGATGACGCGTATTGAAATCTTCTCCACGGATCTCCTTAAGCCTTCATGGATTTGTGGGAGTATCTCTCTGAAACTTCCTCTCTATGCTATGTCACGAAGCTCTGGAATTTTGGATCTCAAGAGGATCAGGAAGACGGAGCCAAGGGGTCCTTTTTATAGCCTTGGAGCTAGCGCCTGCGCTAGTGCTACCGCCGGTGCTATCCCATTTTAGGACATATTCTGCGCGGCAGAATCTTCAATCTGAGGAAACAATTCTCTCTTGCCTTCTGTGCTCCGCGCTACCGCCTGCGCTATCGGATACCGCCAGGCGCTATCTCCTTCTATATGTGCTCCCGGAATTGCGCTTAAGCATTCTTGTCGTCGATCGAATTTTCGTCGAACGCTGTGATGAGCATTTCGTCGAGCGCAGCTAACAGTTCGTCGAGCGAACGCTATAATGAGCATTTCGTCGAGTGCAGCTAACAGTTCGTCGAGCGAACGCTAGCGCCAGCGCTAGTACTAGCGCCCCGCAGTAGAGTAAGCAGTTCGTCGAGCGCCAGTCTGCATCTCAACAGTTTGGTTTCGTCTCAACAGTTCCTTAGCGCTAGCGCCAGGCGCTTGGTGATACCGCCGGCGCTAGAAGGAGTGTTGGATTTGAAGGCTCAAATTTGGGGGCAACCTTCTTATGTAATCCTTGAGTCATGTGGACTTTGTTATCCCACACACTTAAACACACAAGATCAAATACACATAAGTTTTGTTATTCTCAAACCTAGGAGATGCGGAAGACCATGTTCCAACAAACTCCCCCTTTTGATAATAACAAAACCATTAATGATAAATCAGAGCATTAATATATATAAGCATGATGAACTACTTGTGTGTGTGTGTGTGTGAGAGTGATGACTTAGGATAGTTATTGATTTTAGCATTTAGAATTGCTCTCCCTAAATACATGCTCCCCTAAGTGAATGCTCTCCTAATATGTAATCTATCATTTTAATTAATCATGTTAGTTTTCTTTTTTGATAGCGGATTATATTTATCATGTTAGTTCTCCCCCTTTTGTTATTAGCAAAAGTGGGTAAGGAGGCAAAACACATAAAAGTTTTGATTTAGAAGATAAAGGCATGATCGAGCTTTTTAGAGAGAATTATAAGGAGTTTTAGAATAATTTTTATAGAGATAGATCAGAGTTTTTAGCTTAAAGATGAACAATATAACATTTGCCAAGTAATCATATTATAATGTTAGTTTTCTCCTTTATATAAGAGTTTTACGCATAAAAAGGTAATGATTTCCAAATAACTAAACTATCCAGACAATATGTCTACACCCTAGCCCCGTACTTAGTGACGGATGGGCATGAGGAGCTGCAAACATGCCATAGGTTGGGGTGTTAGTCTCATATGCAAACACTAGACAAAACTCAACCTAGCACTCTTTCCCCCCAGTGCCTCGTAAGGCCCCACTGGAACCCTCCCCGGTTAAGGACAAGACATGACTAGAGATAAGGTTATCTAATGTCTACAACCCTATAACCCCGCTATGGTGAGAAATGAAGTCATGGATAATAATTATTGGAAACATTTAAGCGTTTTAAATTTAGTGATAAGTTCATAGCCTATTAGTTTATACTTTTATTTGAATTTATGAAAACACTCACATAGCTATTTTGAAATCCATTAATGAATCAGAGTTTTTAATATAACAATATTTTCATAGAAATAAATCAGAGTTTTTGGCAAAAAAATACTCATGTTTAGAGTAACCAATATAAAGTTTACCAAGCAAGTCTCCCACTTTTTGAAAGAAAGGAATTGTAAGATTCAAGTGAGGATGCACACAAAAATAAAAGACTTTAAATAAGCATGAAAGTGCAAGGTAAAACAATTATATGGTTATGATGCGGAAGACTTATCGAAATACAAGAAACATCTTATTGTAATCAATGATGATCCATAGAAAGATATATGAGTTAAATTTCATAAAGAAGATGTTTTTGTAAATCATTGTTCAATTAAAATCTTTAAGTCTAACAATAAAGTAACCAAGCATGAAATAATGTTATTAAAAAGAGATTACTACAATGTTATTTTAATTCACAAATTCAAAACATACCAAACATTGTAGAAAGCATGATAGGTTATCTAGTGCATTTATATAGAAAGAGTATTATAGAATTTTAGCATTAGGATCCAATACTCATGAGAAGAAGTGTTATGAAAGATAATGATGTGCACATAGGTGTATTTTGAATAGAGTAAACAAATGTTTTAATCAAAAATACAAGAGATATGTAAAGTAAAGAGCACAATAAAACACAAATAATTTTACTTCCACACACTTTAATGCACAAACAAAAATGTACAACTACCAAGGTGCTTTGCACACACACAATGCTCATTAAGACTTATCAGGGTGTAAAGTAGTGCTTGGGGGATCACATATTTATTTTAATATGGAAACTCGTGATCCGGTGTACTTTAAGAGTAAGTGGTTTTTATTTTGAAAGAAAGATATGGTTTGCACAAGATACTTTACTATTCTTTCCAAGGTGCTCAACCTCACAACGCTTATTAAGACTTATCAGTAGGTTCAAGTAGTGCTTCGTGGAGTTATCTTTGTCATTTTATTTTATGATTTTTGTTTTGTACAAAATTCTCCGAATACACTTGCTTTGCAAACCAATATAATTTATGAAAACATAACCACTTTTCTTAACTTTTAAAAGTGCAAATAAAGATAGTGTAGGTAAGATACTTATGCAATTTTAATTCATTGTACTAATACAAAAATAAACACAAGCATTCTTAGATTAAACACATATGTAGACAATGTCAAAAATAAGTGAGTGAATAAAGATCATTATCAAACATAAAACATTTACTCATACTTAGAGGCATGCTAAGCGTAGTTCTACACAACTTTTACAATATAATTGATGCACATATTAATAGATATATCAAAGAATGATGAAAACAATGTTCAAAGTAGTTTGATATAGAAGTTCTAAATGTTAGATTAAATCATGCTTGATTTTCACAGAAAAGTCCATACAGTATTTTTGATATTTTTGCGAAATAATTTTAATTTAAAGTTTGAACTCTTATAATTTGATCTTGGACTTCCCGAGGTCTACCCTGTGAGAGGTTCGCCCGGTACTAGGTGATATGATGAGATGATAGCCCAAATGACCCTTTCGCAAGATACATGTAAATAGAAAAGTTAAATTCAAAATAACAATTTTTGATACTTGTTTTTGTTTTATATTTTTGTATTTGATTTTTGCATATAGGAATAGAATTCAAAAAGATATAAAAAAATAAATTTTCTTGTAATTTGGCTTTTGTAATTTTGTATTTTAATTTTTCAAAAACAAGTACAGGCAGAATTGCAAAAATGAGTAGTACATATAAAATAATATATTTTTATTGATTTTTCGGAATTTTAAAATTACAGAAAATCGGACACTTGAGCTAGCGCCGGCGTTAGGTCCTACTGCCTGCGTTAGCTCACTGAGAGTGCTTATTTTGATCATATTGCCTAGATTTTCTTCGATTTTGCTTCTGATTTTTCTTAATTATGTTTGTGCAATGTAAGGACAGTCTAATGAAGTGAAGAGACGAGAAGAAATCGCAAAAAGTTGCGGAAGTTAAAATTTTAGTACATGGGTTTCACATTCATTAAAGCTCCATATTCATTAGACCTTAATTCTTGAGTTTTGCACAACATATGAATGAGTGAAGTGATCATAAATAAGTGAAATAATATACATGCAATTTTTCAATTTCGATTTTACATGATTATGATTGAACATACTAGGGGTAATTGAAAATGACGCAAATATTATAACTACCTAAGCAAAACTTGCGCATTTAATAAATTTAGCCTAATACCCCTAAAATACCTTTTGAATCCATTTTGACACTTATTTCAATTAGTCTTAATAATATCATATGTCAAATTAGTTTTTCAAATTTTATAAGACTTTTAGGAAATGGATTTAGAAGGATAAAAAGAAAAAAGATAAGTAGATCACTTGAAAAAAATGACATGACTTTTTATTCAACTTAGTTCAATTTGATTTATTTATGAATTTTGGTTTAATATGAGAAAGTCATATCACAAGTTATATAAAGTGATCATATCATGATGGTTCAACAAAAATAAAAAGCAAAAACAAAAAGGAATTTAAGCATATCATGAAGTAGAGAATTGATATTTTATTTTGAGTTGATTTCTACTTCAGGCAAATGATTGGATACTAATGAATAAGAGATTTAGGTATCCAAAGGGGACCAAGTGTGGTGGTACCTTTGGGTACCCAAATATAACGTGTAGGTTTGTGGGTAGTTAGTGATGAATGGGTCCTTTCATGTGAAGTTAATGTTTCATTTTTAATTTTGGGCCTCCATTCAAACTTTGGTTTAGTGTTATTCTATATGTGAAATTTCCATTGTGATAATCTTTATATTGATGATTATGATTGTAATGATTATTGAAAGTATTTTTCATAGGAAATTTGTGAACATTTAATTTTACGTTGGGAGAAGATTGATGTTGTAAATGATAGTAATGATTGTATTTTGGAATTTCATTTTCAATCTTTCGAAGTTTTTTATTTCCATTGTTTGGCTTATTCAACTTTTGAGAAATCATATTCAACTTGCTTTTGGATTTTGCATTATATTGAGAATGTATGTTTTGAGAATTTTTCTTTATGATTTCCTTAAGCAAGTTGATTTTAGTTTTTAATTCATTATTTTTAATCTTTAAATTATGTCTAGCTTTATTATAAGCGATTGTGCTATTTTTAAGAATGGAAACAATTGAATCAATATGATTTTGATAGTTATTTCTATATTCATCAAATGTTTCATCCATCTCTTCAATTTCAATTTTATAGTTTTACACTTAGCACAATTATTTTTCAAAGATGAAGAGTTTTCTAAACATAATTTTTTATTTTGTTCTTTTACTAAAGTAAACTCTTTTTCAAGTTCCTTGAATTTTTCTTTAATTTATTACAATCGAAACAAGATATAGAGTTTTCAAATGAAGAGCATGATAGAGATACAAACATTTCATTTTTGGATTCTACATTCACATTTGCTTTCAAAGTTTTATTTTCTAAACGTAGTTTTGCATTAGCCATTTTTAGTTTCTTAATCTTACGTTTAGTAATTTGTAGCAATTGTAATGTAGAAATAGAAGTACAAAAAATAGGAGATTTTGATTTCCTTACAGCGCTTGTGGATGAGGCAAGATTTGAACATATCATTTCGTTGACATCTTTTTGGCACTCCTCTTCCGAATATAGAATTTCTTCTTCTCTTTCATTTGATGTGCACTTCATGGATCCGTCATGAGAGGAGCTTTCTTGAAAGTTTGCGCAAGCTTGCATGTTCTCCAATTCTTGTGTTTGTTCCATACCTGTAAGAGGAAAATCATACATTTCTTCAAGAAATTTCCAAACTTTGTATGCACTAGAAAAACAATATATTAATTTGAAGATATCTTGAAATAAAGCACAAAAAAATATAATGCATAGCTTTTGCATTTAGGTGACACTCTTGTTTATTTGATTCGTCTGCTGGTCTTGTTATTGCTATATCCCAAGCGTTGATATCTAATGTTTTAATAAACCATTCCATTAACAATTTCCACCCTTTATAATTTCTTCCTTCGAATAAAGGTGGTGCAAGAGATTTTTCTTCTTCATAAAAATTTTCCCCACCAATAGAAGCGAGATCATGAGACGCTATTATTCCCGATTGTTAAGCCAATTGGAATAAAACCACTCTGATACCACTTGTTGGATCGGTAGGCGCCCTTGGAGGGGGGGGGGGGGGGGGGGTGAATAAGGGTTTTAAAAACTTATATTATATTTTGAAATACTTGCTTATGATAATAGATCAAAATAGTGATTTTGAATAAAGATCTAAATTGTTTTATAATAAAGGAGAGGATAATAAACAATTTAGAGAATTGAAGAACAAATCAATTTTATTACACAAAGAGAGACATGATTATTATTAATAACATTGATTACAAAATTTTGATTTCAATGACGCTAGAAATCAAAGCGAAATATGAAAAACTTCTTTTGTTTTCTATACCGACTCGTATCCCCACGAACCGGTTGGCTTTAGCCGATCCTTCCCCGGATACGCCTCAAGCCGCTCTAGCCAACCCATCCCCGGATATGGCCTCGAGCACCCCCTAGACCTACACCCTAGACCTAGTCGCCAACACGAGGCGAATTTCTGCCCTAAGTTCTACCCAGACCTAGTCGCCAACACGAGGCGAGTTTACTAAACGATTACAAGAAAAGATGTGAAATAAAAAGACAATAATATAAAAACTCCCTCTATGTGGATCTCTTGGATAAGTAGACGAAGACTCGCAGAGTATGATCGTAGTCGATGCGGTCTTTCGTCATGATGATGACGCGTGTTGAAATCTTTTCCACGGATCTCCTTAAGCCTTCATGAATTTGTGGGAGTATCTCTCTGAAACTTCCTCTCTATGCTGTGGCACGAAGCTCTAGAATTTTGGATCTCAAGAGGATCAGGAAGACGGAGCCAAGGGGTCCTTTTTATAGCATTGGAGCTAGCGCCTGCGCTAGTGCTACCGCCGACGCTATCCCATTTTAGGACATATTCTGCGCGACAGAATCTTCAATCTGAGGAAACAATTCTCTCTTGCCTTCTGTGCTCCGCGCTACCGCCAGCGCTATCGGATACCGCCATGCTCTATCTCCTTCTATTTGTGCTCCCGGAATTGCGCTTAAGCATTCTTTTCGTCGATTGAATTTTCGTCGAACATTGTGATGAGCATTTTGTCGAGCGCAGCTAACAGTTCGTCGAGCGAACACTATGATGAGCATTTCATCGAGCGCAGCTAATAGTTCGTCGAGCGAACGCTAGCGCCAGCGCTAGTACTAGCACGCCGTGGTAGAGTAAGAAGTTCGTCGAGCGCCAGTCTGCATCTCAGCGGTTTGGTTTCGTCTCAGCGGTTCCTTAGCGCTAGCGCCAGGCGCTAGGTGATACCGCCGGCGCTAGAAGGAGTGTTGGATTTGAAGGCTCAAATTTGGGGGCAACCTTCTTATGTAATCCTTGAGTCATGTGGACTTTGTTATCCTGCACACTTAAACACACAAGATCAAATACACATAGGTTTTGTTATTCTCAAACCTAGGAGATGCGGAAGACCATGTTCCAACAGCAGCGTTTGCTTTGCCCATCATTATGACGACAAGCATACTTTGTCGATGACATCTCCTTCTTCTCGACGATATAGTACTTACTGAGATAACTAAAGTACTTGACATATTGTCGATCTCTGCAAGCATGAACTAGATGGAATATTAAATACAACTTGCACTTATCATTGAGCTGAGCACTTCTTCAAATCAAGAACATTGCAGGACACTGTTCCCAACAATCTCCCCCTATTTGAAAAAGCCCTAACTTACCTCAATGATAAATGCTACTTATGAAAAGACATTTCAGATGATAACATTACACATAAAGCAGCAATCACATAAGATAGATTAAATGTTCTTCACAATAAATGTTAAGCATATAAATAGATTAAATGTTCAAGAATAAACATTAACATTCATTTCCCCCAACAGAATAATTAAGATTTTAATTTGGTGCCCCATCAACGTCTGCTGCTGCTTGCCCCTTTGGCTTTCTGCCTTTGCCTCTGATGGTAGCTGATGGGCAGGGGAATCTTCTTAGGAGAGGGAGGAGGACCTTGTGGGAATGCTAGCTTGTGATTCTTCCTCCTCTCCAGCTGCTTCAGATGTTTCTGCCATTTAACTGACTGGTATGCCCTCGGATAGTCCTCCTGTGGATATCCAAACTGAATCCATGATTCAGTTATTATTTCTCTTGAGACAGGACTCCACCTTCCTGATTGTGGATCCAGCTCAATTTCCATCAGTCTCTTTTGCCGATACTGGCTGCTCTGGATTCTCTTTCTTTTTCTGGAGGTTGTTGATTCTCCAAACTTTATTCCATACTCAGTTGAGTCAGTGCTTGCAGAAGGATTGGCAGCTTCATATAGTGATGGGGGTTGCTTCATTGTCTGCTTTATTTGATTTGTTATCCATATCGCTTGATGTGAACTGGCGTTTATTATTTCCTTCTCCCCCTTTAGGGCTTGTTCAATTACCCTTTCCTCAAGTCCTTCTCTGACTACATTCAGCTTTTTATGCAGGCTTTATTCAGTCGCATCCAGATTGTTGTTTACTTCCAGCAGATGGGTATCTAAAGTATGAGCGTTCTCATTAACCCTATTCAGAATTTGATTTCGGTTATTTGCAGCATCTGTCTTTATCTGCTTAAAACCATAGTACACATTGTCTGAGAGTGTGCCTTGCTCTTTTAGGATTTTGTGGTTCTGATGTCCCACTTTGTTTACTTCCTCGCTCATCTTCTCTATGGCCGGAGATGCTAGTATGTAGAAGTGAGCATACTGAGTGTTGAGGTTGTGTATGTCGCTCTTTACTTTCTGAATTTCCCCCTTTATCTCTTTCCTTAGGCTGTCCACAGTCTCTACTATGAATTGTTCTAGATGTTTTTCGTTGAGCAGATAGTAGACCTGATATCATGTGGAAGAGAGATCCTGCCTGAGTCGAAGATGGCTCAGCATTTTGTTCTTCTTGATCTCCTCCTCCCTGGGGAGCTGCTTCACTGACATTTTCAGATTATTCTTCACTAATATGTGCAGTAGCCTTGCCTTTCCCCTTGGAAACTTCTGGCACTATCTCACTTGGAGCTATGAGCACAATATTGCTTGCTACCATTAACTCTCAGCAGTCTGAGAGAGTAATGTCTTCCGTTGGCTCAGGCATATCGCTTCTATCTTCTGGGATAGAAGGCCCATTTCCTTGATCTTCTAGGGCAGAGCACCCAAGATGGGTATCCCCCTCAACTTGAGCATCCTCTTGATGTGAGCCTCCAGCCTCCAGCTCCTCATAAATCACTTCATCATCTTGGGCTGAGCTCCCAAGTTGGGACTCCCCCTCAGCAGGAACATTCCCCATGTTGGGTTTCCACCTTCTTCAATAACCTCTGTGGGAGCTGGTTCTGGTACTGACCCTGGAACAGCCCTTTGGGTGGAAGTCTCCCCCTCAGTTGTACCAGGGATTTGTGGGGGTCGGGGTATGTCATCAGAACTGCTGGATGAATCTTCCTTTTCTGAGGGATCTATTGGTGCTGCTTGTTTCTTTGGAGCAGGCGGAACATTAGATGAAGGTTTGGGGATAGACCTATCCCATCGATCTAGCATTTTTGCACCCAGATGCTTAGAGTAGTGTAGAGAAACTCCCATTTTCTTATTCAGTACTTCCCCCTGGGAGTTTAGCAGGTAGAGGGACAGTATTCTTCCGTAGGAGGGGAACTGCATGGTGTTTTTCAATCTCTAGAAGAGGAACTCACTCCAGTTGGTCTTCTTGGAGTGGATTATCCGGGCCATGGCAGCGAACATATCTTTGGAGATTCGGTCATGGGACCCAGGCTTACATAATAGAACTTTGCCAACAATGTCGGCCATCAGCTTTCCCTTTTGATTGAATTCAGCTCTCTTAATAGACCCGTAGGTCTTCCCTGTGTGGCCGCACCATGTGTAGCTTGCGGACACATCTTCAGAAGTCAGCTCTTCTTCTTCCTCCCCCCTGGGATTCCTGGCAGATTCAGTGCTTTTCTGACACTTTTCGCAGATATCTTGATCTTCTTGCCTCCCACTGTGGACTTTATCCTTGATTCTGTGTGGTTGAGTTTTGCTTCGGCAAAGAACTCGCCTAATTCTCGGTGGAGAAGAAATGAGGGTTCACATAGGACATATTCTAGTCCCGATGCCTCTAGCAATCCTATTACTGATCTTATTTCATCAGAGCAGGTATTGAAACCTCCTCGTTGAAGTTCACAACCTGAGATCACTTCTTCTTTCTTGGGAGCCATTGTTCGAAATGACGGAGAAGGCAGCACGACAAAGGAGGCGAGGGTTTGTCGACGAAATGGCTTAGGGCAAATGATAGCGTAATTTTTATTTTCGAGCATTCACTCTATTTATAGTGTCGGTAGGTGAAGAGGCGCGTACCTTAAAAAATGATCAGACGACTCCGATGGACCCGTCTAATCCCGATATAAATAGCTCGATTATATTATGCCGATGTGGTTATTGTTGTCGAAATGATCCTTGGATACGCATCCTCCCAGCTCGAATCTTTGTCGTCGTAACAACTTCTTGTATCGACGAGTCAATTCTTCCTTACATGTCTGCCTAGGGCATTCTTTCGCCCATCTTGGGAGTTTTCCTTGGACACCAACCCTATGCAGCTTTTTGCCCTCTTTAGTAAGATACCTGCATCAATTTTGTTAGTTAATATACTTTGCTGTTCTGCCTATGGGTCAGAACAACCATCTTGTCCAAGGCCCAGATTTGCTCCTGGTGGGCACTTGGACTACCTGCAAAATAAGATTACAAGCCCTTAGGAACCCAAGTGAATTTGGCTCCTAGGAAATTGTTAGCTTTGATGGGCATACTTGATATAACTGCCCTTGGATATGCATAGTGATTGTGAAATATATTGTTTGCAAATTTAGCATTTGTTACCCTTGGAGCAGTTGGATTGTACCAACAATCAATTGCAAAGTGGCATGTCTTTCCACAGCACCAACATTCATACCTGTTATATCTTCTTTTCTGATTGACTATATGAGCAGGTGTTCTTTGTGTGTGAACAAATGAATGAAGCAGAGAAGGTGAACTGTGCTGATGGTAGATCTGATGTTTGCTGTCATCATTCACTGTTGTCCATCTGGAGTCAGTCTTCTTTAAGGATTTCTTCTCTTCTCTGGGCTCAACAAATTTCTGCCTCCTCGTAACTTCCTGAGGTACCTTTGTGATTTTTGGCATGTTCTTTGCTCCACTTGTGGAGCTCCCAGTCTTGAGATACCCAAGATTGTATTGCCCAATATTCTTGTTGGAGGGTGAGATTACCTTCCTCAAGCCAGCCATCTTCTCACAGGGTCTGCCTGATCTGTCTTACTTGAAGCATCCATGTTCCCTTCTCTGAGTGGGGCAGCAACCATTTACCAGTAGAGGAGAGGTCTCTGGTTTGGAGGAGCTTGTCACAAGCTTTACTAAAAATGGGAGTTTACTCTCCACCCTTCTGATGTTGTCATTTTTAGATTTCAAGACTTTGGGCTGAAATTTGTCCTTCTTCAGAAGAACTACTTCTCTGGTCAGTGAGCAGCACAGCTCCTTGCTCTCAATCAATGCCTTCAGAGTTTTCCCAAATTTGTCTATCTAGTCAAGGTTGGAGCATGCCTTGAAGTCCTTTTTGAGTTGACAAAACTCTGCATTCTCTAGAGTTAGCCTTTCTGCTTTCTCTAAGAGATCAAGATTTCTTGCTTCAAGAGAGGAGATCTTTGCATCATGCTCCTTGCACAACATCTTGAGCATCTTGACATCTTCTAAGAGATCATTGTATGACTTGGACCAGTCATCATTCCCAGATGAGCTCTTCTCCGATTCTGAGTCTGAGGTAGATAGAGGAGCTCTTATGCATACTTGCTCAGGTGAGACTTCTTCCTGGACTTCTTCCACTGACTCAGATAGGACAGTCAATCCAAACCGAGTCTTTTCTTCTGAGTCTTAACAGCTTGAGTCAATGTCACTCAATGTTCTAACTTTCTCCTTAGTTGTTTTGCTACTTTCTTCTTCAGATCCTTCCATAAGGATTGTTAGAGAGTCCCACATCTCTTTTGATGTTATGCAGTGAGTCAGTTTCAGGAGTATAGGAGTATCAACTGCATCAGCTATAATGTCTCTGGCTTTCTTGTCTAAGTCAAATAGGATGTCATTGTCTTGGACATGGTCTTGGGGGCATATGCCCTTTCTTGAATAACTTGAAACATCCTGGGATCCATAGCCTCCATGAATATTCTTGTTCTAACTTTCCAAAGGGCAAAGTTCTCCCTAGAACACATAACTGTTCTTTACTCCATAGTTATGATACTTAGACACCCACTAGCAGATCTGTTCAGGCTGTTAAGCTTTTCTTTGAACAACCTGACTCTCATACCACTTGTTGTTTATTGGGTGTCGACTTTTCACCTAGAGGGGGGGTGAATAGGTTTTTCAAATTATCTTATCCCCTTTTTGGTGTTCTTGATTTCTGATTAGTAGATCTATAAGTTATAAAGCATAACACAGAAAACACACAAAGATATATAGAGGTTCCTCAAGACCGGGTGTCTTGAGTAGTCCTCTGTACCTCTGCGCCTTCCCAGCAGTGTGCTAGGCTCGACAAACGCCGCCAAAAACTTCAGGCCCTCAAGCCTTACAACACGGACCCGCAAGTCCAACAGTCTAGGCCCGCAAGCCCCTACTGCCCCTGAGCCCGCAAGCTCGACACTCAGGCCCTCAAGCCCTACACAATACAGACCCGCGAGTCCTGTGCCTACAGCCTAGGCCCTCAAGCCCCTACTGCGCCTGAGCCCTCAAGCTCAACAAGATCGGACCCGCAAGTCCACTGCCCTGGCCCTCAAGCCTCACATCTCTCCAGCCCTCAAGCTAGACGGTGTCGGACCCGCAAGTCCATTGCCCTGGCCCTCAAGCCTCACAGCTCTCCAGCCCTCAAGCTAGACAAATAGGCCCGCAAGACTTACAAAGATTACAGTGATAAAAGACTGTTACTTCTGCCGGATGAAGATCAACAACTTTAGCCTGTTGAAGATCGGCTTCTTTAGGTTGAAGAAGATGCTTCTTGATCTGGAGTTTCAGCTCTGGATCTTCTTCAGCCTCCTCTTAGCCTGATGTGGATTGGCTTCTTGTCAGTCAATGGAGATGATTGATTCTTCAGAGAACACTTGATGCTTGTTCTCTAATTGATCTCCTTCTCTTCTTCTCCGTCGAGAAAATACTGTTCTATTGATGTGTAGCGGCGGGATTCTTTTCTTTCTTTTTCTCTATCTCAAAGGCCCTGTTTTCTAGGGCACCACTGTTCTCTTTTATAGGACAGATGAGCCGCATAACGGTCACATGTTATGTCCTTTAATGCCAGACGCCCATTCCTTAAAAGCACGCGCTGATTGGACAATCAGGCGGCGGCAATAAATGTTGACAGCGCGTCCGCAACTTTTGAATCTGTCTCGACGATATTTCCATTGTTACGATAATATGGACAATATCTCGACGACGGGACTTTGTCGATGCCTTGAACTTTGGTAGACCTTCAAATCTCCTTGCTTCTCCCTCTGAAGCTGGTATCTCGACGATACGAGACATTCTGGCACTTCTGCATATACGGCGATATGCTATCTCTGATTGTGTCGTCGTGATCTTCTTTTCTTGCATACTGTCATCGTAATCATGTTGCTTTCTCGACGACATGAGTGATAACATGTCGACGACGACATGCCTTCTTTTCGACGATGTCCTAAGCCATCAGTCATACTTAGCCTTTTCAGCGACAAGGATTCTTAGTTGATGTCGACGATGCTGCATCTTCTTGACGACATTTCTTTCTATGTCTTCAATCTTCTCTGCGTTCGATGAACGGCAATCTTCGTCCGACGAACAGCATTCTGTGTTCGACGAACTTCATTCTTCTATTCCGTCTCTGCGTTAGACAGACTCCATCCAGCGTTCGACGAACAAGCCAAGTCTGCGTTCGACGAACAAGCCAAGTCTGCGTTCGACGAACTTGCTTCTGCGTTCGACGATCTTGCTGAGTCTCAGCGTTCGACGAACACACCAAATCTCAGCGGTCGACTATCTTCCTTCTGTGTTCGACGAACAGCATTCTGCGTTCGACAAACTCGCCAAGTCGCAGCGTTTGCTTTGCCCATCATTATGACGAAAAGCATACTTTGTCGATGACATCTCATTCTTCTCGACGATATAGTACTTACTGAGATAACTAAAGTACTTGACATATTGTCGATCTCTGCAAGCATGAACTAGATGGAACATTAAATACAACTTGCACTTATCATTGAACTGAGCACTTCTTCAAATCAGGAACATTACAAGGCACTGTTCCCAACATGTTATATATTTATGTTATGCAGAAATTAAATTAAATAACGAAAGCATATGTTATGCTTTACTGCCACGCTCCCGGGGGTGCGGCTTGACGCCAGGGGAGGGGCATGGTTCCTTTTTTGCTCTCTTCCCTCTCTTTTTTATATTCAAAGGGCCCTCGGTTATGAACAGGAACCAAGGAGGAATGACCAAGTGAGGCCTATGCGTTTACATTTGACTTTGAATGTGGACCGGGTTGAAACGTGGTGGAAGTGCGGGAGTGCTTTCCGTGGAGCAGGAGCGAACGGGAGCGCGAGAGCGCCTCCCGCCGAGAGCGCGCGGCTTGGAGAGCTAACCACTATCTTGTCGGAGGCTTTGCCTCTTTACTTGAAGATATGTTGAGGGAGCGTGGTTCCTTCCCAGTCACGAGGAGGGTGTACATTCTGCGTTCGGATGGCGTAGGCTCGCTCTCGATGCGGAGGGATGCTTGCCCCCTTGTCCTAGCAGCGCTAGTGGACTCAAAGTGTATCTTTGTTAAATGACGTAAGAGAACCGACGTTTATCTTGATTTGTATCCGTAGGAGGGCTTGGGGCTTGCACTTTGGTGAAGATATTATGCGGTCCGGGAGATAGATGTCAGGGAGCATGAGAGTGAGATGTCGTGCATCGCGGGAGCCAGATGCTCTGCAGCGTGGGAGCGAGGTGCCCTGCAACGCGGGAGCGAGGTGCTCGGCAGCGTGGGAGCGAGATGCCCTATAATGCGGGAGCATGACGCTCTGCAGGCTGGGAGCGAGGTGCCCTGCAACACGGGAGCGTGATGCTCTGCAGCGTGGGAGCGAGGTGCCCTACAACGCGGGAGCGAGGTGCTCGGCAGCATGGGAGTGAGGTGCCCTGCAACGCGGGAGCGTGATGCTCTGCAGCGTGGGAGCGAGGTGCCCTGCAACGCTGGAGCGTGATGCTCTGCAGCGTGGGAGCGAGGTGCCCTGCAATGTGGGAGCAAGGCGTGATGCTGTGCAGCGTGGGAGCGAGGTGCCCTGCAATGTGGGAGCAAGGTGCTCGGCAGCGTGGGAGCGAGGTGCCCTGCAACGCGTTAGCGTGATGCTCTACAGTGTGGGAGCGAGGTGCCCTGCAACGCGGGAGCATGATTCTCTGCAGCGTGGGAGTGAGGTTCCCTGCAACGCGGGAGCGTGATGCTCTGCAACGTGGGAGCGAGGTGCCCTGCAATGCGGGAGCGTGATGCACTGCAGTGTGGGAGCGAGGTGCCCAACAATGCGGGAGCGTGATGCTCTGCAGCGTGGGAGCGAGGTGTTTTGTTCCATAGATGAGCTGAATTCCCATGAGTTTGGAAAGCTTGTCATTTATGGTTGACGTCGGGGTTAGTGGCATTCACCCCGGGAGCTTTGTTTTGGGAGTTCTGAGCTGCTAACGGAAGTCAAAAAATGTCTCTGCGTTGTTGAAGAAAACAAAGCATGCATGTGCGCGCAAGCTTCATAATGCGGCTTATTACATCAAAGGAAACATCCAAGAGCATGGAAAGGAGATAAATGAGGCGCGTAATTTGCGCTCTCTACCAGGAGAGGGACCTCTGCCCAGGAGTTCCAACTAATTCACATCGGGCCAAGGCGTGGTCCTTGGCTTGATTTTCGCCCCACGGTGAGAGCTGGTCCGGAGCTGGGTTTTGCTCGAATCTTCTGAGGTGTCCTTGTTGGATCAGGCGCTCGATCTCGTCCTTCAAATGGTTGCAGCTTTCGGTCTTTTTGCTGTATCCGCGGTGGAATTCACAGTACTGCGATTGGTTTCCCCTATTCGGAGCAAGCGGCTCGGGCCTACGAAGCTCCTTGCTATCGTGGATGGCAAAGAGCACGTTGGTTCGGATGGTGTTTAAGGGAGTGTAGTCCTGATGTTGCCGAGTTCCTCGGTCTTGACGGGGGTTTGCACAGTTCTCGTTGTTTCTCCCAGGATCAAGTAGTGGATCCTGATCCCTTTTCCTTTTCGAGCTTCTTTCGAACTGTTGGCGATGCGCTTCTATTGCTTCGTCCACGGCAATCTGAGCTTCGACACGGTGTACGAGGTCGAGATAGCTAGACACCGTCTCTATCATTAAGGCTGAGTAGAAGCTGCCAGGCCGGAGACCTCCTAGAAAGACTCCACGTAGAAGCTCGGGATCAACCCCCGGGATCTGTCGTGCCTCAGTAGTGAAGCGGCGGAAGAAATCCTTGAGATTTTTTCCCTTCTTCTGGCAGATTCCTGACAGGTGGGAGAGATCTCGAACAACCCGACGATTCGAGACGAACTGGTCGACGAATAGTTGAGATAACTCTGCGAAGTTGTCTATCAGGCCTTCCCTCAGAGAGTGGAACCAAGCGTGGGCTTGTCCTCTTAGTGTTGTTGGGAACACTTGACACAAAAGTTAGTCAGAGGCATTATAGATCCTCATGATGGTGGCGAAATGGCTGACGTGCTCCAATGGATCGTCTGTTCCATCATAAGCCTCGATGCTCGGTAGTTTAAAACCGTGCGGGAGGGGTGTGCTAGCACTTGTGGAGTCAGCGGAGAGCCATGTCGAAGGGGTCGTCGTGCAACTACAGCCCGTCGCCTTCCGACACCATATTCCTCCTACATCATCTCGCGCACCACTTCGCGGGTGATCCTTACATTTGCCTGCTCTCTGTTTGCTTCCCCCGCTAGGGGACCGTGCTGCCTTCCCTCTAGATGCCCCCCCGGGCTGCACTGGGTGGGAAGAACTGTCAGCATTGGAAAATTTGCCCTCAGCATTGGCTTCCACGCGAGCGACATTTTCAGGTCGTACTTGACTGACGACTGTCGGAGGCCGAGGAATTTGGGCGTCAGCAGGATGGGGGAGCGAGTTGCCCCGAGGTTTCTCAGTAGATCAAGCATCTCGGCTTGCCGGTCTTCTATCATGAGCATGCGTTCCTCAGCAGCAGTTGCCCCTGCCGTACCGACACCTTCGAGCGGCGGCATGCCAGAGCCGAGCGTTGCCAGGAGCGTGCCCAACATGCACCTCAGGAGCTGCTCTGTTTGCAGCGCAGGAGATTTTTCTGGTCATCATTGCTGGTCAAGAGCACTACTGATTAACACTATCTTCCAAGGATCTTCAGAGAGTTGGGAACCTTGTTCCCACAGACGACGCCAAACTGTTGCGGGTCGTTCAACGCTCTCTAAGGCTGAGCGTATTATTCGAAACTCGAAAGTCGATTGAAAATCACTCGAATATTGAGTCGAATCGGAATCGGTTACAATTGATTCGACTCAATTTGAGTCGATTCAATTTGACTCGAATCTGATTTCTAGTCGATTTCGAGTCAGCCCTGAATCGCTCGAAATATGATTCGAATCAACTCGAATTGATTAAAAACATTATGTATTTATTAATATATTATTATTTTAAAATTATTAACACTAAATTTTAAACTCAAATACAAATATTGAAGGTTTTAAGTGTTTCATTTGATAAATTTAAATGTTTCCCAATTTAATTTCGAGCCAACTAGGAATAAAGAGAAAATTTGCTCAATTTCGAGCCAACTTGATTCAATTTCGAGCCAGCTCGATTCGATTTTGGGTCATCTAAATTCGATTACGAGCCAACTTGATTCGATTTCGAGCCAGCTCGATTCGATTTCGAGCCGGCTCAGAATCGAGTCATTTCAAGCCGAGCCGGCTCGACTCGAAATCGATTTCGATTTCGAGCCGAGTTCAACTCGAAAATTTTGATTTCGAGTCAAGCCCAAATCGCTTGAACTCGACTCGATATCAGCTCTAACGCTCTCCTAGACCGGTAGAGCTGAACCACCTTAGCTCGGGAGTGAGCCGAACGCGCAAACAGTCAAAAATGAGAACAAACAGTAGACAACGAGGTTTTTACGTGGAAAACCCAGGAAGGGGAAAAACCACGGGGCCTAGCCCAGTTATGAATGATCCACTAGTTTTGTGAGTTACAGAGAGAATTGTTTTTCGAGGGTGACAGACCACCGCTCTTTACAGAGATTTTGTTAAGTCCTTCAAGTCCTCGGGAGTAGAGCGTAGCGAAGCATGCTCGGGGACAGCCTTGAGCGGAGCGGTGCGGAGCAGCCTGGAGCGGAGTGCTGCAGATCGGCCTGGAGCGGAGCGCTGCAGAGCGGCCTGGAGCGGAGCGGCCTGGAGCGGAGCGCTGCGGAGCAGCCTGGAGTGGAGCGCTGGGGAGCAGCCTGGAGCGGAGCGCTGGGGAGCAGCCTGGAGCGGAGCGCTGGGGAGCAGTCTGGAGCGGAGCGCTGGGGAGCAGCCTGGAGCGGAGCGCTGGGGAGCAGCCTGGAGCGGAGCGCTGCGGAGCAGCGTGCAGCGGAGCGCTGCGGAGCAGCCTGGAGCGGAGCGCTGCGGAGCAGCCTGGAGCGGAGCGCTGCGGAGCATCTTGGAGCGGAGCGCGGCGGAGCAGTTTGGAGCAGAGCGTTGTTGAGAAGCCTGGAGCGGAGTACTGCGGAGCAGTTTGGAGAGGAGCGTTGGTGAGCAGCCTGGAGCGGAGCGCTGCGGAGCAGCCTGGAGCGGAGCACTGTAGAGCTGCCTGGTGCGGAGTACTGTGGAGCAGCCTGGAGCGGAGCGCCGTTGAGCAGTTTGGGGCGGAGTGCTGCGGAGCAGCCTGGGCCCAAGCCACCGAGATCCTCCCAAGTTCTCGAAGTAAAGCTGGAGTGCTGAGGGAGATCTTTGAGGGTAGCTCGAAGGTCAATGAAGATCTTCCAAGAGTCCTCACCGGAAAACTCTAGAGCTCCACTTTCTCCCCGTGCCAAAAAGTGTCTTCTAATGGAGGCCTGACCCTCCTTTTATAGTTTTTGAGGGGGGCGTTCTGGTAACTGTGCCATGCCGATTCTTGGACGAATGAATGAGGATGCTTGATTCGGGGCACGCGGATTGTCAACTTTGTACTTATGACGAGTTTGCCCTTCGGTCACGCCAGGCAGCTTGGGCAGCCCGGGCAACCTCTCTGGTGGTGGTGGCGGCCGTCGATTGCCGCCGGCGATGAATGGCAGCAGCGCGGCTTGCGGAGCAGGGGGAGCGGAAGCGCCTCTTGCGGACCATACGAGAGCGAAAGCGAACGAGAGCACGAGAGCGCTTCCCGCGGAGCAGGAGCGAGCGGGAGCGCGGGAGCGCTTCCCGCGGAGCAGGAGCGAGCGGGAGCGAGGTCGCGCTTCCCGCGGAGCAGGAGCGAGCGGGAGCGCGCGAGCGCTTCCCGCGGAGCAGGAGCGAGCGGGAGCCCGGGAGCGCTTCCCGCGGAGCAGGAGTGAGCGGGAGCGCTAGAGCGCTTCCCGCGGAGCAGGAGCGAGCGGGAGCGCGAGAGCGCTTCCCGCGGAGCAGGAGCGAGCCGAAGCACTCTTACGGAGCAGGCGAGAGCGGAAGCACTCTCGAGGCTGCTTAGCTGCAGGATTTAGGCCGGGCCTTAGAGCTAGAGTCGCCTCACGGGTCCGGGAGAGGCTGCGATGAGATACATTCGGTCCGACTCAACCCGAGACCTTTTAAGGGAACCCCATCACACACAATTGTTGAGATTTTGGTATATTTTTCTTCTTATCTTCGTATTTCCTTTAAAGGGAACACCATCACACAGTTGTTTTCTAGTTTCTCTTCTTCTATATCTGTCTTCTTAACTACTGTGTAGTGTTCATATTTTCTTAAAAAATCTTATTGCCTAAACAAAAAAACTATGGACAAATTATAAATCTTGCCCGGGAAAAAAAATCGCTCCCGGCCAAAAAATGCTTGCCCGAGCGAAAAAATAGCGCCCGAGCAAATAAATCTCGCGCGAGCGAAAAAATCACACCCTGATGAAAAATTGCGCTTGGGCGAAAAAATCGCGCCCGGGCGAAACACTCCCTCATGGGAGAAAAATTCGCGCCCGGGAGAAAAAACGCTCTCGTGGGAAAAAATCACGCCCGGGCGAAAAAATCGCGCCCGGGAGAAAATTCGCCCCCGGGAGAAAATTCGCCCCCGGGCGAAATAATCGCGCCCGGGTGAAAAAATCTCTCCCGGGAGAAAAATCCCCGCCCCCCCGGGCGAAAAAATCTCGCCCGAACGAAAAATATCGTGCCGGGGCAAAAAAATGTCTCCCGGGCGAAAAAAATCGCGCCCGTGCGAAAAAATTGCTTCCAGGCGAAATTGTCGCTGTTGGGCGAAAAAATCTCGCTCGAGCGAAAAAATTGTGCCTGACGACAAACGCGCGCCCAGACAACAGACACGCGCCGGATTATAAAAACGCGTGCACGACGACAAAAATGCGCGCCCGGGCGAAAAACGCACTCACGAGCGAAAAATGCGCCCTAGACGAAAAATTCACGCCTCGGCGAAAAACGCGCGCCAGGACGAAATACTTGCGCCCGTGAGAAAAATTGCGCGCCCGTGTGATAAAACACGCCCCTGGGCGAAAAACAAGCCCCTGAGCGAAAAGCGCGCTCCGAGGCGAAAAAACGCCTGGGCGAAAATTCCGCGCCGGGTGAAAAATTGCGCTCCCGTGTGACAAAACGCGTGCCCTGGCGAAAAACATGCGCCTAGGAGAAAGATTGAGCGCCCGAGCGACAAAACGTGCGTTCGGGCGAAAAACGCGCCCCGGTGCGAAAAACGCGTGCCCGGGCGAAAAAACACGCGCCCGAGCGAAAAAACTCGCGCCCAGGCGAAAAATTACGCGTTCGGGCGACAAAACATGCGCCTGGGTGAAAAATGTGCCCCTGGGCGTAAAACGCGCGCCAGAGCGAAAAACGCGTGTTAGGGCGAAAAACGCGCACCAGGGCGCGCGCACTAGGGCGGAAAATTTCAGCCCGGGTGAAAATTGCGCGTCCGGGCGAAAAAACGCGCGCCCGAGCGAAAAACGCGCGTTTGCGCGAAAAACTCTCGCCCGGGCTAAAAATTGTGCGCCCGGGCAAAAAGCTCGATAAATCGAGTGTGCCAGACTTGCCCAATTCCGATATGTCCAGCTAGATTTTGTGTCAAGGCTAAAATCAATTACCTGATATTCAACTCAAATTCCAATTATTAAAGCTATCTTATAAGCGAACGACGTAATTGGAATTCGACGTCGAATTTCAATTCCAAGTCTTCAATTCCGTCCAAACGAACGAGGCCTTAGTGATCTCATAGGATTTTAGAAGTTACCGACAAGGGATGAAGTTATCTCTTAGGAGTTAAGAATTGATCTCCATCTAGGTTTTCCTACAATTGTTATTTTATTTGGTGTTATCATGTTTGTAGGCCGCCATTAGTGGTACGACAACACATGTTTTTTCAGAATTTTCAGAAGTCCATCGTGAAGAGGTAGGTAAGGAATTATACGATCACTATGCTAATATGATTGGATTTAGTGTTCGTAAAGAGCACAAATTACTTTAGTCCGATACTAGAATTTTAAAGTCATAGGAGATCACTTAGGGTCCGTTCGTTTGGACTGAATTGGCTTTCTGGAATTGGCATTGAAGATTAGAAATCCAATTCTAGTGTTCGGCGCAATGAAATTTAAGCGGATATTGGCTTTCATGTGAAAATTCATGGCTTTTACTATGAACAAAAAAATCAAATAGCAATTCTTACCTCCGCCAAAAGGTTTTCCGCATAATCAAATGCTTTCGCTAGAGTTTTTCGACCTACGCGCGGGTTTTTCGCCCGAGCGTGCGTTTTTCTACAGGTGTGTTTTTCAGTCGGGCACGAGTTTTTCGGTCGGGCGCGTGCTTTTCGACAGGACGTTCATTTTTCTCCCAGGCGGGCGTTTTTCGCCCGGGAGCGCGATTTTTCGCTCGAGCGCGCGTTTTTCAGCCGGGCGCGTATTTTTCTCCTGGGCGGACGTTTTTTCGGCCGACCGGGTGTTTTTCGGCCTGTTAGGCATTTTTTGCCCGGGCGCGCGTTTTTTGCCTGAGAGCGCATTTTTCGGTCGGGCGCGCATTTTTCGACCCGGGCACATTTTTTGACCAGCGCGTTTTTTGGTCGGGCGCGCGTTTTTCGCCCGGGCGCGCTTTTTTCGCTCGGGCTCGATTTTTTCGCCGGGCTCGATTTTTTCGCCCGTGCTCGATTTTTTCGCCCGGGTTCGATTTTTTCGCCCGGGCTCGATTTTTTCGCCGGGGCGCGATTTTTTTGCCGGGGCGCGATTTTTTTGTCGGGGCGCGATTTTTTCGTCGGGGCTCGATTTTTTCGTCAGGGCGCGATTTTTTGTCGGGGCACGATTTTTTCGCCGGGGCGCGATTTTTAGAAGTTACCGACAAGGGTTGAAGTTATCTCTTGGGAGTTAAGAATTGATTTCCATCGAGGTTTCCCTACAATTGATATTTTTATTTGTGTTATCATGTTTGTAGGCCGCCATTAGTAGTACGACAACACATGTTTTTCCAGAAGTCCATCGAGAAGAGGTAGGTAAGGAATTGTACGGTCACTATGCTAGTATGATTGGATTTAGTGTTCGTAAAGAGCACACATTATTTCAGTCCGATACTAGAATTTTAAAGTCACGTGAATATTGTTGTTGTAAGGCTGGATCAAAAAGATTGTCAAAATGTCCAGATTTAGAATTTTAAATTCATCGGTTATAAACAAGGTTAAATTGTCAGGTCGTTATTAAATTTAATGCAGATAAAGAAGGTAAAGATTTATTTTTGATAAATTTGTCGAAAAACATAACCATCCTCTTACTACTGAAAATGAGACGAAACACTTACTACGGTCTCTGTGAAGTGTTAGTAAGTAGAGTAGCATTCTAAAGTCAATTACCGAAGCTGACATAAGAACATCTGATGCATACTCTTAACTAGCTGATGAAGTAGGAGGATCTCATAATTTGGATTTTACTAATTAAACATGATGCCTATAATTTTATTGACAAGGGAAGATCAAAAATAAATGGCGGTGACACCGCTAGTTTTTTAAAATTACTTAAGGAACGTCAAGTTATGGATAGCATATTCTCATTTGATGTTTAAGTTGATGACCTGAACATGTTGACCAAATTTTTGTGGATTGATGGTCAAGGTAAATAGATTATGAGTGTTTTGGCGATGTGATTACGTTAGATACTACATATAGAATGAATAGATATAATCTTGTTTGTGCTCAGTTTGTGGCAGTAAATCACCATTGCATAATGTAGTTATTGCGACATCTTTTATTGCTAAAGAAACTTTAGAATCATTTATATGGATATTTGAAATATTTTTAAAATTCATTTCCAGTAAACAACCATTAAAAATATATATATATATATATCAGGATCAAGCAATGGTTATTGTGATTGAGAGAGTGTTGAGTCAAAAGCCGGCATCATTTATGCCAATGACATATAGCTAAAAAGACCCTTTCCAAAGTCCACCCATTCAATGCGAACAGTGTTGGGAATCTTGCCCCCATGATTCCTGATTTGAAGAAGTCACCAAGTCATGAAAACTTCACTTTGTATTTGATCGCTTCTCTAGCTTATAAATCTCAGGAACGCAGAATAGGCGTACTCATCGGCCGCAGAAGGAAGATCGACGACCGCTGAGATTTGGCGTGTTCGTCGATCGCTGAGACAAGACCAGAGAAGGAGCCGCTGAGAAGGCACAAAGGACGTGTTCGTCGAACGCAGAGAGCCGTTCGTCGAACGCAGAACAAAGTTCGTCGACCGCTGAGATGAGATAGAAGAAACAACTGATAATAGCATGTTCGTCGAACGCAGAGTGTCGTTCGTCGAACGCAGAGACAAGGGAGATCGTCGAACTCAGAAGGAAGATCGTCGACCGCTGAGACTCGGCAAGATTGTCGAACGAATAGAAGACGCGGTGTCGTCGACTTCACCAATGTGACCCTGTCGTCGAGAAAGAACTAACATCGCCGTAAAGAAGGCATGTCGTCGAGAGAACAACATGATTACGACGACAGATAGCAAGACAGAAGATCTCGACGACACAGTCTGAGACAGCATATCGTTGTATATGCAGAAGCGGCAGAATGTCTCGAATCGTCGAGATATCTACTTCAGAGGCAGAAGCAAGAAGAACTGAAGGTCTACCCAAACTCAAGGCATCGACAAAGTTCTGTCGTCGAGATAGTTTCCATGTCACCGTAACAATGGAAATATCGTCGAGATAGATTCAAATGTTGCGTACGCGCTGTCAGCATTTAATGTCGCCGCCTGATTATCTAATCAGCGCGTGCTCTTAAGGAAAGGAGCGTCTGACACTTAAGGCACTTTTTCAGAAGACCGTTGGGGACCTCGCAGTCTTATAAAAGAGATAAGATGTTGCCCTAACACGGAATCAATCAATCGATCAGAGAGAAAGAACTTGCGCATATAGCGAATCAAACAGTACAAGCGGCGCAAGAAAGAAAGAAAGAAAGAAAAAGAAGAAGCAGTCATCTTCATCGACTGAAAAGTTGTCGATCTTCATCAGGCTAAGAAGAGATTGAAGAAGAACTGCGCTGTCAAAGATCTGAATCAGAAAATCTTCTTCAACCATAAGAAGCCAATCCTCAATAGGCTAAAGTTGCCAATCTTCATCCGGCAGAAGTAACAGTCTTATTACTGTAATCTCTTGTAAAGGCTTGCGGGCCTGTTAGTCTAGCTTGAGGGCTGGAGAGCTGTGAGGCTTGAGGGCCAGGGCAGTGGACTTGCGGGTCTGACACCGTCTAGCTTGAGGGATGGAGAGCTGTGAGGCTTGAGGGTCAGGGCAGTGGACTTGCGGGTCCGACACCGTGTAGCTTGAGGGCTGGAGATTTGTGAGGCTTGAGGGCCAGGGCAGTGGACTTGCGGGTCCGACATCGTCTATCTTGAGGGCTGGAGAGCTGTGAGGCTTGAGGGCCAGGGCAGTGCACTTGCGGGTGCAATTTGTCGAGCTTGCGGGCTCGGAGGCAGTAGGGGCTTGCGGGCCTAGGCTGTTGGGACTTGCGGGTCCGTGTTGTAATGCTTGAGGGACTGAAGCTTTTTGGCAGAGTTTTGCTGATCCTAGCACACTGCTAGGTAGGCCTAGGCTTTGTGTCGTCTGTTGTGCTTTTTGTGTGTGACATTTTACTACTGTGCTTAAACACTCATAACTCACACTAACTTATCAAAAAGAACCAAGATCACCAAACACCCCCCTTTAGGTGAACGTTCCATAACTAACAAACAGTAATATACGCGACATGTTCTACAATTGTCTTCTCAAATGTGTTGCCGCCGAAGAATTTCAGGCACATTGGTGTCGACTGGTTAGTCTTGGGAACTTACAAGAGAACATGGTTGAATGATCTATACAAAATTAAGGAAAATGGTCCACGGTATTCAATAAGACTATTCTTGATCACGGTATTTTGTCTGCACAGAGAGTCGAGTCCATGGACAATGTATGTCATGCGACTACAAATGCTACTTCCACTTTGGTTGATTGTTTCATTCAAATGGAGAAAATGATAACCAATTATCATAAGAAAGAAAAAGAAGAGGATTTTAAATGCAAACAGGGGAGTGTCCATGTTGATGTTAACACTTGTCCAATTCTAAAATAAGTCTCAAAGTTGTACACCAGAACTATGTATAGTAAATTTTATGAGGACTTTAAACTAGGGGCATTTAGTCTTTTCATTGAAAAAGAGTACATGAAATGTGAAAGCATTTGCATTATAGATATAAGATGGTATGATCGAACTAAAAATAACAAATATTGGACGATTGAGTTTGAATTAATGACATCAGATATACAATGTTCTTGATATCCGCTTGAAACTAATGGGATTTTGTACAATCACAAATTTAAATATTACACTCATAAGAATATAACAAGCAATCCCGAAAAACATTTCCTTAGAAGTTGGAGGCTACATGCAAAGTAAAGCATTTATCATCATGACAAGTTGAACAGATGTGAATCTGTTTCTACCCTTGCATTTAGAATTCATATGTGTCATTCTGCTTATGACTTAGCACTTCGTGTAGAAAAGTGTGAAATTACGAAGAACAATGTCTTAGATGAAATGGAAGAATTATTTCAATAATATGCAGACTCGTGTTTAGATAATAACATTGGAGGTGTTAACATGAAGAAAAATTTCCCCATCAAGGATTGATGAACGATATTTATTTAGTTATTTTGACGCTCATCTAGCTTTATTTTTATGTTATTTAGCTCATCATTAGTTGATTTCAACGTCGTATCATTCAAATTTTCAAAAGTCTTCATATGAGCATATTCGAGCTAGTTTGAGTGATTTTCGTTGCATTTCATGCATGAGGGAGATCACCTCTCCCTCTCATTCATGCTTAGTGTGAGAGCTTGGAAATAACTTAACAGAAATTAACAATGACATGTGGCAATTAAAAATAACTGAATATTTTTATATCCAAATTTTTTTAATATTGTATGGGTATGGCCTCCTTTATATAGAACGAAGGAGGTGAGATATATTACAATTAGGTAGTGTGAGACTAATTTACATGAATCTATAGAAGGACGGCAAGTGCGGTTACTGTGATCACACATGAGCTGATCGCACTGTATGTGCAGTTACACCAAGGTAACCGCCTATACCAATCAACATCCTTGAGCAGGTACCTAGGATGAATCAGTCGGTCTTCATCATCAAAGCTTGCGGTTAAAAAATCTTCATCATGATCATCACAAGGTGCAGTTACACTTTTCTAACCACCCATATATCTCTTACGTACTCTGTATAGGTTGCGGATAGAACAACCTAATTGCGATGGTGACGCGCAAATCTAGCACACCGCTATAGGCGGTAGCGAGACTGCGGCACGAAACGGCAGTGTACCGATCGTTCAAGTAATATAAAATGTGGGAGTGAATCACCAAGTATAGATCTCGAAGGAACACGGTAAGGTGGAGTTTACTATCGAGGAAGGACTTGAGATTGAAGTCCTTTAGGTCGAATGGATTGCGGAAAAGGGGGTGATTTGGATTGTGGAAAATAAAAGAAAACAACTACAACTACTCCTATGCAATGCCGCTATGCAATGCTTCGCCAGGCGGGATGGAAAACTACGTAGGCCTTGAACGCACTACTTCGCTAGGCGGATGGACGAGTAGGCAAGCAGATGAGGTGGATAAGTGCGGAATCGGACTGTGTAGGCCTTGAGCGCACTGCTTCGTTAGGCGAATGGATTACACGGGCCGCTATGCCACGCTTCACGAGGCGGATGGACGAGTAGGCTTGCGGATGGAGTGAGTCGCACCGACGGAGTGAGGGTCGCAAGCACCTCGTCAATAAGCACGCCACTAGCAATTGCTAGTGCGGAACACGAACATGACGGCGGGATGGAGGATGGAATTGGGCGCTCCTCACTTGCATAAACCACACATAAGGATTTCACAAAGACATGAAATATTGAAAAATATAATAAGGTTTAACAAACATTGTTCATACACCCAAAAGATAAATGAGAACAACACTACAATATAAAGGGGGTTGAGATTACAACCAAAGCACGGAGACTCGTCGGAGGTTCACGGCCGGAATCTAGGGTTGTCAATCCTTGTCTGAGCTCGGGCTCCAACTGCCGTCCGGGGTCTGAAAGAGCTGTAACCTTCTTCTATTATACCTGTCTTCTCCGTCAATCTTCTTTGGCCATGATCTCACCGGAGAACCTCACAAGTGCAGCACTGAATCCCTCAAAATGGAGCTTTGGAGGTGCACGAACAATGGAGGAGGCCTAGAGGATGCTCCGGCTTGAGATTTGCAAGAGAATGGCGGTCGGAGCTCCTCCCGAAGGTGGGCGGTGATGGAGCGGCGAAATGGGCGAAACTAGAGCTCTTGGACGTGGGAAAGAAGATCGATCCAATTAGGGCAGATTCTGTAGTTTAAATAGAAAACTGGTCAGAAATTGGTCACGCACGGTCGAACGCACGACCGTGCGTGAACCGTGCGATATTAATTAAGAATAACACCAGGAAGACGACCCAGAGCGCGCCCGTGCATTTTACTCACGCACGGTCAAAGCCGACCTTGCATAAAAAATGCTACTTTGGGCCATAGATGAGAGCGCACGATCGCAGCCGACAGTGCGTCAAGAAAATGCACGACCTTGCGATTCATGCAGACATAAAATCTGGGCAAAATGGATGTTCTACCCACCTGCACAGCACCAAATAGCAATTACACAGCTGGGAATTCCCTTCCAGCTCAATCCAAATACAGAAAAAGGGTTGGGGAGCACCATGTGCTTACCCCCAACAATAAAGCGCGCAATTGCACACCAAAATGGGACCAAAGAGTGCACTTTGTGAAGAAATGTGTTCAAGTGAAATATAAGCTATAATGAACTAAAAGTGAAGTGCATATGCAAGAAAACTATCCCGGATGAGTCCATAAAGTGTATATAAATGGGACTCATCACACCCCCAGACTTACCTGTTTGCAAGTCCCGAGCAAACAAATTCTAAGCAAACGGGGAAAGGAAAGTAGATGGCTCAGAATTATAATACAGAGTACCATGCGAAGTCACATGCTCATGTGCATAAGAAAAATAATAGAGAAGATTTCTTATTATACAAACAGTTTATAGATTTTTATAAGAGTAAAAGCATATTACAACTACTCAAAATGGTGAACTACAGTGAATCATCCGGTCATGCATACGGAGAAAGTAAACTAAGCGTTGAGATGAGCATTGCTCAAGATTGGGGTGCAGGACAAACTCCACCGAAATCCATCGGTGTCGGTGACCATAGGCTCGCCCGGTCACATTCTCTCCACGACACTAGATTGGTTCATTGCGTGAGTCAGTAGGGCATTAGGTTTTAACTGGGGCTTGGGTTATGGTGAGGTAAACAAAGATAAACACGAAGGCTGAGCACACCTAAACCCAAATGAGCAAGTGCAAAGCACTATCCAAGCAGCCACAAAACAAGCGGATGCACCACACCCACAGACTTAGACTTGGATGCATGGGTGTGTGCACCGCCAACTCCCAAGTACAAATATCACACAGATTTTTCAAATAAACTCTTTCATTTTTCTCTTTTTTTCTTTTCAAATCTTTTTCTTATTATTTTTTTTCTTTCTTTAATGATTTCAGCAAATTTTCAAAGATGCACATCCATACTTTCACATTGTATTTCCACAATCAACACCATCAATTTAAAATTTAGACAAAGTGCTTGCATCTGGGTGTGCGACTAGGATTGGAGTTTAGGCTTTGGTGAACAATAGTGGAGCTGAACCAAAAGAATGAGGTAGACACAAAGGGGATAGCAAGGGTAGACGATATCAGGAATGGGACAAAGGCTCAACCGGGCCAAAATACGGCCTACGTCATTCTCACGCACTAGAACTATCTTATGCCAATGTTTCAAGAATCGCTTGGGGCAAGTTCTAGCCACCGAGAAAGATTCTCCTTTCTCCCGACTCAAGCAATACGAGTCTAACAATCATTTACACACATCCCTATGCTACCGTTTGATTCACACTGTGCTCACCATTTGAGTAGAGTAAACAAAATTTACACTAATAGAAAAATATAAAATCATAAGTATAAAAAGAAATCTAATCTACACAAATTCCTATGCAGCCGAGCACTCGACTAGGAGCACTACTGGAGTCAACATTTTACTCCGCTACATAGTCCTAAGCCAGCACCTAGACTTTCCAAAATAAGCAGAAGAATTAAATTCAACTCAGAGCACGCATACAGATGAGTACGCGCTCAAGTGGGTGTTGAGGTGCGCAGGGAGAATGAACAACAATTTTCAATAAACTAAAATAAATGTACTTCTAGCATGCTATGCAATAGTGCACGTGAGTGGGCACACAGAACTACTCTCCCCCAGACTTAAACTAGACAATACACACAATATATATCTATGAAATTCAGAAAAGAGCTAGGGGAAGAGAGTACCCAACGCTCAGAAATGAGCATACCAGAAAATTGGCATTTAAATCTAGACCTAGCTGCAACATCCATCCAGAAGAATACTTGCAGGGGTGAGTTACGCCAAACAAAAAGAAAATAGACAAAAGAAAAATACAATACAGCTAACTAAATGGACAAGATGAAAAGAAATTGCAAAGAAGAAAGATAATTACTAGGGCTATTGTCATCCCAACACGACTTATTTAAATTTAAAACAGTTCTATCTAATGGGTCTATGAAAAGAAAAGTGCACAGGTAACTGTTCTAATATCCGTGTCGGTACCGGGTACCGATACGGCGATAAAACAGTTACGCCTCTACCCGAATATAAATAATACCTGCTCGTCACAGGTAGAGGGAATAAAAAGTAAGAAGAGGAGGAATCCTCACTCAACTTACCAAAACTATCCTTGCCCAGCAAGGTGTCATCTTCATGGAGGTGGCAGGAGGAAAAAGGTAATGAGTGGGGTTTCCACTATGGAGGAGGGGTCAACCTCCTCACATACGAGGTCACGCTCCTCATTGACTTGAGCAATATGCTCCAAGTCCTCCTGAAGTACCCGTGAAGATTCAACCTGCACAGGCTCAGATGAAGAAGGGGGTTCAAGAAATAAAAGAGAGGAATGACTTAAATAATCAAAAATCGGGGGAGTGGTCCCGGTCTCACTCCCAGCAAGATCCAAGGATAGATCACTGTCATCATCGTAAGTATCATAGCAAGGGGGCCCGTGAACTCAAGGGCCTCGGTGGTGAGTTGGACATCCTCGTCCCATGAAGAAGTGCAAACCTCCTCATTAGAAAGAGTATCCTCATCATCCCACCTTGGAGCAGCCTCAGGCTCAGAATCATCACCCTGCTCAATTACTTCGACAGGATCATAAAAAATGTGTGTAGAAAAATCTTGCAAAGAAACTGGAGGAACAAAAAGATTTGGTTCCTCCGCAAAAAGATCTGCTAAGGCCTCCCCGATGGAAAGAATACTTTCCTCATCCCACTCAGGTGCATCCATAAGTTCGACATCCTCTCCTTGTTGGCCAACAGATGAGTGATCATCATCACTAGGAGTGAAGCCATAAACAAGGAGAGAAGAACCGATGTGAGAATTAAGCTCAAGGGGTGAGTAGGCAATTTCCTCCACAGGTAAAGAATGAGTGGTAGGGACAATGTTGTCATGAGTGGAGGAGCCGCGGTCAGGATTGAAGAGACTAGGACAGTCCCTCAATTCATGACCCTCTCCTCGACACAACAAGCAAACAAGGTTCCTACACTGCCTAGCATTTAACTCTTTCATTTTGTCTATATAATAAACCATCTTGTCGTAAGTGCTAGGAGAAATATCCTATGAAGACATTTTCAATAATTATAGCAGATATAATGAAACTGAAATTCTTTGCAAGGAAATTTACACAAACTAATAAAACTCCTTGGATTAAACTTGCCTAAAACTTTAAAATAGGAGAGAAAGAAATAATAACAAACAATATATAATTAAAAAGCAAACAAAAATAATTAGGCGGCTATAAACACTGGAAGAACTACTATCTCTTGCCTCCCTCTACAACAAACTCACACGTTTGTGTTCCCCGACAACGGCGCCAAAAACTTGATCCGCAAATCTAGCACACCGCTATAGGCGGTAGCGAGACTGCGGCACGAAATGGCAGTGTACCGATCGTTCAAGTAATATAAAATGTGGGAGTGAATCCCCAAGTATCAATCTCGAAGGAACACAGTAAGGTGGAGTTTACTATTGAGGAAGGACTTGAGATTGAAGACCTTTAGGTCGAATGGATTGCGGAAAAGGGGGTGATTTGGATTGTGGTAAATAAAAGAAAACAACTACAACTACTCCTATGCAATGCCGCTATGCAATGCTTCACCAAGCGGGATGGAAAACTACGTAGGCCTTGAATGCACTATTTCACTAGGCGGATGAACGAGTAGGCAAGTGGATGAGGTGGATAAGTGCGGAATCGGACTGTGTAGGCCTTGAGCGCACTGCTTCGTTAGGCGAATGGATTACATGGGCCACTATGCCATGCTTCACGAGGTGGATGGACGAGTAGGCTTGCGGATGGAGTGAGTCGCACCGGCGGAGTGAGGGTCGCAAGCACCTCGTCAATAAGCACGCCACTAGCAATTGCTAGCGCGGCACACAAACATGACGGCGGGATGGAGGATGGAATGGGGCGCTCCTCACTTGCATAAACCACACATAATGATTTCACAAAGACATGAAATATTGAAAAACATAACAAGGTTTAACAAACATTGTTCATACACCTAAAAGATAAATGAAAACAACACTACAATATAAAGGGGGTTGAGATTACAACCAAAGCACGGAGACTCATCGGAGGTTCACGGCCAGAATCTAGGGTTGTCAATCCTTGTCCGAGCTCGAGCTCCAACTGCCGTCCGGGGTCCGGAAGAGCTGTCACCTTCTTCTATTATACCCGTCTTCTCCGTCAATCTTCTTTGGCCATGATCTCACCGGAGAACCTCACAAGTGCAGCACTGAATCCCTCAAAATGGAGCTTTGGAGGTGCACGAACAATGGAGGAGGCCTAGAGGATGCTCCGGCTTGAGATTTGCAAAAGAATGGCGGTCGGATCTCCTCCCGAAGGTGGGCGGTGATGGAGCGGCGAAATGGGCGAAACTAGAGCTCTTGGACACGGGAAAGAAGATCGATCCAATTAGGCCAGATTCTGTAGCTTAAATAGAAAACTGGTCAGAAATTGGTCACGCGCGGTCGAACGCACGACCGTGCGTGAACCGTGCGATATTAATTAAGAATAACACCAGGAAGACGACCCAGAGCGTGCCCGTGCGTTTTACTCACGCACGGTTAAAGCCGACCGTGCGTAAAAACGCACGACTAAATTCAGAATGCTACTTTGGTCCATAGATGAGAGCGCACGATCGCAGCCGACCGTGCGTCAAGAAAATGCACGACCGTGCGATTCATGCAGACATGAAATCTGGGCAAAATGGATGTTCTACCCACCTGCACAGCACCAAATAGCAATTACACAGCTGGGAATACCCTTCCAACTCAATCAAAATACAGAAAAAAGGTTGGGGAGCACCATGTGCTTACCCCCAACAATAAAGCGTGCAATTGCACACCAAAACGGGACCAAAGAGTGCACTTTGTGAAGAAATGTGTTCAAGTGAAATATAAGCAATAATGAACTAAAAGTGAAGTGCATATGCAAGAAAACTATCTCTGATGGGTCCATAAAAGTGTATATAAATGGGACTCATCCGATGACTGCAAGGTGTGGTTAACTGAGGTTAAACATTAGTGGAGATAACTTTACAAACTTACCAAACTACGCCCGAGGACTTTGTTTGAGGCCATAGATTTCCTTCCACAATTTGCATACTTAAGACTCCCCCTAAGCAACATACCCAGGAGGTTGCTCCATATACACTTCTTCTTGGAGATCACCATAGAGGAAAGCAATCTTGATATCTAACTGAGACATTTGTCAATCCTTTTTGATAGCTATGGAAAAGAGAACTCGAATTGTGTTGATGCGAGCAACAGTAGAGAAGGTGTCAAAAAAGTTGACACCATATGTTTGAGTGAAGCCCTTGGTAATCAGTCGAACCAAATAACGATCCACAATTCCATCATCATGATACTTCACCAAAAATACACATCGACAACCAACAATATTTGCCCCTGGAGGAGGAGGGACAAGAGTCCAAGTATCCCTTTCGGTTAAGGTGGTCAGTTCTTCATCCATGGAAGCTTTCCAATGTGGTATGGTAAGAGCTTCTTGGTAAATGTCCGGGGTGATTGTGGCCGAGCGGGACAGAGCAAAGTCCCTACAAGAGGAAGTAAGCCGAGCATACGAAACTACATCATACATAAAATGTTTAGTATACGTCTGAACTCCCATACGGAGAGCAATGGGGTGATCAAGGTCTGACATATCATCCATATAAGATCCGTCCGACGAAGAGATCACTAGCCTGAGAGCAGTTAGAGACAGCCCTGGTGTTGAAGGAGATGTGGTGGGAGGCGGAGAAGGAGACTGTGGTGCGGGAAATGGAGGTGGAGCGAGTTTCGGGTGGAGGGGGTGAAACAATAGAGACAGAAGAAAGAGTATCAGGAAGTGATAAGGGTATGGGATCTTTGGAGAAGTAAGGAGTAGATTCAAAGAAGGAGACTTCAACAGAGACATATTGTTTCCAGAAATGGGGGTCATAACAACGATAACCATTTTGAGTGCGAGAGTAGCCAACCAGGATGCACTTGATTGCGCGAGGAGAGAGTTTATCCCGACCAGGTGAAGGAGAGTGAGCAAAGGCCATACAGGCAAAAAACACGTGCGGGTAGAGGAAAAGGTGATGCACCTGGGTACAAGATGGATTAAGGGGTTTGGCCATGGAGAACCGTATAAGGGATACGATTGATAAGATAACAAGAGATGAGAGTAGCATGTCCTAAATATGAGCGAGGAATATTCATCCGAGTGAGAAGAGTACGAGTAACATCTAGAAGATGACAATTCTTTCGTTTGGCCACTCCATTTTGTTGAGAGGTGTAAGCACAACTAGTCTGATATATAATACCATTATGTATACAAAAAGTTGAAAATTAGTTACTAAGATATTCTTTAGCATTATTAATACGAAGAACTTTGATTGAAGCACCAAATTGCGTGCGAATTTTATTATACAAAGTTGCATATACAAAAAAGAGTTCAGAACGTTCTTTTAACAGATATACTCAAGTACATCTTGAGAAATCATCAATAAAAGTGAAAAAATACAGACTTCCCCTACCAGCAGATTTGTTAGGATATGGACCCCAAATGTCCGAGTGAACAAGATCAAAAAACCGAGAAGAGCTATATCCATGTTTAGCTGGATAAGAGGAGCGGTGATGTTTGCCGAACTAACAGGCATCACAGTTGAGGGAAGAGTAATCCTTTAGCAGGTTTGGCATGAGATGGTAGAAGAGGCGAGGAGAAGGATGACCGAGGTGAAGATGCCACTAAAGAAGAGAGTTGGAGATAGTAGACGCGGGGAGAGCGAAGACATTATCAAGGAAGTAGAGGAACGCTTGCAGATGAAGTATATTTAGCTTAATTTATTAGGGTAAAAATATATATATATTTTCTTACTTAAATTTATGTAAATTATGAATTTGGAGTCTATAATTAGTTTCTTTTTGAAAATATTGTTCTAACTTAGCCTTAATTTATACGGGCGTGGCCTGGGGTGTGTAACCCAATCCCGACGCAGATGTGTTCCCGAGCCCGAATCCAGAAGAAAATCAAATTACACGCCTAGTGTCACGGGAGTGACCTTGGTCCCGCCTGTGTCCGTGGGCATGTTCATCAAGTCCCAAGCTCTGGCAGCTGCAGCGCAACTTGCGCTGAATTGTATCCCACCGTACTCGACAAGCCCCCAATCACGGGCGTGTCCATGGGCGTGTTCACCAATTCACGGGCATAACCGGGGAGAGCGTGTTCACCAAGTCCCGAGCTCCAGCTACTTCTACACAACTTGCGATGAATTGCGGCCCACCATACTAGACACGCCACAAGTCACGACCGTGACCAGAGGGCGTGTTCACCAAGTCCCGAGCCCATCGCAATCCTGCCAGATTTTCTCCAGCCAAAGTCAACTAAATATTACACGCCCCAATTCACGGGCGTGACCGAGGGCATGTACTTTGCAAAAAAATTCTTTAAATTCTAGCAACTCCCATGAGTCAATGGTTCAAAATTTGGAGTGAGGAGATGTTGCTAGTTGCTATTCTTACTGTTTTTAAGTTTATATTCCTTACGTTCTCATTTTCTCTCTCTTCTTTTCAAGTAATTTTCTCTTAGTTTTTCATGCAATACTGATTAGTGAACTTGTAATTTCTTTTTATTATTGTTATAATCTCTTTTTGAACTTGTAATAAATTATTATTATTAATAGAATTCTACTTGTCTTTTCTTAATTTCTCTCTCCTTTAGTTAATTTTTATGCAATTTTATTTCATGTCTTCCTCTAACCCCTCCACCATGATTAACTAAACTCTCATTAGTACTCGGTCGAGATGATCCAAGGATGAGATAATCAAGTTATGATCCTTAGGCTCTCTTTTTCTCCTTAAGTAAGCACTTTTGATTTACCCTTGAATTTTAAAGTAGTGAGACCATATTTTCGATATATGGTTTTCACTTAGGTTTTCACACTTAGTTAGCCGAGAGGCTAAAGTATGAATCGATCACTCAAAGGTAAAGAGAATTGCACGCACCCCTCTAGAGTGGATTACGTAAATCTTCTGGATTGGAGTCAAATCTAATAGTGGGGTTCATAGCGTAAAGCGAGCCATAAGTATTTGATTATATAATGAGAGTCAAGTTGTTTTGTCCAAAGCTCAATTGGGCACTTTCTCGAGAGAGGCGTGTTCATGCTTCGGGAACCTCCGCGGTCAAAGTATTTTATTTAAAGAGAATTAGAATTTTGTTTATTCACTTTTTGATTATTCTGAAGCCGAGGTGACTCAATATCAAGTACTAATCTTTTAATCATTACCTAAACCCTTACATAATTTTTTAATTTGTTTTTCTTTTTTTAGATAAGTAAAACAACTCAAAAAAATCAGATGATAAGTTAATAGTTTTCTCCTCGAAGTAGAAGTAATCGGCGCGCCCCGGGAAATAAGACCTTAATATTTCTCTTAAGTATATTATACTATAGACAATAAGGTACACTTGCCTTCATCAGATATAGAGTTGGAAAACATCATCAACAACCTTTTCATATAACACCATCGACACTCTTAATTCTCTTAAATCTATCAATTTTTTGGCATTGTTGCCAGGGACTTAGGGTTGATATTTTGAAAAGTGGATAGCTATTAATTTTATCATTTTATTTTATCGTTTTTTTTATTTTCAAAAACCTTAAGGGTGTAACTTAAATCTTAGAAAGGGAGATTTGAGCTTTCATCCCAGCACACCACCTAGTAATAGTTTGAACCCTTCGCAGGGTAGAGCTTGTGAAATCCAAGACTAACTTAATCCACCTAATTTTTTTTTTCTTTTTTTGTATTCTCTCTCTTTTCTCTTTTTTCTCTCCCCCTGCTCTCTTTTTAGTGTATGACTTGAGGTAGCTCTTCGAATATTTCTTTTAATCCAAAGATCGAGGACACCATTTTGCGGCGCCTCTGTACTCGTGATCAAGATTCGCATTTAGCTTTCAAAGAGTAGATCAGTGACACTATCACAGAAAACATGGAACCTAATCCGCCCAATCCTAACGAGGCCCAGCAAAGGACCATATCCTACTATGCGCGGCCGAATCTGGAAGGTACACAATTAAGTATTGTCCGCCCCACGGTAGTGAACAATAACCTTGAGATCAAGTCTAGCATCATATAAATGGTGCAACAATCAGTGACCATCGATGACCTGTCGGACGAAGATCCAAACTCTCACATGTCTAATTTTCTCGAAATTTGTGACACTTTCAAAATTGAATGGCGAAATCAATGGCATTACTGATGACGCCATTCGATTACATCTTTTTCCTTTTTCTTTGTAGTCAAGGGCCAAGCAGTGGCTGGGCTCTCTTCCTAAAGGGTCCATCACAACATGGGCCGAGATGGCAGAAAAATTTCTTACTAAGCATTTCCCGCCTGCTAAGACTGCCAAATTGCGCATTGATATTGCTTCATTTATGCAAATCGACTCAAAGAATCTCTATGATACATGTGAGCGCTTCAAGGAGCATTTGTGTATAAGCCCTCACCACGCACTTCCTACTTGGCAACAAGTGCAAATTTGTTATAACGACTTGAATTTCCAAATAAGGCAGATGATTGATGCAGCCGCTGGGGGTACGTTAAATAACGAGACCCTGGAGGCCTCTCAAGAGATTTTTGAGGAAATGTCCATGAACCCATATCAATGGAATATTCCCCGAGCACGGCCTAGCGAGCCGGCCGGAATTTTTGAAGTTGACACTACTTCGAATTTAGCTTTACAAGTTGAGCGCTAAACTAAGCAAGTGGCAGAGATGTCTGCTTCCTCCGCCACTCCTCCTTGGGCTAATAATTTTATAATCGAAGAACAAGTTGATTACATGGGAAATCCACCTTAGCCTTCCTTTAACCCGAGCACCGCTCCGTATAATAACACCTATAATGCGGGTTATAGGAATCACCCGATTTCTTATGGAGCAACTAAGGAAATGCTCAGCGCCTGTTAAATTTAAATCAGCCTCTTAATTTAACTCTTCCTCTAAATTATAATCCACCTGGTTTTCCACCGCAGCCACATAATCCTTCTCCACTTGAAGAGGTCTTCACTAAACATATTGCTACAAATGAGTCAAACATTCGGAGCCTCACTGGATCAATCAAAAATTTAGAAAAAAGTAGGACAGCTAGCAAAAATGTTCTCCGAGCATCAGCATGGATATCTACCAGGAAATATTGAACCAAATTCAAAGGAAAGCGCGAATGTGATTACCCTCTGCAGTGGAATGGAGGTAGCCTAAAAAAGGATGAACCTGAGGTACTTATCTCTACTCCTCCCCTCCTCCTATTTTATCTTCAAATTTGCTCGCTACTTTAGCTCTGCACGCTTCTACTTCAAATGTTTCGTATCCTTCTAAGCTTAAGAATGAGTGCGCAGATAAGAATTATAAAAAGTTTTTAGAAATTTTGAAACAAATTCATATTAATGTTCCTTTCTGCGAGGCTATCTGTCAAATGCCGAAATACGCAAAATATTTCAAGGAGGTTCTCTCCAACAAGAAGAAGCTTATGGATATTTCGCGTATTTCCCTTAACGCAGAATGCTCGGCGGTTGTACTCAACAAATTTCCCCAGAAAGTAAATGACCCTGGATGGTTCTCCATCCCATGTTTGTTTGGAAATTCGTTGGTAAAACATGTGTTAACTGATCTTGGAGCAAGTATTAATCTTATGCCTTTTTCTTTATTCAAAAAGTTAGGTTTAGGAAATCTTATCCCCACCCGAATGAGTATCCAACTCGTAGATCGATCACTGAAATATCCAGAAGGAATAGTGGAGGACGTGTTCGTCTAGGTTGACAAGTTCATCTTTCCGGTAGACTTCGTCATTCTTGATATCCAAGAGGATGCCAAAGTACCCCTTATACTCGGCCGCCCCTTCCTCGCCACCTCTCACGTGATTATTGATATTAGTAATGTAAATCTCCTCCTACGAGTTGGAGATGATGAAGTTTCATTTAACATAAATCCCTCGGTGCGAAATTCCTTAGAAAATGACAATTCATGCTTCTACTTAGAAGAGTGTTTTGAGAATGAGTTTTTTTTTCACTTCCCGAGTTAGTCTCCCTATCTAGTGACGATTCCAAGCTCGCCAAACTCTTCTCTTTAGAAGAAGTTTCTCGCCCCACATCACCTGAGCCAATGTATTTAGAAAACTTAAAAATCAAAACTTCGTATGAAGAACCACCCATCTTAGAGTTAAAGCAACTCCCCCCTCATCTAAAATATTTTTTTAGAAAAAAATTCTAAACTTCCCAACATCGTCTCATCTGACTTGAGCGATTCAGAAATTTTTGAATTGACCCTAGTATTAAGTAATCACCACCACACAATTGCAAGGAAGGTTTCTGATATCAAGGGGATTAACCCCTCCTTCTGCACTCCTAAAATCTTCCTTGAAGATAATTACCACAATACAGTCCAACCTCAACGACGACTTAACCCAAATATAAAAGAAGCCGTTAAGACTGAAGTTACTAAACTCTTAGATGCTGGGATCATATACCAAATATCATATAGTACTTGGGCGAGCCCAGTATAAGTTGTTCCAAAGAAGGGTGGCGTAACGGTGGTCGCAAACAAAAATAATGAATAAATCCCAACCCGTACTATTATGGGTTGGTGGATGCGCATATACTATCAGAAATTGAATGATGCTACCTGAAAAGATCACTTCCTGTTATCCTTTATCAACCAATACTTAGAATGACTTTTGGGTCACTCCTACTACTGTTTCCTCGATGGTCTATCGGGATACTTCCACATCCCTATTTTGCGCGACAACTAGGAGAAAACCACATTCACTTGTCCCTTCGGCATTTTCTCTTATCGAAGGATACTATTTGGCCTTTGTAATGCGCCAGCTACATTCCAAAGATGTATGTTGGCAATCATTGATGAGTTAGGAGAGGAGGTGATGGAAGTCTTTATGGACGACTTCTCTATATTCGGAAATTCTTTCCATAATTGCTTAAGAAATCTCGAGCATATGCTTCAGCGTTGTGAGGAAACGAATCTAGTTCTCAACTGGGAGAAATGTCATTTTATGGTCAGAGAGGGATTAGTACTCAACCATAAAATATCAAGCAAAGGGATTGAGGTCGATAGGGCCAAGATTGAAGTTATCAAAAAACTCCCCCTCCAATGAATGTTAAAGCGATTAGAAGTTTCCTGGGCCATGTAGGGTTTATCGGCACTTCATACACAACTTCTCTAAAATTTCGAAGTCGTTAAACCATATTCTTGAAAAAGAGTATTCCTTCATTTTTAACGATGAATGTCTTTTCTCTTTTAATCTTATAAAAGAAAAACTTATAAATTTCCCGATTCTACTCGCACCGAATTGGTCACTACCCTTTGAGATCATGTGCGACGCGAGTGATATTACAGTAGGCGATGTATTAGGCAAACGGATAAACTAAGTATTTCCACCAGATCTATTATACGAGCAAGACACTCACGTCTGCACATGCTAATTACACCACTACCGAGAAGGAGCTTCTAGCTATCATTTTTGTCTTCGATAAGTTTAGATCATACATCACTCTCTCCAAAATAATTGGTTTCACAGATCACTCTGCTCTTAGGCACCTGCTAAGTAAGGTGGACTCCAAGCCCCATTTATTATTATGGTTTCTCCTCTTGCAGGAGTTTGATTTAGAGATCCGGGACAAGAGGGGAGCCGAAAACTTGCAGGCCTACTACCTTTACTGTTTAGAGAATCCCGCTAAAAAAGCGTTAGTGGAAGCCGATATAAATGATAAATTCCCTGAAGAGCATCTCCTTGATCTCGAAAAGGTAATGCCATCTTCCGACCCATGGTTCGCGGATCTGGCTAACTATCTAGTAGCCTGGGTCCTGCCAAAAGAGTTCTCGAGTCTGCAGAAGAAGAAATTCTTTTCTGATTTAAAGAATTATTTTTAGGAGGACCCCTTTCTCTTCCGTGTCTGCACAGACCAGGTAATGAGAAGATATGTCTCGAGAGAGGAAGGTTTGAAAATTTTGTGGCACTGCTATGAAGGACCAACCGGTGGTCACTTTCAGGCAAACCGGACCATGAGGAAGGCACTAGAGATAGGCTTTTATTGGACCACACTCTTTAAAGATACTCACATCCTTGTAAGTACTTGCGACAGCTGCCAGCGCTTGCGTAACATCTTCCGCCAGGATGAAATGCCCCAAAATCTCTTTTTAGAATGTGAAATTTTCGACCTTTGGGGCATCGATTTCGTTGGTCCTCTCCCTCCCTCTTTTAAGAACAAATATATTCTCGTTGCGGTTGACTACATATCAAGGTGGGCGGAAGCACAAGCTCTCCCCACCAACGATGCGAGAGTCATTGTTAACTTCCTAAAAAAATTATTCTATTGTTTTGGCATGTCACGCGTCATAGTTAGTGATATGGGCACCCACTCTGCAATAACCATTTCGCTAAAATTTTAGTGAAATATGGCGTCACACACAAACTATCCACTGCTTATCACCCACAAAAGAGCAGCCAAGTAGAAGTTGTGAACCGCAATTTAAAGTGGATCTTAGAAAAATAGTTTCTGTTAATAGGAAAGATTGGGCACTTAAGATCGATGACACGCTATGGGCCTATTAAACGACGTACGAGACCGCCATCAGTTGTACATGGTATCGATTGGTTTATGGCAAGGCTTTCCACCTTCCCATTGAGTTAGAGCACCGTAATTCTGGGTGCTTAGATTCTTAAACCTTGATTCTACCTTAGCAGCAGAGCACTGTTGACTTTGGTCAAATTGGTGAAATTAATTGGGCCCAATGGGTCAATGTTGACCCATTGGCCTCCCTTAATGGGTAGGGGAACTTGGGGAAAGTCACTTGGGCCAATTGAACCTAAATTGACCCTAAATAGGGTGGTTTGACTTATTTGGGGTTAGGGTTGACTTTGGCCAAATTGACCAATTGGGTTGACCCCAATGGGTCCTTCATGACCCATGGGGCTCCCTAAGGGTTAGGAGTTTCATGGTAGGGTTAGATGATCAATTTGATACCTAGAACTCCAGCCCTAGGTTAGGTAACTAGAATTTACTATTTGTAGACCAAGGTGACTTTACCTATTTCCTTAAGTTCTTAGGGCATCCTTGATCATCCTAGAGCATTGTCATGACCTAGTCATGACAAAAACCCTCCTAGGGTCTAGTTGTTTGTGGGATGTTACAGCCTTAATGCCAGTTTTAGAGTTGCCTAAAATGAGATGTTTCCAAACATGCAATATCACCTTCCCGGATTGTGGATTTGAGCCATCAAAACATTTCTATACAGAGTCAACGCATGATGTTAGCTGCCTCTCCTATAAATATGTGGCATTCTTTCCTTTCAACTTGACAACTCAAGGAGCCTAATTCCAGCACTCTGATTTCTTTGTGAGGCCATATTTCCAGACCACAAAGGATCTCCCATTCAATTTCAAGAGATGGAATCAAAGGGGGGTTGGATCAATGCTAACTCATCACGAAGAATGTGTGCTTCGACTTCAATGATCTTCAACTGATCTTCGTCGTCTCCTCCAGATTTCCTCATATGGAGTTTTTAATTTGTCTTTCATATTTTGTAATACTTTTATCTTTGGACTCATTTCTTGAATTCGTCGCGGTTGTTGGCAACTAGGTCTGTGTGCGGCTTAGGTGGAATTTGATGTGTCTGATATTTATATTGTTTTATGGACTCATCCGAGCTCACTACACTTTCAAGCCATAATCGCTTATTTTTCACATGTATACACTTTCACACTTTGTGCACTTTTTAGGCCCGTTTTGGTGTGCATTTGCACTCCATGTTGTTGGGGGTAAGCACATGGTGCTCCCCAAACATTTTTCTATATTTCGATTGAGCTGGAAGGTTGTTCGCAGCTGTGTGATTGCTGTTTGGATTGTTGTGCAGGTGGTCAATCATCCATTTTGCCTAAATTTCATGTCTGCAGGAATCACACGATCGTGTGTTTCCTTGATGCACGATCGCTCTGACCATGCGCGTTCATCTGCAGCTCAGAATGGTGATTTGCCCCCACTCCTATGATTTGTTCGTACATGGGAAGTTCACCCGTGCATGAGTAAAATCGCATGAGCCTCTCTTGTTGTCCAAATATTTATAAATCTTATTGCACGTGAGTTTGCTTCATGCATGGTTGGACTCAACTGAGCACGAAGGAAGCGCACGATCTCCTGTTATTAGCCATATTTCATGCTTTCTGGATTTTCCTGTGCGTTTTACGCACACGGTCGGTTTTGACCATGCGTGAGTAAAATTGCACGGGCGCTTCTGGTTCGTCTTCCTGGGCTTCCTGTGTGTTTAATAATGCACGGTCTACGCATGGTCGTGCGTTCAACCGTGCGTGACCAAATTTCTAACTTTTTACTATAAATGCCAGGAACTTCGCCCAATTCCGAAGATCGACAATCAGCCCGCCATTTTCAAGCCAGTTCCGCTCCATTCGTCGCTCCACCACCGCCCACTCTTAGGAGAAGCTCCGAGCACCATTTCATTCCAAATCAAGAGCTAGAGCTTCCTCCTTGGCCTCCTCCTTCGTTCGTGAGCTCAAGAGCTCCATTCCAAGTCATTTTCTGCATTTTAGGGTTCTCCGACGAGAGCTACATTGAGTTGTTATCCGAAGAAGACAGGTAGTGTGGAGGAAGGTGACAGCTCCTCTGTCACAACCCGCATTTTTCCAATATATAAATATATTATCAGCATGGGAAAATTACGCGTTATGATGCCACGTCGTGCAAGAGATACCTATAGATGCTCAGACAACTCCAACTCTATGTTTGATTTCATAAAAAACATACCTTTGTATAAAACTTGTGTTAAGAGATATAATTTATAATTGTAAGATTTAGACTATGTCCCTCGGTCCAATGGATCATCTACTCCATGAGTAGAAAGTATAGATAACGCTGAGAAAAATAAAGTATAAAGATAAATTTGATTTACCCTATGTGTGCATGAAGACACAATCATCGAGCTAATGATATGCGGATCTCTAAATTTAGTATAAGTAAGAAAAGAGCTTCTTACGGCCTTCAAAGTAGGGTGACATTTAATTTAAATCATGCAATGAACAAGAATATGCAAGTTGTATATACTTAAAATAACTAGCATACATCCTAGCATAAAACTTCCCAGAGAGCAATGCATTAATAGCAAAAAGGCAGTAGTAGCAGGCACAACAAGTAAACAATCTACACAAAGAAACAACAATGAGCACCAACAATCTGAAACAAACCCATAGAAATGCCAAAGAACATCTGAGATAAACCAAATAGTCAACAAAAGTCACAGTTGACAAAACCTCACCAAGGTGGAGAAAGGAAAATCACTATTCAAGATCTGGAAGAACAACACGATCAACCTGCACAGCTACTGGTCCGAACCTGAGGCATTCAACAAAAAGAATGCCTCAGCAACAAGACACAAAAAGGTAGCTCAAAATAAATAAGATCACCAAGACCAAGAGATAAGGAATTTACCAATTCCAAGAATAAACTGTAAATCAACAACATACAAGGCTATATTAACAGTAATGGCCAAAAAGGTTAGCAAGCTTGGCTAAATAATCGGTAAAGTCTTACACCAAGTGCGACAATGAGTTATAAGGATTGGTCATAGAAATATGCATTTGTGTGGGCCAAATGAACAATAAGCAAACTATTGAATCAGTAACACCAAACAAAAACAGGCACTGAGGTGGAGGTCATAATCTTCCACTCACCAACAGTCCAAAACACCGTCGGGTACCATGATTACACCAAAACAGGTACTGTGGAGGAGGCCTCAATAATCTCTCTCATCAACAGTCCAAAAAACATCTCATCTAACCATCACTTAGGACTACACATAGCATAACTTCATTACACCATGATAAAAGGAGGAAAATACCATAATTTTCATAAACAAATAGCCACTCGACGAATCCAGAGGTCACTCGACGTATTGCACTAACACTCAATGAATCATGGTAGATCACTCGACGAATTATACAGACAACTCGACGAATTTTCTATGTCGGCAGATTTCGTCGAAATCACTCGATGAATCCAGAATCACTCGACGAATTTCGGCAAAGGTCTCGACAAATTACTCTAAAGTCTCGACAAATTACTCTAAGGTCTCGACGAATTTAACTTAGCTTCTCAACGAATTTATCTAAGCCTCTCGACGAATTTAAGTAAGCTTCTCGACGAATTATTTGCTGAACACTAAGAATTCTCTAAGGAAAGCCATTTGACGAATTCATCGAATTCACTCGACAAATTAGACTTAATTACTCGACGAATAATGGTAGAGGCTTTGCTAAAATCCGAAAACTTAAAGATAACTCCTTTATATGATCAATCATGATAATTTCAGCAAAAGTTTGGGAAGAAAGTATGAACAAAAACTCAAACAAAATGAGGAGTCCACCACTTGCCTTAAATTCTTCGATTTCAACTCCAAAGCACTCCATGCCACGAATTGAATACTTTCTGAAATTTTTCGGTCAAGGAAAAGGTTTAGGAACACACAACCCAATATAAAACATCCATGAAACTGAAAATATTCATCGCACACACGAAGATCTCGGTGAGAGCTTTCCAAATCTATGCTCCGATGAAGATTTCGTGCCCAAACGCTCTCACAATAGCCGACGAAAGCTCCCGGACGACGGCTGAACTCTCCTCTTTCGCGAAAACAGTAACTGATCGTAGTAGAGAAGATGGAAAAACCTAATTTGTAGCCTTTTATAGGAGGGAGAGAGGATTATTTTAGAATTAATTAAATTAGAGGTTTACAATAATTCACCGGGCTCTCACATTAACTCGGATTGCGACGAAACTCCACGGTTATGCATAAATTTAATAACTTTAATTTTCTAAAGTCAAAAATTTAGATTCCGGCAAGATTCAAAATGCGACAAATTATAATGCACCGGGAAACTCAGCACAAACGTAACACCCGCATGACGATATTACATCATTAAGGATTTAAATTAATTACCCAAAATTCTGGGGCGTTACATCCTTTGAACCCCGGACGTCAACTGAAGACAGAGCTCGGATGAGGCATGAAAAACCTATGATTTCGGTCACGAACCTTCAGCGAGTCTTCGGGCTTTGGTTTACTCTTTCCTCCTTTGTATTGCTACAGTTATTTCTTGTGGATTTGTATTTGTAGAATGATGATCATAAACCTCTTGTTGATGTTAATGTTAATGTACATTTCATGTTTATGATATCTTTTGTGGTTTATGTGAGTTAAGGAGCGCCCGCCATTTCACCTTCCATTCCACGGTTGTGTTAAGTTGCCGCACTAGCAATTGCTAGTGGCGTGCCTAGTGATGAGGTGCTTACGACCCTCACTACACTAGTTACAAATCCTTCATCTGCTTGCCTACTCGTCCATCTGCTAGCCTACTCGTCCATTCACCAAGCGAAGCGGCGCATTCGACCTGCAATAGTTAATTTAGTTTTCTATCTTTGTCTTTCAAAACCAACCAAAACCACTTTTTAATTATTAGAAATCTTTATAATTAGTTTTCCCAACGTTAAAACCACGCACCCCAACTTGCACTCCTTGAGATCGATACTTGGGGATTTACTCCGCCATTTTATATTACTTGTGCGACCGGTACACTTGTCATGAGTGCATCAAGTTGTTGGCGTCATTGCCGGGGAGTGCAGTTAGTGTTGTTCGTGCATTTTTAGAAAATTTAGTTGTGTGGATCTCTAGATTTCTTGTTTTCTTTGTCTTGTCACAATTCTTCTGGGTTGTTCTGCTATCTAAGGTTAAATCATATAATCTTCTTTCTGCTTGTACACATAGCATGGCTAACAACTATTTTGAGATATCTGCGGAGTTAGTTAAGTTGTTTCTCAAGGTAACTTATTTTTCGGGACCCCTGGTGAGGATGCGATATTCCACCTGCAAAACTTTCTTGAAATTTGCAGCACTTTCTAGTGTGTTGAAGAAGATTCTGAGAGAGTGAGGACTCAGTTTTTTTGCATTCTCATTGGTGAGCAAAGCCCAAGTTTGATATCATGAAGTTCAGCTCCACCCAATCCATTTGTGGTGCAACCTGTAAGAGGAGTTTTTGGGCAAATTTTACTCACATCTACACCTGCTGGAAATGCACCGCAGATTGTTGTTGTTTACTCAGGAAAAGGATGAAAAATTACTGGACGCTTGGGAGATATTCCTTATCCTTCAGAAATTCAGTTTTGTGCACAGCCTTACCGATATGGCACGCCTTCAGATATGTTACTTCGGGGTATTTGCATGGTATATGCCATATTTTGACGTGGCCGCCGGTGGATCGTTGTTTAGTAAGTCAAGTTCTGACTCTTGACAGATAGTGGATAAGATCTCGCGCACTAGCGGGATGTGGTGTACTACCACGGGAAGTGTACATGCCATGAACATGACCTATACCACATACTCAACGGAAGACTATTTCCCCGCCCGATCCTTCCGTTGACAAGTTTCGCGTATTCACTGAATGTATCATGGAATGGTTTGTAGCCCCAAACTGTGTTTTCTAGAGATTTCAGTCAGTAGTTGATAGTATCATAACGATGACTTCTGCAATGATGCTCCACCCAAATGAGACACTAAATTCCATGTAGCTTAGAAGCAAAATGTTAACTGGAGAACCTGTCAGGCGGAGTGACTTTCATGAAAAATAGCATAACCCGTCAAGTGAGAATGAGCCAACTATTGACGCTAGCACCCCTCAACCCCTTTACATCTCAGTACCTACTCAACCATCGGCTTGCCCACCATTTTTGCATCGATTGAAAAATTTAAGAGGGGGAAACAATATCAAAAATCTCAGGAATTGATGAATGGTGTCAGGTTAATATTCCTCTCATGTACGTCCTCACCCAAATTCCAAGTTACGCAAAATATTTGAAGGACTTGCTTGCTCAGACCAAGCGCTTGGAAACCTCCAATTCCATTTATTCTATGAGTGTTTGTGTCACTTTGTTGTGGAGCATTGGCCTGTTAAATTAAAGGACCCAGACAATTTCACCATTTCGTGCACCATAGGGCACTCAGGCTGCTATCATGCATTATGCGATTCTGGTGCTTCAATCAATCTGATGCCCCTCTCCATTTCCCGTGAGTTGGGGTCCTGTAATTTGAGACCCACAAATATTACACTTCAGTTGGCTGATCACTTTGTGAAGAAACCCATTGGAGTGGTCGAAGATCTTGTTGTATCAGTTAATGACTTGGTATTTCATGCCGACTTCGTTATTATGGATATTGCCACTGACATGGATGCACCTCTCATTTTGGGAAGACCGTTTCTTTCTACGACATGAGCTCTCATAGATGCAGGGAAGGGGAGGTTAACTTTGCGTCTAGGCGATGTCATGAAAACATTTGATGTGTATAAATCCATGGGAAGGGATAATCATACTGATGTGGAAGATCTTGATGTCTTGGATGGTGAACCCGACATTGTATTCACCCCCATGGGTTGGATGTGATGAGGAATCAACTTTGAACATTAGCATTGATGATCTTGCAATGACGAGCAACTCGCCAGATTCTAACTTGGAATGTACGTCTGCAACATATTTCGCAACACTTTCAGCCATGTCACTCAAAACATTGCCAACTACATTGAAATATCTATTTTTAGGAGAACAACAAACTTACCATGTTATTATCTCTACTTTGCTTCCGCCTGAGCATGAGCATCGTTTGGGCGATCTTCTGCGAATGCATAAGGGAGCCTTTGGGTGGAATATTACAGATTTGAAAGGAACCAGCCCAACTATGTGCATGCATAAGATATTGTTGGATGAGAGCTTCAAGCCATCCGCACAACCTCAGTGACATCTTAATCCAAGGATGCAAGAGGTTGTCAGGAGTGAGGTGATCAAGTTCCTTGATGCTGGGATTATATATCCGATTAGTGATAGCAAGTGGGTGAGTCCGGTCCAGTTGGTGCCAAAAAAGGGCAGAATCACTGTTTTTGAAAATGAGCATAACAATCTGGTGCCAACTCGTGTTATCACGGGTTGGAGAGTGTGCATCGATTATAGGAAGCTCAATGATGCGACACGCAGGTATCACTTTCCTCTGCCATTTATTGACCAGATGCTTGAGAAGCTTGCAGGTCAAGATTACTACTGCTTCTTAGATAGGTACTCAGGGAATAATCAAATTCTAACTAACCCGGAGGACCAAGAGAAGAAAACCCTCACCTTCCCTTCTAGCACCTTTGCCTTCAAAAGAATGCCTTTTGGGCTATGAAACGCCCCAGCTACCTTCCAGCATTGCATTCTCTCTATCTTCCATGACATGGTGGGTGAGTTCTTAGAGATTTTCATGGACGATTTCACGCTTTTTGGTGCTGATTTTGACTCGTGTTTGAGGAATCTATCTGCAATTCCGACGCGTTGCGAGAATACTAACCTAGTGCTGAACTGGGAAAAATGTCATTTCATGGTCCAAGAGGGAATTGTTTTGGGGCATAAAATTTCTAACAAGGGCATTGAAATTAATCAAGCCAAGGTAGATATTATCAAGAAACTTCCCCCTCCAACATCTGTGAAGTGGATTCGCAGTTTTTAAGGCATTCTGGATTTTATCGGCGTTTTATTAAAGACTTCTCGTCCATTGCTAAGACGTTATCCAATCTCCTGGGAAAGGATGAAAAATTTGACTTCAATGATGACTGCTTACATGCATTTAACATATTGAAGAGAGGTTTGACGACCACACCAGTATTGGCATCGCAGGATTGGTAGCTCCCTTTCGAGCTTATGTGTAACGCCAGCGATGTCGCTATTGGGGCCTTCCTGGGGCAAAGGAGAAATAAGATCTTTTAGATGATCTACTATACAAGTCGCACATTAAATGAGGCTCAACAGAATTACGCAACCACAGAAAAGGAATTGTTGGCAGTCGTCTTTGCTCTCGAGAAATTTCACTCTTATCTTATTTTGTCCAAAGTGATCGTGCACACAGATCACGCTGCCCAAAAGTACCTAAAGCAAAAAAAAGGATGCCAAACCAAGACTTATTCGTTGGATCCTTATGCTTCAAGAGTATGACCTTGAGATATGTGATAGGTGTTGAGAATATGATTGTTGATCATCTATCCAGGCTTGAATTTGGTGGCCCTTGTCATGTAGATGCTCCACCAATCTCTAAATCTTTCCCCGATGAGACACTCTTTGATGTTGACACTACCCCGTGCAAATCTCCTTGGTTTGCGGACTTTGCTAATTTCTTGTCATGCGGTGAACTCCCTCCAAATCTTTCGTTTCAGCAAAGAAAGAAGTTCTTCTCCGGTGTGAAGTATTATTTCTGGGAAGATCCTTTTGTTGAAACCGAGACTTGCGAACAAGACTTAGTCTCTGTGGAGTTCGGGGCCCTCAGCTAGCCGAGGGGCGACCAATCCTTACTCCTCCCAAGGGAGAGCTCTAGGTTGAAGGTGTTGGAACTAGGGACTGGACCAAGGGCTTAGTGGGGAGGTCCCGCCACATACCCGGAAGCCCCTCAGGAACTTCCCCTCCCAAGCCACTACTAAGCTTGGGCACCACTAGAGGCTCTCCTCACCCCCCTAGAGAGACTTGGGGAGGGAGAGAGAGGGAGAGAGCTAGCCTAGAATGAGATCCCTCCAAATGGTGCCCCCTTGGTCCTATTTATAGGATTTCTGAAGTTGGGCTGCAAATAGCCGAAAACTGGTCTGCCAGATTACCAAAATACCCTTGAACTGGGCTGCAGATAGCCAAATCCCGCTGCTCTTGGACTACGAATAACCAAAACTGGACTGCGAATAGCCAAATCCCGCTACTCTTGGGCGCTAAACGCAGACCGCCTACCCGGCAAGGTTCTGGGCGAGCCGGAGGCCTCCCGGCACTCCCGGCTCGCCCCCACAAGGGTGTGGGCGAGCCGGAGGCCTCCCGGCCCTCCCGGCTCGCCCCCACAAGGGTCTGGGCGAGCCGGAGGCCTCCCGGCACTCCCGGCTCGCCCCCACAAGGGTCTGGGCGAGCCGGAGGCCTCCCGGCCCTCCCGGCTCGCCCCCACAAGGGTCTGGGCGAGCCGGAGGCCTCCCGGCCCTCCCGGCTCGCCCCCACAAGGGTGTGGGCGAGCCGGAGGCCTCCTGGCCCTCCCAGCTCGCCCCCACAAGGATGTGGGCGAGCCGGAGGCCTCCCGGCCCTCCCAGCTCGCCCCCACAAGGGTGTCGGCGAGCCGGAGGCCCCCCGGCCCTCCCAGCTCGCCCCCACAAGGGTCTGGGCAAGCCGGAGGCCCCCCGGCCCTCCCAGCTCGCCCCCACAAGGGTGTGGACGAGCCGAAGGCCTCCCGGCCCTCCAAGCTCGCCCCCACAAGGGTGTGGGCGAGCCGGAGGCCTCCCGGCCCTCCCGGATCGCCCCCACAAGGGTCTGGGCCCGGCTCGCCCCCACAAGGGTGTGGGCGAGCCGGAGGCCTCCCGGCCCTCCCGGCTCGCCCCCACAAGGGTGTGGGCGAGCCGGAGGCCTCCCGGCCCTCCCGGCTCGCCCCCACAAGGGTGTGGGCGAGCCGGAGGCCCCCCGGCCCTCCCAGCTCGCCCCCACAAGGGTGTGGGCGAGCCGGAGGCCCCCCGGCCCTCCCAGCTCGCCCCCACAAGGGTGTGGGCGAGCCGGAGGCCCCCCGGCCCTCCCAGCTCTCCCCCACAAGGGTGTGGGCGAGCCGGAGGCCCCCCGGCCCTCCCGGCTCACCCCCACAAGGGTGTGGGCGAGCCGGAGGCCCCCCGACCCTCCCGGCTCGCCCCCACAAGGGTGTGGGCGAGCCGGAGGCCTCCCGGCCCTCCCGGCTTGCCCCCACAAGGGTGTGGGCGAGCTGGAGGCCTCCCGGCCCTCCCAGCTCGCCCCCACAAGGGTATGGGCGAGCCGAAGGCCTCCCGGCCCTCCCAGCTCGCCCCCACAAGGGTGTGGGCGAGCCAGAGGCCTCCCGGCCCTCCCGGCTCGCCCCCACAAGGGTGTGGGCGAGCCGGAGGCCCCCCGGCCCTCCCAGCTCGCCCCCACAAGGGTGTGGGCGAGCTGGAGGCCTCCTGGCCCTCCCGGCTCACACCCACAAGGGTGTGGGTGAGCCGGAGTCCTCCCGGCCCTCCCAGCTCGCCCCCACAAGGGTGTGGGCAAGCCGGAGGCCTCTCGGCCCTCCCAGCTCGCCCCCACAAGGGTCTGGGCGAGCCGGAGGCCTCCCGGCCCTCCCGGCTCGACCCCACAAGGCTCTGGGCGAGCCGGAGGCCTCCCGGCCCTCCCCGGCTCGCCCTCACAAGGCTCTGGGCGAGTCAGAGGCCTCCCGGCCCTCCCCGGCTCGCCCTCACAAGGGAACAGTCCTGGGATGCGCCCCTCAGACTCGACTCCCTCCAAATTCTCACCCCTCCTCCTCCCGGGGTCGCGTCATTTGAAAATATTGGGCCTAAAAATATCTTGGGCCTCGGGGGCCCACTCGGCGAATATAGGGTTGTACACCTTTATTGGTCCACACCTGTGCTGATGGGATTGTCTGCCGGTGTAAGACCCCATTTTTTTTTTACAAAAACCACCGGGTCTTAGGCCCAGAACTGCCGTTTTGCGGTGACACCTTCACTCGGGAAGGTCGCCACTACAAAACGCCGATCCTGCCGGCCAAATCGATCACGAAGAAAAGTACATAAAAGAGGAGACAAGTCCACAGAATCAACATGAAATGTAAATGTCCACATATATTAACTGAATAAAAGAGATACAAGGGTTTACAATAATAAAAGGGCTCTTGCCCTATACATCATTTCCTCACTACAAGGTCACTCGCGGAAGCTATCTACTAGGTAAAACTAAAGCTAATCGACACCGATACTGAAACCGGAGTACTCTGACTAGTCTGACCCATTCCTGCAGGCTCTGTGCCCCACTGGTGCTGCAACACTGGATGCTTCTTCTCTTTTGGCCAGCGGTCGCTGCCTCGCAATCCACGTCTACGTCTTCGCTTTCGGCCTCCTGGTCTCTGTGCTGGAGGGGTTCCACCCATCATGGGGCATCTGACTCGAGTAAGTCCCGGCTGGTGACAATGGTAGCATGGCCGTGGAGTCCACCATGTCGGATCCTGCTGCACCTGTTTCTCTGATGTTGATGCGTCTCCTTGAAACCCTAAAATGATATGGTCCACTGACCGTTAGTCAAACATGACTCAGCCAATTCCCCACCCCTCCCCCAATGGCTCCTAGGCACCGTATGGGGAGGAGGAAGCGGAGGACATTCAAGGGGTAAATACAAGAGCAGATGACGACGGATCTACAACTAAACAGGTGTTTATATATATGAAGCAGTAAGTAGGCATAGTAAAGAGCATGTAAAGAATAGTAAGCAGTATATATAATGGCAAGCGAAGTAATATAAAAGTAACCATTGATTTATAGGAATGCTCATACAAACCTATAGACCAAGGGGTCATTTAGCAGGGCCTACCGTATAAGAAGTCCCATAACCGACTTATACGTTAGGGGTAGGTTGAATGCAATGGTTATGCTATGACATGCAAAGTATGCTGTTATACTATGTTCATACAAGTGCAACTCCACCACTATGACTCTATGCGCATAGACCTTTAGTTCCCCCTTTTTGGAGCGAGCTAGACTCCCAGGATACTCCCGTAGTGGCAAACAGAAGCGGTGGGTTGGGCCTCGCCCACCTCTAGGTTGGTATTCACACTACCCAACCTAGACCTATCGTACGCCTCCACAAAACCCGCGGAGCGTCTGCGTACTCTTGCTGACTGGACCGCCAGACTATCAAGGCTAAGTGTAAAACCACACTTGCCGAGTCAACGTATTGACGTCGGTGTGAACGACCGTCCAATACCGAAGACCCACCACCTTCAATGCACAAGCAACGTGTTCTACTTCCTATCTCTGAGCCATAAGCTCCCCGGGCTAACCTGCCTGCCATCAGTAACCTTCCGTGCCAAAAGCTCCCCGGGCTAACCTGCCCGCCATCAATAACCTTCCGTGCCATAAGCTCACCAGACTAACTAGTCTGCTGCAACAACCACCGAGCCCACTGCTAGGACAACCAATCCAACTAAACTTCCGGAACCACAGGGTGTGGATGAGTGTGTTATTAGTTAATCTTGTACAATGTCTTACTCCTATGAGTTAGGGTTAGTCTTGGACTTCCCGAGGGTTACCCTTTGAGGGGCTCGCTACGGTACTAGGAACCACTATGGGATGACACCCCAAAGTTCCCATTCCCAAGACACTTAATGTTATTAGTTACTACCCATAAGAAACCCTCTTAACATTTCACCTGGTCTAAACCTAAGTGCTTTTTAGGTCCTAATAGACAAAAGATGATCTTTCGTCATCCACAGGACGACCTACCCCAAGGATGGCACCCCACCACCCTAGGACTCACCAAACCCTAAATACCTCCAGGGGTCCTCTAATAGCCATATAATCACCATTAGACCCTCACATCTCCAATCATTATAATCCAACTTGGCCTATAACCCCAAAACTGCTATTTTGCTAAACGCAGACCAACTTTAATGTTTTGATGCTCATGAAGGGAGGTACATTAAATACTCAATCCTATGATTCAACAATTTTATTGGAGGTCCATACTACATTTTTAAGACCAAAACCTGAGTTTCATAATTTTCCAAATAATAATAATATTTAAATCATTTTTCCCAAAATACCACTTCCTAAGGTTTGAACTGCAAGTATGCTTTCCTGACATCCAATGCCTGCCTAAATTTTTACATAAATCAAGGGTACCTAATAATCAGTGGGTATGAATTTGTAGGAAAAACCAGAAAGATTTACTATTTTTAAAAATTCCAAAACTCACTTATTACCAATAAATTCCAAAGGAGGTACCTTCATATGATCTTCAAACCTTATGCAAATTAGTACAGAGGTGATTCATACTAAAGTATTCAGTCCTACAAAATTTGACCATGTTCCATAGAGGGTACATTTGTAATTTCCACAGAGGATATATTTGCAATTTATTCCAAAATGAACTAGAGGTACCAAAAATATTAATCCAAAAATTATGAGAAAAATACAGTGAGTACATATTGGTATGAAATGGCATCCAGCTGGGTTTCATGCAATTACAGAAATCTAACACCCTACAATTGATCATCCCAAAAATTGCCAACAATATGAAATATTACAATTTGGACCTCCAAAAGTTTTCTCATGGTCTAACAGAATTTTCCAGGGATTAATAACATTAAAAATAAGGTTGTGACAGAAGATGATTAAACATTAAGTGTTATTCCATCCTAAAATCCAAAACCCTAATTATTTGCAAATCTACCCAAGGGTTTAATACCTAGGATTGGCAACTCCAAATCCCACCAATTTCTCACAGTTGCATTCTCTGGTCACCAAGATCATCTCCCCAAAATTTCAAGTCAAACCATTAAGGTTTGACCCCTCTTCCTTCATTAGCCTCTAATTGCACCCCTTTAGGGTTTAACCTAGGGTTAGGGTCAAAACTTCTCCAAATCCACCCAAACTTCTTGTGAGGGTGTAACAATACTTATAGAACTCAGGGGAGTCCAATACACCCCTCTCCAAGGACAAACTCTCATATGTCCTTCACAACCCCAAATTCCACTCCATAGGGATCAACCCTATGGCCTTGAGCAAATCAACTCTAATGCTCACAAATCTTCCTCATGGGATCTCAAATTGACTCCACTGACCTTCCCAAGAAGACTCAAGTCTCTATGGGCCCATTTGACCAATGGATCTCTACTTGGCTAAATGCACCCCAAGGTGCTCCAAACCCATGACCTAGGGCAATCCAACTCCCCATGGTCCCATAACTCTCTTGGAGGTGATTTGGGTGATATTAGGGCAGTGGCCAAAGTCCCACTCCAATTGGAGGTGGTTTGACCATGGAAGATCCCATATAGCCCTTATTCACAAATTTCCCCTAAATGGACAAATCTTTGGCCTAATGATTACCTAATCAAATGAACTCCAAATGAGTTGAGATTTTAACCAGGGGTTTATCATGACCCTAAAAATACCCCACCAGAAATTGGTGGAGATTGGAGGTCATTTGGCCCTCCAATTAATTTGTGCAAGGATTATTAAATGTTTACAAAAACTTTAGGAAAAAGTTCTCCAAAAATTCTCATTTTTGGATATGTTATAGCCCTAGGTATGACTCACTACCAGTCTAAATTTCAAGACATTTGGACAAGTAGTTTGGTGTGGGCACCCATTCAAAGTTCAGTCAACCTTTGCACTAGAATGGGTGCTGAGGTCAAACCAGGACCCCTAATTGGGTGAGGTCAATTTTGTATAGTCCTAGGGGTCAGGGCCTACAACCTTTATGTTGGGCATATTTTCTGTAGAGCCCTCTAAGTATTTTTAATAATTAAAATTAGAATCAGCCTATAATAACACTATTAATAAGGATATTATTAATAAATAATAAGACTATTCAATCATTTAGGCGCGGATCCGATGGCCCTCCCTCATCGTCCCCGATTAACCTATGGCTGAGATCATCCGCGCCTGGGCGACTTTGCGGGCTTGATTCCGGCGCGACGGCGCCACCTCCGGCGAATCGCCGCCGCAGAAAGCACCACCCGACACCCAGCTTCCGATTGCCGGTGTAGGTGTGGCCGGGGGTGGCCGGAGATGGCCCCCCCCCGAGTGTTGCATTTTTTGGTTAGATCAAGAGGAAAAACGATTGGAATTGGAACCAATCTTCTTTGATTTTAAAAAACGGAAGAGGGGAGATCTATCCACTAGGGGAGAGAGGAAGAATTGGACCTGAGTGGTGGCCTGAAGTCGTGCCGATTGGGGGATTGCCATGGCCGACCTCCATGCTTTCTGAGTTCTGCAACCACCACATAGAGGAGCCCGATTCCTTTGGGTGAGTGGGGGAAAATGCTCCTCTCTGCCTGGTGAAGCTTTTAAAGGCTTCAATTGAGGGAGGGGAATAGCCATGGCTTCAATGACATCAATGGCCATGAATGGGGAATTTCGGACACCATGAAAATCCTCCCAATCCAGCCCCCTTGTGGCCGGCCCTGGCTGTTATACTTCTCCAAATTGAAGAGGGGAGATGTACCAATCCATTGGGAGAAGAAAGGGGTGGCCCTAGGTCTCCTTTGGCCATTAATGGCCACCTTTCTCTCTCTTCCTCTTTCCTCCAAAACCCCATTTCTCTCTCCTAATCACCATGGCCAAAATTTCCCTCTCTCTCATGCTTAATATCAGTCTACTAGGCTGGTTGACCAACCAAATGAGTTAGCCCAAAGGGATTGGGTTAGGTTCAAGAGATTTGACCTAATTTGGGCAATTTTGACTTTTGGTCAAATTGGCCAAGAGGGTGACCCTAGGATGGGGCTTTTGGGTCCATTGGACTCCAAATTAAGTTTAGAAACTATTGGTGGGGTCAATTTGGTCACATGAGTCTTAGTTGACCCAATTTGAGCAGATTTGACCAAAATAGGCTAAGTTGACTTTGGTCAAATTGAGCCCTAGGGTTGACCCAGTCATGGGGCTTTTTGGTCCACTGGGTCCCCTATGACATGATAACCCTAAGGGTAGGGTCAATTTAACATGGTGATGGTCAATTTGGGCACTTAGTGAAGAATTGCCATTTTGACCTAACAAGGGTATTTTGGTCAATTTGCACCATTGTGGGTCCCATGAAGGGGCTTTTAGGTCTACTAGGTCTCTTATGATATTCGAGACCTAGATGAGTGATCAATTTGGCATGGTGAGGGTTAATTGACTCTAATTAGGCTACTTTGACCAATTTAGGGTTAAGGTTGACTTTGGTCAATTTGGCCTCTTTGGTTGACCCCAATGGGTCCTTGGTGCCCTAAGGGGAGCCCTAAAGGGTTAGGGATACTATGGTGGGGTCAAATGGTCAAGTTGAGGCCCTAAAGTCCAACCATAAGCTTGGTCACTGGAAATTGCTATTTGCAGTCCAAGGCACTTTCAACCCTAATCTTGCCTAAGCTAAAGGGATTTCCACACTACCAAGGCCTTGTCATGACCTTGTCAAGACAGATTCACCTGGGGGGTCTAGCTGTCTGGGGGATGTTACAAATCCCAATAAACAAAGAATAATTTCGTCCTCGAAATTCAGGTTAGGCTTGCGGGGTTTTCACCGTGAGTGACTGAACGTAACATCCCCTAAGAATCAAAGTTATTCCTGGCTCGAAGAGCACCGACTATCTATGTCACACCAGCTCTAATGGATCCAAGTTGTGCTCCTCCTGACCCTAATTTTATCACATGTCTTAACCTCTGGAATCTTCTTGCGCCGCAAGACTCGTACCGTCGTATCATCTATCCTGGCCGGAGTGACCTAGCTACCTTGGTCGATCTATCCTCGAACTTCCATTCTAACCTGGGCAGACTCTTATGCCTCTGAAGTATTCTTTTATACGTTCAAATTCTTACTCCTTCAGGTACATCCGAGTAATCATTCATCTCTACTATACAACTTTTCTAGTTCTTACTATTAATGGAACTAATCAAATCGTCTAGCGTCCCAATCATCCTTAACTTTTAATGGGGGTGCACTTGTGAACCTTTATGAGTATATGCTAACCAATCATAATGACAAGATGATTCCCGATTATTTTCTACGTGGAGTTTGAGTCATAAAGAGCAAAATTTTGACACTTTAGGGTTTTTCACAAGTCAATTTTTATCAAGGAAAAATCATCATGTTTATCTCTCCAAAATCCTGTCACTTCCACTTATGCTAGTCTTGATCCCTCTCAAATGGTCTTAAGCAAGATAAACTCAGATCATTCTTGCCATAGTAAACTCGGCACTAGATTCCAAATCCAATAAGTCATCGTCTAAGATCTCTGGTTATTCATCATCAAAGCTTCCAAGGTATAAAGCTATTATTGTAGATAAAATTTTCAACCATGACAGAGCGTGATTTTTAACAAAATAAGTTGATCACTTCCGAATTTCCCCCAACCACAAGAGCTTTCAAATTTAACTACAACTGGTAAGATCTAATTTCCGCCCTTAACTTCTATACTAGGACATCAACATCCTTAAATGATTAATCCTGGCGACTTTACATTTCCAATGATTCAACTAAGGTCAAGTTGTTGTTCGATCAATGATGTCTATCCATTGTCCTGGTACTTCCATCGGTCATCATTCCAAACATACTGTTACACCGTCTCATCTTCTTTCAAGTAACATTGAGTAAGATCGACTTCAAAAAAAATCATTATGTTCACGTCACAAAATTTCTAACTTAAGTCTAAGGGAAATCCGAGTCCGTCGATAATTTGCCCAATAAACAAAAGGTACGCCCCAATAAACAAAAGACAAGCCCCCAATAAACAAAAGACAAGCCCCCAATAAACAAAAGATAAGCCACTATCTATTTTGGGGCTGAGTATCTTCAATATCACCAAGGTATATTCGTCCCAAGTATGTAAACAATTCTTAGGGCATACAACCTTTGACTTGGGGTTCTATCTTGGGGCTCACTGGTGTACTCCACACGTTAGGCTCTTCTAGGTACCTTCTACGCAACCTTAACAGGGTCAATATTTGACCTAATCTCAAACGGGTCTCTTCTGAACTTGAATTCTTATCCAACCCTCGGTGTTTGTCATGGTGGTTTTCTTAATGTAATCCTATCACAAATACGAGGGTTGAGTCTAAGAGTCTCTTACCGTTCTGCTTATGTGTCAATTTTCCTTTCTCTAGCCTCTTTTGAGTATCCTCGCACCTTCACCAAAAGTTATGCTTATGATCTATTTCAGACTAGGTCATGGTATAAATTGTCCTAGTAAGTCACGTGTCCTAGTGGGGTTGAGTCTAACTCATTGACTAAGGTATTATCTAAAGAGATCTTGGTAGCCGGAGGTATTCCCTGCTGGGGGCAGGATTCGCCGCAGGCTACAAAAGAAAACTTGACATTCGTAAAGAGATTTGACTAAGAAGATTCAGTTAAAAGTGGACCTTTTTCAATGTGATTCCCATATGGGCACACCACTGCTTCCGCTGCTAGTTTGTCCTCAAACTAAGGTCGTGCGGGGTGGCCCAAGGTTTGTGGACTTCTTTTCTTCGGATCGAGGTTCCGCTCTGATACCACTTGTAAGACCCCTTTTTTTTTTTGCAAAAACCACCGGGTCTTAGGCCCAGAACTGCCGTTTTGCTGTGACACCTTCACTCGGTAAGGTCGCCACTACAAAACGCCGATCCTGCCGGCCAAATCGATCACGAAGAAAAGTACATAAAAGAGGAGACAAGTCCACAGAATCAACATGAAATGTAAATGTCCACATATATTAACTGAATAAAAGAGATACAAGGGTTTACAATAATAAAAGGGCTCTTGCACTATACATCATTTCCTCACTACAAGGTCACTCGCGGAAGCTATCTCCTAGGTAAAACTAAAGCTAATCAACACCGATACTGAAACCGGAGTACTCTGACTAGTCTGACCCATTCCTGCAGGCTCTGTGCCCCACTAGTGCTGCAACACTGGATGCTTCTTCTCTTTTGGCCAGCGGTCGCTGCCTCGCAATCCACGTCTACGTCTTCGCTTTCGGCCTCCTGGTCTCTGTGTTGGAGGGGTTCCACCCATCATGGGGCATCTGACTCGAGTATGTCCCGGCTGGTGACAATGGTAGCATGGCAGTGGAGTCCACCATGTCAGATCCTGCTGCACCTGTTTCTCTGATGTTGCTGCGTCTCCTTGAAACCCTAAAATGATATGGTCCACCGACCGTCAGTCAAACATGACTCAGCCAATTCCCCACCCCTCCCCCAATGGCTCCTAGGCACCGTATGGGGAGGAGGAAGCAGAGGACATTCAAGGGGTAAATACAAGAGTAGATGACGGCGGATCTACAACTAAACAGGTGTTTATATATATGAAGCAGTAAGTAGGCATAGTAAAGAGCATGTAAAGAATAGTAAGCAGTATATATAATGGCAAGCGAAGTAATATAAAAGTAACCATTGATTTATAGGAATTCCCATACAAACCTATAGACTAAGGGGTCGTTTAGCAGGGCCTACCGTATAAGAAGTCCCATAACCGACTTATACGTTAGGGGTAGGTTGAATGCAATGGTTATGCTATGACATGCAAAGTATGCTGTTATACTATGTTCATACAAGTGCAACTCACCCACTACGACTCTATGCGCATAGACCTTTAGTTCCCCCTTTTTGGAGCGAGCTAGACTCCCAGGATACTCCCGTAGTGGCAAACGGAAGCGGTGGGTCGGGCCTCGTCCACCTCTAGGTTGGTATTCACACTACCCAACCTAGACCTATCGTACGCCTCCACAAAACCCGCGGAGTGTCTGCGTACTCTTGCTGACTAGACCGCCAGACTATCAAGGCTAAGTGTAAAACCACACTTGCCGAGTCAACGTATTGACGTCGGTGTGAACGACCGTCCAATACCGAAGACCCACCACCTTCAATGCACAAGCAACGTGTTCTACTTCCTATCTATGAGCCATAAGCTCCCCGGGCTAACCTGCCTTCCACTAGTAACCTTCCGTGCCAAAAGCTCCCCGGGCTAACCTGCCCGCCATCAATAACCTTGCGTGTCATAAGCTCACCAGACTAACTAGTCTGCTGCAACAACCACCGAGCCCACTGCTCGAACAACCAATCCAACTAAACTTCCGAAACCACAGGGTGTGGATGAGTGTGTTATTAGTTAATCTTGTACAATGTCTTACTCCTATGAGTTAGGGTTAGTCTTGGACTTCCCGAGGGTTACCCTGTGAGGGGCTCGCTACGGTACTAGGAACCACTATGGGATGACACCCCAAAGTTCTCATTCCCAAAACACTTAATGTTATTAGTTACTACCCATAAGAAACCCTCTTAACATTTCACCTGGTCTAAACCTAAGTGCTTTTTAGGTCCTAATAGACAAAAGATGATCTTTCGTCATCCACAGGATGACCTACCCCAAGGATGGCACCCCACCACCCTAGGACTCACCAAACCCTAAATACCTCCAGGGGTCCTCTCATAGCCATATAATCACCATTAGACCCTCACATCTCCAATCATTATAATCCAACTTGGCCTATAACCCCAAAACTGCTATTTTGCTAAACGCAGACCAACCTTAATGTTTTGATGCTCATGAAGGGAGGTACATTAAATACTCAATCCTATGATTCAAAAATTTTATTGGAGGTCCATACTACATTTTTAAGACCAAAACCAGAGTTTCATAATTTTCCAAATAATAATAATATTTAAATCATTTTTCCCAAAATACCACTTCCTAAGGTTTGAACTGCAAGTATGCTTTCCTGACATCCAATGCCTGCCTAAATTTTTACATATATCAAGGGTACCTAATAATCAGTGGGTATGAATTTGTAGGAAAAACCAGCAAGATTTACGATTTTTAAAAATTCCAAAACTCACTTATTACCAATAAATTCCAAAGGAGGTACCTTCATATGATCTCCAAACCTTATGCAAATTAGTACAGAGGTGATTCATACTAAAGTATTCAGTCCTACAAAATTTGACCATGTTCCACAGAGGGTACATTTGTAATTTCCACAGAGGATATATTTGCAATTTATTCCAAAATGAACTAGAGGTACCAAAAATATTAATCCAAAAATTATTAGAAAAATACAGTGGGTACATATTGGTATTAAATGTCATCCAGCAAGGTTTCATGCAATTACAGAAATCTAACACCCTACAATTGATCATCCCAAAAATTGCCAACAATATGAAATATTACAATTTGGACCTCCAAAAGTTTTCTCATGGTCTAACAGAATTTTCCAGGGATTAATAACATTAAAACTAAGGTTGTGACAGAAGATGATTAAACATTAAGTGTTATTCCATCCTAAAATCCAAAACCCTAATTATTTGCAAATCTACCCAAGGGTTTAATACCTAGGATTGGCAATCCAAATCCCACCAATTTCTCACAGTGGCATTCTCTGGTCACCAAGATCATCTACCCAAAATTTCAAGTCAAACCATTAAGGTTTGACCCCTCTTCCTTCATTAGCCTCTAATTGCACCCCTTTAGGGTTTAACCTAGGGTTAGGGTCAAAACTTCTCCAAATCCACTCAAACTTCTTGTGAGGGTGTAACAACACTTATAGAACTCAGGGGAGTCCAATACACCCCTCTCCAAGGACAAACTCTCCTATGTCCTTCACAACCCCAAATTCCACTCCATAGGGATCAACCCTATGGCCTTGAGCAAATCAACTCTAATGCTCACAAATCTTCCTCATGGGATCTCAAATTGACTCCACTGACCTTCCCAAGAAGACTCAAGTCTCTATGGGCCCATTTGACCAATGGATCTCTACTTGGCTAAATGCACCCCAAGGTGCTCCAAACCCATGACCTAGGGCAATCCAACTCCCCATGGTCCCATAACTCTCTTGGAGGTGATTTGCGTGATATTAGGGCAATGGCCAAAGTCCCACTCCAATTGGAGGTGGTTTGACCATGGAAGATCTGATATAGCCCTTATTCACAAATTTCCCCTAAATGGACAAATCTTTGGCCTAATGATTACCTAATCAAATGAACTCCAAATGAGTTGAGATTTTAACCAGGGGTTTATCATGAACCTAAAAATACCCCACCAAAATTTGGTGGAGATTGGAGGTCATTTGGCCCTCCAATTAATTTGTGCAAGGATTATTAAATGTTTACAAAAACTTTAGGAACAAGTTCTCCAAAAATTCTCATTTTTGGATATGTTATAGCCCTAGGTATGAATCACAACCAGTCCAAATTTCAAGTCATTTGGACAAGTGGTTTGGTGTGGGCACCCATTCAAAGTTCAGTCAACCTTTGCACTAGAATGGGTGCTGAGGTCAAACCAGGACCCCTAATTGGGTGAGGTCAATTTTGTATGGTCCTAGGGGTCAGGGCCTACAACCTTCATGTTGGGCATATTTTCTGTAGAGCCCTCTAAGTATTTTTAATAATTAAAATTAGAATCAGCCTATAATAACACTATTAATAAGGATATTATTAATAAATAATAAGACTATTCAATCATTTAGGCGCGGATCCGACGGCCGTCCCTCATCGTCCCCGATTAACCTATGGCTGAGATCATCCGCGCCTGGGCGACTTTGCGGGCTTGATTCCGGTGCGACGGCGCCACCTCCGGCGAATCGCCGCCGCAGAAAGCACCACCCGACACCCAGCTTCCGATTGCCGGTGTCGGTGTGGCCGGGGGTGGCCGGAGATGGCCCCCCGAGTGTTGCATTTTTCGGTTAGATCAAGAGGAAAAAACTATTGGAATTGGAACCAATCTTCTTTGATTTTAAAAAACGGAAGAGGGGAGATCTATCCACTAGGGGAGAGAGGAAGAATTGGACCTGAGTGGTGGCCTGAAGTCGTGCCGATTGGGGGATTGCCATGGCCGACCTCCATGCTTTCCGAGTTCTGCAACCACCACATAGAGGAGCCCGATTCCTTTGGGTGAGTGGGGGAAAATGCTCCTCTCTGCCTGGTGAAGTTTTTAAAGGCTTCAATTGAGGGAGGGGAATAGCCATGGCTTCAATGCCATCAATGGCCATGAATGGGGAATTTCGGCCACCATGAAAATCCTCCCAATCCATCCCCCTTGTGGCCTGCCCTGGCTGTTAGACTTCTCCAAATTGAAGAGGGGAGATGTACCAATCCATTGGGAGAAGAAAGGGGTGGCCCTAGGTCTCCTTTGGCCATTAATGGCCACCTTTCTCTCTCTTCCTCTTTCCTCCAAAACCCCATTTCTCTATCCTAATCACCATAGCCGAAATTTCCCTCTCTCTCATGCTTAATATCAGTCTACTAGGCTGGTTGACCAACCAAATGAGTTAGCCCAAAGGGATTGGGTTAGGTTCAAGAGATTTGACCTAATTTGGGCAATTTTGACTTTTGGTCAAATTGGCCAAGAGGGTGACCCTAGGATGGGGCTTTTGGGTCCATTGGACTCCAAATTAAGTTTAGAAACTATTGGTGGGGTCAATTTGGTCACATGAGTCTTAGTTGACCCAATTTGAGCTGATTTGACCAAAACAGGCTAAGTTGACTTTGGTCAAATTGAGCCCTAGGGTTGACCCAGTCATGGGGCTTTTTGGTCCACTGGGTCCCCTATGACATGATAACCCTAAGGGTAGGGTCAATTTAACATGGTGATGGTCAATTTGGGCACTTAGTGAAGAATTGTCATTTTGACCTAACAAGGGTATTTTGGTCAATTTGCACCATTGGGGGTCCCATGAAGGGGCTTTTAGGTCTACTAGGTCTCTTATGATATTCGAGACCTAGATGAGTGATAAATTTGGCATGGTGAGGGTTAATTGACTCTAATTAGGCTACTTTGACCAATTTAGGGTTAAGGTTGACTTTGGTCAATTTGGCCTCTTTGGTTGACCCCAATGGGTCCTTGGTGCCCTAAGGGGACCCCTAAAGGGTCAGGGATACTATGGTGGGGTCAAATGGTCAAGTTGAGGCCCTAAAGTCCAACCATAAGCTTGGTCACTGGAAATTGCTATTTGCAGTCCAAGGCACTTTCAACCCTAATCTTGCCTAAGCTAAAGGGATTTCCACACTACCAAGGCCTTGTCATGACCTTGTCAAGACAGATTCACCTGGGGGGTCTAGCTGTCTGGGGGATGTTACAAATCCCAATAAACAAAGAATAATTTCGTCCTCGAAATTCAGGTTAGGCTTGCGGGGTTTTCACCGCGAGTGACTGAACGTAACATCCCCTAAGAATCAAAGTTATTCCTGGCTCGAAGAGCACCGACTATCTATGTCACACCAGCTCTAATGGATCCAAGTTGTGCTCCTCCTGACCCTAATTTTATCACATGTCTTAACCTCTGAAATCTTTTTGCGGCGCAAGACTCGTACCGTCGTATCATCTATCCTGGCCGGAGTGACCTAGCTACCTTGGTCGATCTATCCTCGAACTTCCATTCTAACCTGGGCAGACTCTTATGCCTCTGAAGTTTTCTTTTATACGTTCAAATTCTTACTCCTTCAGGTACATCCGAGTAATCATTCATCTCTACTATACAACTTTTCTAGTTCTTACTATTAATGGAACTAATCAAATCGTCTAGCGTCCCAATCATCCTTAACTTTTAATGGGGGTGCACTTGTGAACCTTTATGAGTATATGCTAACCAATCATAATGACAAGATGATTCCCGATTATTTTCTACGTGGAGTTTGAGTCATAAAGAGCAAAATTTTGACACCTTAGGGTTTTTCACAAGTCAATTTTTATCAAGGAAAAATCATCATGTTTATCTCTCCAAAATCCTGTCACTTCCACTTATGCTAGTCTTGATCCCTCTCAAATGGTCTTAAGCAAGATAAACTCAGATCATTCTTGCCATAGTAAACTCGGCACTAGATTCCAAATCCAATAAGTCATCGTCTAAGATCTCTGGTTATTCATCATCAAAGCTTCCAAGGTATAAAGCTATTATTGTAGATAAAATTTTCAACCATGACAGAGCGTGATTTTTAACAAAATAAGTTGATCACTTCCGAATTTCCCCCAACCACAAGTGCTTTCAAATTTAACTACAACTGGTAAGATCTAATTTCCGCCCTTAACTTCTATACTAGGACATCAACATCCTTAAATGATTAATCCTGGCGACTTTACATTTCCAATGATTCAACTAAGGTCAAGTTGTTGTTCGATCAATGATGTCTATCCATTGTCCTAGTACTTCTATCGGTCATCATTCCAAACATACTGTTACACCGTCTCATCTTCTTTCAAGTAACATTGAGTAAGATCGACTTCAAAAAAAATCATTATGTTCACGTCACAAAATTTCTAACTTAAGTCTAAGGGAAATCCGAGTCCGTCGATAATTTGCCCAATAAACAAAAGGTACGCCCCAATAAACAAAAGACAAGCCCCCAATAAACAAAAGACAAGCCCCCAATAAACAAAAGATAAGCCACTATCTATTTTGGGGCTGAGTATCTTCAATATCACCAAGGTATATTCGTCCCAAGTATGTAAACAATTCTTAGGGCATACAACCTTTGACTTGGGGTTCTATCTTGGGGCTCACTGGTGTACTCCACACTTTAGGCTCTTCTAGGTACCTTCTACGCAACCTTAATAGGGTCAATATTTGACCTAATCTCAAACGGGTCTCTTCTGAACTTAAATTCTTATCCAACCCTCGGTGTTGTCGTGGTGGTTGTCTTAATGTAATCCTGTCACAAATACGAGGGTTGAGTCTAAGAGTCTCTTATCGTTCTGCTTATGTGTCAATTTTCCTTTCTCTAGCCTCTTTTGAGTATCCTCGCACCTTCACCAAAAGTTATGCTTACGATCTATTTCAGACTAGGTCATGGTATAAATTGTCCTAGTAAGTCACGTGTCCTAGTGGGGTTGAGTCTAACTCATTGACTAAGGTATTATCTAAAGAGATCTTTGTAGCCGGAGGTATTCCCTGCTGGGGGCAGGGTTCGCCGCAGGCTACAAAAGAAAACTTGACATTCGTAAAGAGATTTGACTAAGAAGATTCAGTTAAAAGTGGACCTTTTTCAATGTGATTCCCATATGGGCACACCACTGCTTCCGCTGCTAGTTTGTCCTCAAACTAAGCTCGTGCGGGGTGGCCTAGGGTTTGTGGACTTCTTTTCTTCGGATCGAGGTTCCGCTCTGATACCACTTGTAAGACCCCTTTTTTTTTGCAAAAACCACCGGGTCTTAGGCCCAGAACTGCCGTTTTGCGGTGAGACCTTCACTCGGGAAGGTCGCCACTACAAAACGCCGATCCTGCCGGCCAAATCGATCACGAAGAAAAGTACATAAAAGAGGAGACAAGTCCACAGAATCAACATGAAATGTAAATGTCCACATATATTAACTGAATAAAAGAGATACAAGGGTTTACAATAATAAAAGGGCTCTTGCCCTATACATCATTTCCTCACTACAAGGTCACTCGCGGAAGCTATCTCCTAGGTAAAACTAAAGCTAATCGACACCGATACTGAAACCGGAGTACTCTGACTAGTCTGACCCATTCCTGCAGGCTCTGTGCCCCACTGGTGCTGCAACACTGGATGCTTCTTCTCTTTTGGCCAGCGGTCGCTGCCTCGCAATCCACGTCTACGTCTTCGCTTTCGGCCTCCTGGTCTCTGTGCTGGAGGGGTTCCACCCATCATGGGGCATCTGACTCGAGTATGTCCCGGCTGGTGACAATGGTAGCATGGCCGTGGAGTCCACCATGTCGGATCCTGCTGCACCTGTTTCTCTGATGTTGCTGCGTCTGCTTGAAACCCTAAAATGATATGGTCCACCGACCGTCAGTCAAACATGACTCAGCCAATTCCCCACCCCTCCCCCAATGGCTCCTAGGCACCGTATGGGGAGGAGGAAGCGGAGGACATTCAAGGGGTAAATACAAGAGCAGATGACGGCGGATCTACAACTAAACAGGTGTTTATATATATGAAGCAGTAAGTAGGCATAGTAAAGAGCATGTAAAGAATAGTAAGCAGTATATATAATGGCAAGCGAAGTAATATAAAAGTAACCATTGATTTATAGGAATGCCCATACAAACCTATAGACCAAGGGGTCGTTTAGCAGGGCCTACCGTATAAGAAGTCCCATAACCGACTTATACGTTAGGGGTAGGTTGAATGCAATGGTTATGCTATGACATGCAAAGTATGCTGTTATACTATGTTCATACAAGTGCAACTCACCCACTACGACTCTATGTGCATAGACCTTTAGTTCCCCCTTTTTGGAGCGAGCTAGACTCCCAGGATACTCCCGTAGTGGCAAACGGAAGCAGTCGGTTGGGTCTCGCCCACCTCTAGGTTGGTATTCACACTACCCAACCTAGACCTATCGTACGCCTCCACAAAACCCGCGGAGCGTCTGCGTACTCTTGCTGACTGGACCGCCAGACTATCAAGGCTAAGTGTAAAACCACACTTGCTGAGTCAACGTATTGACGTCGGTGTGAACGACCGTCCAATACCGAAGACCCACCACCTTCAATGCACAAGCAACGTGTTCTACTTCCTATCTATGAGCCATAAGCTCCCCGGGCTAACCTGCCTTCCACTAGTAACCTTCCGTGCCAAAAGCTCCCCGGGCTAACCTGCCCGCCATCAATAACCTTCCGTGTCATAAGCTCACCAGACTAACTAGTCTGCTGCAACAACCACCGAGCCCACTGCTCGAACAACCAATCCAACTAAACTTCCGAAACCACAGGGTGTGGATGAGTGTGTTATTAGTTAATCTTGTACAATGTCTTACTCCTATGAGTTAGGGTTAGTCTTGGACTTCCCGAGGGTTACCCTGTGAGGGGCTCGCTACGGTACTAGGAACCACTATGGGATGACACCCCAAAGTTCTCATTCCCAAGACACTTAATGTTATTAGTTACTACCCATAAGAAACCCTCTTAACATTTCACCTGGTCTAAACCTAAGTGCTTTTTAGGTCCTAATAGACAAAAGATGATCTTTCGTCATCCACTGGATGACCTACCCCAAGGATGGCAAAGGAGGTACCTTCATATGATCTCCAATAAATTCCAAAGGAGGTACCTTCATATGATCTCCAAACCTTATGCAAATTAGTACAGAGGTGATGCATACTAAAGTATTCAGTCCTACAAAATTTGACCATGTTCCACAGAGGGTACATTTGTAATTTCCACACACGATATATTTGCAATTTATTCCAAAATGAACTAGAGGTACCAAAAATATTAATCCAAAAATTATGAGAACAATACAGTGGGTACATATTGGTATGAAATGGCATCCAGCAAGGTTTCATGCAATTACAGAAATCTAACACCCTACAATTGATCATCCCAAAAATTGCCAACAATATGAAATATTACAATTTGGACCTCCAAAAGTTTTCTCATGGTCTAACAGAATTTTACAGGGATTAATAACATTAAAACTAAGGTTGTGACAAAAGATGATTAAACATTAAGTGTTATTCCATCCTAAAATCCAAAACCCTAATTATTTGCAAATCAACCCAAGGGTTTAATACCTAGGATTGGCAACTCCAAATCCCACCAATTTCTCACAGTGGCATTCTCTAGTCACCAAGATCATCTCCCCAAAATTTCAAGTCAAACCATTAAAGTTTGACCCCTCTTCCTTCATTAGCCTCTAATTGCACCCCTTTAGGGTTTAACCTAGGGTTAGGGTCAAAACTTCTCCAAATCCACCAAAACTTCTTGTGAGCGTGTAACAACACTTATAGAACTCAGGGGAGTCCAATACACCCCTCTCCAAGGACAAACTCTCCTATGTCCTTCACAACCCCAAATTCCACTCCATAGGGATCAACCCTATGGCCTTGAGCAAATCAACTCTAATGCTCACAAATCTTCCTCATGGGATCTCAAATTGACTCCACTGACCTTCCCAAGAAGACTCAAGTCTCTATGGGCCCATTTGACCAATGGATCTCTACTTGGCTAAATGCACCCCAAGGTGCTCCAAACCCATGTCCTAGGGCAATCCAACTCCCCATGGTCCCATAACTCTCTTGGAGGTGATTTGGGTGATATTAGGGCAGTGGCCAAAGTCCCACTCCAATTGGAGGTGGTTTGACCATGGAAGATCCCAAATAGCCCTTATTCACAAATTTCCCCTAAATGGACAAATCTTTGGCCTAATGATTACCTAATCAAATGAACTCCAAATGAGTTGAGATTTTAACCAGGGGTTTATCATGACCCTAAAAATACCCCACCAGAATTTGGTGGAGATTGGAGGTCATTTGGCCCTCCAATTAATTTGTGCAAGGATTATTAATTGTTTAATAAAAGTTTAGGAAAAAGTTCTCCAAAATTCTCATTTTTGGATATGTTATAGCCCTAGGTATGACTCACTACCAGTCCAAATTTCAAGTCATTTGGACAAGTGGTTTGGTGTGGGCACCCATTCAAAGTTCAGTCAACCTTTGCACTAGAATGGGTGCTGAGGTCAAACCAGGACCCCTAATTGGGTGAGGTCAATTTTGTATGGTCCTAGGGGTCAGGGCCTACAACCTTCATGTTGGGCATATTTTCTGTAGAGCCCTCTAAGTATTTTTAATAATTAAAATTAAAATCAGCCTATAATAACACTATTAATAAGGATATTATTAATAAATAATAAGACTATTCAATCATTTAGGCGTGGATCTGACGGCCCTCCCTCATCGTCCCCGATTAACCTATGGCTGAGATCATCCGCGCCTGGGCGACTTTGCGGGCTTGATTCCGGCGCGACGGCGCCACCTCCGGCGAATCGCCGCCGCAAAAAGCACCACCCGACACCCAGCTTCCGATTGCCGGTGTCGGTGTGGCCGGGGGTGGCCGGAGATGGCCCCCCGAGTGTTGCGTTTTTCGGTTAGATCAAGAGGAAAAAACGATTGGAATTGGAACCAATCTTCTTTGATTTTAAAAAAACGGAAGAGGGGAGATCTATCCACTAGGGGAGAGAGGAAGAATTGGACCTGAGTGGTGGCCTGAAGTCGTGCCGATTGGGGGATTGCCATGGCCGACCTCCATGCTTTCCGAGTTCTGCAACCACTACATAGAGGAGCCCGATTCCTTTGGGTGAGTGGGGGAAAATGCTCCTCTCTGCCTGGTGAAGCTTTTAAAGTCTTCAATTGAGGGAGGGGAATAGCCATGGCTTCAATGCCATCAATGGCCATGAATGGGGAATTTCGGCCACCATGAAAATCCTCCCAATCCAGCCCCCTTGTGGTCGGCCCTGGCTGTTAGAATTCTCCAAATTGAAGAGGGGAGATGTACCAATCCATTGGGAGAAGAAAGGGGTGGCCCTAGGTCTCCTTTGGCCATTAATGGCCACCTTTCTCTCTCTTCCTCTTTCCTCCAAAACCCCATTTCTCTCTCCTAATCACCATGGCCGAAATTTCCCTCTCTCTCATGCTTAATATCAGTCTACTAGGCTGGTTGACCAACCAAATGAGTTAGCCCAAAGGGATTGGGTTAGGTTCAAGAGATTTGACCTAATTTGGGCAATTTTGACTTTTGGTCAAATTGGCCAAGAGGGTGACCCTAGGATGGGGCTTTTGGGTCCATTGGACTCCAAATTAAGTTTAGAAACTATTGGTGGGGTCAATTTTTTGGTCACATGAGTCTTAGTTGACCCAATTTGAGCTGATTTGACCAAAACAGGCTAAGTTGACTTTGGTCAAATTGAGCCCTAGGGTTGACCCAGTCATGGGGCTTTTTGGTCCACTGGGTCCCCTATGACATGATAACCCTAAGGGTAGGGTCAATTTAACATGGTGATGGTCAATTTGGGCACTTAGTGAAGAATTGCCATTTTGACCTAACAATGGTATTTTGGTCAATTTGCACCATTGGGGGTCCCATGAAGGGGCTTTTAGGTCTACTAGGTCTCTTATGATATTCTAGACCTAGATGAGTGATCAATTTGGCATGGTGAGGGTTAATTGACTCTAATTAGGCTACTTTGACCAATTTAGGGTTAAGGTTGACTTTGGTCAATTTGGCCTCTTTGGTTGACCCCAATGGGTCCTTGGTGCCCTAAGGGGACCCCTAAAGGGTTAGGGATACTATGGTGGGGTCAAATGGTCAAGTTGAGGCCCTAAAGTCCAACCATAAGCTTGGTCACTGGAAATTGCTATTTGCAGTCCAAGGCACTTTCAACCCTAATCTTGCCTAAGCTAAAGGGATTTCCACACTACCAAGGCCTTGTCATGACCTTGTCAAGACAGATTCACCTGGGGGGTCTAGCTGTCTGGGGGATGTTATAGCCGGTGTGTTCCCAAAGCTGAGCATAAGTCAATATTGCAACATTGTCATGATCATGAGGTAGGTGGTCACATGGGTGCCGCCCGGACAGCAAATAAAGTTCTTCAATGTGGCTTCAATTGGCCCACACTGTTCCATGATTCCTATACGCATGTCAAAGAATGTGACGAATGTCAAAGAACTAGTAATATATCGTGGAAGGATGAGATGCCGCTTAATAGTATGTTAGTGTGTGAACCGTTCAACGTATGGGGAATCGATTTCATGGGTCCATTCCCAATGTCTCACATAAAGCATTATATACTGGTGGCAGTGGATTATATTTCGAAGTGGGTGGAGGCGAAGGCAATTTCAACTAATGATACTCGCACGATATTGAGGTTCATCCATAAAAACATCTTTTCGAGATTTGGGGCTCCGCGGACAATTATAAGTGATGGTGACAGCCACTTTTGTAACTGACGGTTTTTGCAATTATTGAAGAAATTTGGCGTGCATCATAAAGTCTCTAGCCTACCACCCACAAATGTGTGGGCAAGTGGATGTATCTAATAGAGAACTCAAGAGAATAATAGAAAAATCAATCCATTCTAATAGTCTAGATTGGGCAATGAAGGTGGACGATGTCATGTGGACTTACCGGACTGCTTCCAAGACCCCTATCGGAATGACACCATTCCAGCTCATTTTCGGAAAGGTGTGCCACCTACCTGTGGAGATAGAACACAAAGCTTTGTGGGCGACCAACTTTCTGAACATAGACATCACGGCCACCGCTGACAGGCGTTTATCTCAGCTAAATGAACTTGAAGAATTTCGACAATTTGCCTATGAGAACGCACGCATATATAAAGAAAATACAAAGTGGTGGCATGATAGGCATATTTTGCCAAAGGAGTTCAAACTCGGAGATCTTGTTCTTCTTTATAACTCCCATCTCCGCTTATTTCTAGGAATTTTGAAGTCATGTTGGAGTGGTCCATTCGTGGTGACTAGTGTATCTCCTTTTGGAGCAATTGAGATTTCCGGAGAAAAAGAAGGAAAGTTCTAGGTGAACGGTCATCGCTTAAAATCTACGATGGCGGCACTGTCGTGAAAGAGTGTCAAAAAGTGGATCTAGCTGATTCAAATTGTTAGGCATAACCTTCTTTCGCCATCTCAAATTTTTATGAATGCCTAATTTGTATGATTTCATTCTCTGATTTTTGCTTTTGGGTCACTATCACTGTTAATGCAGGTATTTATGTCCCCCTTAAGGATAATAAACAAAAGGGCTTTTGGGAGACAACCCAGTATTTTTTTCTATATATTTTTTTAATTATTTTCACTTGATCGTGTTATTGTATGTTGTTCGGAGCTTCTTTCTGCAGACGGCGGCAGTTTTTCTTCACTTTAACGCCAGTATTCTAGTATGCTCATTTTTGAGCATGAGGTAATCTCTTCTCTTAACTCCTATTATAATTTTTAGTATTACATTATGTGATGCTTAGATTTAAGTCTGGGGAGAGCAGATTTTAGTTTCCCACTTTGCACGTTCACTCTGCATTGCATACTAGAATTAAATTTTATTTCAATTATAGTTAATTTTTGTTCATTTTCATCGTACACCACAACACCCACTTGAGTGTGCACTTAACTGTTAGCGCGCAAAGAGTCTAACTCGTTTCTTTGGTGTGATTGAAAAAGTCACTGGGTTGGCTTAGGATTGTGAGACGGAGTAAAAATGTTGACTCTCGTAGTGCTCTAGTCGAGTACTCGCATAGAAATTCGTGTAGAATAAATTTTTCTTTAAGCTTATAGTTTTATATTTTTTATTTGCGTAATTTTTGTTTATTCTACTCAAAAGTGGTGAATCTGGTGTGAATCCAATGGTAGCATAGGGATGTGTGTAGACGTTCATTAGGCTCATATTCCTTGAGTCGGGGGAAGGATTATCTTTCTTGGTGGCTAAGAACTTGCCCCAAGTGACTCTTGAAGCATTAGCATAGGTTAGTTCAGTGTGTGAGCGTGACGTAGGCCATCATTTTGGCCAGTTTGAGATTTTCGTAGAAATCCTATCACATGATCCTTGTTAGCCCCTTTATGCCTACCATCCCTTTGATTCAACTCCGCTTACATTTCAGCAAAGCCAAAAGCTAATTCAAGTCGCACACCCAATCCCAAGTTTTAATGTTCTATCAATTTCAGTTGGAGGGTGTTGATGAAATGATATTTTTTGTGAAAATGTGGATGTGCTTCATTTAAATAATTTCTGGAAATGAATGAAAAGAAAAGGAAAGGAAAATATGAAAAAGAAAAGAGAAAAAGAAAAGAAAAATTGAAAGAAGAGCTTAATTGAAAATCTGTTTGAGATTTATATTAGGAGTAGGCAGTGTACACACCCATGCTTTCAAGTTCAAGTCTGGGGTGTGGTGCACCCGCACTTTTAGTGGCTGCTTGGTTAGCATTATTGCATTAGCTCATTCGGTTTAGTGCGAAAGCCTTCATGTTTATCATTGTATACCCTACTGAAACCTAAGCCTCATCTATATCCTAAAGTCCCACTGACTCACGCAATGAACCAAACGTGTGTCATGGAGAGAGTGTGAACATGTGAGCTTATGGCCACAAACATTTATGGATTTCAATGGAGATTATTTCGAGCACCGATCATGGCAATGCTCGCCTCAACGAGCAGTCTACTTTCTTCCTATGCATGACCGGGTGATTCACCGTGATTTTTCTTTTGAGTGGAAATAATATATCATTACGCTCTTAGATTTTTATAAACTATTTTGTATAACTAAAAATTCCTTCTATTGTATTTTTATGCGCGTGAGTATGTGACTTTGCATTGTACTCTGCTTCCGCAATTACTAAGCCAACTAGCATTTTTCTCGTCCGCATAAGGGATAGTTTACTTGGTACGAGCAAATGGTTAAGTCTGGGGGTGTGATGAGTCTGATATTTATACTGTTTTATGGACTCATCCGGGCTAGTTTTCACTTGTATGCACTACACTTTCAAGCCATAATCACTTGTATTCCACTTGTATACGCTTTCACGATTTGTGCACTTTTTATGCCCGTTCTGGTGTGCATTTGTGCTCCATGTTGTTAGGGGTAAGCGCATGGTGCTCCCTAACCCTTTTTCAATATTTGAATTGAGCTAGAAGGGTGTTCCCAGTTGTGTGATTGCTGTTTGGATTGTTGTGCATGTGGATCATTCATTTTGCCCAAATTTCATGTCTACATGAATCGCATGGTCGTGCGTTTCCTTGAAGCATGATAGCTCCGACCATGCGCGTTCATCTGCAGCTCAGAATGGTGATCTGCCCCCGCTCTTACGATTTGTTCACGCACGGGCATTCGCCCGTACGTGAGTAAAATCGCACGAGCCTATCTTGTTGTCCAAATATTTATAAATCTTATTGCATGTGTGTTTGCTTCACGCACGGTTGGACTCAACCATTCATGAAGGAAACGCACGATCTCATGTTGTTATCCAAATTTCATGCTTTCTAGATTTGCCCGTGCATTTTGCGTACAAGGTCGGTTTCAACCGTGAGTGAGTAAAATCACACTGGCGCTTCTGGTTTGTCTTCCTGGGCTTCTTGTGTGTTTAATAACACACGGTCCACACACGGTCGTACATTCGACCGTGCGTGACCAAATTTCTAACTTTTTACTATAAAAGCCAAGAACTTCGCCCAATTACAAAGATCGATAACTAGCCCGCCATTTTTAGGCCAGTTCTGCTCCTTTCGTCGCTCCACCACCGCCCACTCTTAGGATAAGCTCCGGGCACCATTTCCTTCCAAATTAAGAGCTAGAGCTTCCTCTTTGGCCTCCTCCATCATTCATGAGCTCAAGAGCTCCATTCCAAGTCATTTTCTACTACATTAAAGGGTTCTCCGGCGAGAGATAGATTGAGCTGTTATCCGAAGAAGACGGGTAACGTGGAGGAAGGTGACAACTCCTCTGAACCACGAACGTCAACTGAAGACCGAGATCGGATGAGGCATGACAAACCTACGATTCCGACCATGAACCTTCAGCGAGTCTTCGAGCTTTTGTTTACTCTTTCCTCCTTTGTATTGCTATAGTTATTTCTTGTGGATTTGTATTTGTAGAATGATGATCATAAACCTCTTGTTGATGTTAATGTTAATTTCATGTTTGTGAAATCTTTTGTGGTTTATGTGAGTTAAGGAGCGCCCCCATTCCACCTTCCATTCCACCGTTGTGTTAAGTTGTCGCACTAGAAATTGCTAGTGGCATGCCTAGTGACAAGGTGCTTACGACCCTCACTCTGCTGGTTACAAATCCTCCAACCGCTCGCCTACTCGTCCATCCACTAGCCTACTCATCCATCCACCAATCGAAGCGGTGCATTCGACCCGCAATAGTTAATTTAGTTTTCTTTCTCCATCTTTCAAAACCAACCAAAACCACTTTTTAATTATTAGAAATCTTTATAATTAGTTTTCCCAACGTTAAAACCATGCACCCCGACTTGCACTCCTTGAGATCGATACATGGGAATTTACTCCCCCCTTTTATATTACTTGTGCGACCGGTACACTTATCGTGAGTGCATCAGAATTCACCACAAGGAGACTAGGACTAGGGCTTAGACCTAGGGGTGCTCGAGGCCTTTTGTGGGATAAAAATGCTAGACCGGCTTGAGGCAGTATCTTGGGATAGATCAGATAAAGCCAATCGATTCTTAGGGAAAAGAGTCGGTATAGAAAACAAAAAGAGTTTTTCATATTCTCCTTGATTTCTAGCGTCATAGAAATTTGATTTTGTAATCAATTTTATAAATGATAATCATGTCTTTACTTGTTCAATAAAATTGACTTGGCTTTTAATCTCTAGCACTTTACTTTTAATTCAATCTATGTCTAATAAAATATCAAAATTTTCCTTTAAGTCTTAAAGTTTTCTAATACCCTTGTTCACCCTCCCCTCTAAGGGCGCCTTATGATCCAACAGGTGGCATCAGAGCTAGGTTATTCCAAAGTGGTTTCACCACCAGGAATAATGGCGCACCATGATCTCGCTTTCCATACGGGGAAAGGAACTAGTAGGCCACCACTATTTATCGGGTCCAATTATAACTACTGGAGAACTAGTATGCGATGTTTTCTAATGACTTTAGATAAAGAAGTTTGGGGAATGATTAGACAACGATATTCTCTTCCAACCACCGTAGTACGAGAAGCTACTCTTGAAAAACCTAAAGATAAGTGGGATGATTAAGAGCAACTAAATTTAAAAATAATGCTAAAGCAATGAACTCATTATTTTGTGCTTTAGATAGAACTAAATTTAATCATGTTTGTGCTTGTGAAATTGCATATGATATATAGAATTTAGTTGAAATTACTCATAAAGGTACTTCGCAGGTGAAGGATTCAAAGCTTTTTCAACTGGAATCAGAGTACGAAAAGTTTCGCATGGAACTAGATGAGGATATCGACGTCATGTACACAAGATTCACAAAGATCGTAAAAGCAACAAAAATCCTCGGAAAGACCTTCGCGGATAAAGACCTACTAAGGAAGATACTTAGATCTCTTTCACCAAAATTCAATCTGAAGGTGACTGTTATATCGGAATCGCATGATCTAAGGCAACTCCACATTGAGAGCCTAAGAAGAAGGCATTGGCGTTAAAATCCAAGAAGGAGACAAATGATGATGAAGAGGATGAAGAGAGCCTCTTTGTGAAGAACTTCAAGAAATTCATGAAAAATCAGGAGAGAAGAAACTCTTTTTAGAAATACTTCGTGAAAGATGCAAAAATGAAGGGATCATACTCTACAAAAGAAAAAGGTAGCGATGACGATGATGAGCAGTCACCGCCAGAGTGCTACCACTGCCAAAAGACTGGACAAATCCGGAGACCGTGCTCAAAATATATGAAAGAGCGAAAGGAAAGGAGGCACAAAGGAAAAGAAAAGAAGAAAGTTCTAAAGGCGGCTACATGGAATGATTTTTCCTCCAAGGAGTCAAGTGGAGCTTCTTCAAGAGACGATGAAGAGGCAAACATGTGCCTCATGGGTAGGAGCAAAGATCTCGTTGACGACGAAACCAGTGTCCAAAGCAACATTGAGGTACCTCCTCCTACTTATAATGATCTCTACGATGAATTTCTTCAAGCTTGCAAATATTTTGAAAAAAATCATAACGATATTGATCTCTTAAAAACATAAAATAAGATTTTATTAAAATAAAATGAAAGACTAACTAATGAAATAAAAGTTTTTGGAAAAGAAAAGGTAGATTGCCAAGATAGTGATCCCTCATTGGCAAAAATTTAATAACTTAAAGAAACTCTCTATAAGGCTCTCTCCGAACGAAAATCTCTTGTGAAAAAAGGGGACTTAGAGGGAAAACTAAAAGCCTCTCTTATCCAAATAGAAGAAGGAAAGAAATCATTTGCAAATCGATATGTGATGCTAGTTACCAAAAACACCTCCTTGAAAGCCTAAATTCATGATCTAAAATGGCCATAGAAAAATTGGGTGTTGGCCAAAAATCACTTGACATGATTTTGGCCAACCAGTGTCATGGTTCAGCAAAGTTTGGTCTGGGATATGGTTTGGGAGGCTACCGCCCAGTGTTAACTCCTAACATTGGTGTTAGCCCCGTTTACAGAAAATAAAATGTTTCTTTAAAAAATTCTTCTATCATCTCTACTACACCCTTGTCTACCGGTAAGTGTCAACAAAATTCTCGTAAAAAGGTCTCAACCCAATATATTGCGTGTACCAATTGTTTGATTTTGGTCACACCATGGACTCGTGTAGAAAGAAGGGAAAATGCACTTTAAAGCAAATCTGGGTACCTAAGGTCGCCACTTATACTATGGGAGAAATTGTTTGGGTATCCAGATCTTTACTCCCATCCTCTTTTTAGGTGTGTTGGCGGGCTAAGGACAAGGAAGACATGTGGTACTTGAACACGGGATTCTCCAAGCACATGATGGCGATAAAGCAAAGTTCCTTAGCCTCGTGATAAAAAAAGGAGGAATGGTGACGTTTGGTGACAATGGCAAGGGAAGGAACATTGGCATTGGTATAATGGGTAGCGATTATTTTTCTATTTCAAATGTTTTATATGTTGAAGGTTTGAAACACAATCTAATATATATTAGTCAATTATGTGATAAATGTATTTTCCTTTCTCCATATTGTCTCTGATAAAGTGGTGTCATATCTCAATATGCTTTGTCCTGATGTGAAGTACATGATTAGAGGCAATTGAGATAGCACTTGAGTTGTCACAGAAAATAATGGATTTTATGAATGTATAATCATAGTCCAACAATTGATTTTGCATCCATAAGAGTTGTGAACAACAACTGCCAGTTGATATGTACTCAGCCTCAGCTGTGGATGTAGACATAGTAATATGCTTCTTACTAAACCATGAGATAATCCTTGCACCAAGGAATTGACCTGTCCCCAAGGTGCTCTTCCTATCTAGCCTGTAACCAGCATAATTTTCATTTGAGTATCAAGTTAGCTCAGTTCTTGATTCTACTTGATACCACAAGCCTAACTCAGGGGTACCCTTCAAATATCTCAGAATCCTTTTTACAAAAGTCATATGGGATTCCTTGGGTTCAACTTGGAATCTTGCATAAACACAGGTTACAAATATTATATCAGGTGTACTGGCTGTAAGATAGAGGAGATATCTGATGATGGCCCTATAAATCTTTTGATCAACATTTTTCCTACCTCATCCTTATCAATTACAGTGTTTGTAGCCAAAGGGGTTTTCATTGTGCTGGCACTCTCCATTCTAAATTTCTTGATTAATTCTCTAGTATATTTGGATTGAGAGATGTGGATTCCTTCACCTGGTTGTCTTACTTAAAGTCTAGGAAAATATGTGTGCTCTCTCATGCAACTCATTTCAAATTTTGACTTTATTAGGGCTATAAATCTTTGACAAATGTTGCTGTCTATGGACCCAAATATAATGTCATCAGTATATATTTGTACTAATAATAACTTTTCTTTATGCCTTCTAATAAATAATATTTTGTCTACCTTACCCCTCGCAAAGGGCTGTTCAAGGAGGAAGGTAGAAAGAGTCTCATACTAGACTCTTGGACCTTGCATGAGACCATATAAAGCCATTCAACTACTAAAAAAGACGGATGAGCAGGATTGACAAAAACTGGATGTTGTTCTACATAAACCTCTTCCTGCAGAATACCATTAAGAAACGCACTCTTCACAACCATCTGAACGCCATAATTTGGATGTGTGCTTCATATGCCAAAAACATTCTTATAGCTTCAAGTCTGGCCAAATGGGCAAATGTCTAATCATAATCTATTCCTTCTTCTTGCATATAGTCTTAAGCAACCAGTCTTGTCATGTATTTGACAATTGTGCCATTAGCATCTAACTTATTTCTAAATACGCATTTGGTCCCAATAATTGGATTATTCTTTGGTCTTTCAAATTGGGTGAGTTCTTCTTGCATGACAGCAATCCAGTGTGGATCATTGTTTGTCTCTTCAAACTTTTTGGGCTCAAGTTGAGATAGAAAGCACGGGAGCATCATTTCATTAGTGGGTTTACTTCGAGTTTGCACTCCTACAAAAATATCTCCAATTATATGTGAGATTGGATGATCCCGAGTGAAATATATGGGTTGATAATAATCTACACCTGGAGGGGGTGATTAGGTGTTTTCAATATTATTTGCTACTTTAAGATTTATCTATCATAGCACAAAAGCAACACAGAAAACGCACAAGATTTATAGTGGTTCACTACAAGACAATGTGTCTAGTGGTAGTCCACTGTCCCTCCCATCTATCTAGCAATGTGCTAAACTTGGCAACTTCTCCAAAACTAATATCTTTTCCACTATACAATAGATCTTACAACTCAGATCACAAAGGATCCTACGTCAGCTCTTCACCTAGAAAAGCTTACACTTAGGTTATACCTTACAACAATTTTCTCAGACTTCACAAGTCCTACCAAGCACTCAGATCTATACCAAGATCTGCCAAAGCTCAGGCTCACAAAGAACCCTACAAGACTCGGGCTCACAAAGAACCGTACCAACTCAGATCTATCACCAGATCCTACAAGCTCACGCTCACATAGAGCCCTACCAGATAAGAAGGATGTTTTTGTGTTGTAGAATAGAAGGCTTCAAGATATAAGCTTTGAATAGCAGATTTCTTCTTCTTACAGATGTAAGCCCAGTGATTTTGTGGATTACTGAACCTTTCTCTTGAATCTTCTCCTTGATTGATAGATGCACTTCTTGTGCAGGAGGAAGACTCTTTCTTGTCTTCTCAGCCAAGTGATGAAGATTTTTTGCTTAAGCTCTTCTTTTCTTTCGTAGATCAGAATCAATATGTTACTAGAAAGTCAAGTAAGTTCTGAAATTGACAATTCCTTTCTTTTATATTCTTCTGTAACTTTGCATAAAAGCCCTTGTTGATTATTCCATAATCAATTTTCCCATTTTAAATGTTTGGCAAAATTGGTTTAATATTTCATCATAAATGACTTGCCGATCTTGGAACTTGCAGAATATAGAAGTAATAATATTCTTCCTTAAATACTGTGCAACGACTATATTTTGTAGAGGATATATCATTTATTACTCCTTGATTGGTGCGCAAGATAGGTGGCATGCACATTCCCTGAATATCAATTTCCAAGAACATCTGCGCATTAAATGCTACTCTGCAACTGTCAAGGCGATAATATTCCTTCAAGACGATATCGTCTTGAACAATGTAATCGACAGATATTCTTCTCGACGATATCATCGACATAATTCCTTCTTCAAGACTCTACTTGATATCTCAAAGATATTGCTTCTTCTAGACGACATCGTCGAGATGTTTCTTTTCATAGGACTTAGACTTATTCATTAGGCTGATAGTCTTTCTTTAAGACGATATCGTCTTGATCTTCTAGACGATATAAGGTATTCAAACTGATGTCTGTCTACATGAACCTTTCTTCATGACTTAATGAGTTATGTCTTTAATCTTCAAGTCTATACCTCTTCTTCAAGACGATATAAGGGTTTCAAATCGATGTCTATCTACATGAGCGTTTCTTCATGACTTAATTAGTTATGACTTTAATCTTCAAGGTTATACCCCTTCTTCAAGACGATATAGTCGAGACATCTGAATTTAGTGGTATCGATGATAAGATTTCTTTAACCTTCAAGACTATACAACTTCTTCAAGACAATATCGTCGAGATATCTGAACTTAGCTTTATCAACGATAAGCTTTCTTCAAGACAATATCGGCAAAATTGACTCGACGATATGATACATTTCTCAACGATTCATTTGCTGAGTCTTGAGACAATATTTTACTTAGTGAATTTTCATTACATTTATAGTCTTGATTCTAGTGATGTAGTTTTGATGCATTTCAACGATATGTATATAATCTCAACGATATGTCCAACCCTTCTTGAAGATTTTGGACTTAGAAAACTACTGAACATATGGTTTATCTTCTGCAATCATGAATAAAATATACATCAAATACATAGTGCATTTATCATTGATCTGAGCACTTCTTCAAATCAGGAACATTGTTGGGCACTGTTCCCAACAATCTTCCCATATTTGAAGAAGTCATAACTCACTTCAATGATAAATGTCAAGTGATAAATAGAATCAAAAATTATTGAATACATGCAGTAATATTATATGATTCATCTATCAAAATGATATAAATAGAGAATGTTTTAAAGCAAAAAAAATATTCCAGCCATTTGCCCAAGTCATTACAAAAACATTCTATGATCTTCAGGTCCTGCTGCTGCTTCCCTTTCCTTTTCTCCTCTGCCTTTTATAGATGATGATTGGTTTTGGAATCTTCTTTGGAGAAGGAGGAGAACCATGAGGGAATGCTGGTTTATGATTTCTCTTTTTCCTCCATTTGAGTTAAATGCAAATTCCAGTCAGCAGAATAGTAAACTCTTTCTGACCCATCTTGAGGGTATCTAAACTCCATCCAGGCTTCTGAGATTAGGGTCCTAGAGTTAGGACTCCACTTACATGACTGTGGATCCCGCTCAATTTCCCTCAGCCTCTTATGCTTGTACCTCTTGCTCTGAACCCTTTTTCTCTTTTTGGAGCTGGCAGATTCTCCAACTTCTATGCCATATACCTCTGAGGCAGTGCTCTCAGATGGTTATACTAACTTATAGGCTGAGTGAGGCTTCTGTAAGGCTTGCTTAACTTGATTAACAATCCACATGGCTTGATTTTAGCCAACATTTATCATTGCCCAGCATTTATCGTTGCCTTCTCCCCCTTTAGGACTTCTTCAACAATATGGTCATCAAGAGCTACTTGTACCAAATTTATCCTCTCATGTAGGTGTTGTTCAGCCTCATCCAAGTTATTTCTTAGTTCTAGAAGATGTTCATCTAGGGTCTGAGTATTTTAATTTACTCTGTCTAGAATTTGATCTCTATCTTGATTCATAAACCCTGCTTTTTGTCAAAGAGCTTGTACAGTATTCCTTATCATAATGCCTTGATTTTGGATGAACTGATGGGACTGATGTCCAACCTTATTGATCTCCTCACCAACATGTTCCATGGCTGGAGCTGCTAAATGGAAGAAATGAGTTTGCTAAGTGTTGAGATGATGTATATCATCCTTCACAGTTTGCAGCTCAGCCTTCATTTCTTGCCTTAGGTCATCTACAGTCTGTAGAATGAACCTTTATATCTTTTCCCTTTGAACATTCAACAAGGTTGTGATCATGTGGAACAGGGAGCCTGAGTGATCAGTAGATGGTCCATCTACATCTACTTCTGGAGCAGCATTTTCCTCTGTAGAACCTCTAGGGGCACTGTCTTGAGCCAGAAGATCAAGAGAGTCTACCTGCATCTGCTCATCTACATCCACCACCACTTGCTTGCCTCTGATTAGATTTAGGTCTAGCCCATTCTAGGGATCAGAACTTCCATCCTTCTCTGACACATTGTCTTCAGTTACCTTCTCTGGAGCATCCTTCTCCTGAACTGCTTTCTCAGCTGCAGGTCCTTCAGCTTGATCCTCCAGGGTAGAGCGCCCTAGATGGGTCTCCCCCTCAACATTTGCAGTCTCTTGGGCTGAGCTTCCAACCAGGAACTCCCCCTCAACTGGACCACTGCCCAGAATGGGGCTTATTCTTTCTTCAATTACCTCTGTGTTAGCAGGTTCACTTATATCCTATGGGATAATTTGATTTAGAGCTACCTCCCCCTATGTCAAAGCAGGGTTTGGTAGAGACGGGGCTCCTTCTTCCTTAGAACTGCTATAGGACCCTACCTCCTCTGAGTCATCAACAATCACAGCTTTCTTTTCCTTTTCTTTTGTAGCAGCTTAGGTAATCTTAGGGATTTTGGAAATAAGTCTCTCCCATCTATCCATCATTTTTGAATCTAGCCTCTTTGAATAGTGTAGAGGTGCTCCCATATTTCTCTTCACCACATCACCAAGGGTATTTAGGAGGAAGATAGATAGGATTCTTCCAAATGAAGGGTTATTCAGGGTCTTCTTGATCCTTTGGAATACAAACTTTCTCCCGTCTATCTTCTTTGAAACAATGATCCTGCACATTGCCTCAAACATTTCTTTGGAAATCCTGTCATGGTAACCAGGCTTGCACATCAGTACTTTCCCTATAATGTATGCAATGAGTTTTCCCTTCTTGTTGAATTATGCCTTTTAATAGACCCATAGGTCTTGCCACTGTGCCCACACCAGGCATATCCAGCAGAAAGGTCTTCAACAGTCAGATCTTCCTCTTCAACTTCTTTCTCCACTCTTGGAACCCTTAAGGCTTTTCCTAAGCACTTGGCAGATATTTTGATCTTCTTTCTGGCCACTGCAGATTTTAGGATGGTTCCTGAGCTATTGATTCTTGCTCCATCAAAGAATTCCTGGAGCTCCATGTTCATGAGAGCACAGGGTTCGCAGAGCAGATATTCCAGCCCTGCCGATTCCACCAATCCAATTACTGACTTAATTTCTTCGGAACAGGAGTTGAATCCTGCTCTCATAAGCTCACAGTCGAAGATGACTGAAGATTCATCCTTCTTGGGAGCCATTGAAGCAGAACTTCGAGAACGAATGATTGTCGGAGACGGAATGGAGGTTTGTCGCGGGAATGACTTAGGGCAAATGAAAGTGTATAATTTTCGACCTAAGCATTCACTCTATTTATATTAGGAGTAGATGAAGAGGCGCGTACATTTTTGTCCCGATTAAGAATCCATCAGACGGATCTGATTAAAGATCCAATATTGCATTAAGTATCTAGATTGTATTTTGACGATGTGCATTTTTGTCGTTGATAGTGTCGTCGAGATTACTTTAGCTTTATCGTCGAGATTTCAGTAATATCGTTGAGACTTAGATTTTGTCGTCAAAACATTTTATTCTGTATTGCTTAGAACTCATCTATGTCGTGGAGATACCTATCTGATACTTGTCTATCTTGAGAAAATTATCAGCACTTCTTGAAGGATTCTTGGAGACTGTGCCACTTAGATCTTCTCCTTTACATCTCTTATATAGAAATACCATTTGATATTTACTTGAGCAAGGTCTCATTCTTCAAAGTTTGGATTCTTCTTTACTTCCTCCATTCCCATAATTTTGGCTTCTTGTTCTTCAGAGTCAACATGATGTCTTTTGCTTTTCCTTACCTGCCTACTTCTCATGCATGGTGATGAGAGAGTAGGGGCTATGATGGTTGGAACATGGTGCTCATATTCTATCCTTGGAAGTGAGGTCTGCACTGTGAGTGGAGCATTGATCTCCCCCTCCATTGTTGCAGGAAATTGAGAGGGCTGCTCAAGTTCTTCTTCATCTAATCTTGAGGAGCTGGATCATTTTCCATCACAGTTGTAACTTTTCTTAGAGACTCCCCCTGTCATCATTTTGGTGAACTTCTTCTCCCCTCTGCTTATTGTCTTTATGTCTATTCTTTTTGTTTGAATCCACAAGTATCATTATTGGTCTATTTTCTCTAGATTGAATTTTTCTTGAATACTTATTTACTCTAGTCTAGTGCTTGGAGCAATCATTGTCCAAATACAAAAAGGGTTGGCATTTGGACATACCTGCAAAAAGGATTACTTATCCTTAGGCACCCAACTGGATTTGGGTCCTAGGTTTCTATTAGGGGGATAAACTAAAATATTACACTTCTGAGTGGTCTACACTCTTCTTGCATTAGGCACTGTTAGATTGAACCAGCAGTCCAGGGCAAAGTGACATTTTTCCACAACACCAGCACTCATTCCTATTGTATCTTCTCTTATGCCTCACCATCTGAAAATGCTGGTGGGCAGGAGTGAAGATAGCTGTCCTGACAGGCCTTGGGTGAGCCTCACAAGTGTGAGTATGTAGTTGAGCTAGTCTGACCACTTTTTGGTTCACCACTTTGGGAACAGGCTTGGTGGGGACTGCCTTTCCCATACTTTTAAGTGTTGATGATGTAGGTCTATGAACATGAGGACATGGATTCTTCATTTTAGTCTCTTCAAGGGGTGCCTTATAAACACTCAGCCCAATACCTGCTCTTCTATGTGTGTTAGAGGGTTTACTACCTCTTGTAGAGTAGGCATTGGTCAGATGACCATATGCAGATTCCTGGTCAAAGAAATTTGTTGTCAATAGTTTCTTCTTGAAAGAAGGTTTGGCATCAGATGCATTGCCCTTGAATGTCTCTTTACTGAATCCTACACCACCTCTGAATGGTGCAGAGAATTTGTCAATAATGGGAAGGACAATCTTGGGCATCGAGAAGCTGGCAAAAATTTTCTTCTCAGCCAATAGCATTTCCTCAAGGTCCTTGATAACCTTGTTCTTCTGACCCAACTCAACATTTTTGAGCCTTGTGACATCCTTGAGTTTGTCCATTTCTTTGCTCATAGCAGTCAGCTTTTCAGTTGTCTCTTGGAGCTCAGATTGGGCAAATTTCAGTGATGCTAACTCCTAAGATTAAGCTCTAAGAAACTTCTTGCTTCTTTTGAAAGCAATCCATAAGGCTTCATTATGCTGCACTAGCTCAGATTCACCCTTACGTGGGGATTTTGAGGGTAAGCTATTGCAAGCAGATCCACACTTATTCTCATCCACAGAATCTGTCATTGATTCAATTCAGAGATAGGTAAGGGAGCTCTAATAAGTACCTTCCCAGGGGAGGTGTTGTCATCCTAGCTTTCTTCAGTTAAGGTGATGGGGCCAATGAGAGCTTCCTACTTAGTTTCTGATAAATCTGAATCAGAATCACTAAGTGTTTTAATTTTCTTAGCAATGAATCCTGTCTCAGATTCCTTTTTGTCCATTGGTCTTCTTATATCATTCCTCTTCTCTGATTCTTTCTTCTTGGAGGGGGCAATCAACAATTATGTGACATGTCTTCTTGCAGTGATAACAAACTAAGTTAGCTAAATCAAATTCACTGAATTTAGAGTTATACCTTTCCTCCTTTGAGGATTTGGACTTATCATGTTGACCAGATCTTCTAGAGTTTGAGGAGGTTGTCCTATGACTATCTATTCTTCTTCTAGGCATCTTTCTTCTAAACTGCTTGGTGAGGAGTACTGGTTCTTTAACAATGTCATCAGATTCTGATGTGCTTGCATCAGAAGCTTCACTTTCTTCAGAGATATTCTGAATTATATGAATATTGTCCTTGGTACTCCTCAAGCTTTCACCCTTAAGAGCCATGGGCCTTTCTCTAGTGTTCCCCTTTGAATTTTCTTCTTCAGTTCCCTCCTTATAGACATCCAAGGAATCCCACATTTTTTTTGTTATTTTGCAATGACTTAAGTTTTGAGATGTAGAATCATTGCATTTTCAAGTATGTGTTTTGCTCTCTTAACCATAATTTTCATATCTATATCTTCCTTGGTAAACTATGACAAAGTTTTAGGGACAAAAAGAGTTGTTGGAGTCATTGAACCAGTCATGGGGACATAGGGTCCCTCTTCAACAACCATGAATATTCTTGGATCTGATGCTTCCATGAATAGCTTGACTCTTTTCTTCCAGATGGCAAAGTTCTCTTTGGTGCAGATAGGCAGCCTCATTGATCTCATCTCTTGATGATGCTCAAAGGTCATTGAAAGATCGCAACCCAATCAAAAACTTGTAAATTTTGTTCTAAGTTGTTAAGCCTTCGAACTCAACTTGTCTCTGATACCAATTGAAAGATATGGGTTGACAATAATCTACACCTAGAGTGGGGTGATTAGGTGTTTTCAATATTATTAGCAACTATAAAATTTATCTATCACAGCACAAGAACAACACAGAAAACACATAAAATTTATAGTGGTACCCTACAAGACAATGTGTCTAGAGGTAGTCCACTATCCCTCCCACCTATCTAGCAATATGCTAGACTTGGTAACTTCTCCAAAACTCAGATCTTTTCCACTGTACAATAGTTCTTACAACTCAGATCACAAAGCATCCTACCTCAGCTCTTCACACAAAAAAGCTGACACTCAAGTTATACAAACCTTACAACAATTTTCTCAGACATCACAAGTCCTACCAAGCACTCAGATCTGTACTAAGATCCTACCAAAACTCAGGCTCACACAGAACCCTACCAAGCTCAGGCTCACAAAGAACCCTACAGGACTCAAGCTCACAAAGAACCCTACCAACTCAGATCTATCACCAGATCCTACAAGCTCAGGCTCACATAGAGCCCTACCAGATAACAAGGATGTTGTTGTATTGTAGAAGAGAAGGCTTCAAGATATAAGCTTTGAATAGCAGATTTCTTCTTTTTCTAACAGATGTAAGCTCAGTGATCTTGTGGATTACTGAACCTTTCTCTTGAATCTTCTCATTGATTGATAGATGCACTTCTTGTACAGGAGGAAGACTCTTTCTTGTCTTCTCAGCCAAGTGATGAAGATTTTTTGCTTGAGCTCTTATTTTCTTTCGTAGATCGGAATCAATATGTTGTTAGAAAGTCAAGTAAGTTCTGAAATCGACAATTCCTTTCTCTTATATTCTTCTGCAACTTTGCATAAAAGCCCTTGTTGATTTTTCCATAATCAATTTTCCCGTTTTAAATGTTTGGCAAAATTGGTATAATATTTCATCATAAATGACTTGCCGATCTTGGAACTTGCAGAATATAGAAGTAATAATATTCTTCCTTAAATACTGTGCAACGGCTATATTCTGTAGAGAATATATCATTTATTACTCCTTGATTGGTGCGCAAGATAGGTGACGTGCACATTCCCTGAATATCAATTTCCAAGAACGTCTGCGCATTAAATGCTGCTCTGTAATTGTCAAGGAGATAATATTCCTTCAAGACGATATCATCTTGATCAATGTAAACGACAGATATTCTTCTCGATGATATTGTCAACATACTTCCTTCTTCAAGACTCTACTTGATATCTCAACAATATTGCTTCTTCTAGACGATATCGTCGAGATGTTTCTTTTCATAGGACTTAGACTTATTCATTAGGCTGATAGTCTTTCTTCAAGACAATATCGTCTTGACCTTCTAGACAATATAAGGTCTTCAAACCGATGTCTGTCAACATGAACCTTTCTTCATGACTTAATGAGTTATGTCTTTAATCTTCAAGGATATACCTCTTCTTTAAGACGATATAAGGTTTTCAAACTGATGCCTGTCTACATGAGCCTTTTCTTCATGACTTAATTAGTTATGTCTTTAATCTTCAAGGTTATACCTCTTCATCAAGACGATATCGTCGAGACATCTGAATTTAGATGTATCGACGATAAGCTTTCTTTAACCTTCAAGACTATACATCTTCTTCAAGACGATATCATCGAGATATCTAAACTTAGCTTTATCAACGATAAGCTTTCTTCAAGACGATATCGTCGAAATTGACTCGACGATATGATACCTTTCTCAATAATTCATCTGCTAAGTCTTGAGACAATATTTTACTTAGTGAATTTTCATTATTTTTATAGTCTTGATACTAGTGATGTAGCTTTAATGCATTTCAACGATATGTATATCATCTCAACGATATGTCCAGCCCTTCTTGATGATTTTGGACATAGAAAATTACTGAACATACGGTTTATCTTCTGCAATCATGAATAAAATATACCATCAAATACATCGTGCATTTATCATTGATCTGAGCACTTCTTCAAATCAGGAACATTGCTGGGGAATGTTTCCAACACTGAGAGTAACAAGTTCTTGTGGAGGAATTTCTATTTCCACTTGTTTAAGGACAATTTCATTCTTTTGAATATCTTGAGCAGCTATATCATGAGTTTCACAAAACTCAACCGGTGGAGCATTTAACTGAATATTATTGTTCATCTTCATTTTCGTTATCTTTCTGATTGTTTTCATTGATCTTTGGAATTTATTCTAATTGATTGAGTGAATTTTATGATCTTGGACCAGCTTGATTCATACCTAAATCTTTCATCTGACTTGTCAACTCCTTCCTTCACATAGCATGTTAGTTTCATCAAATATTACATGTCTTAATTCTTCAATTTTAAAAGTCATTTTGTTATAACATCAATAAGACTTTCTAGATGTGGAATAGCCAATGAAGATTTCATCATCTGCTTTCTTGTCAAATTTGGCAAGATGATTTTTTTCATTATTATGTATATAGCAAATGCACCCAAATATCTTAAAGTGTGATATATTTGGAGTTTTGCCTTTCAACGGCTCATAAGGTGTCTTACCTTTAGTTTTATGAATGAGACTTATGTTAAGAACACAGTTGGTTGTGTTCTCTGCCTCTGCCCAGAAATATATAGGTAAGTTAGTCGCAGCTAGTAATGTTCTTCCTGATTCAATTGGGGTTTTGTTCTTTCTCTCAGCAACCACATTTTATTGTGGAGTTCTATAAGCAGAGAAGCTATGTCTGATCCCTTCATTCTCACATAATTCAAACATTCTATGAGACTCAAACTCAGTTCCATGATCACTTCTGATAATTACAACTGGAATATTTAGTTCATTTTGAATTTGTGTAATGAAGCTCGAGAGAATCTTGAATGTGTCAGATTTAGATCTTATAAGGAACACCAAGTGAATCTAGAAAAATCATCCACACTGACCAATGTGTGTTACTTGCCTCCTAAGTTGTGGGCAGCAATGGGTCCAAATAGATCTATATGTAAAAGATACATGATCCTTGAAGAGTCATTCTTATTTTCTCCATTAAATGAAGCCTTAATTTGTTTACCTAATTGGCAGTCTCTTTAAGGCTTTTCTTTTACATATCTACCTTGAGGTAGACCTCTAGCAAGATTATCCTTGCATAGTTTGGACACAGTTTTCAAATTTAAGTATCCTAATCTTGTATGCCACGACTCTACATTGCTTAGGATATAATTAAACAGGTAAATTTTATTTTGGTTTGAGGAACAATCAACTATATAAACATTTCCTTTGTTGTTACCAATAAGAATTGTCTTTGGTCCTTGCTTAACCTTATAGTTTTCCAGCAATTGTTTGTCTCTGGTCATGTGTCTGGAGCAGCCACTATCCAAGTACCACAACTGCTTTGTGACTGTACGGTTCTTTTCCTATAAAAGCACTAAATGTTAGTTGGAACCCATGTTATCATGGGTCCAGTTCTTCCATTATATGGGTGACAATAGAGTAGAAAGTTCGTGTCTTATGGCAACCCAGGTTACCCTGGTTATCCTTGTACCCCTTAGGATGGAAGGTTGTTAATAGATTATACCAACAATCGTTCATTACATGTCCTGGCTTATGGCAACAAAAATATTTATATCTGCTATATTCTATTATTATCATGATTTATGGGGAAAATTTTCATTTTGCGATTCTGCATTGAATCGGCCATACGTCGACCTTCAGTCAACGCAAAGGATGGATATCTCGATGTACGTCGAAATAATCCTGATTTGTATTGGTTTCCTTTGAAATTGTCCAGCTGATTATGATTGTGATTCATTGGAACTTTTCCCAAAATCCCTTTTTGCTCTACACAATTTAAATCATTTATTATTTCAGTTGATTCATTTTTTATATTCTTTATATAAGGAGATGCTCTTCTTACATCTTTTGACGTAGAGGGAAAATCATCAAGCTAACTTGTTGGTTCTTTTTCTTTTGCACTAATAAATTTTGGATTTTTCCAGGCTGGTATTCTAGTGAATTAGTATTATGGGGTGAATCAGCACCCAGGCCCATGTTTTTGAATCTAACTGAGATTCTCAGAGATATCCTTCAGCTGCTTGCTCCTCGCATTCAGGCTGTCTTCAAATAGCTTAGCTGTATTAAACTCTCAACTTTTCGATTCTCATTCTCTACTTTTAGAGAATCAATCTCCTATCTTAGCTTATCAATTAGAATCCTTAATTCATACTTTATAACACATTCAATTTCTTTTTTTAATCTCTCAGTGAGATGTGTTATTTCTTCCCTTAGAGTTTTTATTTGACTTTCTACGACCAATTGGTCATAACAGAAGCCGTTGAAAACTATTTTAAATTCTTGTGAGGAAAAATCAAAATTTTCAATATATGCTACCTCATCATTTTCTTCTGGAATATCTCCTTCAGTTCATGAGTCATCATGCAAAACTCTTCTTCTTTGCTCTCATCTTCACCAGAATTGGATGAACTTTCATCAGTGTTAGTCCATGTTTCTGCAATGAATCTTTTTCTCTTCTTTTTGCTTCTTTTCATAGGATCATAGTTCTTCTTATGATCCTTCTCCTTCTTTGAAGTTTTCTCCTTTTCTTGATCTGGACATTCTGGTGTTATGTGCTCGGGTTTTCTACATGAAAAATAGATAATCTCTTTAGCTTGAGTTTTATCATACCTCGGCCTTGAGTTATTTCTCTCCTTCCTAAAGTCTTATGACGTGATCCACTTTCCGAACCTTCTTGCTAGAAGACTCATCAGCTAATCATCCATACTTTGGCCTTCTTCATCAACAACCTTGAGTGTCATTGACTTCTCTTTGGTGATGGAAGAAGTTTTCTATTTTACTTCTCCTTCTGCTCTTCTTTTAATAAGGAGCTCCTATGATTTAAGCTTGCCAAGAAGATCATCTATGGTGATATTCTTTTGACATATGGTCTCTCTTATGGCTCATATTCTTGCATCTCATGCACTTGGGAAGCACATCAGAAGCTTGTCATGTATCTCTAGTAGTGAGATTTCATTTTCTATCCCCTTTAGTTCATTAACTATCAGATTGAATCTTGAGTACATGTCATCCACAGATTCTTCGAGATTCTTCATAAAATTCTCATACTGTAAGATCAGTAAGGATTTCATGTTTTTCCTTTCATCAGTACTTCCTTCAACCAGATTTGTTAGAGTCCCAAATTTCTTTTGTTGATTGATACTCAATAACCTTTTGAAATATGTCGTCTGACATAGTGGATAATAAGATATTCATGGATTTGGCATCACATGCTCTTGCCTTTTTCCGATCTTATGTCAAATCAGCTTTTGAAATTCGTACAACTTTGCCATTGTCATCAGTTGTTGTGAGGTTTCCAGGTCGTGTAATAACAGAGTCAAAGAGATCTTCATCAATAGAATTCATGAAAAGCTTTATTCTTGATTTTCATAAAGTAAATTTATTAAGATTACATACAGGAGGTCTGATGGATGGATATTCTCTATTATGTGTGTAGTTCATGATTAAAATTAGAAATTGTTAAGTTGTTCTTAGTATCCTTGGATCTTGATCAAGGTGTTAGCCTTTTTAAGATCAACATGGCTCTGATACCAATTGAAAGGTAGGGTAGGCATGACCCCATGATTTTTTCACTTTTGAATTTTCCACGTAAAAATCTTGCCACATTTCTTTCACCATTTTGATTGTATACGTGCTTTGCTCACTCTCGAGCTAAGACTCCGGTCCATTGGAGCGCTAAGCATCCCGCAACAAGGCTTAATATTTTTATTTGAAGTTTTTTAGGTGGGTAACTACCATTTTTTTAATAAACTTTTACTTATTACGATTGTTAGTGCACGGGGAAGCACATGTACCCTGCACAATAGTCCTTTCGCCGCACACCTCCTCCCGTCTGCAGCGTGCATTTACGTCCAAACCCCAGCCTAGCTCGATCTCCTCTCCCTAGGCACGAGATGTGTTGGAAATTAAAAATTAAGCGCATTAAGTCACAAACATGCACTAAATATGATTATTAAAATCAAATAATATTGTGTGACCTATGCATGCAGAATCGACATGAACACAATTAATAAACTCTTATGGTGTAGTCAAATAATAAAATTAATCTCTTTGTTTAATTTATGAGGACCATTTATAATGAAATGGAATATAGGCACTTGACTTAAATATGAAGTGCCCTATCACTAAATTAAATGCGGAAAATTAATTAAAATGCGTTCCGTTCTTGGATTCGGCCTCGTGTCTCATAGTCGCCGACATCCTTAATAATGTGTTTGTAATTCTTCTCATAAAGTTCGCCACACCGGACGGGAAACAATTAATTTGTTGTGCTTGAAGGGAGAGAGATCAGCCGCCAACTATGTATGAGTGGAGATCAACAAGCCTTTAAGTGCAGTGACAAGTTCAAACCAAGAGAGAATTTTCGGTGCGTTGAGCACATACAGAGTATCCTGCGGGTTCGTATTTTCTTGCAAAATTACAGTCGTAACATTAAATACAATCGTTAAATGATTGTATTTGTAGTTGTCAAATATAGTTGTAAAATGGTTCAAAAAAACACCCACAAAACATATTCATATGAGTACTTAAAATGATTGTAAAAATACATGATCAATATTCCGTGATTTAGTTTGTGAAAAAAAAAATGTATCTGATAAATGGATTTTACCCACAATCCATCCAATAAATTTACCCGCATGTAACATTTAGGCTTCGTTTGGCACGGCTTATTTGCTCCGGTGAGTTTGGTCAAAAACGTCATTATCATAGAATGTATGTTTGGCAAGACAAAGGAGGTTATGACCGGTATAAAGAAAATAAACTAGTTTTGAGCATAAAATGCTTGAATTTTTTTAGGTGAGGTAGATCATTCATGAACGGCGATACATAACCACGGCGTTCATGACCGCCACCACCGCGCCAAACGAAGTCTTGACCAAGAAAATAAACTAGTTTTGAGCATAAAATGCATGAATTTTTTTAGGTGAGGTCGGGGGTTCATGACTACCACCACCGCGCCATATGAAGCCTTAGGCTCTGTTTGGTTGCGGTCATGAAAGCCGTGGTAAAATCGTCATTCATGAACGCCTACCTAAGGAACTTCATCCACTTGAACATAAAAGTGGATGAAGTTCCTTTGCTGCCCAATCACAAATGACGATTGTTGCGGGTCGCTTAGGGCTCTTGGTAGACCGGTCGAATTGAACCACCTTAGCTCGGGAGCGAACTAAGTGCGTAAACAGTCACAGAGAAATTCGTTGATTACACTGGGACGTTTTAACGTGGAAAAACCCGGAAAGGGTAAGAAACCACGTGCTCGGAGCTGTGCCGACCAAACTTCCACTATCTTCTGGGGGGTTACAATTAGAGACTTAGAAGTCGAGCGCGACAGGCCGCTGCTCGTTACAATAATAGAGAGAAAGAGAGAGAGAAAACTTTCCGAGGGTAAAAAACTAAGTCTTTTCCTTCTGAGAATGGTAGAGAACGAAAGTGAGAATGCCTTGTCCGCTTTCGTGAAGACGAAAGCTAGCACTGTGTCCGCTTTCGTGAGAACGAAAGTGAGACTGCCGAGTCGCCTTTTTGGACGAAGGAAAACTTCAAGCCCACGAAGGAGATCTTCAAGCACCGAAGGAGAAATCCGTGGAAATCTTCAAGGAGCTCTCTATGGTCATCAAGGCGGGGTCCTCCCAAATGAAGCCTAGGGGGTCCTTTTATAGCTTTGGCCGGGGGTAGCTCGGTAATTTTGCCGTTGTAACCACCATAACCACCTGGTAGGACGAATCATATTTTCCGGTTCAGAGCCCACGGATCAACATTTTTCGTAAATGACCATCTTGCCCTTCGAGGAAAGGCGACAAGCTGTTCCTGAAAAGTGAGAAACTGAAAAGACAAAAAGTGAGCGAGCCGAGTCAGAAAAGTGAGCGAGTCAGAAATGTGAGCGTGCTAAAAAGACAAAAAGTGAGCGTGCCCGAAATGTGAAAGTGCTATGAGCGCGCTCAGAAGTGCTCTGAGCGCGTAACGAACGGGGAATTGTTCTGAATGGAGTCCGGAGCCCGAAAAGCGGGCGGCGAGCCGGAAGAGGGGGCTCACCCCAGCCTTGCTACGGGGGAGAGCGGTTGGACCGCACCTAAAGGCGGGCGAGGCGAGGCCGCACCCGAGGGGGGGTCGCGGCTTGGCCACATCCCAAGGGGGTGCTGCTTGGCCTCACCCCAAGGGGGTGCGACCTGGCCGCACCCCACATGGGGTGCGGCTTGGCTGCAACCCTCATGGGGTGCAGCTTGGCCGCACACCAAGGAGGTGCGGCTTGGCCGCACCCCTCATGGGGTGCGGTTTGGCCGCTCCCCCCACTATGGGGGGTGCGGCTATTCGCACCCCACTAGTGGGGTGCGGGCTTGTCGCACCCCAGTAGTGGGGTTCGGTTATGGCGGGGCGTGATGTGCGTTTCGTGCATGTTGGCGGTTGGCGGCGGAAATGGCGGCTTCAGCTTCTTCAACTCCGGTGATCATGCGGTGACCGCTGGCCCTTCCTCCCGTTAGTGGAGTTTTTCCTAGATGCACCCCAAAGCCTCTACGGATATGTAACATAAGCCCCCCAAACCTTCAGAGTCCGGACTTCTGCGCGGAGGAATTCAGAGGTTTTGATTTTTCTGTGGTGACTTTGATCATTGTTATCTTCATGGCATGCTGGGGATCGTTGCTCGTCCTTTGTTGTGAGTAAAACTTTTATCTTGCCTTGATAGGTTGCAGGTGTGCTGTCCAGCGGTTGTGTTGGAGGTTGCGGTGAGCCTTCCTTTTTGGAATCGGTACCTGAGTAGCTTGATGGTCTTCCAAAAAATGTTAGATAAGTTTGCGTGAGTCTGGGCTCACGGCTTTTCATAAATTTGCGCAAGACTGGGCTCGCGGATTTTATATAATAAATTTGGCCGGTGAATAGCGGTTGTATTCAAACCGTGGGCGAACGTAAGAGGGGCAGGCCCTTACAACGCCGGAACTCTACGGCGGAGGAGAAGGGTGAACTATCAATCGACGGCGGTGCGAAGTCCCCGGGGCAGGGCCCCGAGATGGTCGGTGAATAGCTGGTGTATTCAAACCGGGGGCGAACGTAAGGGGGGCAGGCCCCTATGACGCCGAGACTCTACGACAGAGGAGAAGGGTGAACCTTCAATCGACGGCGGTGCGAAGTCCCTGGGGCAGGGCCCCAACATGGCCGGTGAATAGCTGATGTATTCAAACCGGGGGGCGAACGTAAGGGAGGCAGGCCCCTACGACGCTGAGACTCTACGGCGGAGGAGAAGGGAGAACCTTCAATCGACGGCGGTGCGAAGTCCCTAGGGCAGGGCCCTAACATAAAGATTTTTTCTTAATTGGATATAGGTGTCAAAGCACATTTTTTATAGTTGAAAATCGTTTTGCGCATAGTTTTTGTAATACAAGATAAGTTCACACGAGTCTGAGCTCGCGGCTTAGTACATAACATGTAATATAAGATAAGTTTGCACGAGTCTGAGCTCGCGGCTTAGCACATAATAGGTAATATAAGATAAGTTTGCACGAGTCTAAGCTCGCAGCTTAGCACATAATAGGTAATATAAGATAAGTTTGCACGAGTCTACGCTCGCGGCTTTTCGCGTGATAGAAGACTTTATATTACTGGTAAAAGCGGCGCAGGTTCTGGGCATTCCAGGTGCGTGGTAGAGTTCCCTTCCGCTGTTCTAAGCCTGTATGTTCCGGGCTTTACGACCGTAGTGACAACGTATTGGGCCTTCCCATGTCGGTGAGAGCTTATCTCCTTGGGGGCCTTTGTCGGCTGCCTCGATGCTGCGTAAGACGAGATCTCCCACGTTAATTGGCCTGGGCTTCACACTCCTGTCATAGATTCGGGCTACACGCCATTGGTAGGATGCGGCACGTTGTGCGGCGTCGTCCCGGACTTCGGGGATTAGGTCGAGATTTTCCCGAAGCAGGCCGTCATTCTTGCTGGGATCGAAGGTTAGTACTCGAGTGCTCGGAACGCCGATGTCGATGGGGATGACAACTTCAGTACCGTAACAGAGGTTATATGACGTCTCCCCCATAGGAGTCCTCTCTGTTGTTCGGTTTGCCCATATTACGTTTGGGAGTGCGTCCACCCATTTTCCCCCAGCTTCTTCCAGGCGCGTCTTCAACCCTTTGAGGATGGTGCGGTTCGTGACTTCTACTTGCCCGTTGGTTTGCGGATGTGCTACAGCAGTATGACGAAGGTTGACCTTCAGGTCCTCGCACATCTTGGTGAAGGACTTCCCGGTGAATTGGGTGTCGTTGTCGGCGATGATTGTTGATGGGATACCGAAGCGGCAGACGATGTTCTTCCAGACAAATTGTTTAGCGTTCTCTTCTGTGATTTTGGTTAGGGGCTCCGCTTCTACCCACTTGGTGAAGTAATCGATGGCTAGGATGATGAACTTCCTTTGCCCGGATGCTGGAGGTAGGGGGCCGAGGAGGTCGATTCCCCATTGCGGGAATGGCCACGCACTTTGGAGTGTGGAGAGCGCGACTGGGGGCTGATGAGGTACGTTGGCATGCAGCTGACAGCTCCTGCACTTTTGGACTAGCTTGGCTGCGTCCCTCTTCATTGTTGGCCAGAAGCCTTGGCGTAGTATCTTTTGTGCCAACGCCTTCCCGCCTAGATGCTCTCCACAGACTCCCCGTGCACTTCTCTGAGGGCGTAGTCTGCCTTGCCTGCCGGTAGGCACTTTAGGTACGGTCTCGAGAACGCCCGCTTGTAAAGCTCCCCATCTACAATAGTGAATGATGTCGCCCACATCCGTAATCTTCGTGCTTCTAAGCGATCCTCAGGGAGGTGTCCGTGCTCGAGGTAAGCTCGTAATGGGGTCATCCAGGATGACTCTTCCTGGTGGATGGTTGCGATCTCCCATGGCCCTTGAATACTTGGAACTACGATCTCTTCGATTCGGCGTATTCGAGACTGGTAGCTGGAGGGTGAAGTGGCGAGTTTGGATAGAGCATTTGCCCTGGAATTCCGCTCTCGGGGGATATGTAGAATTTGATATGACGAGATCTTCTGAAGGAGTAATTTCGCGAACGCGAGGTATTTCGCCATCTGGTCGCTCTTAGCCTCGTAGTCTCCTTCGACTTGCGAGACTACGAGTTGAGAATCTGTGTAAATCGTCAGGTTCTCCGCTTTGCAATCGATGGCGAGCCGGAGATCGGCGATCAGCGCCTCGTACTCTGCAATGTTATTTGTTGCGGGGAATTTCAATCGGAGACCGTAATCCAAGGTGATCTCATCGGGACTTATGAGGAGCAATCCTGCTCCGGCCCCTTCAGCTCCTGAGGCACCGTCGACATTGAGGGTCCAGCGGGGGCTAGTGGCGTCTTCGACAAGAGTTGTTTCTGGTGGGATAGTGTACTCTACAACAAAGTTGACGAGTACTTGCGACTTGATGTCAAGTCGAGGCAGGAATTGGATGTCAAACTCGCCGAGTTCTACGGCCCACTTTACTAGTCTCCCTGAGACTTCCGGTTTCTGGAGGATTGCTCGTAGCGGGAGCTGTGTCAACACTTTTACTGTATGAGCCTGGAAGTAGAGCTGAAGCTTCCTTGCTGAGAAAACAAGAGCCAAGGCTGTCTTGTCTGCTGCCGGATATCTGGTTTCGGTGTCGGTGAGGACTTTGCTGAGGTAGTAGATTGGTCGTTGCACCCTCCTTCTGTAACACCTCCCCTGCAATGACCATATAATATGGGTCCGGCCGGGACCCCACAACATATAACCGCCACAGCTTTGGTATTAAAAGATGATAATCACTACCCAAACTCATAACTCAGACAACACAGCGGAAACAAAACTAAACCACAGAGATTGTCCACTACAAAGGAGTCCAACTGGCCTTAAGGCCTTACAAAACACAGTCCAAAACATCCAACAATTCATAAAGAAAGACATCCCAACCAAAGGGGAAAGGTGGTTTTTCCCTAAACTACCTCGGCATGCAAGCCGGATATAACAAAGCACGAAGAAAGTAATACAGGAAAACAGGTAATCACTTCATGAGGCTTTAGGCCCTTTTGGCCGGCGCGCTGGGTCCAGCTTGCGATTCGTGCCCTGCAACCAAATCACAAAGAGCGGAAAACGAGGGTCAGCTATGGCTGACCACAAGCGGTGTAACAACATCCCTCCTCCCGGCCGTCCTAGCGGACCCCGGGGAACTACTTCACCCTGCAAGTCAGCACTTCGTATGCAAATGTACATATAGGAAAGCAACATAAATACTGGCATGAGTGTCACAAGCATCATCCACGTTTCTAGGTTGAGCAGGTAATAAAAGGGCCTAACAATGCAGAATGAGTGCAAGCCCGGGGTTTCACCCAAGGCGCCCTAATGCGTATGAATCTAACACATCATCATACATTACCAACACAAGGGTACTCATCATTTCCCCACAAGGGCATCAAACCCAAGGCCAAGCGCTCTCGCTGAGACTCACCTCGCCAGGCCTTCCATGCCAACGGGCTTGTCTGACAGCTCACACGCTCGGGCCGCCAACAACGCACCAAGACCGATTCCAAGAATTCTGGCTAATCAAAACGTCCCAAGGCCCTGGGCTTACTCTCGGGACAACGTCCACCGATTGCCTCGCCTGGAGACCGTCAACGGATGCAATCCGTAGCACAGACATTCTCGTCAGTCAACAAACGAAGGGACTAATCTTGCCGGGACACTCTCCACACGTGAATCTCAGTCTCCACGGGATAGCCAGCCGACCACAAAGACCAATCGCGCCTTCGCACAACACAAGGCATCACAAGCCCCATAATCCGCACATTTATTCTCCGCCCTAACACAACATTCGTTACCATACGAAGCTACAAGGGCATCACAACGACGAGTTCGCCGTAATCGGATTTCTAACAAAACCCCTAACATGCGCGTAAATCAACATCACCGGATCGGACCAACGGCCATAAATCCGGCTTCACCCACAATGCCTAATCCGCTAACGGAGCGGATCTCTAGTGCAAAACATGCCGGGGACGGACACAATCAACCCGGTGGTTTCTCTTGAACCAAGGCGACCCGGATCCCTCTCACTCGACGGATCCGGTGCCAAAAAATGCAGGAAAGAGGAGATGCCAAACACGCATCCTAAAGACCGGGAGGAGAAACGTCGTTACCTTTTGAGATCTCCTCCTAGCCATGAGAAGCTTGCAACCAAACGGTGGAGAAGAAGCGCCTTGACGCCCTCTACGCGTTGCCGGTCTCGGATCGGCGATCGGAGCTCCGAAGCTCCAACAATGGCGGATCTCCCCTCTTCTTCCTCCTTGCCCCCTTCTCCTTTCTCCAACCTAAGAGAGAGAAAGGACTTGGAAATATGAGGGAATAACCCCTCATCCAAGCCCTAAAGCCCCCCAGCGAAATATCTCAGCCGTCGGATCAAAGCCCAAAGTATTTGATCGGTCGGATCGTCATCCCCGCACGATTTCGCGGAACAGAATAAACAGGGCGCACGATCACAGTCGCACGGTCACTGGTCGTGCGCGAAGAAGACATTGGTCGTGCGCACTATCCGAGACAGAACTCCGAATTCTGGCGGATAGCGCACGATCACTGCGCACGATCACTGGTCGTGCGCGAAGGAGACACTGGTCGTGCGCACTATCTGAGACAGAACTCCGAATTCTGGCGGATAGCGCACGATCACTGCGCACGATCACTGGTCGTGCGCGAAGAGGAGAAATGGTCGTGCGCGAAGAGCTGCTAAGAAATTCCTAGCCTTTCCCGAGCGCAGCACTACCACTCCGCCTACCTCGCGGAACTACGATTTTTGGGGTGTTACAACTCCACCCCCCTTAAAAGAATTTCGTCCTCGAAATTTCAGAATTTAAACAGGAATTTCACAACGCATACCTGGAGCGAAAAGTTCCGGGAAATCCTCCCGCATCGCTTACTCTCGCTCCCAAGAGAATTCGTCTCGCCCGCAGTTGTCCCATCGCACCTTCACAAGTTTGACTTGCTTGTTACGCAACTGCCGGACTTCTGAATCCTCCACGCACACCGGGCGAACCCTCGCCCCCAAGTTCTCCATCACCGGCACCGCCGCCGCTTCGACCACGACACTCGGCTCTATCAAAGCTTTCCTCAGCACGGAGACATGGAAAACGTCATGTAGTCCACTCAGCTCTGCGGACAACGCCAAACGATAGGCTGCTTCGCCTATACGTTCCGTAACCTCGAACGGACCCAAATATCTTGGACTCAACTTCTTGAGTCGCCGCACCCGCGAAACACCCTTGAACGGCTTGATCTTCAAGTAGACCATGTCGCCCACTGCAAACTCCACATTTCTGTGGCGTTCATTAAAATACTTTGCTTGTCGATCCTGAGCAACCTTCATGCGCTCCTGAATCGTCCGCACAATCTCGCAAGCATCTTCCACCACTTGCTTTCCCAAAATCTTAGTGTCTCCCACCTCTGCCCAAGACATCGGCGTTCGACACTTCCTTCCATACAAAGCTTCGTATGGCGCCATCTTGATACTCGCCTGGAAGCTATTATTATAGGCGAACTCCACCATGAAAAGGTGGTCCTCCCACCCTTTGCCAAAGTCGAGAGCACACATCCTCAACATGTCTTCCAACGTACGGTTCGTTCGCTCCGTCTGACCATCGGTCTGCGGATGGAACGCGGTACTAAACTTGAGCTTCGTGCCTAGACTTTTCTGCACTAATCTCCAATCCTTCGATGTGAATCGCCCATCGCGATCACTAACGATGCTCTTCGGCATCCCGTGCAACCGCACAACGTTTCGAACATAAAGCTCCACGAGCTTTTCCACGCCATCACCCTTCTGGTTCGGAATGAAGTGGGCCACCTTCGTCAGGCGATCTACTATCACCCAAATTGCATCGTTACCCTGCTGCGATCGAGGCAAACCATGCACAAAATCCATAGAGATGTCATCAAATTTCCATTCGGGGATGGGAAGAGGCTTCAAGAACCCGCCGGGCCTTTGGCACTCGGCCTTTACCAAGGCACAAGTTTGACATCGGCTCACGTACTCGGCTACATCCCGCTTCATCCCAGGCCACCAAAAAGATTTCTTCAAATCCGCGTACATCTTTGTACTTCCTGGATGAACGGAGTACTTCGTAAAGTGAGCTTCAAACATCAACTCCTCGCGGAGCTTGCCAAAGCGCGGAACGCAAACCCTCCCGTCCCTTTTTAAGATCCCACCAACCATCTCCAAAGCAGTGCCCTCGCTCTGTTGAGCCTCCAACACCAACTGTTGGCACTCCTCGTCCGCACTGGTCGCCTCTCGGATTCGATCCGTTATGTCACATTGCATTTCAATCCAATTCAAACGAGCTACGCTAGACTCACCTCTAGCCACACAAGAGATATCAAGAGACTCCAAGTCTCGAATCAAACGCTCGTTATGCGCCTCCATCCAATTACCTTGCCCGGAGTACTTTCTACTCAAAGCATCCGCCACCACGTTGGCTTTACCCGGCGTATACTGAATCTCCACGTCGTAGTCCCCAAGGAACTCGACCCACCTACGCTGCCGCATATTCAGATCCTTTTGGTCTAGGAGATACCTCAGGCTTTTGTGATCCGTGAAGATCTCCACCTTCGCACCATAAACGTAGTGCCGCCATAACTTTAGCGCAAAGATTACCGCCGCCAACTCCAAATCGTGGACGGGGTAATTCTTCTCATGAGTCTTTAACTGCCTTGACCCATAAGCGATCACCTTGCCGTGCTGCACAAGCACGCACCCCAAACCGCAACCTGACGCGTCGCTGAAAATCTGAAATCCTTCCGTCCCACTAGGAAGACTAAGGATTGGAGCGGACATCAACCTTTCCTTCAGATTCTCAAATGCCCGGGCACACTCCGGTGTCCATACGAACTTCTGGTCCTTGCGAGTGAGAGTGGTGAGGGGCAAAGCCATCCGCGAAAAGTTCTCCACGAACCTTCTATAATAACCGGCTAGTCCAAGAAAACTCCGGACTTCCGTCACGGTCCTCAAGACAGGCCAATCTCTAATGGCTTCGATCTTCGCTGGATCTACCGCCACCCCATCTCCACTAATCACGTGACCTAAGAAAGCCACCTTCTCGATCCAAAACTCGCATTTTGAGAACTTAGCATAGAGCTGATTCTCCCTTAGAGTCTGCAGTACTTGCCTCAAGTGAGACTCATGCTCCGCCTCCGATTTTGAGTACACCAAAATATCGTCAACAAACACCACCACGAACGAATCTAAGAAAGGGCGGAAAACCCTGTTCATCAAGTCCATGAACACGGATGGCGCGTTCGTCAAACCGAACGGCATCACCGAAAACTCGTAGTGGCCATACCGAGTCCCGAACGCTGTCTTGGCAACGTCCTCTTCTCGGATCTTCAGCTGGTAGTACCCCGATTTCAAATCCAACTTGGAGTACACCACCGACCCCACTAACTGGTCGAACAGATCATCAATTCGGGGAATTGGATATTTATTCTTGACGGTCAACTTATTTAGCTCACGGTAATCAATGCATAACCGCATACTTCCGTCCTTTTTCTTCACAAACAAAACCGGTGCGCTCCATGGTGAAGAGCTGGGCCTAATGTACCCTTGCTCCAACAACTCCTGCAACTGAACCTTTAACTCGGCCAGTTCCTTCGGTGCCATCCTAAACGGAGGACGCGACACTGGCCTCGCACCCGGTACCAACTCTATCGAGAAATCTATTTCACGCTGAGGAGGTGCTCCCGGAAGTTCCTCGGGGAAAACATCCTCAAATTCTTCCACCACCGGAACTTCCCTAATAGCCAACTTTGTGGAGTGAGTCTCCAACAAAGCTAAGAACGCCTCGCCTCCTTGGTTTACCGCACGCCTCATTTGCATGGCGGAAATCAGGGAGTAAGCCACTCCGCTTAGGCCTTCGAACTCGACCTCTGCTCTACCTTCACCTCTCAGGGTTACCACCTTCAACTGGCAGTCGATACTAGCTCGCTGCTCCGCAAGCCAGTCCATCCCCAAGATAACGTCGAATTCGGCTAGTGGCAGAATCGCTGCTACCAACACGAAATCACAATCGCCAATTTGCATCACAATGCGTCCCTTCCTCATGGTAGTCATGAAAGACCCATTTGGCATACGCACACTCAGCTCCACCCCTGCCGCTACGGGCTCAGCACCAATCTTCCGGATAAAACTTTCCGCAAGAAAAGAGTGTGACGCCCCCGTGTCGAACAACACTCGCGAGGGGTAGCCCGAAACTAGCACGAAACCTAACCACGTGCAAAACAAACATGAAAGGCCGCAACCTACATTATAGTAACAACCGAACACTTAAACTTTTCATACCTGTCACCACATCGGGTTGACGTATCGCTTCCTGCTGCCCAAGGTTGTAGGCCCTAGGCTGCACTGGAGGGAACCGCGAAGCACTCGACTCCGCCGCTTTCCCCTTTTCTGTAACACTGGGACCTGAACGCACCGATTGCTCTTGCCTCGGCTCTGGCCCAGCTCCGCCCTCGGTACAGAAACGACTAATGTGGCCCACCTTGCCACACTGGTAACAAGTAACTGGACCCTTGGAACGGAAATCTCCCGAAGGCGCACCACTTCTCTCCCCAGGTCTGTTAGGACGGGGCTTCTTCTTCCATCGGCTACCCTCGGATTTCCACTGGGATTGAGACTGAGAAGGCTTTCCTTCTCCCTGTTTTGCCGCAACACTCTTTCGCCGCTGAGTTCGCTCCAGGTCGCTCTCCAGCGTGCGAGCGGCTTCGACCAACTCATCGAACCCTGCATTCTTCAAGGCTATGAGTGGTTGCCTTAAGTTTTCCCTCAACCCCTGATAAAAGAGGTTATCTCTCTCTTCATCATCTGCCATTGTCGTGCCTGCATACCGACCCAACCGGGTGAACTCTTGCAGATACTCATCCACCGTCTTCTCCCGCTGCACCAAATGCAGAAACTGCCGCTGCAGTGCTAACCTTGTTGAAACCGGAATATACCGCTTTAGGAAAGCGTTTCCGAACTCCTCCATGGACGGAACACGCCCAACAAACTGACGACCGTTATGGTTCGCCCACCACAACTTCGCATCGCCCTCCAACATGAAGCTCGCAAAGTGAGACTGCCTCTCAGCTGGGGTCTCAGCTGCCCTCAAGAGCTCCCGGATCCTCGAAAGCCAATCCTCGGCATCCGTTGGAGTGCCCACTCCCTTGAACGTCGGAGGGTGAAAACTCAAGAAATACTTCATGAATCGATCACCCATCGGAAAAACTCTCTCCGCAAGAGGCTCTGCTTGCCTTACTTCAACCTCCGGTGTATCCGGCGTAGCCGCCGGAGTAACAGGGGTCGCAACTTGCACCACCGGCGTAGGAACCCGTGGCATCGCTCCAGCTTGAGCCGCCACCATTGCCTCCGCTAGCATGCGACAGAAGTCGGCCGGGGACATGCCCACATTCACAAGGCCTGGAGCAGTAGCACTACTCCCCGAAGGCTCCTCTTGCCTCCTAGATGTCCCCGCGTCATCGCCAACATCCTAGCATGAGCAAGGAGAAAGACTCATCAGTCTCTATTCGCAAGACTCAAACACAGGGATACTCATAATCCCGCGCAAAACTCCTATGTGGACAATCTCTTACGCGATCCAAATACACTAGACCTCGCAAGAATACTAAACCTGGCTCTGATACCAAATTGTAACACCTCCCCTGCAATGACCATATAATATGGGTCCGGCCGGGACCCCACAACATATAACCGCCACAGCTTTGGTATTAAAAGATGATAATCACTACCCAAACTCATAACTCAGACAACACAGCGGAAACAAAACTAAACCACAGAGATTGTCCACTACAAAGGAGTCCAACTGGCCTTAAGGCCTTACAAAACACAGTCCAAAACATCCAACAATTCATAAAGAAAGACATCCCAACCAAAGGGGAAAGGTGGTTTTTCCCTAAACTACCTCGGCATGCAAGCCGGATATAACAAAGCACGAAGAAAGTAATACAGGAAAACAGGTAATCACTTCATGAGGCTTTAGGCCCTTTTGGCCGGCGCGCTGGGTCCAGCTTGCGATTCGTGCCCTGCAACCAAATCACAAAGAGCGGAAAACGAGGGTCAGCTATGGCTGACCACAAGCGGTGTAACAACATCCCTCCTCCCGGCCGTCCTAGCGGACCCCGGGGAACTACTTCACCCTGCAAGTCAGCACTTCGTATGCAAATGTACATATAGGAAAGCAACATAAATACTGGCATGAGTGTCACAAGCATCATCCACGTTTCTAGGTTGAGCAGGTAATAAAAGGGCCTAACAATGCAGAATGAGTGCAAGCCCGGGGTTTCACCCAAGGCGCCCTAATGCGTATGAATCTAACACATCATCATACATTACCAACACAAGGGTACTCATCATTTCCCCACAAGGGCATCAAACCCAAGGCCAAGCGCTCTCGCTGAGACTCACCTCGCCAGGCCTTCCATGCCAACGGGCTTGTCTGACAGCTCACACGCTCGGGCCGCCAACAACGCACCAAGACCGATTCCAAGAATTCTGGCTAATCAAAACGTCCCAAGGCCCTGGGCTTACTCTCGGGACAACGTCCACCGATTGCCTCGCCTGGAGACCGTCAACGGATGCAATCCGTAGCACAGACATTCTCGTCAGTCAACAAACGAAGGGACTAATCTTGCCGGGACACTCTCCACACGTGAATCTCAGTCTCCACGGGATAGCCAGCCGACCACAAAGACCAATCGCGCCTTCGCACAACACAAGGCATCACAAGCCCCATAATCCGCACATTTATTCTCCGCCCTAACACAACATTCGTTACCATACGAAGCTACAAGGGCATCACAACGACGAGTTCGCCGTAATCGGATTTCTAACAAAACCCCTAACATGCGCGTAAATCAACATCACCGGATCGGACCAACGGCCATAAATCCGGCTTCACCCACAATGCCTAATCCGCTAACGGAGCGGATCTCTAGTGCAAAACATGCCGGGGACGGACACAATCAACCCGGTGGTTTCTCTTGAACCAAGGCGACCCGGATCCCTCTCACTCGACGGATCCGGTGCCAAAAAATGCAGGAAAGAGGAGATGCCAAACACGCATCCTAAAGACCGGGAGGAGAAACGTCGTTACCTTTTGAGATCTCCTCCTAGCCATGAGAAGCTTGCAACCAAACGGTGGAGAAGAAGCGCCTTGACGCCCTCTACGCGTTGCCGGTCTCGGATCGGCGATCGGAGCTCCGAAGCTCCAACAATGGCGGATCTCCCCTCTTCTTCCTCCTTGCCCCCTTCTCCTTTCTCCAACCTAAGAGAGAGAAAGGACTTGGAAATATGAGGGAATAACCCCTCATCCAAGCCCTAAAGCCCCCCAGCGAAATATCTCAGCCGTCGGATCAAAGCCCAAAGTATTTGATCGGTCGGATCGTCATCCCCGCACGATTTCGCGGAACAGAATAAACAGGGCGCACGATCACAGTCGCACGGTCACTGGTCGTGCGCGAAGAAGACATTGGTCGTGCGCACTATCCGAGACAGAACTCCGAATTCTGGCGGATAGCGCACGATCACTGCGCACGATCACTGGTCGTGCGCGAAGGAGACACTGGTCGTGCGCACTATCTGAGACAGAACTCCGAATTCTGGCGGATAGCGCACGATCACTGCGCACGATCACTGGTCGTGCGCGAAGAGGAGAAATGGTCGTGCGCGAAGAGCTGCTAAGAAATTCCTAGCCTTTCCCGAGCGCAGCACTACCACTCCGCCTACCTCGCGGAACTACGATTTTTGGGGTGTTACACCTTCATCTTTCACGGGCACCGAGCTGAGGGCCATAGGTGATACTGCCAGGTATAAGAACAGAGTTTCTCCGGGGATGGGATTTGACAGAAGCGGTGGCGAAGCCAGGTACTGTTTGAGAAGTTCGAAGGCCGCCTGGCACTCGTCATTCCATTGGAAACCGGAGTGTCGCTCTCCCCGAAGGATTTTGAAGAAAGGGAGGTATTTGCTCCTGTCCGTGACAAGAAACGGGATAACGCAGCAATCCTCCCGTTCAGGCATTACACCTCCTTAATTGAGCGAGGTGGCGACATATCCTCCAATGCCTTGATCTTTTCGGGGTTGGCCTCAATTCCCCGATGGGTTACCATGAAACCCAAGAACTTTCCCGTGGTCACACCAAACGCGCATTTGCTGGGGTTGAGCCGCATCTGGAAGCGACGCAGAAGCTGAAAGCACTTTTCCAAGTCTTTCAAGTGGTCGCAATGGTGGAAACTCTTTACTAGCATGTCGTCCACGTAAACCTCCATCGTTTCCCCGATGAGATCCTTGAAGACCTTGTTCGTCAGCCTCTGATAGGTGGCTCCGACATTTTTAAGGCCGAAAGGCATCACTTTGTAGCAGTATACTTCTCTGTCGGTGCGGAAGGCGGTATGCTCCTCGTCCGCGGGGTTCATCCTTATCTGGTTGTAACCTGAGTAAGCATCCATGAAGCTGAGTAGCTGGTGGCTGGCCGTCGCGTCGACGAGCTGGTCAATCCTCGGGAGGGGGAAGCTGTCTTTTGGGCATGCCTGGTTCAGATTGCTGTAGTCAACGCACATGCACCATTTCCCTGAGGCCTTTTTTACCATGACCACGTTGGCAAGCCACGTGGGGTATTCCGCTTCGCGTATGAATCGTGCCTCCAAGAATTTAGCTACTACCTCCTCAATCGCCTTCAACCGTTCAGGGGCGAAGTTCCTTTTCTTTTGAATTATAGGCTTGCAGGCAGGATTGATGTTTAAAGAGTGATAAATGACTTCAGGATCTGCCTCGGGCATGTCTTCCGGGCTCCAAGCGAAGATGTCTTCGTTCTCTTGTAGGAAGGTTGTGAACTCTTCTCGTTCTTCTTGCGACAAGAGCGACCCGACCTGGACAGTCCGAGTCGGGTCTTGCTGGGAGAGCGGCACTTCTACTAGTCCTTCAACGGGCGCTCCTCGCTGCAAAGTAGCTTTGTCTCGTAGATCGAAGTTATTGATGTTGAGAGCGGTTGCCTTCGCTGGTTGAGCGTGCTTCAGATAGCAGTTTCTGGCTGCCTCTTGGTTTCCTCTTACGACCCCTATGCCCGCGGCGGTTGGGAACTTCATAGCCAGATGCGGAATGGATGGGACTGCTCCGAAGATAGACTGGAGCGGTCTCCCAAAGATGGCATTATAGGCGGAGGTGGATTCCACCACCACGAACTGGATGTTGTACGTTGACTGTCTTGGAAACTCGCCCAATGTGACTGGGAGAGTGATCATGCCTTGAACTGGGACAGGTCTGTTGTCGAAGCCGTAGACGGGCCCGGCTGCAGGGCTGAGCTGATCTTTCGTGAGCTTCATATTTTGCAGAGTGGAAAGAAACAGGACATCAACTGAGCTTCTGTTATCTACCAGTATTCTCTTCACATTGAAGCAAGGATCCCCAATCCCTGCGCTGATCACGAGTGGATCCTGGTGCGGAAGCCGCAACCCTTGCAAGTCTTCTTCTCCGAAAGTGATTGTAATATCCTGCTTGAGCTTCTTGTCTTCGTGGTCTCTTACGGGTTTGGCAATCGAGAGGACTTGGGATGCCAAGATGGGAGGTCTGGCGATCGTTTCTATTTCTCCCACCATCGGCCTTCCTCATCCTGCGCCTCGGGGAGCGGGAGGCTGCTCCCTTGCTTCCCTAGGTTGCTGGGGCTGATTGGGTATTTGGCCTTGCAGGAACCTTCCCAGGAGTCCCTGGTGGACGAGGCGCTCGATCTCGTCTTTAAGTCTGGTGCATTCCTCAGTGGTATGCCCGGTTCCTCGATGGAACTCGCAGTACCTGGACTGATCACCCCTTGGGTTTGGGGCTAACTCCCGAGGTGCGCGGAGGTCTGGGTTGTTTTGAATGGCGTAGAGTACATTCGTTCTAGTAGTGTTCAACTGGGTGTAGGTCCTGGGCGGCTGCGGTCCCAGGTCTCTTCGGGGGTCACGACGACGTTCGTCACCACGGCGCTCCTCGCCGCGTCGTTCTTCTCGTCCGCGAGGGGCTTGGTCTGATCCCCTCTTCCTTCCTTGGCTTCCTTCGAACTGCCAACGGTGTGTTTCGATGGCCTCGTCAGCAGCTATTTGAGCTTCAACTCGGTGAACGAGGTCAGGGTAACTTGGTACGGTTTCTCTCATGAGAGCTGAGTAGAAGCCACTTGGGCGGAGTCCTCCAAGGAAAACTCCCCGCAGGAGCTCAGGGTCAACTCCTGGGATCTGTCGAGCCTCCGTAGTGAAGCGTCAGAAAAAAATCTTTGAGTGTCTCTCCGTCGTTTTGGCGAATCCCTGAGAGGTGGGAGGGATCTCGGACAATTCTGCGGTTGGCTATGAATTGGTCCACGAACTGCTGCGCCATTTCGGTGAAGTTGTTGATGGCCCCGCTCGCAGAGAGTGGAACCAAGTGCGCGTTTGCCCCTTTAAGGTTGCCGGGAACACCTGACAGAGGAGCTGATCATGGGACAACGGATCGTCCGTCCCATCGAATGTCTCGATGCTGGGAAGCTTGAAACCATTCGGAATTGGATGTGCCAAGACTTGAGGCGACAGCAGGGAGCCGTGATGTGCGGGACGGCGGGCGGGAGTTGCGCGTCGTCCTGCCTGGGCGTACTCTTCTTCTATCATGTCGCGGATTTCCTCTCGCGTGGTTCTTTCCACTGCTCGGACGGGAGCAGGTCTTCCTTGGCGGGGGTGATGGGGGTCAGCCTCCGGTCCTCCGACCGGCGGAGCAGGAAGAGCGGAGCTTGCAGCGTCGGAGAAATCTTCGGAGACTTCATCTTCCCGAACGGCTCCCTCGACCGGAGCATGATTCGGAACTGGAGGTGGCGGAGCGTTTGATGCTAGAGGTTGAATGGGAACTCGAGGTGCCCCCAGGTTTCTCACGAGAGTCAGCATCTCGGCTTGTTGCTCTTCCATTTGTCGAATGCGCCCTTCCAGCACCGTCGCAGGCGTAAGCACTGCCTCTTCTGCGAGAGGCGCATTGATGAGTGAGTGGGAGGGAGCTGGGTCGACGCGCCCCTCCGGGATTGAACCTTCAATGGTGCGAGCACTTCGTCTGGCCATTGCAGTTGGCGGTAAGTGTCACTTTCAGTAATCTTTGCTGAACTTTGGGAATTCCTTCCCACAGACGGCGCCAAACTGTTGCGGGTCGCTTAGGGCTCTTGGTAGACCGGTCGAATTGAACCACCTTAGCTCGGGAGCGAACTAAGCGCGCAAACAGTCACGGAGAAATTCGTTGATTACACTGGGACGTTTTAACGTGGAAAAACCTGTAAAGGGTAAAAAACCACGTGGCCGGAGCTGTGCCGACCAAACTTCCACTATCTTCTGGGGGTTACAATTAGAGACTTAGAAGTCGAGCGCGACAGGCCGCTGCTCGTTACAATAATAGAGAGAAAGAGAGAGAGAAAATGTTCCGAGGGTGACAGGCCACCTCTCGGAAAAAACTAAGTCTTTTCCTTCTGAGAACGGTAGAGAACGAAAGTGAGAATGCCTTGTCCGCTTTCGTGAAGACGAAAGCGAGAGCACTGTGTCCGCTTTCGTGAGAACGAAAGTGAGACTGCCGAGTCGCCTTTTTGGACGAAGGAAAAATTCAAGCCCACGAAGGAGATCTTCAAGCGCCGAAGGAGAAATCCGTGGAAATATTCAAGGAGCTCTCTCTGGTCATCAAGGCGGGGTCCTCCCAAATGAAGCCTAGGGGGTCCTTTTATAGCTTTGGCCGGGGGTAGCCCGGTAATTTTGTCGTTGTAACCACCATAACCACCTGGGAGGACGAATCATATTTTCCGGTTCAGAGCCCACGGATCACCATTTTTCGTAAATGACCATCCTGCCCTTCGAGGAAAGGCGACAAGCTGTTCCTGAAAAGTGAGAAACTGAAAAGACAAAAAGTGAGCGAGCCGAGTCAGAAAAGTGAGCGAGTCGGAAATGTGAGCGTGCTAAAAAGACAAAAAGTCAGCGTGCCCGAAATGTGAAAGTGCTCTGAGCGCGCTCAGAAGTGCTCTGAGCGCGCTCAGAAGTGCTCTGAGCGCGTAACGAACGGGGAATTGTTCTGAACGGAGTCCGGAGCCCGAAAAGCGGGCGGCGAGCCGTAAGAGGGGGGACTCACCCCAGCCTTGCTACGGGGAGAGCGGTTGGACCGCACCTAAAGGCGGGCGAGGTAAGGCCGCACCCGAGGGGGGGTCGCGGCTTGGCCGCATCCCAAGGGGGGCGGCCTGGCCGCACCCCAAGGGGGTGCGGCCTGGCCGCACCCCAAGGGGGTGCGGCCTGGCCGCACCCCACATGGGGTGCGGCCTGGCCGCACCCCACATGGGGTGCGGCGTGGCCGCACCCCACATGGGGTGCGGCGTGGCCGCACCCCACATGGGGTGCGGCGTGGCCGCACCCCTCATGGGGTGCGCGGCCTGGCCGCACCCCTCATGGGGTGCGCGGCCTGGCCGCACCCCTCATGGGGTGCGGCCTGGCCGCACCCCAATGAGGTGCGGCTTGGCCGCACCCCCCCCCCCCCCCCCCCCCCCCCCCCCCCCCCCCCCCCCCCCCCCCCACTATGGGGGGTGTGGCTATTCGCACCCCAGTAGTGGGGTTCGGTTATGGCGGGGCGTGACGTGCGTTTCGTGCATGTTGGCGGTTGGCGGCGGAAACGGCGGCTTCGGCTTCTTCAACTCGGGTGATCATGCGGTGACCGCTGGCCCTTCCTCCCGTTAGTGGAGTTTTTCCTAGATGCACCCCAAAGCCTCTACGGATATGTAACAACGATTTTACCACTGCGTTCACGACCGCCACCGTCGTGCCAAACGGATCCTTAGTCTCAAACCAAACGCCAATGGTCTATGGTGGTACATAACCACGGCGTTCACCACCGCCACCACTGCGGCAAACGAAGTCTCGCGGCCTATATGCTCCGGTGAGTTGGGTCAAAAACATCATTATCATAGATTGTATGTCCGGCAAAACAAAGGTTATGACCGCTACCAAGAAAATAAACTAGTTTTGAGCATTAAATGCATGAATTTTTAGGTGAAGTCGGGCGTTCACGAATGACGGCTCATGACCACCGCGTTCACGACTACCACCACCGCGCCAAACGAAGCCTTATAGTCTCAAACCAAACGCCAATGGTCTATGGAGGATAAGCTTTGATCTTTCGTTTTCCTGCTCCTGGACTAAAAGTTGACTTGTCGGTGGAGAACAGGACAGGAAAAGCACTCCTTGTCCGTGGAGAGATCGTTCTTCAATTTTGCAGTTAATTAAGAAAAGGTGGGCTCTCGTTCTGAAGAAGACATGTATCTGAAATCTAGGAAAAGCACGAGAAGAGGAAGAAATAACTGGTGCTCCTATTCACGCTGGTTCACCAATAGATTCTACATTGAAGTAACCGGTTTTTTATCCCTAAATCGGAGAGGGATTGAGAGAGTGGAGGAGAATCACTTAAATCTAAAATGCTTGCGTACGTAGAATGAAATGAGCGCACGAATAAGAACTGATCGATCTGAACGTGTTAAGGGAAGACCAAGCTCGCGTAATGAAAGCCCGAATTAGTCTAGCCCACCTATCATAAGTTTCGACAATTCGCGCAAACTTAATTTTGGCACACGCTCATGGAAGATCTGAATGAACTTGCACTAACGCAGACTTGATCGAGACGACTTGATTGACTAGTCCACACTTAATTGGGAAAAACTTACAAGATGTGCTAGACAATGCAAAATTTATTTCAACGCCATTATCCGAGCGAGAAAAGATCGAACGAGTCTGGGTCCGAACATAAATACACGCTGCAGACAGGAAGAGCGCAACGAGTGTACTGCCGTGCAAGGCCCGATGGCTCCCCTGTGCTGGCTGTGCAGATCGGGTATATAAATTAATAATGTAGAATGAATGCAAGTAGGGTATATAAGCTATTAATGCAGACTGAATTAAATGCGCCGCATTGAAGCAATACCATACAAGAGTGTCGGTGGCTCTTTAAATCCATCCTTCAATATCTTTAGGCTCCGTTCGTTTGGTAGGTTTTGTAGGAAGGAATTGATTTTTGGCAATTCAATTTCATTCACAAGCATTCGTTTGGTCTTTTATTGCAGGGAATTGGTATTCCTCCAAAACCTACCGGGTTGGATCCTTTAAAAAAATAGCCTATGGTGAAAACTTTCTCATTTTGATCGATTTTGAGAGAAAATCGTGTTCTTTTCTCTCTTAAAGTAATGATTACTATTTTATCGACATTATTTAATAATAATTACTATTTTAGCAAATTTAAATAGTTTTTCCGATTTAAAGACAATTATCCATTATTAAAAATCTTGCAAAAATCTGTGTCTGAAAACCATCCTACATCCGAACAGAAAAATTGACAGTTTTCAATTTATATACCTGAAAATCATCTTGCACACGAATACAAGAATTGAGTTTGGCTCAAAACCAAAACCTTTGAGTTTTTGGCTTTGGACCAAAACCAATACTTTTCAATCAAAATCTACGAAATGAACGGAGCCTAAGGATAAATCACGGTTAGATCTACCTATATATATACGAGCAGCGATCCGCACGGTCTTCGCCCGTGCTCGTTGACTCTTAGCGGGCCGCGCCCGCATTCGAGCGGGCCGCACCCGCATTCGAGCGGGTCGCGCCCGCATTCGAGCAGGTTGTGCCTGCATACGACAATACCCGGCCGGCGACCGCGGCCTTCCCCCGCAACTTATACATATGAGTACTCAAAATGACCATAAAAAATATACATCAATATTTATAATTATTTTTTTCAAAAATATTTATATTTTTACAAATAATCATTTTTAAGTGAGTCATATTTCGAAATTAGTTTTTGGAGGTATAATGATTACCTACCATAGTAGATGTAGGAGGTCTACTAAAAAGTTTTTGAATTTTATGAAGGCAAAAATAGTAAATCAGTCCCCAAACTTTGATACCTTTTTGAAAATGGTCCCTAAACTTTTTTTGAATGAATTAGGTCCTCAAACTTACCCAAATATATGAAATCAGTCCCTCGTTAACTTTTCGTTAAATTGAGAACGGAAACATTTGTTTCTTGGTCGGAGACCGTTGAATGCGTCGTTGCCATCCTCGTCGGAATATTCTTGAGTTTTCTGGCTGCATGCGCAGTGGATCATCATTGAAACCTAGCACGGTTTCACGGGCCGTCCGAAAGGGTTCATGACGGCACCAACGATCATGCTCGCTAGATTCATCACCATCCCGTCAACACCGACGTCTCCGTATGGCGGTACAAGCGATGCTGCCTGCGAACTGTAGATCGGCTGGTGGATGTGGACCCAGATGTAGGTGAACTGGATCATGCAGAAGCGCTCTACCGCCACGCCAAACGCCCTCATAACCACATTTATTGACTTCTTATGCACGGAGACAGCAGGCAGGATAGGAGAAAGAAGCAGAGAAAATAGGAATGTGAAGGACTCTATGGAGACAGTAACTTGAGAAGAAGATCTAGCACGGGCACTAGCCGTCAAAAAACTGAAGAATATTTCACCGGACACCAGCAGAAACGGCCAATAAACAAGTGTTTACGTTCTCAATTTAACGAAAAGTTAACTAGGGACTGATTTCATATATTTAGGTAAGTTTGAGGACCTAATTCATTCAAAAAAAAGCTTAGGGACCATTTTCAAAAAGGTATCAAAGTTTGGGGACTGATTTACTAGTTTTGCCTTTTATGAATCTCCATCATTATTTTTATTATAGGTATATTGTGTAATTACACAAATAGTCAATATATTTTATGAATTTCTATTTTTTTCATAATATATGTTAAGTCATTGAAGTAAAAAAATGAGGCTATATTTGACACTTTTGAATATTACACCAAAGGCAACTTCTTGTATATAGTAGTTATATATATATATATATATATATATATGTTGCAGATCGTTCAACGCTCTCCTGGGCCGGTCGAGTGAACCGCCTTAGCTCGAGAGTGAGCCGAACGCGCAAATAGTCAAAAGTGAGAACCAACAGTAAACAGCAAGATTTTTACGTGGAAAACCCGGAAAGGGAAAAAACCACGGGGCCTAGCCCAGTTCTGAATGATCCACTAGTTTTGTGAGTTACAGAGAGAATTGTTTCTCGAGGGTGACAAGCCACCGCTCATTACAGAGATTTTAATAAGTCTTTCAAGTCCTCGGGAGCCGAACGTGGTGAAACGTGCTCGGAGATAGTCTTGAATAGAGCAGTGCGGAGCAGCCTGGAGCGGAGCGCTGCAGAGCGAAGCGCTGCGAAGCGGCCTGGAGCGGAGCGCTGCGGAGCAGGCTGGAGCGGAGCACTGCGGAGCAACCTAGAGCGGAGCAGCCTGGAGCGGAGCGCTGCGGAGCAATCTGGAGCGGAGCGCTGCGGAGCAGCCTGGAGCGGAACGCTGCAGAGCAGTTTGGAGCAGAGTGCTGCGGAGCAGTTTGGAGCGGAGCGCTGCGGAGCAGCCTGGAGCGGAGCGCTGCGGAGCACCCTGGAGCGGAACGCTGCGGAGCAGTTTGGAGCGGAGTGCTGCGGAGCAGTTTGGAGCAGAGTGCTGCGGAGCAGCCTGGGCCCAAGCCACCGAGATCCTCCCAAGTTCTCGAAGTAAAGCTGGAGTGCTTAGGGAGATCTCTGAGGGTAGCTCGAAGGTTGATGAAGATCTTCCAAGAGTACTCGCCGGAAAACTCAAGAGATCCACTTTCTCCTAGCGCCAAAAAGTGTCATCTAATGGAGGCCTGACCCTCCTTTTATAGTTTCAGAGGGGGGCGTTTTGGTAATTGCATCATGTTGATTCTTGGACGAGCGAATGAAGATGCTTGATTCGGGGCACGCGGATTGTCAACTTTGAACTTATGACGAGTTTGCCCTTCAGTCACGCTGGGCAGCTTGGGCAGCCTCTCTGGTGGTGGTGGTGGCCGGCGATGGACGGCAGCGTCGCGCTCTGCGGAGCGGGAGCGGAAGCGCTCTCCGCGGAGCGGGGGCGGAAGCGCTCTCTGCGGAGCGGGAGCGGAAGTGCTCTCTGCAGAGCGGGAGCGGGAGCGGAAGCGCTCTCTGCGGAGCGGGAGCGGAAGCGCTCTCTGCGGAGCGGGAACGGAAGCGCTCTCTGCGGAGCGGGAGCGGAAGCGCTCTCTGCGGAGCGGGAGCGGAAGCGCTCTCTGCGGAGCGGGAGCTGAAGCGCTCTCTGCGGAGCGGGAGCGGAAGCGGGAGCGGAAGCGCTTTCTGTGGAGCGGGAGAGGAAGCGCTCTCTGCGGAGCGGGAGTGGGAGCGGAAGCGCTCTCTGCGGACCGGGAGCGGCAGCGGAAGCGCTCTCTGCGGAGCGGGAGCGGAAGCGCTCTCTGCGGAGCAGGAGCGGAAGCGCTCTCTGCGGAGCTGGAGCGGAAGCGCTCTCTGCGGAGCTGGAGCGGAAGCGCTCTCTGCAGAGCAGGAGCATAAGCGCTCTCCGCGGAGCAGGAGCGGAAGCGCTCTCCGCGGAGCGGGAGCGGAAGCGCTCTCTGCGGAGCGGGAGCGGAAGCGCTCTCTGGGGAGCGGGAGCGGAAGCGCTCTCGGCGGAGCGGATGCGCTATCGAATGCGCTCTCCGCGGAGCGGGAGCGGATGCTCTCTCCGCGGAGCGGGAGCGGGAGCGGGAGCGCTCTCCGCGGAGCGAGAGCGGGAGCGCTCTCCGCGGAGCGAGAGCGGGAGCGCTCTCCGCGGAGCGGGAGCGCTCTCCGCGGAGCGGGAGCGGGAGCGGAAGCGCTCTCTGCGGAGCGGGAGCGGAAGCGCTCTCGGTTGCGCTCTCTGCGGAGCGGGGGCGGAAGCGCTCTCGGTTGCGCTCTCTGCGGAGCGGGAGCGGATGCGCTCTCCGCGGTGCGGGAGCGGATGCGCTCTCCGCGGAGCGGGAGCGGAACCGGAAGCGCTCTCTGCGGAGCGGGAGCGGAAGCGCTCTCTGCGGGAGCTGGAGCGGAAGAGCTCTCTGCGGAGGGGGAGCGGAAGCGGAAGCGCTCTCTGCAGAGCGGGAGCGGAAGGGCTCTCTGCAGAGCGGGAGAGGAAGCGCTCTTTGCGGAGCGGGAGCGGATGCTCTCTCTGCGGAGCGGGAGCGGAAGCGCCCTCCGCGGAGCGGGAGCGGAAGCGCCCTCCGCGGAGCGGGAGCGGAAGCGCCCTCCGCGGAGCTGGAGCGGAAGCGCCCTCCGCAGAGCGGGAGCGTAAGCGCCCTCCGCGGAGCGGGAGCGGAAGCGCCCTCCGAGGAGCGGGAGGGGAAGCGCTCTCCGAGGATCGGGAGCGGAAGCGGAAGCGCTCTCTGCGGAGCGGGAGCGGAAGCGCTCTCGGTTGCGCTCTCTGCGGAGCGGGGGAGGAAGCGCTCTCGGTTGCGCTCTCTGCGAAGCGGGAGCGGATGCGCTCTCCGCGGAGCAGGAGCGGAACCGGAAGCGCTCTCTGCGGAGCGGGAGCGGAAGCGCTCTCTACGGGAGCTGGAGCGGAAGAGCTCTCTGCGGAGGGGGAGCGGAAGCGAAAGCGCTCTCTGCAGAGCGGGAGCGGAAGGGCTCTCTGCAGAGCGGGAGCGGAAGCGCTCTCTGCGGAGCGGGAGCGGATGCTCTCTCGGCGGAGCGGGAGCGGAAGCGCCCTCCGCGGAGCGGGAGCGGAAGCGCCCTCCGCGGAGCGGGAGCGGAAGCGCCCTCCGCGGAGCGGGAGCGTAAGAGCCCTCCGCGGAGCGGGAGCGGAAGCGCCCTCCGAGGAGCGGGAGCGGAAGCGCCCTCCAAGGAGCGGGAGCGGAAGCGCCCTCCGCGGAGCGGGAGCGGAAGCGGAAGCGCTCTCTGCGGAGGGGGAGCGGAAGCGGAAGCGCTCTCTGCGGAGCGGGTGCGAAAGCGCTCTCGGTTGCGCTCTCTGCGGAGCGGGGGCGGAAGCGCTCTCGGTTGCGCTCTCTACGGAGCGGGAGCGGATGCGCTCTCCGCGGAGCGGGAACGGAACCGGAAGCGCTCTCTGCGGAGCGGGAGCGGAAGCGCTCTCTGCGGGAGCTGGAGCGGAAGAGCTCTCTGAGGAGGGGGAGCGGAAGCGGAAGCGCTCTCTGCATAGCGGGAGCGGAAGGGCTCTCTGCAGAGTGGGAGCGGATGCGCTCTCTGCGGAGCGGGAGCGGATGCTCTCTCGGCGGAGCGGGAGCGGAAGCGCGCTCCGTGGAGCGGGAGCGGATGCCCTCTCCGCGGAGCGGGAGCGGATGCTCTCTCGGCGGAGCGGGAGCGGAAGCGCTCTCCGCGGAGCGGGAGCGAAAGCGCTCTCCGCGGAGCGGGAGCGGAAGCGGAAGCGCTCTCTGCGGAGCGGGAGCGGAAGCGCTCTCTGGGGAGCGGGAGCGGAAGCGCTCTCGGCGGAGCGGATGCGCTATCGAATGCGCTATCCGCGGAGCGGGAGCAGATGCTCTCTCCGCGGAGCGGGAGCGGGAGTGCTCTCCGCGGAGCGGGAGCGGGAGCGCTCTCCGCGGAGCGGGAGCGGAAGTGGAAGCGCTCTCTGCGGAGCGGGAGCAGAAGCGCTCTCCGCGGAGCGGGAGCGGAAGCGCTCTCGGCGGAGCAGGAGCGGAAGCGCTCACGGCGGAGCGGGAGCGGAAGCGCTCTCGGCGGCTCGGGAGCGGAAGCGCTCTCCGCGGAGCAGGAGCGGAAGCACCCTCCGCGGAGCGGCAGCGGAAGCGCCCTCCGCGGAGCGGGAGCGTAAGAGCCCTCCGCGGAGCGGGAGCGTAAGAGCCCTCCGCGGAGCGGGAGCGGAAACGCCCTCCGCGGAGCGGGAGCGGAAGCGCCCTCCGCGGAGCGCGAGCGGAAGCGCTCTCTGCGGAGCAGGAGCGGAAGCACTCTCGGTTGCGCACTCTGCGGAGCGGGGGCGGAAGCGCTCTCGATTGCGCTCTCTGCGGAGCGGGAGCGGATGCGCTCTCCGCGGAGCGGGAGCGGGAGCGTAAGCGCTCTCCGCGGAGCGGGAGCGGAAGCGCTCTCCAGGGAGCGGTTCGGGCGAGGCTGCGATGAGAAAACACTTGGTCCGATTCAACCCGAACCCTTTTAGGGGAACCCTATCAATTGCCCCCCCCCCCAATTTTCGGAGGCTGTGATTTATAATCGATAGTCTGAAAATTTAGAACCCTCGTTACGAGTAAGCGGGGGAGTAGGACAGGCGGGTGCGGCACAATTTCCATTAGAACATTAATTTTGAAGAGAAAGTCGTTTCTAATTATTAGTTAAATAGGACCTTAATTATGACACAATTATGAGGTTTAAAACGTATGCAGCTCCCGCTTCGTCGTTCTAATAAAAATAATTAAATTTCAATCCTCCTCTCTCTGCATTGGCTGGGGCCTCATAATTATTCGAAACCTCCATTCTCTAAGAATGGTGCTAAGCGTTTATAGATTTTAGAAAAAATCCACTGAGCTTCTGCGAGAGAGAGAGAGAGAGAGAGAGAGAGAGATAACTACTCGCACTTAAACAAGTGAACAACATCATGGCCGTGAGGGAAGAGGTAAGAGTTTGTTTTTACGGTTTATAACCGGTGATAAAAGGTATTGTGCGAACAACGCACGAACGCGTCGCGCCTGAAAGTGGCGCGGTGGAACACACACGAGCGATCCCGGAGGCTCAGAGCGCACTTCACGGGAGCAGCGCAGCTCGCGCTTGAAGGAGGACGCGGCCCGGGGCGCCGCCACGCCCCAGGCCGGCACTGCACAGCCACGCCCCGCGAGGCAGGAGTGTCACTGGCGCGGCCTAGGCGAGCGGGCGCGGCACTGCCGCGCCCCAGGAAGGAGGGCGCGTCACTGCTGCTCCCTAGGCAGGCGGGCGCGGCACTGTCGCGCCTCAGGAAGAAGTCGCGCCTTAGGAGGGCGGGCGCGGCACTGCCGCGCCTCAGGAAGAAGCCGCGCCCTAGGAGGCGGGCGCGGCACTACCGCGCCCCAGGAATAAGGGCGCGGCACTGTCGCGCCTTAGGCGGGCGGTCGCGGCACTGCCGCGCTCCAGGAAGGAGGGCGCGCCACTACCGCGCCCCAGGAAGAAGGGCGCGGCACTACACGCCCTAGGCGGGCGGGCGCGGCACTGTCGCGCCCTAGGAAGAAGGGCGCGGCCGCGCCCTAGGCGGGAGGGCGCGACACTGCCGCACCCTAGGCGGGGGCGGCACGGTCGCGACCCGCTGGGCGGGCGCGACACTGTCGCGCCCTAGGCTGGCGCGGTGTTGCCGCGCCCCGAGGGGCGGGTGCGGCACTGTCGCGCCCTAGGTGGGCGCGGCAGGCACTCGCTTGCCTGCGCGCAGCAGGCGCGCAGACGCCTGTGCGTGGCTGGCGCACGGCCCGCGTGCAGCAGCTGAGCGGAGAGCGCGCGATACGCTCGCGCGCACGTCTATTGCGCATGCTGCTTGGACTGTCTTGCCTTCGGGGAGACTCGAGGTACGCCCTAGTAGGTGCGGCAAAGGGCCTTTGCTATTATTTTTGTGCACCCCGGAAGGGCTTGGGGTCCGCTTTTATCGAATGACATAGGAGAACCGGCGTTCGTTCTGATTGGGATCCATAAGAGGACTTAAGGCTCACACTTTTGGCGAAGATATTATGCTGTCTGGGAGATAGACGTCAGGCAGCGTGGGAGCGAGTCACCCTGGAACGCGGGAGCGAAATGCTCTGCAGCGTGGGAGCGAGGTGCCCTGTAATGCGGGAGCTAGATGCTCTGCAGCGTGGGAGTGAGGTTCCCTGCAATGCGGGAGCGTGATGCTCGACAGCGTGGGAGCGAGGTGCCCTGCAACACGGGAGCTAGATGCTCTGCAGCATGGGAGCGAGGTGCCCTGCAATGCGGGAGCGTGATGCTCGACAGCGTGGGAGCGAGGTGCCCTCCAACGCGGGAGCGTGATGCTCGACAGCGTGGGATCGAAGTGTTTTGCTTCATAATTGAGCCAAATTTGTTGGGTATATTGCCCTCAATAGTACCTTGATTTGAAGAGGCATCACTCTCAATGCTAAGGACATATGGTATTTGATGAGCTATACTTGTGTAAGATATACAGGTGCAGGTGACTCAAAAGGAAGGGCCAAACATGCCCTTAGATGTGGAGAAATCATCTCCCAAAAGATGAAGTTTTGTCTCAGCTGATCCGCTGAGACGAGGGGTCAAAACCGCTGAGACGAGGAGCCGTCTCAGCGTATCCACTGAGAAGAAGGTGCCTCCGCTGATAAGTTCATTACACGCTGAGAATCAGCGTGGTTGTCGAACGAAGACAGTCGTTCGTCGAACGCTGAACGCCGTTCGTCGACCGCTAAGATGAGATCAAAGCAGGAGCCGCTGAGAAGACACACAAGGCAAGTTCGTCGAACGATGTACGCCGTTCGTCGACCGCTGAGATGAGATCAAAGCAGGAGCCGCTGAGAAGACACACAAGGCAAGTTCGTCGAATGCTGAACGCCGTTCGTCGACCGCTGAGACGAGATCAAAACAGGAGCCGCTGAGAAGACACACAAGGCAAGTTTGTCGAACGCTGAGCTGGCAAGATCGTCGAACACAGGGGACAGCTGGTTCGTCAAATGCAGATTGTTCAATGTTCATCGAGCGCAGTCCTTCTCTACGGAAAAGAAGGGCGGCGTGTCCTGCGGCTAGGACTAGTTGCAGAAAAGTTGTGTGGGGTCCACCAGCTTCTCCCATACTTCTCAACAGATCAGCTAAGAGCCGTTGAAGATCAGAGATGCATAAAAGGAAGATTTAGGGCACATTTGAAAGCCCCCCGGTAACGTGCAAAAGAGATCAACTGTTTCATTGACGGCTGAAGCTCTCGTCTTCTTCCTCCTGCTGACTGAACAAGAAGAAGAAAACAGAGAAAGAAAGTTAGTTCCTCTGCAAGTAGGAGCAAGGTGATCTTCCATCACTCTGTCGAAGAGGAAGATCAAGTTAGTAGCTGGAATCGACATCTTCAGCTACAGGAAGCACAGACGGTGCAGGTTCTACAGGAGAGTACCTCTACTGTAGAAATATTTCTAAATCATTTTTCTGTAGGGCATTTTGCCTGAGCTGTAAGACCTTTTGGTCTGAGATTGTAGGAACCTGAGGGTTCTGAGTTGTAGGGCTGAAGGCCTTAGTGTAGGATCTAGAGCAGATCTGAGGTAGGGCTTAACAGCCTGAGGTAGGACCAGGAGGTGGTCTGAGAAGTAGGAGGAGGAGTCCTCTGAGTAGTAGGACCTGGGAGTGGTCTGAGCTGTAGGATCTGGAGCAGATCTGAGGTAGGGCTTAACAGCCTGAGTTGTAGGACATTGTTGTCTGAGCTGTAGGAGGTGTTATCCTCTGAGTTTGTAGGGCAGTTGTGCCTGAGGTAGGAGCTGGTGATAGCTCTGAGTTGTAGGGACTTGTGTCCTGAGGTAGGATCATTCTTGATCTGAGATGTTCTGAGGAACTTGTGCTGTAAGCTCTTTGAGCCGAGATTGGAGATGTTGGCCCTGTCTAACACACTGTTAGAAGGATGGAGGGGGAAAGTGGTCTACCCATAGACACACTGTCTTTGGGGAACCACTATAAATTATCATGTGCTTTCTGTGTTTGTTGATTTGCTTGAACTAATTCTGAAAACAGCTAAAGCTAATCAAGTAAAAGTCAAAAGACCTATTCACCCCCCCCCCCCCCCCCCCCTTTAGGTCATTTTTAGACTACAAACCTTATATTCTTTCAAGTGGTATCAGAGGGAGGTTGGTCAAAAAGGACTTAACAGTCTGACGAGATCCCAAAAGGTTTAGTCAAAACAAATCCCAATGGCCTCCTCTGGATTGCAAAAGGAAATGAGGTCCATGAAGTTGCCCATATGCAACAAAGAGAATTTTGGCATATGGAAGCAAAGGATCAGGTTGTTTATGGAAGCATCTGATCCAAGGATCTTCATTACAGTTGAAGAAGGACCTTTCACCTTTCATACTGCATCCACTATTGATCCAACTAGAAGAGTGGCCAAACCATTTAAAGATCTGACCAAGGATGAACTTGAGTTGTTCGCCATGGACAAGAGGGCCCAGAACATCATTGTCAATGCTATTGATGATTCCACCTTTCAAAACTTGGTACACTGCACTTCTGCCAAGGAAATGCGTGATACTCTAATAGTATATATGGAAGGGACAGCTGAAGTTAGGGATGACAGGAAGTCACTCCTAAACCAAGAGTATGAAGCCTTCAGGCAGCAGAGCCAGGAAAGCATATCAATGTGCTATAAGAGGTTCTTCAGAATAGTCAATGAGCTGAGAACCTATGAGAGGGCTTTCACCAACTATGAGCTGAATGACAAGTTCCTTAGATCTCTCACAAGAGACTGGGACACAAAGATATGTGCCATCAGGGAAGTGGCCAAGCTTGGTCAGACCCCAACTCACACTCTGTTTGGGAAGCTGCTTTCCTATGAGATGCAGCTGTCTGCAAGGAAGGAAGAGGACACCTCTTCAAAGGCAAAAGCAATGGAGAATTCTGTAGCTCTCAAAGCTGACAGCTCCGAGAGAAGCAAGGGGAGGATAGTGTCTCCTCCAAGGAGAAGAGCTGAACCTGAAGTCAGCACCTCAGGAGGCTCTTCCTCTGATGAAGAATTTGCTGCCTTCTCTAGGCAGTTCAATAAGATGATGAAGAGGAAGCCATGGAGGAACATGCCCTCCTCATCATCACACTACAAAAAGAACACCAGCAAATCTGAAAGACTGCACCCAAAGGGTGACAGGTATGAATAAAAACCCAGTAAACATTCTACTGATAATATAATCGGTTATAGCTGCAGCAAGCCTGGACATGTCATAACTGACTGTCCAGTCAAAAGAAAGGATAGTGGTGAATCGAAGCATCATCACCACAAGGATAGGAAGGGAGAAAAGTCACTCCTAGCAAAGAAAGAAAGAAGCTGGAGTCAGTCTGATCCTTCAACATCAGGTTCAGATAATGAAGAAGAAGCCAACATTGGGCTATATGCAGCAGAAGAGGATGAAGACAATCCAGCTGCAAAGGTTAGAATCAGGGCCCCTCTATCACACTCAGATAGTGATGAAGAGGAGGATGAAGAAGACACTATTCAGCTAGGCCTTATGGCCCTCACTGATGAGGAAGGGATTAAGAATGCTTCTGACAAGGTTCAGGTACTATCTCATTCCACTTCATTTTCTGATTGTGAGATTAGACCAGAATCTGTTGCACCTTCATCAATTGATGAAAGGGGCATGGATGCTGAGGAAGAACTCAATCAGTTGATTGATAAATATGGTGTTCTTTTGGAGGCTCTAAAGAAGAGCAAGAAGCTTGCCAAGAGGCAAGCCCACGAAATTATTGCTCTCTCAAAGTGACTAAGGATGTCAACACTGAACCTACCACCCTGGTGGCTCAGATGAGCAGACTAATTAGTCATTTATATGGGTTAGCTATTGTGCAATTAAGCATTATTTCCCTGAAGAACAAGGTCATCAAGGACCTTGAGAAAAAGATTGAGAAGGAGAAGAGCCTGGTGGCTCAATTCTCCAAGCCCAGATCTGTGCTTCCTATCATTGACACCTTCTCCTCTCAAACCAATAGGAGAGGACTAGGATTCAAGAAAATGGAAGTAGGAGAAGGGAGTGGAGTTAAGAGCAAGGAGAAGGCTAAGCCTCAACCCACCTTTCGAAAGGCGATACTTCCCTCCAACAGGTATGACCATGAAAGCATTTATGGTCACTGGAAGAATGAGAGGTGCTATAGGAAGGAAAATGCTCCTTCATATAGTGGAAGAAAGGGAATGGGATTGAGTGCCATGAAGGCTCCCCATGAGAAAATTCAAATGGCCCAACATGGACCATTTGTTTTTGGTACTTCAGCCACTTCATTCAAGAATGAGAAGGCAAGCCCTTCTAAGGTTGGATCTGTCAAGAACATGACTGGTGCCAATTCTGTAAACATGTCTGAGTGCTCAGTGTCAGATGCCATCAAATATTGTATGGCTACCAAGTCATTGCAAGCTGATGCAATCAGGACAAAGATCATCAAGACACACACAGAATGACATTCAGTCAAATAATTGATGAGAGGAACAGGAAGAGTGATGTTGTATCTATTCCTGAACATGAGGACTGTGCTGCACAATCCTCAAGAAATGCTCAGAAGAGAAGATACAACATTCATGAATGTTGGTGCTGTGGTAAAGTGGGACACTTTGCCATAGATTGTTGGTACAACCCCAATGTACCTAATGCAAAGAAGAGCCTTCATGCAAAGGGAGCAGCTAGAGTTAGGTCATTTGATCATGCTAACAAGAACCTAGGACCCAAGTCACCTTGGGTTCCTAAGGGATATTAAACTCTGTTTTGCAGGATAGTTCAAGTACCAGCCTCATACATAAGTGGTACTTGGACAGTGAGTGCCCAGGGCACATGAAAGGAAGGAAGCTAACTTCATAAAGTCAACATCAGTAGAGGACTAAATCCTTAGGGTAAGTATCTCTATTGTGAATTTATCATCAAATACTATCTATAATAGTGTTAAAATAGAATGATAGAATTAACCGGTACAATCTGCATTAGCTAAGCTTCAAATTTCGCCTAAAATCTGGGTAAAGTCTGGGTTCGACAAATGTCGAGCTCAGTTCGACGAACTTTCTCCTTAAAATATTAGATATGATCGACGAATTCGGCCCGTGGCTGAAGCATTAGTTGAACCGTCTCAGCTGAACCGCTGAGTCGATTAGGTCAACACTCTGGCCCACTATATAAACCCTCGACGACATTAAATGACCCTTCACATTCTCTCGCACCACCCCAGCCGCTGAGACGAAACCTCTACTCTTCCATCCCAGCGTCTTCGTTTTTCTCATTCGACTAAGATGGCGCCCAAGATTGCGAAGGAATTGCAAGAAGGTTGTGAGTTGGTGAGGGATGGGTTTCTCCATGCCTCACCAGAGATTTTGAGTGTTATATCATTGATTTCTGATGCCGGACTAGACTTCTTGCTGTCTGAACCCTCTCAGATGTTCAAGCAAGAAGTGCTAGAGTTCTTTGCAAATGTCAAGCAGTCGTCTTCTATGGATGGCTTAACATCTAAGGTTGGTGAAATTAGGGTGAAACTGTCCCCTAAGAGACTGGAAAAAGTACTGCACCTTCCTAGAGTGTAAGAAGAGGAAATATCTGCAGAAGGCAAGGAGCATGCCTTGAAGTGGTGTGAATACAGTGCTCCCCAGACCTCATCACTGAAGAAGAAATTCTTCAATCAAAAAGGGAAGTTGTTATGTGACATTGTGGGAAAGGCACTCCTATGCAAGCCAGGCTCACATGACACAATCTCTCAACCCATGTTTGAGCTGATTGTAAGGATCATTTTAAAGAAAAGGACATGCTGGGGAAATGTCCTATACCAAAGGATTAAGCAATGCTTGCAGGCTCCTAACCTAGGAAGGATCATTTCTCTCTACCTGCTGAAGGCATATCCTGGAGAATTCTCCTCAATCAAAGGTATTAATATTCATTACCTGAAAAGGTTGGATATTAAGACTCTAGATAGATCCACAAGGGTTCTCCCCATGAGCCAACCCCTCTGTGTTGGCAGAGATAAAGGAGAAGAAAAGAAAGCTCTGAAGAGTGTAGAAGGAGGTGTTGAATCCTCTAAGAAGAAAAGTAATCCTCAAGAGTTCATGGAAGATGAAGAAGGAGAAGACGTCCCCAGGACTGGTGAGGATGGTGCTCTCCAAGGAAAAGTTGATGCTAATGAGCCAACTAAGATTGATAGTGATCCAGCTATTCCCCCTGCAGAAGATGAACCAATGAATTCACCTATCCATGGTTCTCCTAGACAAAATTCTCCATATAGGGATGCTCCAAGTGAGGGGGAGCATAGCCCTCTCTTTGGTGAAATTGGTGGGGGTGCTAGTGAGGGGGAGCACAACCCAAGTGCTGAAGATCTGCATAGACCAGAATCTGGAATGGAGAAAGAAGTGGCCCTGGAAAGGCCAGCTACTATGCTTAACACATCTGATCTGCTGAACTCAATTAAATCTCTCATTGAGGGTCAGATGTTGTCTATGAAAGAGATAGTTGCTGAAAAGGTCCATGATGTCTCTGCGCAGATAAGGGATGAGTTGTATGCAACAAGAGCTGCATTGACTCAGGAGATCCAGGCCAGTGAGCAAAGAATGGAGTCAAAAGTGGCTGCAGTGAGGACTGAGCTGAATACCCAGGTTGATGATGTCAAAACTGCATCAGATCATATCCTCCTGCAATTGACAAGGTGGTTTGAAATGGCCAAAGGTACAGTTGCTGCTCAGCACACTGTACTGAAGCAAATTGCTGATCATCAAGGGGTCTCCACCAAAGACATTACATATGTAAAGAATCATCTTTACAAAAACCAAAATGTCTGGGAGAATGCAGTTGCAAGGATGGCACAAGTGGCTAACACATCTAGCAGCCATGTCATGACCCACATTGACAAGGTTAAGGAAAGTATTTTGGATGATGTGGATAGTGTAACATCCCAATTTTGAATTTCTAGACCCCATTGTGATTATATGAACCACTAGGGTTTTGTGGGCTCGGTTGACACCCAAATGGTGGTTAGTTTCCCTATTGGGTGTTATTGACCCGACAAGTCATTCAATCCACCTATCGGGTCATATGAACTTATTCTAACCAAAACGAATATAGGACCCCGTATTTGTGTAAATTGACACATTAAGTCTTAGAGAACCTTATTAACACACAGATAGTGCACCATACTCGAAACCAGTCGAATCGACCCATTATGATACCTATTATCTGAGATGATCGACCTAAATTGTGTGAAAACCCAAATTATCCTGATTAGTCTAAACGCACACCGAGTTATCCGACTCGACCAAATTCGCCGAATAAAGATGCGGCGACTCGCCGACACATCCAAGGGGATGCATTATTGGCCGTGATTAGAGTAGAAACCTCTGAAGCATCAAATTTACAATTTAATTAATTTAATTATTTGATTAAATAATTAACGAATTATTAAGGGATGCTGGATAAAAAATCGTGACAAACGAACCCCAATCAACACAAAAATTTTACCGCAACACTCCAATAATATTTTGGATAGGATGGGCAATTAAAAATGTAAATAAGTACATTTAAAATGATTTATGAAAATAGGTTTATAGAGTAATTAATTAATTAAATAATGAAGGGGTTTTGAGAAAAATAGATAATGGAATTATTTTCCTCCCAAAATTTTATCATAAGGTCCTATAAATATATAAAAGAATAATATTAATTAAAATCTAATAATTAATGAAAATTTAATTATTTTGATTTAACCCTATTTAAAACACCAAATAAATAGAAATAAATACAAAACGTTATCAAAAAAAATATGAAATAAATTATAAAAATCATAAATGACATAGAGGGACTGCCATAAATATGGGAGTTAAAAATAAAATATATTTAATGGAATAATTCGTTTTTAAGCCTTAATTATGACATTTAAACCCCCCCCCCCCCCTCATCAATAGCATTAACAATCAACCATGGGAATTGATTCCCCTCCCTTCCCAATGCCTTGGGAAGGGCTTGGCCGGCTGGATATTGAAGGGGGGCGGTTCTACCAAAGGGAGGAGCTTTAACTCCTCCCCAAAACCCTAAAAACAACTCCCCTCCTATATAAACTCCCCCTCCCCTTGCATTTTCGTTTTTCCTACCCCTACAGCCATCAACCAACTATAGGAGAGCCCCGGCGACCACCCGACGAGTTTCCATCCTCAACTCCGGCGAACTCCACCAACGATGGCCGCACGACGATCCCCTCGCCTAAACGGCACGAATGTAAGTTCTCGTGACTCCTCCTTGCCCTTAGATCTCTTCTCGTCGACCTCCGCCGTCTCCGACCACCGGAGCCGGCGATCCCGGCCTTGGAAGCTTCGGACCACCCCCCAACAACCTCCGTCGCCGATGCGGGTTTCGACTTCGCATGGGACGTGTGAAGGGGAGGAAGAGTCCCCACGACCCTTCCTCAAGGCCCTTGAGGCGAGGAGATCCGTCGGAAGCCGCTCCGGCGGCCTCCTCCTTCCAAACAAAAAGTTTTAATATATATAAAAATACTTTTTTATCATTTTTCCGGCCACCACCGGCGGCGGCCGGCCGCCGGCAGTCACCCCACCAGAGGCCCTCCCGGGGGTGCTCCGACTGGGGGTAGTGGCCGGAGCTAATTCCCCCACCAACGGCGGTGGGAAGGCCCGTAACCCCTCCCTGCATCAAGGTGGCGCACGACCACCTTAGGCCTGGAGAGAAATTTCTCCAGGCCGCCGCCGGCGGCGGCGGCGGAAGGCCGCCGGCCGACGTCCCGATGGAGCGCCCACACTGGGCGACACCATCGGGGGTGGTGGCCGGAGCAGAAAGTGCTCCGGCCGGCTACGGGGCTGCCCGTGAGGCCCTCACGGTGGCTGCATGCATGCAGCCACCGTGAGCCCTGCCCCTCCATCGTGAATCGCCGGCGGCGGCGGCGGTAGGCCGCCGGCCGGCGATCTGCCGGTGCGTCCTCCCCGGGCGAACCCATCGGGGGTGGTGGCCGGAGCAACGGCCGCTCCGGCCGGCGGGGGAAGGGCCCGCAAGGTCCAGATCTACGGTGGCGAACAGCCACCGTTAGATCTGGCCGGCCATACTCGGCCGTCCGATTACCTCGGACGGCCTGAGCCAATGATTGGCAAACGGCGGGATCCTGTGCAACCCCCCCCCCCCCCCCCCCCCCCGCCGTTGTGCTTACTGGTCCAATCGATCCCAGGCCGTCGGATCTGCGCCAAGATCCGTGCGCGGAAAAAATTTAATTTCCTTAGGCAGGAAATCTGCCAGGTTTTGGAAGATTTACTTGTTTTTAAAATGAGTTTTTAATAGCTTTAGAGGCAGATATGGAAAATTCACGTGAGACACACTATTAAAGATATTTATTTGTACTACATCTTTCATGTTTTGTACTTTTTAATTTACAGACTCTAAGTAATTTTAAATTAGCCCTAAAAGTGCAACCAAAGTTCAGAAAATCTGTTTTGCCCAGGAAACTGTTATTTTATATAAACTTCAACCTCTGTTTTGGAGACCTTAGGCCCTGTTTTAGGAAAAGCTTGTGAGACATGATATGGTAGATAAATATTTGTACTACATCTTTCATGTTTTGTACTTTTTAATTTACAGCCTCTAAGTAATTTTAAATTAGCCTTAAAGGTGCAACCAAAGTTCAGAAAATCTGTTTTGCCCAGGAAACTGTTATTTTATATAAACTTCAACCTCTGTTTTGGAGACCTTAGGCTCTGTTTTAGGAAAAGCTTGTGAGACATGATATGGTAGATAAATAGTTGTACTGCAACTTTCATGTTTTGCACTTTCTGATTTACAGTCTCCAAGCAATTTAACTTTGACCCTAAAAGTGCAATCATAAATTAAATTCTCAAGTTTGAATATTGTTATTTATACTACTTCATTTATCACCTTGTGCATGAGGGCATGGGAGGGTGCATGGTTACAGATGTGGCGGGTTCGTCGGCTTCCCCATAATATACACTATGGGCGAAGTTGTGACGACGAACTCTTTTGTTTTGGTGGTGAAGAGGGCCGGGGGCTAGCTACCCCTTCCACACAGGTCCGTCTCACACCTATTTGGTTATGTGCCGAGAGGATCTCCGCACGAGGTGAGGATGTGTTCCTACCGAGAGTACCTATTCTCCATAGAGGTACGAGGGCCTAGGAAGGTGGGGTGTATCCATAACCTAGAAGTGGGAACGACCGACCCACTTTCACCGTCTGGCCACTGCGGTGAGGCCTGGGAAGTGAGCTCCTTCTCTTAACAGGTCACTATGTCGACATAGGGGAAAGTGATTGGGACACATCATTCGAGTGACAGGGAGGTTAATCATACATGCGCACTATATCATATGTTACATTACTTGTACTCTCACCTTGGTCCGACATCGTATAACCACCGTTAGGAAGGGTTATACGATGTCGGGTGATTTCACTACTTTACTTGTTCCCCCCTCCTTAAATTGTTTCGGTTACTACTTTATTTATATAACCCCGATGGATATATATATTTGCTTCGGCTATTGTGCTAACTCTCCATGCAGGTGTTCTCCTTGGTGCCCATTAGGGGGCTGGGGAGGAGCGTGAGATTTACTTGGTCCGTCGTGGCTAACGTACTTTGTACGTTATTATTTTAGGGACCGATGCACCTACCGACGGAGCGGGAGCGGATGGACGAGCGTAGACGTGCCCGTGATGACGAGGAGTTCCATGAGCCATCCAGGACGATTTATGCGGACGTGAGGGCATTATTTTGAGAGAGGAGAGGATGAGAGATCACTTTGATTAGACGTTTTGTCGTCTTTTGACTATGTTGGTTGTGGCATCGAGACTTTATGTACCCCTTCGCGGGTTTTCATTTATGTTTTATCATATATCATGTTGGGATGTTTCTGTGATGTTTTGCTTCCGCAAATTTTATATTCTGTGAATGTTTTTCTGTAATGATGCAATAGCCTTACAGGGCGAACGTTCCGCCAATTGGGTCATGGGTCAGGTGAGAGGGTAAAACCTCTGCGGGCACACGAACCTCTTGGGGGAAAGCTCGCCCTGGGCATAAGGATCCTCTTAGTTTGAAAAAGGGGGTCCTTACAAGGGTATCAGAGCGAAAAACGATCCAGATTTATAAAAATCATCACAGGTGGTCCACCATATTACAATACCTAGTTCGAGGATGAACTATGCAACGGAAGCGTGGTGGACCGCAAAAGATTCATGATAAAACATCATGCAAGTTTCGCTAAGGAAACCCAATCGAACCAATTCTTCGACCAAATACCTACCTATTAGCTTGATTAGACAGTTCTGACACACATTGTTTTTAATAAATTGAAGCAGGAATATCGGGAGCCTAGTCTCGGGATAAGAAACGAGAACGCCGACGACACCGATGAGGACATATATCGCCCCGGCACCCCAGTTGACGAGTGGGCCCCTCCACCTCCTGTTGCACCCACTGGCCAGGCAGCACCGGCCCAACCGACCCTATTTCACCAAACAGAGTTAGGGCAGACTCTCACTGCACTGCTAGATACTTTCCGGGCCTCACTACAGCAGCAGTTGCCGCCACAGGCACAAGGCCCTACGGATGCAGAGAGATTGGTGATGTTCAGGAGCTTTAACCCCCCGGTCTTCAGAGGGACAGAATCGGCCATCCAGACAGAGGATTGGCTGGAGAGGATTGAGGAGCTACTCAGGGGAATGCACTGCCCTTCCTACTATGCGGTTTCCCTAGCCGCCACCCTACTGGAGGGGTACGCTAGGCAGTGGTGGAGGTCCGTCCTACAGACCACCTATAGGGACCGCCAACTGACTGAAATTTCCTGGAGAAATTTTTCTACCTTGATGATGGAGCACTTCATTTCTAGCTCCGACCGGACAGAGCTCCAGGAACGTTTTCTTCATCTTCGGCAGGGCACTATGACAGTGATAGAGTATCAGCGGGAGTTCTCCCACCTTGCCCGGTATGCCGGTATTATGGCCATAGAGGATGAGAACCGGGCCAAGAGGTTCTTTCAGGGCCTCAACGACTCCATCCGTCAACCACTGATGACAGCAGCTCACGCTCCCTTTGAGGTCATCGTTCACCTTGCAAAGACGATGGAGGCTGACTTAAAAACCACCCGGGAAAGGAACAGGTTGAAGAGAATAGCAGAGACACCCCAAGGACATGATCAGAGGGGTCAGGGGACCAGGCACCAGCGCAGACGCGGAAACGACCGGGGAGAACATAGGGGCTATGATCGAGGAGACCGCCACCAGCCACCCCGTGACTATCATCAGAGGAGGACACCGCCGCCTCCCCCAGCACAGCAGTGAGCCCTTCCTGCACCAGCATACGCGGTAGAGCAACGACCTTTTGAGAGGCGTTGTTTCCACTGCAACGAGTTGGGGCATCTACGACCTCAGTGCCCCCTACTGGCACCCAGGGATGGACATCGGGATTTTCATCGGGGCGGAGGTCGTGGTCGAGGCCAGCCTGGTAGAGGGCAGCAGCGACCTCCCCAGCAGGCTTATGCCTTGGACCTAGAGAGAGATCGAGCCACCGCGGACGTGGTGAACAGTACGGAAATTTTTCTTATATACATATGCACATCTTGCACATTACCTGTGATATTTATTACATGCTTATATTTATTACTGTCAAACATATATATATATACACCAATCGGTTAAATTGAAACCTCAGGGATCCTCTGGATCAACGATCGGGCTGCTCGAGCGCTCTTTGACACGGGAGCCACTCGCTCCTTTGTGTCCCATGATTTCATACACCATGAGCCAGGGGTGGTTTATCTCACAGGTAACCCACTGCGGGTACGACTCCCTGATGGATCGGAGATGATCTCCTAAGATCTATGCAAATTTAAAGTAAAGATCGATGATCGGGAGATGGAGGTTGAAGCAGCAGTACTCCAGCTGTCAGGATTTGACCTGATATTAGGAATGGACTGGCTCGCGGATCATGCAGCATAGATAGACTGTCAGAGCAGGAAGGTGACCCTTCAAGTGCCAACGGGAGGAACAATCACCTATCAAGGTATACCGTTTATCTCTCGTCTCGCGCTTAATTCTATACAGGCAACGAAGGCCACCATGAGAGGAGATGAGGTGTTCGTGGTCTACTTTGAAATGATGGGGCAGACCATAGAATTGGCCGAAGTAAAAGTGGTAAAAGAATTTCCGGATGTCTTCCCGGAGAAGCTCGCAGGCCTGCCTCCACACCGAGAAGAGGACTTCAAAATTCACCTCCTTCCCGGGGCTCGTCCGGTCTCGAGGTCTCCTTACCGGATGGCGCCAAAAGAGCTAGCAGAGTTCAGAGTGCAGCTTCAAGAATTGGTAGACTCGGGATTCGTCCGACCCAGATCTTCTCCTTGGGGAGCACCTGTGCTCTTCGTGAAGAAGAAGGACGGATCCCTCCGACTCTGCATCGACTACCGGGAGTTGAACCGGCTAACCGTGAAAAATACTTATCCACTCCCCAGGATAGAAGAGTTATTCGATCAGCTACAGGGGGCTCGGTGCTTCTCCAAACTCGACCTCCGGTCGGGATACTACCAGCTCAGGATTGATGATAAGGACATCGAGAAGACTGCGTTTTGTTCTCGTTACGGGCAATACGAGTTCACAGTGATGCCGTTCGGTCTCACCAATGCCCCGGCAGCATTCATGTCTCTAATGAACCGGGTGTTCGAACCCTTCCTCGACCATTTTGTCATTGTATTCATCGATGACATTCTGGTGTACTCGGCATCGGAAGAGCTGCATGTAACACACTGGAGAAAGTGCTTCAAAAGCTGCGTGAACACCAGCTATACGCAAAGTTTTCAAAGTGCGAATTTTGGCTTAAAGAGGTCGGCTTCTTGGGTCACATCGTCAGCGCCAACGGCATAGCAGTAGATCCAGCAAAGATTCGGGCCGTTAGGGATTGGCCGCAGCTTCGCTCCGCTGCAGATGTGAGGAGTTTCCTCGGACTTGCGGGATATTACCGCAAGTTCGTAGAGGGATTCTCTAAGATCGCACTACCGCTGACATCGTTAACGAAGAAGGATGCAAAATTCATATGGACATCTCAGTGCGAAGAGGCTTTCCAGGAGTTGAAGGGGAGGCTTACCTCTGCTCCTATACTGACCATACCATCGGGCCAGGAAGGCTTCCAGGTGTACACAGATGCATGCCAGCAGGGCTTAGGAGCGGTCTTGATGCAACATGGGAAGGTGGTTGCCTACGCCTCGAGGCAGCTAAAAGTGCACGAGAAAAACTACGCCACGCACGACTTGGAGTTGGGTGCGGTGGTATTTGCTCTAAAGATATGGAGGCATTATCTGTACGGCGTCCGATGTGAGGTGTTTTCGGACCACAGGAGCCTCAAGTACGTCTTCACGCAGAGGGAGATGAACCTACGACAGAGACGGTGGTTGGAGTTCTTGTGCGACTACGACTTCGACCTCCAGTATCACCCGGGCAAGGCAAACACTGTTGCAGATGCCCTGAGCAGAAATCCTATAGCCTCAGCTAATTGGATGATCGGCACTCCGAGAGATATAGTACGAGGACTCGAGGAGATGGGGATCACAGTGATCGCCCGAGGAGATTCAGTTGCGGCAGCACATCAGCTGTATTGGACGGAGATCAAGTGCGATCTTCGGGAAAGGATTAGAGATGCCCAGCAAGATGACCCATTGTTCGAGGATGGGATTACTCGTTTGAAGGCCGGAAAAGAGCACCCAGATTTTAAGATAAAGGACGGAATCCTTTACTTCCGTGATAGGATGTTTGTGCCATCCGGCGGACAGTTTCGGCATGAGATTTTGTATGAGAGCCATCACACTCGCTACTCGATTCACCCGGGCATCACGAAGATGCATGCAGATCTGAAGAAAATGTTCTGGTGGCCTGGGATGAAGCGCGATGTCGTCTCTTTTGTGACGCATTGTCCGACGTGCCAGCTTGTTAAGGCAGAATGCAAGAACCCCGCCGGGTTACTACAGCCGCTTCCCGTCCCGGAGTGGAAATTTGAAGACATATCCATGGACTTCATTCATGGTCTGCCCCGCTCTCGGACCGGGAATGATTCTATCTGGGTGGTGGTCGACCGTTTGACAAAGGTTGCGAGATTCATTCCCAACCGCCAAGACGATGGGGTTGGAAAATTGGTGCGTCTTTTCATCGAGAATGTGGTTCGGTACCACGGTGTGCCAAAAACCATAGTCTCCGACCGAGATGGTCGGTTCACCTCAAATGAATGGAGGAGCGTTCAAGCATATTTGGGGACCAAACTAGCATTCAGCACATCATTTCATCCCCAAACAGACGGGCAAACAGAACGCACAAATCGGACCTTGGAGGATCTTCTCCGGTTATGCTTGGTGGATAAGAAGGAGCCATGGGAGCGGCTCCTACCCTTAGTCGAATTCTCCTACAACAACTCGTATCAGGCAAGCATCGGCATGGCCCCATACGAAGCGTTATACGGCCGGAAATGTCGTACTCCACTTTCTTGGGCCCAAGATGCGGATCCAAGGGCCCTGGGGCCCGTTTTCATGGAGAATGTGACAGAAATTGTTAAGCTGATACAAGAGCGGATGCGTGAAGCCCAGAGTCGCCAAGCCAAGTACTACGACGCCCGTCATCGACATGTTGAGTTCGCCGTGGGTGATAAGGTTTACTTGAAGATCCGCCCTCGCCACGGTGTATCTCGTCTCCGCCGACAGCGGAAGTTGAGCCCAAGGTACATGGGGCCATATACCGTCACGGAGCGGATCGGTGAAGTGGCATACAGGCTGGAGCTACCCCCGGAGCTTCAGGGGTTGCATGATGTATTCCACATCTCTTCATTGAGACGCGCACTACTACGCCCAGAGCATGTCATTCAGGAGGCCCCCGAACCAGTGGAACCCGACCGATCTGTATCCCTTAAGCCAGTACGGATCATGGATACCGAGACTAAGGTCCTGCGGCGAAAGAGAGTCCCTCTTGTCCGAGTTTTATGGGACAACTGCGGGACTGAAGAATCTACATGGGAACCCGAGGACCAGATGCGAGAACTCTACCCCGGCCTCTTTACGTCAGGTAACACTCAAATCTTTTTGGATTTCTTATTTCCAAGTATAGCGATTTGCTCGACTTTGAAAATACTATGACCCAATCGAATTTTCGAGGACGAAAATTTTGTTTGACTTTTTGGATTTGTAACATCCCAATTTTGAATTTCTAGACCCCATTGTGATTATATGAACCACTAGGGTTTTGTGGGCTCGGTTGACACCCAAATGGTCGTTAGTTTCCCTATTGGGTGTTATTGACCCGACAAGTCATTCAATCCACCTATCGGGTCATATGAACTTATTCTAACCAAAACGAATATAGGACCCCGTATTTGTGTAAATTGACACATTAAGTCTTAGAGAACCTTATTAACACACAGATAGTGCACCATACTCGAAACCAGTCGAATCGACCCATTATGATACCTATTATCTGAGATGATCGACCTAAATTGTGTGAAAACCCAAATTATCCTGATTAGTCTAAACGCACACCGAGTTATCCGACTCGACCAAATTCGCCGAATAAAGATGCGGCGACTCGCCGACACATCCAAGGGGATGCATTATTGGCCGTGATTAGAGTAGAAACCTCTGAAGCATCAAATTTACAATTTAATTAATTTAATTATTTGATTAAATAATTAACGAATTATTAAGGGATGCTGGATAAAAATCGTGACAAACGAACCCCAATCAACACAAAAATTTTACCGCAACACTCCAATAATATTTTGGATAGGATGGGCAATTAAAAATGTAAATAAGTACATTTAAAATGATTTATGAAAATAGGTTTATAGAGTAATTAATTAATTAAATAATGAAGGGGTTTTGAGAAAAATAGATAATGGAATTATTTTCCTCCCAAACTTTTATCATAAGGTCCTATAAATATATAAAAGAATAATATTAATTAAAATCTAATAATTAATGAAAATTTAATTATTTTGATTTAACCCTATTTAAAACACCAAATAAATAGAAATAAATACAAAACGTTATCAAAAAAATATGAAATAAATTATAAAAATCATAAATGACATAGAGGGGCTGCCATAAATATGGGAGTTAAAAATAAAATATATTTAATGGAATAATTTGTTTTTTAAGCCTTAATTATGACATTTAAACCCCCCCTCATCAATAGCATTAACAATCAACCATGGGAATTGATTCCCCTCCCTTCCCAATGCCTTGGGAAGGGCTTGGCCGGCTGGATATTGAAGGGGGGCGGTTCTACCAAAGGGAGGAGCTTTAACTCCTCCCCAAAACCCTAAAAACAACTCCCCTCCTATATAAACTCCCCCTCCCCTTGCATTTTCGTTTTTCCTACCCCTACAACCATCAACCAACTATAGGAGAGCCCCGACGACCACCCGACGAGTTTCCATCCTCAACTCCGGCGAACTCCACCAACGATGGCTGCACGACGATCCCCTCGCCTAAACGGCACGAATGTAAGTTCTCGTGACTCCTCCTTGCCCTTAGATCTCTTCTCGTCGACCTTCGCCGTCTCCGACCACCGGAGCCGGCGATCCCGGCCTTGGAAGCTTCGGACCACCCCCCAACAACCTCCGTCGCCGATGCGGGTTTCGACTTCGCATGGGACGTGTGAAGGGGAGGAAGAGTCCCCACGACCCTTCCTCAAGGCCCTTGAGGCGAGGAGATCCGTCTGAAGCCGCTCCGGCGGCCTCCTCCTTCCAAACAAAAAGATTTAATATATATAAAAATACTTTTTTATCATTTTTCCGGCCACCACCGGCGGCGGCCGGCCGCCGGCAGTCACCCCACCAGAGGCCCTCCCGGGGGTGCTCCGACTGGGGGTAGTGGCCGGAGCTAATTCCCCCACCAGCGGTGGTGGGAAGGCCCGTAAACCCTCCCTGCATCAAGGTGGCGCACGGCCACCTTAGGCCTGGAGAGAAATTTCTCCAGGCCGCCGCCGGCGGCGGCGGCGGAAGGCCGCCGGCCGACGTCCCGATGGAGCGCCCACACTGGGCGACACCATCGGGGGTGGTGGCCGGAGCAGAAAGTGCTCCGGCCGGCTACGGGGCTGCCCGTGAGGCCCTCACGGTGGCTGCATGCATGCAGCCACCGTGAGCCCTGCCCCTCCATCGCGAATCGCCGGCGGCGGCGGTAGGCCGCCGGCCGGCGATCTGCCGGTGCGTCCTCCCCGGGCGAACCCATCGGGGGTGGTGGCCGGAGCAACGGCCGCTCCGGCCAGCGGGGGAAGGGCCCGCAAGGTCCAGATCTACGGTGGCGAACAGCCACCGTTAGATCTGGCCGGCCATCCTCGGCCGTCCGATTACCTCGGACGGCCTGAGCCAATGATTGGAAAACGGCGGGATCCTGTGCAACCCCCCCCCCCCCCCCCCCCCCCCCGTTGTGCTTACTGGTCCAATCGATCCCAGGCCGTCAGATCTGCGCCAAGATCCGTGCGCGGAAAAAATTAATTTCCTTAGGCAGAAAATCTGCCAGGTTTTGGAAGATTTACTTGTTTTTAAAATGAGTTTTTAATAGCTTTAGAGGCAGATATGGAAAATTCACGTGAGACACACTATTAAAGACATTTATTTGTACTACATCTTTCTTGTTTTGTACTTTTTACTTTACAGCCTCTAAGTAATTTTAAATTAGCCCTAAAAGTGCAACCAAAGTTCAGAAAATCTGTTTTGCCCAGGAAACTGTTATTTTATATAAACTTCAACCTCTGTTTTGGAGACCTTAGGCTCTGTTTTAGGAAAATCTTGTGAGACATGATATGGTATATAAATATTTGTACTACATCTTTCATGTTTTGTACTTTTTAATTTACAGCCTCTAAGTAATTTTAAATTAGCCTTAAAGGTGCAACCAAAGTTCAGAAAATCTGTTTTGCCCAGGAAACTGTTATTTTATATAAACTTCAACCTCTGTTTTGGAGACCTTAGGCTCTGTTTTAGGAAAAGCGTGTGAGACATGATATGGTAGATAAATAGTTGTACTGCAACTTTCATGTTTTACACTTTCTGATTTACAGTCTCCAAGCAATTTAACTTTGACCCTAAAAGTGCAATCATAGACTAAATTCTCAAGTTTGAATATTGTTATTTATACTACTTCATTTATCACCTTGTGCATGAGGGCATGGGAGGGTGCATGGTTACCGATGTGGCGGGTTCGTCGGCTTCCCCATAATATACACTATGGGCGAAGTTATGACGACGAACTCTTTTGTTTTGGTGGTGAAGAGGGCCGGGGGCTAGCTACCCCTTCCACACAGGTCCGTCTCACACCTATTTGGTTATGTGCCGAGAGGATCTCCGCACGAGGTGAGGATGTGTTCCTACCGAGAGTACCTATTCTCCATAGAGGTACGAGGGCCTAGGAAGGTGGGGTGTATCCATAACCTAGAAGTGGGAACGACCGACCCACTGTCACCGTCTGGCCACGGCGGTGAGGCCTGGGAAGTGAGCTCCTTCTCTTAACAGGTCACTATGTCGACATAGGGGAAAGTGATTGGGACACATCATTCGAGTGACAGGGAGGTTAATCATACATGCGCACTATATCATATGTTACATTACTTGTACTCTCACCTTGGTCCGACATCGTATAACCACCGTTAGGAAGGGTTATACGATTTCGGGTGATTTCACTACTTTACTTGTTCCCCCTCCTTAAATTGTTTCGGTTACTACTTTATTTATATAACCCCGATGGATATATATATTTGCTTCGGCTATTGTGCTAACTCTCCATGCAGGTGTTCTCCTTGGTGCCCATTAGGGGGCTGGGGAGGAGCGTGAGATTTACTTGGTCCATCGTGGCTAACGTACTTTGTACGTTATTATTTTAGGGACCGATGCACCTACCGACGGAGCGGGAGCGGATGGACGAGCGTAGACGTGCCCGTGATGACGAGGAGTTCCATGAGCCAGCCAGGACGATTTATGCGGACGTGAGGGCATTATTTTGAGAGAGGAGAGGATGAGAGATCACTTTGATTAGACGTTTTGTCGTCTTTTGACTATGTTGGTTGTGGCGTCGAGACTTTATGTACCCCTTCGCGGGTTTTCATTTATGTTTTATCATATATCATGTTGGGATGTTTCTGTGATGTTTTGCTTCCGCAAATTTTATATTCTGTGAATGTTTTTCTGTAATGATGCAATAGCCTTACAGGGCGAACGTTCCGCCAATTGGGTCATGGGTCAGGTGAGAGGGTAAAACCTCTACGGGCACACGAACCTCTTGGGGGAAAGCTCGCCCTGGGCATAAGGATCCTCTTAGTTTGAAAAAGGGGGTCCTTACAGATAGCACTTTTCAAACTCTCTCCCAATCCATAATACATCAACACTCTGAAATAGAGAAGAAGATAGTGGAAAATGGCAAAGAAGGGGAGGAGAAGGTTACCAATCTACATGTTAAGCTGAAAGGAGCTCACATAGAGCTGTATAACAACATGGAGTCTGCCCACAAGCTGATACTCTCCAATCAAGCAGAAACCAGCAAGCAAGTGGTGGAAGTGGTCAACAATGCTTCCAATGCTATTCAAGAAAATATCCTAACCATGGTCAAAAAGGTCACTGATACTCAGTGGGACTCAAGCTTAAAAGTACTGCAAGGAACAAGAATTGCTTTGAATCTTCCAATCTTGAACCCAAGCAGAAATGAAGACTTTGACTTCCAAAGTCAATCAAATCTGATTGAAGATGGGAGAGCAGCAAAGAGGAGAAGGGCAGAGGGCATTCAAACTACTGAAGAATATATGGCCCAGAAAAGAATGGAAAGATTAGAGGATCCACTCCATGAAGATGACAATCTAGAGTTGGACACAATTGTTGTCAATACCTGGGTGAGCCATGACAATCAAATGAAGGACATTGACCATGTCTATCCAGCTGCTGAATGGATAAAGCACCTTGAGAGGGAATCCTTAAGGGAATAGATTCTCAAAGAAAACATGGTGAGAAGGGAAACTCCTGTAAGGATTCCCACAAGATATCTTCCCAAGACAATTCTATACTTCAAAGTAAAGGAGAAGATCAAGGCTGCTGCTGAAGCTAGGAAGAGAAAGTCCAAAGATGGAGAATGCTCTTCCCAGGATCCATCTAAGAAGAACCTGCCTTGAAATTTTTTTTTCTCAATGTACAATCATTAGTTGAACTGTTTGAAATATCTGTACTGAACATTTAAATTGAAATGATATTCCATACTCTGATCATAATGTTGTGTATGTTACTATGGGTATATGTACTATGTACCTTTATCTTTAGTATTGGGGTGCTAGAATGGGATGTTCAATTTGAACAGTACAAAAATTTGCTCTCCAATTAGGGGGGAGCAAATTCCCTGCTCAGGTTGAGGGGGAGTTGGCAAATGCCAAGAATGTATAGGTTGACCTATAAGTTGATCCAAAGGGATCTATAGATGTTGCCTCCCTATCCCTAATGGGATAAATAGTTGAAGAACCCAGAAAGGGGGAGAAAGGGCCAATGCTAAGTAAGAACCTATGCTTAGGATGTTAGAAAGAGGGAGATAGGGCATATGCTACACAGATCATTTTTGTGATATGGTTTTTGTTGTAAATGTACCTTAGCATTGGGGATGTTCTGCCTTCTTCAAATAGGGGGAGATTGTTGGGTATATTGCCCTCAATAGTACCTTGATTTGAAGAGGCATCACTCTCAATGCTAAGGACATATTGTATTTGATGAGCTATACTTGTGTAAGATATACCGGTGCAGGTGACTCAAAAGGAAGGGCCAAACATGCCCTTAGATGTGGAGAAATCATCTCCCAAAAGATGAAGTTTTGTCTCAGCTGATCCGCTGAGACGAGGGGTCAAAACCGCTGAGACGAGGAGCCGTCTCAGCGTATCCGCTGAGAAGAAGGTGCCTCCGCTGATAAGTTCATTACACGCTGAGAATCAGCGTGGTTGTCGAACGAAGACAGCTGTTCGTCGAACGCTGAACGTCGTTCGTCGACCGCTGAGACGAGATCAAAGAAGGAGCCGCTGAGAAGACACACAAGGCAAGTTCGTCGAATGATGTACGCCGTTCGTCGACCGCTGAGACGAGATCAAACCAGGAGCCGCTGAGAAGACACACAAGGCAAGTTCGTCGAACGCTGAACGCCGTTCATCGACCGCTGAGACGACATCAAAACAGGAGCCGCTGAGAAGACACACAAGGCAAGTTTGTCGAACGCTGAGCTGGCAAGTTTGTCGAACGCATGGGACAGCTGGTTCGTCGAACGCAGAGTGTTCAGCGTTCGAGCGTAGTCCTTCTCTATGGAAACGAAGGGCGGCGGGTCCTGCGGCTAGGACTAGTTGCAGAAAAGCTGTGTGGGGTCCACCAGCTTCTCCCATACTTCTCAACAGATCAGCTAAGAGCCGTTGAAGATCAGAGATGCATAAAAGGAAGATTTAGGGCACATTTGAAAGCCCCCCGGTAACGTGCAAAAGAGATCAACTGTTACAATGACGGCTGAAGCTCTGGTCTTCTTCCTCCTGCTCACTGAACAAGAAGAAGAAAACAGAGAAAGAAAGTTAGTTCCTCTGCAAGTAGGAGCAAGGTGATCTTCAATCACTCTGTCGAAGAGGAAGATCAAGTTAGTAGCTGGCATCGACATCTTCAGCTACAGGAAGCACAGACGGTGCAGGATCTACAGGAGAGTACCTCTACTGTAGAAATATTTCTAAATCATTTTTTTGTAGGGTATTTTGCCTGAGCTGTAAGACTTTTTGGTCTGAGATTGTAAGAACCTGAGGGTTCTGAGTTGTAGGGCTGAAGACCTGAGTGTAGGATCTAGAGCAGATCTGAGGTAGGGCTTAACAGCCTGAGGTAGGACCAAGAGGTGGTCTGAGAAGTAGGAGGAGGAGTCCTCTGAGTAGTAGGACCTGGGAGAGGTCTGAGCTGTAGGATCTGGAGCAGATCAGAGGTAGGGCTTAACAACCTGAGTTGTAGGGCATTATTGTCTGAGCTGTAGGAGGTGTTATCCTCTGAGTTTGTAGGGCAGCTGTGCCTGAGGTAGGAGCTGGTGATAGCTCTGAGTTGTAGGGACTTGTGTCCTGAGGTAGGATCATTCTTGATCTGAGAAGTTCTGAGGAACGTGTGCTGTAAGCTCTTTGAGCCGAGATTGGAGACGTTGTCCCTGTCTACAACACTGTTAGAAGGGTGGAGGTGGAAAGTGGACTACCCATAGACACACAGTCTTTGGGGAACCACTATAAATTATCGTGTGCTTTCTGTGTTTGTTGATTTGTTTGAACTAATTCTGAAAACAGCTAAAGCTAATCAAGTAAAAGTCAAAAGACCTATTCACCCCCCCCCCCCCCCACCCCCCCCCCCCCCCTCCCCACCCCCTCTAGGTGATTTAGACTACAAACCTTATATTCTTTCAGAATTCCCCAGAGTTTGGAAAGCTTGTTGCTCACGGTTGACATCGGGGTTAGCGGCCTTCACCCCAAGAGCCTTGCTTTGGGAGTTCTGCTGCTGCTCCTGAGAACACCTAGCAGCTTGCGCGTGGTCATGGATGACTGACCGCCATCTTATCAGAGGTCATCGCCTTACCATTTGGAGATTCGTTGGGGAAACATTATTCTCGCCCGGTCGTGAGGGGGCAGGCCCTCAACGGCCGGATGGCGCAGGCGCGCTCTCGATGTGGAGAGCTAGCCACCATCTTATCGGAGGTCGTCTCCTTACCATTTAGAGATTCGTTGGGGAAACATGGTTCCCGCCCGGTCGTGAGGGGGGCAGGCCCTCAGCGGCCGGATGGCGTAGGCTCGCTCTCGATGTGGAGGGCTGGCCACCATCTTATCGGAGGTCGTCGCCTTACCATTTAGAGATTCGTTGGGGAAACGTGGTTCCCGCCCGGTCGTGAGGGGGGGCAGGCCTTCAGCGGTCGGATGGCGTAGGCTCGCTCTCGATGTGGAGGGCTGGTCGCCATCTTATCGGAGGTCATCGCCTTACCATTTGGAGATTCGTTGGGGAAATGTGGTTCCCGCCCGGTCGTGAGGGGGACAAGCCCTCAGCGGCTGGATGGCGTAGGCTCGCTCTCGATGTGGAGGGCTGGCCACCATCTTATCGTATATCATCGCCTTACCATTTGGAGATTCGTTGGGGAAACATGGTGTTGGGTATTGTGTCTACAATCACCTTGATTTGAAGATGTCCCCTAGTAAACTAAAGTGAATTGTATTTGTATTTGATGACTTTTGTTTAGATGTGTTATGACAGGTCGTAATGCTAAGTGCATACCAAAGTCAGGTTGCAATGGATCACCAAACACAGTTCTAAACAATGTAATCCCTCATTGTATAGAACAAAGTGTTGGTCCATGTGTAATCTCTCTTTTGGGGTGCACTTCATATACATAACTGAAGGTGTTCAAAGTTGTGGAGTGGAGCAGGGTTTCAGAAGAAAAGAAAATGTTTGCTGAGTCCATTCGTCGAGATGACTCGGGTCATTCCGACGAATCCCGACGAATGTTGACAGAGGACAGTTTGGCTGGGTGTTAAAGAAATTCCTGAAGCTAAGTCCATTCGTCGAGATGACTCGGGTCATTCCGACGAATCCCGACGAATGTTGACAGAGGACAGTTTGGCTGGGTGTTAAAGAAATTCCTGAAGCCAAGTCCATTCGTCGAGATGACTCGGGTCATTCCGACAAATTCCGACGAATGTTGACAGAGGACATTTTTGCTGGGTTGTGAAGAATTTTCTGAAGCCAAGTCCATTCGTCGAGATGACTCGGGTCATTCCGACGAATCCCGACGAATGCTGACAGAGGTCAATCTTGTCTAGGTTCTGAGGAAAACTCTGCAGCTAAGTCAATTCGTCGGATGCTCTCGTGTTCTCCCGACGAATCCCGACGAATGACGGACAGACGGATTTCTTATCCTCGTTTCGTTTTTGAAAATTAGGGTTAGCCGACATGATCAGTACACGTGTCGCCTCTCCCTTCTTTGTCGCAAGAGCCGTTGAAGTCCTCCCTATAAATATGTCATTATTTTAGGGCAAAATGATCCATCAAAAAGAATCGACCTAAAAACCTTCTTCAGCCGTCAGTTCAGAAAAGAAAAAGCAAAAAGTCCTTCTTCTCTTCCTCTTTTGCTGAACAAGAATTCTGAGATCTAACTTTTGTGATTAGAGATTTCTCAGAAGAAGGCCTTTGATCTTAGTGCTGCTCACTTTATTGAAGATTCTTTCAAGCAAGTCAAAGGGCCTGGTCAGATCTGGTTAGCCAAGTCTTCTCTCTTCTCATCTTTCTAGTGCCAAGCTTTCTTTCAAGGTTGAGAAGAAGACTCTGTTTTCAAGATCTGAAGTTAATCTCTTTAGAGGTTAAGAAGAAATATTTTGTTTCCCTATATTTTCTTTTGTAGGAGTTGTTATACTCCGAGTTGTAGGAGTTGTTTTACTCCGAGTTGTAGGAGTTGTTATACTCCGAGTTGTAGGAGTTTTTTAACTCCGAGGTGTAAGATTAGTTATAATCTGAGTTTGGTGAAGTAGCCGAGTCTAGCCTCGAAGTGCTAGATAGGCGAGGCAGGAAAGAGGACTACCCACATCGGGGAACCTCTATAAAATCCTTGTGTCTGTGCTGTGGTTGTTTGTTTGCTTTTCTGTGTTAATTTTTTAATTCCGCTTTAAGACATAGAATCCACCTATTCACCCCCCTCTAGGTGATTTAGGCCGCAACTAGATACTTTCAATTGGTATCAGAGGTAGGTTGTTCGCTATAAGGCTAACACCTTGAACAAGATCTCCTCATCTAGTTGCTAAAGCAAACATGTCTGGAATGGATAAGACCAAGGACTCCGTCAAGTTGCCAGTTTGCACCAAAGAGAACTTTCCTATGTGGAAGGAAAGAGTAAGATTCTACATGGAAGCTGCTGACCCAAGAATCTTTCAGATCGTGGAAGAAGGTCCCCATATTCCGATGAAACCATCTTCAATAAACTCCACCATCATGATCCCAAAGAAGATGTTGGAACTGAACAAAGATGAGATCGCTCTAGTGGCCCTAGACAAGAAAGCAAAAAATATCATAGCAGGTGCAGTTGATGATTCAATGTTGCAAAATCTGCTTCACTGCAAATCTGCTAAAGAGATGTGGGACTCACTAGTCGTTCTGATGGAAGGGACCGAAGAAGTGAGGGATGACCGAAGATCATTGCTGAACCAAGAATATGAAGCATTCAAGCAAGATCCAAGAGACTCCATTTCTGACACCTACGAGAAGTTCTTCAAGATCGTAAATGGCCTTAGGAACTATGATAGAGAATTCACAACTGGCGAACTAAATGACAAATTTTTGAGATCCCTGACGAAAGAATGGGATACCAAGGTTATAGCCATCAGAGAATTCGGAAAGCTCGGAACCACGGAGCCACAAATGTTGTTTGGTAAGCTCCTGTCCCATGAGTTGAAGCTAAATTCCCGCAAAGCTGAAGAAGAGGGGGTCAGAGCCTCTGGAAGGGAGAAGTCCTCTGCCCTAAAAGCTGAAAGCTCAAGGAAGTGCAAGGCTCTCCCACTTGTAAGGAGACCATCTTCTGATGCCCTTAGCTCTCTCATTTTCCTTATCAAGAGATGCTAAAGCTCTTTCTAGTTGGTGAGGATGAGTCTGATGCTAGCCCATCAGGTTCAGAGATGTCTGATGGAGAATTTTCTCTTCTCTCCAAACAATTCAAAAGACTTCTGAATAAAAGAAAGCAGAAGAGAGGGCAATCTGCTGCATTTGATCACAGAAGATCAAGACGTGATGGGGATCATCACAAAAAGGACTACAATAATGACAGGTATAAATCTAAACCGAACAAATTTGATTCTACTGACATTATTTGTTATTGTTGCAATAAGCCAGGACACGTAATTGCCGAGTGTCCATACAAGAAGAAAGAAGGATCAAAGAAGGAAGAAAAGAGATCTTTTAAAGGAAGGAAGAAAGAAAAGAGTCTTCTCGCCAAGAAGGCCAAGACTCTGAGCCACAGTGACTCTGATGCGTCAAGCTCAGATGAAGAAGCCTACTTTGGGCTAATGGCTCATCTAGACGAAGAAACAGGCGACTCCTCTCATAAGGGGAAGGTAAACTCTCATACCCCTCTGTCTGCTTCTGAAGATGAGACTGCATCCGTAGCAAATGAGGGCTACTCCTTAGAGGAAGACTTTAAGTTAATAACTCAGTATGAAGCCCTTGTGAAAGGATTTGACAAGTGCCGCAAGGTCGTCAAATCCAAGTCAAAAGAAATTGAATCTCTCAAGACAGTGGAATTAGCTTTGAGGGAGGAAATTGAACAATTAACTCCCCTCAAAGATGAAATCCAACTCTTGAAAGACGAACTGAAAAGCTCCACTGAGTTGTTAAACTTAAAGGAGAAAACTATAAGTGAACTAGAAAATAAGTTGAAGGCGGAAAGGAAGCTCGTAGAAAGCTTCTCCAAGCCTAAGACTATTCTTCCATTCATTGATACGTTTTCTGCTCCTGCGAAGGGTAGTGGAATTGGTCATAAGGCTGAAAGTAGTAAGGCTGCTGAAAAGAGAGTCGTGAAGGGAAAGGGAGCTGTTAATCAAAGTCAACCTTCATTTAGGAAGGTCATTTTTCCATCAAATCTGTTTGACTTTGATTCATCCTACGGTCATTTTGCTAGGCCAACACATGTTGAACCTAGTAATAGATATCAAGGATGGAGCTTTCCCCGAAACTTTGACAACTCTCCCTTCAAAGCCCCTCATGAAGAAATAATCCTCAAAGATCATGGTCCATTTGTTCACGGATCAGCTCACAAGAAAGCACCGAAAATTAGAACGATTGCACCCAAACCTGTTGAGAAGAAGTTGGAGCCATGTGTGTGCTGTCACCATGAGGCCCCCACTTCTAAGAAGACTTCCTCTAAGAAAGTCACTCCTGTTGCACCTCCCGTTCAAAAGGCAAAACAGGAGACAAAGAGAAGGTACAATCGATTCGATTGTTGGTGTTGTGGCAAGATTGGTCACTTTGCCATAGACTGTTGGTTTAATCCGAGAAATGTCTCGACTCCACGGATTAACAATGCAAGAATGACCCCTCGCAATGTTAACATTCCAAGTGGTGGTCATCTAACACTAAGCCAAGGACCCAAATCAGTTTGGGTTCCTAAGGGCAATTGATTGTTGATTGCAGGTATGTCCAAAGGCCAATACAAATCCAATCTGGTACTTGGACAGTGGTTGTTCACGGCACATGACCGGAACAAGAAGCCTACTACAAGAGTTTACCCCCGTGAAAGATGGTCCAAAAGTTATTTTTGGCGGATCTGATCGGGGAATCACAAAAGGCTACGGTATGATCACAAATGGTACAGTCTCTTTCACAGACGTGGCTTATGTTAAAGGATTACAACATAATCTCATTAGCATAAGTCAACTTTGTGACAAAGGCTATATGGTAGAATTCTACAAGGACAAGTGCCTGATAAAGCTGTCTGATAAATCAGAAACTATTTTAACAGGCACTCGGAGTAGAAATATTTTTTGTTTAAATTTTCTATGTTTAGATACTTCTACACCAGTGTGCTTTTTGGCAAAAGATAGTGCATCTCTCTGTGACCAATGGCACAAGAGACTAGCACATATAAATTTCAAAACTATAAATATGTTATTTTCTCACAACTTAGTTCGTGATGCTCCTGATGTTAAGTGCATTAAAGAGAGACCTTGTCACGCATGCCAAATGGGCAAGCAGACGAGGGCTAGCTTTAAGAGCATTATTGGCAAAGACTCTACCAGATGTTTATATCTACTTCATATGGACTTATTTGGTCCCATGCCAATTCGGAGTTTAGGGGGTAAGTCTTATACGTTGGTCATTGTCGATGATTACTCACGTTTTGCTTGGGTATTCTTTCTAAAACACAAGTCAGACGCCTATGATTCTTTCACCTCATTCGTCAGGCAAATTCAGAATGAATTAGAATGCTCTGTGGTCAAAATCAGAAGTGACCATGGCACAGAATTCAAGTCTGGGGCCATGACTGAATTTTGTGAAAGTCAAGGTATCTTTCATGAGTTTTCCTCTCCCCGCACTCCACAGCAAAATGGTGTTGCCGAGAGAAAGAATAGAACACTCATAGAGGCTTGCAGGACAATGTTGAGTGATTCTTCACTACCGGAGTACTTCTGGGCTGAAGGTATCAACACTGCTTGCCACGTGCAAAACAGAGCACTAATCAACAAAAATCATCATAAGACTCCCTATGAACTTCTGAAAGGCAAGAAACCAACTCTGTCTTATTTTAGAATCTTTGGCAGTAAATGCTTCGTGCTTAACAATGGAAAGTATTATAAAACTAAGTTTAGTGAAAAATGTTTTGAAGGTATTTTTGTAGGTTATAGTAGCCATAGTAAGGCATATAGGATTTTCAACAAGAAAACCCTGGTTGTAGAAGAAACTCTTAATGTTATATTTGATGAGACGAGTATGCTTCATAGCAGCTCTTCTAGTGTCTTTGTTGAAGATGCAGATGCAAGATTCAAAGATCTACACTTAGAAGAAGTGGTAAAGGAAGACGTTCCACAATCTATTGAAGTAATTGCCCCTTCAGCATGTGAGGATGATGATCCTCAGGAAGATGAAGATGTACCTGAAATACAGGAACCTCATAATCATCTAAATGTTGGAGTGATCAGACATTTGAGAGATCATCCAGCAGATCAAATCATCGGAGATCCTTCAAGCAGGGTTCTAACTAGAAGAGGTACAACTAACGAAATTTTACATTTAAGTTTTCTTTCACAGATTGAACCGAAGAAGTTTGAAGAAGCAAACACCGATCCCTCTTGGATCCTTGCTATGCAAGAGGAGCTCAACCAATTCAAAAGATGTAAAGTTTGGGAGTTGGTACCTAGACCCAAAGGGCATAATGTGATTGGAACCAAGTGGATCTTCCGAAACAAGCTTGATGAAAAGGGCATCATCACCAAGAACAAAGCAAGACTGGTTGCTCAAGGATACAGGCAAGAAGAAGGGATTGACTTTGATCAGACCTTCGCACCCGTAGCAAGACTTGAAGCCATCAGATTATTTCTGGCTTATTCTGCATATAAGGGCTTTAAGGTTTTCCAGATGGACGTAAAGTCCGCATTTCTGAATGGAGACCTTAAAGAGGAAGTGTATGTAGCTCAGCCTCCAGGTTTTGTCGATCCTAACTTTCCTGATCATGTATTTTATTTACATAAAGCCTTGTATGGTCTCAAACAGGCACCCCGAGCCTGGTATGAGACATTGTCTAAGTTTCTTCTTGAGAACAAATTTACAAGAGGAACAATAGACAAGACATTGTTTCTTAGGGAAGTTAAAGGCGAGATTTTGCTGGTGCAAATCTATGTCGACGATATTATCTTTGGCTCTACTGATGACAAACTTTGCAAAAAGTTTTCTAGCTTGATGCAAGGTAAGTTTGAAATGAGCAGTATGGGAGAGCTGAAATATTTCTTAGGACTCCAGGTGCACCAATCTGAAGATGGAATCTTCATCTCTCAGACGAAGTTCACTAAAGAGCTTCTTAAGAAATTTGGAATGGAGAGTGCAACCTCAATGAGGACTCCAATGGGCTCAAGTATGTCTCTGGACAAGGATGAGAAAGGGAAACCTTTTGATGAAACCAAGTACAGAAGCATAATTGGGTCCTTGCTCTATCTCACTGCTACTAGACTGGATATAATGTTCTCAACATGTGTATGTGCCAGGTATCAAGTGAACTGTAAGGAATCTCATTATGCCGCTGCAAAGAGGATATTGAGATACCTTAAGGCTACACCAAATCTCGGCTTATGGTACCCAAGAAGCAATGATTTTGAACTAATTGGCTTTTCAGACGCTGATTTTGCAGGTAGCAAAGATGATAGGAAGAGCACTTCGGGAACTTGCCAGTTCTTGGGAAAAAGGCTCATTTCCTGGAGTAGCAAGAAGCAAAATTGCGTTGCAATATCAACTGCTGAATCGGAATATATCTCTGCAGGCAGTTGCTGCGCACAACTTTTGTGGATGAAAAATCAGCTTGAGGACTATAATGTAAAGCTCTCAGAAATCCCCATGTTCTGTGACTCCTCAAGTGCTATTGCCATAGCGAATAATCCCGTCTCTCACAGCAGAACGAAGCATATTGAGCTTCGCTATCACTTCATCCGAGAACATGTCGAGAGTAAGGACATAAATTTGTTATATGTTAATACTGACAAACAAATTGCAGATATTTTTACGAAGCCTCTGGACGAAACCAAATTCAATTTCTTCAAAATGGAACTTGGAATGCTTAACAAGGAATCTTGAAGTCGGGACTGTTGAAATTTCACGAAATTGCTCGAGACTTCACGTATTAACTCAGAAAATTTCATGACGTTTCACGGGTGTTCACGGGACAATTTTTTTTTCTGGATATTTATTCCTCTCTAATTCCTCTTCCGTGGAATCATTTCTCTACAGGTGCGCGCTCTACTTAATTTTTTTTTTTATATATATATATATATATAAATTAAAAGAAAACATCACGATTTCACGTAAGGATTCGTCTTCTCAAATTCCTCTTCCGTGAAACCCTACCCGTCCGTTCGTCTTCTCCGTCGCGATTTCCCTGTTTTTCTTCCTCGACGTCGACGACATCAATGGCGCCCAAAGCCTCCGGTGGCTTCAACTCAGGGGGAGAGTTGGTGAGAGGCGCCTTCCGCTCAGCTTCTGATGAGTTTCGCAATGTGATCATGATGCTTGATGTCGCCGGGCTAAGTTTCATCTTGGAAGAGCCGGCCAAAGTTCTAGAACAGGATATTCTGGAGTTTTATCGAAATGCCAAAATCACAGGTCAAGGTAAGAAGATCAAAAGCTCTATTCGTTCCTGCAAAATAACTTTGAAGGCTAGTGGTATCAACTGATCGTTGAGGATGCCAATGGTTGAATCTGAAGAGTTGTCTGTTGAAGATATTTTCAGAGCCAGAAGATTTTGTGGAATTCTTGATCAAAGCGCCAAAATCCGAAGAAAATTCATGAATGAAGGAGGTAAGCTTCTGTCTGATATTATAGGCAAAGTTTTATTATGCAAGGTAGGTTCTCACGACTACATATCTGAAGAGGCTTTTAAAATTCACACCGCTATAATTTGTCGGAAAAATTTCAATTTTGGTGAAGTCATCTTTGAGAAGATTAAAGAGAGCTTTCTTGCTCCAAATTTTGGAAGGATTCTCAGTCTGCTTCTGCATCGTGGCAATCAAGAATTTTTCAATCTTGGAAGAGGTACCCCCATCCACCACACTAAGAAAATCAATTCCTCCATTTTCACCAAATGGGAAAGGGTAATTCCCAAGGGATTAGGGAATGCTGGAGTGAGGGCTCCTTTGAGTGATGATGAGGCCCCTCTCCCTGATGAACATAGGTCCACTGAAGCAGGGCAATCCTCCAGGGGGAGTGGACTTGATCCAGCTCCTGCACAGGACAGAGATGCACATGTTGAGGGGGAGTTTCCAACCCCAAGAGACATTGGTGCAAGCAGTGGTGCTGCAGATGATGCTCCTCCTAGTGTTGCTGATCTTGGCTTGGAAGGTCCAGAGGTTGTTGCTGTGTTTGTTGAGGCTCCTCAGCTGGAAGATTCAAGGAGATCACCTGCCATGGTTGATTCTCTTTCTGAAGATCGTGAAATCTTGCCAGACACTCCTCTTGAGCAATCTGATTCTGGGGAGCAGGGCAGCCTTGGTGCCATGCTGAGGTTGGCTAAGGAGATGTCTCTACCTGAGGGGGAGAAAGTCCAGGAAGATCTCTTCATGGCTGAATCTGTTCCTTCTGAGGTCCTTCCTCCTCTGCTGCTCTTGCCTCCTCCAGAAGTTTTTGTGGCTAGGAGCACCTCTCCAAGAGCAACTGTGCTTGACAACTTAGCACAGTCCTCAAGTTTTGTAGCTGAAAAACTTTCTCCTGAAGAGGGTGAGACTGGTGATAGCTCTCACTCTTCTTTGCTGAAGTCCATAGCAGGGATGCTACAGGGTCAAACTGATCACTTAGATCACTCTTTAAAGCAAGTATATAAGAAGATTGACTCAGTTGATAGTTCTCTGAGGCAAGACATGGCTGAGATCAAGCATGATATGGGCAGATTCAAGACTGATCAAGAAGCCTGGATGCTATCTGCAGGGAAAGCTTTGGATCATACAAATAAAGCTGTTGGGCATGCTCTCCAGAATCTGCATCAGGTAAGTGAAGATGTGTTGCACCTGACTTCTGCTATCTCTACTCTCAGCTCTGCTCATGATCAAGGAATATCTTACTTGGATGATCAAGTTGAAAATCAGCTGAAAAGATTGTATACCCTCCTACATGAAGATGTCATAAAGGGGGAGGAGAGTGTGGTCTCCAAGTTAGAAGAAAATGCAAGCAAATTGGATGTTTTAAATGAAAGTGTAGCTTCTCAAATACAAGATCTCAAGGAAAACATCTTACAAAATGTTAAGGATGTAAATTGGTATACTCATGAAGCTCAAAGCTGGCTGTTCAAGCAAGTGGCTGAAATGCTTGGGTTTGCTGTTGTGGAAAAAGGGCCTGTTGTTCCCTCCTCAAGTGCTCCAGGTCCCAGGGCTCCTAGTTTCTCTCCAAATCCTGCTGAGGACTCTGTGTTTGCTGATGAAGTCATCCCTGCTTCATCTTATCAGGAATTTTGGGATGATCCATCCCTTGTTCAAGATCCTGACAGCTCCTATTTTGCTGAACCAGCTGAGAAGTCTTTAAAAAGGAAGCTTTTTGATGATAAGCCACCTGCTAAGAAGTCTAATCCATTTAAGAAGATCAGAGAGTTTTATGATAGGCCTCCTCCTAGAATCTTCCAAGAAAGCTGGAGCCCTATCTCCAAAAGTATTATTCTCTCTGCTTTTGATAAAGTCAGCAATCAGAATGAAAAGGTCAGTGACCACTATAGTTCAGAAGAATGGAGCAAGTTTGAGAAAAGGACAAATGAAAGAAGAATTCACTTCAAGAATGGTGGATCTAAAGAGTCTGCTCCTGACAAATACTGGCCTAAGCCAAAGGCATTTTTTGAGAGAATGGATTCAGAACTGAAGAAGAAAACTGAGGCAGTGGACAGAATGGTTGCAAAGATGAAAGGCAAAGGTCATGAATAAGCTGTGCTTATCTGGAATCTTGATGTTTTCTTTGCTTATATATATATATATATATACTCAATTCTTTTGTGTTTAAGCTAAAACATTTAGTCCTACTCTGCTTTTCATTATATATATTACTGCCTGGGTTCTGCATTCTTATTTAGTATTCTTTCTGTGCAATTCAAGTTAGTGCCTAGGGTTATGACATCTTCAAATAGGGGGAGATTGTTGGGTATTGTGTCTACAATCACCTTGATTTGAAGATGTCCCCTAGTAAACTAAAGTGAATTGTATTTGTATTTGATGACTTTTGTTTAGATGTGTTATGACAGGTCGTAATGCTAAGTGCATACCAAAGTCAGGTTGCAATGGATCACCAAACACAGTTCTAAACAATGTAATCCCTCATTGTATAGAACAAAGTGTTGGTCCATGTGTAATCTCTCTTTTGGGGTGCACTTCATATACATAACTGAAGGTGTTCAAAGTTGTGGAGTGGAGCAGGGTTTCAGAAGAAAAGAAAATGTTTGCTGAGTCCATTCGTCGAGATGACTCGGGTCATTCCGACGAATCCCGACGAATGTTGACAGAGGACAGTTTGGCTGGGTGTTAAAGAAATTCCTGAAGCTAAGTCCATTCGTCGAGATGACTCGGGTCATTCCGACGAATCCCGACGAATGTTGACAGAGGACAGTTTGGCTGGGTGTTAAAGAAATTCCTGAAGCCAAGTCCATTCGTCGAGATGACTCGGGTCATTCCGACGAATTCCGACGAATGTTGACAGAGGACATTTTTGCTGGGTTGTGAAGAATTTTCTGAAGCCAAGTCCATTCGTCGAGATGACTCGGGTCATTCCGACGAATCCCGACGAATGCTGACAGAGGTCAATCTTGTCTAGGTTCTGAGGAAAACTCTGCAGCTAAGTCAATTCGTCGGATGCTCTCGTGTTCTCCCGACGAATCCCGACGAATGACGGACAGACGGATTTCTTATCCTCGTTTCGTTTTTGAAAATTAGGGTTAGCCGACATGATCAGTACACGTGTCGCCTCTCCCTTCTTTGTCGCAAGAGCCGTTGAAGTCCTCCCTATAAATATGTCATTATTTTAGGGCAAAATGATCCATCAAAAGAATCGACCTAAAAACCTTCTTCAGCCGTCAGTTCAGAAAAGAAAAAGCAAAAAGTCCTTCTTCTCTTCCTCTTTTGCTGAACAAGAATTCTGAGATCTAACTTTTGTGATTAGAGATTTCTCAGAAGAAGGCCTTTGATCTTAGTGCTGCTCACTTTATTGAAGATTCTTTCAAGCAAGTCAAAGGGCCTGGTCAGATCTGGTTAGCCAAGTCTTCTCTCTTCTCATCTTTCTAGTGCCAAGCTTTCTTTCAAGGTTGAGAAGAAGACTCTGTTTTCAAGATCTGAAGTTAATCTCTTTAGAGGTTAAGAAGAAATATTTTGTTTCCCTATATTTTCTTTTGTAGGAGTTGTTATACTCCGAGTTGTAGGAGTTGTTTTACTCCGAGTTGTAGGAGTTGTTATACTCCGAGTTGTAGGAGTTTTTTAACTCCGAGGTGTAAGATTAGTTATAATCTGAGTTTGGTGAAGTAGCCGAGTCTAGCCTCGAAGTGCTAGATAGGCGAGGCGGGAAAGAGGACTACCCACATCGGGGAACCTCTATAAAATCCTTGTGTCTGTGCTGTGGTTGTTTGTTTGCTTTTCTGTGTTAATTTTTTAATTCCGCTTTAAGACATAGAATCCACCTATTCACCCCCCTCTAGGTGATTTAGGCCGCAACTAGATACTTTCACATGGTTCCCGCCCGGTCGTGAGGGGGGCAGGCCCTCAGCGGCCGGATGGCGCAGGCTCGCTCTCGATATGGATGGCTGGCCACCATCTTATCGGAGGTCGTCGCCTTACCATTTGGAGATTCGTTGGGGAAACATGGTTCCCGCCTGGTCGTGAGGGGGGCAGGCCCTCAGCGGCCGGATGGTGCAGGCTCGCTCTCGATGTGGAGGGCTGGCCACCATCTTATCAGAGGTCGTCGCCTTACCATTTGGAGATTTGTTGAGGTTCGCTCACAGTGGGCAAGGACCTGAAATTACTTTGTTAGAAAGAAAAGCGTGGATACATTCTGAAATAGAAACGAGATAAAAAGTGATACAAGCCCCTGAGGGAGACAGCCCGGCTTAGGTGGCGATCATTCCGACGGTTGGACCTCAGTTGACCCTTCTCAAGTTGCCTGCCTTTAAGTTGTCTTGCGAAAGACCGCGAGGTGCCCCAACTGGACGAGACGTTCGATTTCATCCTTCAAACATAGGCACTGCCTCGTATGGTGCCCCTGACCCCTATGAAAATCACAAAACTTGGATTGATCTCCCGCGTTTTGAGGAAGCGGCCTTGGCCACTTAACGATCCTATCATTGTAGATCACGGATAACATATGATGGCGGGATGCGTTCAGTGGGGTGTAGATCCGAGTTTTCTGGTTCATCTCCCCTCGAGGACTTCCTGGCTGGCTCGGGACAGGCCAACCGGCCTCTCCGGGCGGTTGCTGTCCTTTTCTCTTTCGGCCCATGGTTCCAAGTCCATGCGACTCTTATCTGGACGAAGTTTCCTGCGATCCAGGTTTTGAGAGGGCCCATGGTTGATCCAAGTAACCTGGTCCTTTGCAGCGCTGAGGTTGTGAACCGAGTTTTGGATGATTTTCACTTTGCTTGCCATAACCTTGCCATGAAGGTGTCATGTTGTAATGTATCGAGTAGGATGCTTCCAAATATCGCGTCATACGGTGAATCAGCTTCTGCGATGATGAACTGGACGTTGTATTCGACTGGTTCCGGTAGTGCCCCTACGTGGACAAGGAGGGTGATGTCTCCTATAGTTGGAATCATTGCTCCGTCCGGAAGCTCCGCATGGCTAGCCCTGAGCTTGAGGTTCCCGCCAAGGAGCTTGAGACGTATCACAGTTTCCATGAACAAGATGTTGAATGTGATGCGGTGGCTTATCAACGCCCTTCTTAATTCAAATGCTGGATTCCCAATGCTCGTTTGCAGGGCAAAATCCAACCCTCCACGAAGATCCTTTTCAAGTGATTCCATGACGACGTCTCTTGGGGCTTGCCATGCTCCATCTGCCCTGTATGGGGAGTCCTGCCTAACCCGAGCTCCCTCCCTATTTGTGCCTCTTCTCTGATTCTCTGCGCACGGGCTTCGTGCCATCCCGTGAATAGTTGAGATAGCTCGGTGAAGTTGTGGATGATTCCCTCAGGCAGGGACTGATACCAGTTGAGAGCGTCGTCGCGAAGTGTCATTGGGAAGATCTTGCAGTAGATTTGATCTGGAAGCCCAAGTGCTCCCTTGCGGAGAAGAAGTGGTTGACATGCTCATATGGATCCTCCGCTCCGTGGAACCTTTTACGGTGCGGGAGCTTGAGCCAGGAGGGAACTGGACATGCCAGGACCCATCCTGATAGGGGGGATTGCCTTAGCTGAGGTATGTCACCGCTTGGAACCTGCCCCGACGCCCAAGATGCTTGCTGGCCAGCTGCGCCGAGCCATTGGGGCAGGATGGGTGTCGCGATGGGCGCACCTTTTCCTGAGTGTGCGGGGAAGGTGGAACTACATGTGTCTGAAATTGCCTGGTGAATGTCCATTACTGTTGGTCTCTAAGAGAGGTCGTTTTTAGAGCTAATCGGGAACACTTGTTCCCACAGACTACGCCAAACTGTTGCGGGTCGTTCAACGCTCTCCTGGGCCGGTCGAGCTAAACCGCCTTAGCTCGATAGTGAGCCGAACGCGCAAACAGTCAAAAGTGAGAACCAACAGTAAACAGCGAGATTTTTACGTGGAAACCCCGGAAAGGGAAAAAACCACGGGGCGTAGCCCAGTTCTGAATGATCCACTAGTTTTGTGAGTTATAGAGAGAATTGTTTCGCGAGGGTGACAAGTCACCGCTCATTACAGAGATTTTGTTAAGTCCTTCAAGTCCTCGGGAGCCGAACGTGGTGAAACGTGCTCGGAGATAGTCTTGAGTAGAGCGGTGCGGAGCAGCCTGGAGCGAAGCGCTGCGGAGTGGCCTGGAGCGGAGCGCTTCAGAGCCGCCTGGAGCGGAGCGCTGCGGAGCAGCCTGGAGAGGAGCGCTGCGGAGCAGCCTGGAGCGGAGCGCTGCGGAGCAGCCTGGAGCGGAGCGCTGCGGAGCAGCCTGGAGCGGAGCGCTGCGGAGCAGCCTGGAGCGGAGCGCTGCGGAGCAGCCTGGAGTGGAGCGCTGCGGAGCAGCCTGGAGCGGAGCTCTGTGGAGCAGCCTGGAGCGGAACGCTGCGGAGCAGTTTGGAGCGGAGTGTTGCGGAGCAGTTTGGAGCGGAGCGCTGCGGAGCAGCCTGGAGCGGAACGTTGTGGAGCAGTTTGGAGCGGAGTGCTGCGGAGCGGTTTGGAGCGGAGTGCTTCGGAGCAGCCTATGCCCAAGCCACCGAGATCCTCCCAAGTTCTCGAAGTAAAGCTGGAGTGCTGAGGGAGATCTCTGAGGGTAGCTCGAAGGTCGATGAATATTTTCTAAGAGTCCTCGCCGAAAAACACAAGAGCTCCACTTTCTCCCACCGCCAAAAAGTGTCCTCTAATGGAGGCCTGACCCTCCTTTTATAGTTTTTGAGGGGGGCGTTCTGGTTATTGCGTCATGTTGATTCTTGGACGAGCGAATGAAGATGCTTGATTCGGGGCACGCAGATTGTCAACTTTGCACTTATGATGAGTTTGCCCTTCGGTCACGCTGGGCAGCTTGGGCAGCCCGGGCAGCCTTTCTGGTGGTGGTGGTGGCCGGCGATCGCCGCCGGCGATGGACGGCAATGTCGCGCTCTGCAGAGCGGGAGCGAGAGCGGAATCGCTCTCCGCAGAGCGGGAGCGGAAGCGCTCTCTGCGGAGCGGAAGCGCTCTCTGCGGAGCGGGAGCGGAAGCGCTCTCTGCGGAGCGGGAGCGGGAGCGGAAGCGCTCTCTGTGGTGCGGGAGCGGAAGCGCTCTCTGCGGAGCGGGAGCGAGAGAGGAAGCGCTCTCTGCGGAGCGGGAGCGGGAGCGGAAGCGCTCTCTGCGGAGCGGGAGCGGAAGCGCTCTCTGCGGAGCGGGAGCGAGAGAGGAAGCGCTCTCTACGGAGCGGGAGCGGGAGCGGAAGCGCTCTCTGCGGAGCGGGAGCGGAACCGCGCTCTGCGGAGCGGGAGCGGAAGCGCACTCTGCGGAGCGGGAGCGGAAGCGCTCTCTGCGTAGCGGGAGCGGAAGCGCTCTCTGCGGAGCGGGAGCGGAAGCGCTCTCGGCGGAGCGGGAGCGGATGCGCTCTCGGCGGAGCGGGAGCGGAAGCGGAAGCGCTCTCTGCGGAGCGGGAGCGGAAGCACTCTCTGCGGAGCGGATGCGCTCTCCGCGGAGCGGGAGCGGAAGCGCTCTCCGCGGAGCGGGAGCGGAAGCGCTCTCCGCGGAGCGGGAGCGGAAGCGCTCTCCGCGGAGCGGGAGCGGAAGCGCTCTCTGCGGAGAGGGAGCGGAAGCGGAAGCGCTCTCTGCGGAGAGGGAGCGGAAGCGGAAGCGCTCTCTGCGGAGCGGGAGCGGAAGCGCTCTCGGCGGAGCGGGAGCGGAAGCACTCTCCGCGGAGCGGGAGCGGAAGCGCTCTCCGCGGAGCGGGAGCGGAAGCGCTCTCCGCGGAGCGGGAGCGGAAGCGCTCTCCGCGGAGCGGGAGCGGAAGCGCTCTCCGCGGAGCGGGAGCGGGAGCGGAAGCGCTCTGTGCGGAGCGGATGCACTCTCGGATGCGCTCTCTGCGGAGCGGATGCACTCTCGGATGCGCTCTCCGCGGAGCGGTCCGGGCGAGGCTGCGATGAGAAAACACTTGGTCCGATTCAACCCGAACCCTTTTAGGGGAACCCTATCAATATATATAAGCTGTCTTTGTTGCAACATTTAAAATTGTCAAATATATCCTCATTCTTTTACTCCAATGACTTAACATATATCATAAAAAATTGGAAATTCATAAAATGTAATAACTATTTATGTAATTACATCATTTGTTTATAATAAAAATAATGATATAAATTCATAAAATCCCAAAGTTTTTAGTAGACCTCCTAGACCTACTATGGTAGGTTATCATTAGACCTACAAAAACTAATTTCGAAATATAATGGCTTACTTTAAAATAATTTTTTGTTAAAATATAAATATTTTTGAAAAAATAATTATAAAACAATGATGTATATTTTTTTACGGTCATTTTAAGTACTCATATGTGTATGTTGCGGGCGAAGCCTGTCGGGGGCGGGTGAAGCCCGCCATCGCCAATCGGGTACTGTCAATGCGGGCGTAGTCCGCTAAGAGTCAGCGAGCACTGGCGAAGCCCGTGCGGAGCTGCTCGCGCGCGCGCGCGCGTGCGTGCGTTTATGTGTGTGTGTGTTTAACTACTATATATAAGAAGTTGTCTTTAGTGCAACATTAAAAAATGTCAAATATAGCATCATTCTTTTACTCAATAAAAATAATAATTGAAATTCATAAAATTCAAAAACTTTTTAGTAGACCTCTGACACCTACTCTGGTAGGTAATCATTATGCCTCCAAAAACTAATTTCAAAATATAATAACTCACTTTAAAATATATTTTTTTACTGTCATTTTGAGTACTCATATGTATAAGTTTCAGGGGAAGCCCGCCGTCGCCGTTCGGGTACTGTCGTATGCAGGCACAACCCGCTCGAATGCGGGCGCAGCCTGCTCGAATGTGGGCGCATCCCGCTCGAATCAGGGCACAGCCCGCTCAAATGCGGGCGCAGTCCTCAAATGTGGGCGCAACCCGCTAAGAGTCAACGAGCACGGGCGAAGCCCGTGCGGAGCTGCTCGTGTGTGTGTGTGTGTATTCACACACACATACACACGAGTGACAATTCACGGGGGCCTCGTGTGGGGGCGACATTTGTCGTGGAGGGCGACATTGGTCGTGGGGGCGACATTAATCGAGGGCTCCGACATTGGTCGAGAGCGGTGACATTGGTCGTGGGCGGCGTCATTGGTCGTGGGCGGCGTCATCGGTCGTGGGCGGCGACATTGGTGGGAGGGCGTCGACATTGGTGGGAGGGCGGAGACATTGGAGCGAGGGCGGCGACATTGGTGCGAGTGCAGCGACATTGGTACGAGTGGGGCGACATTTGTGCGAGGGCGGGGATAATGGTCATGGTGGCACAGGCCTCCGGCCCTACGTGAGAGCAACGACATCGTCGCCGTGGGCGGCGACATTTGTCGTGGGCGGCGACATTAATCTACTGCATATATATTGCGTAGATCTAAAATGACTTTCATCGTCTATAAATTATTAAGAAAAATTTATAATTTAGTTCTATTGTGCATGGAGTAAATTTAAATTGGTTTTTAATTGTTCTGTTGTGCATTTTAGCAGCCTTCAATTGGTGAATATTTCGATATCAACCGTTCAGGTATGAGAGCAAATCCATACTTTCAGCATTAACAATTGTTCCAAAATTAAAAACAGAACTAAAATAAAATATATGACACACATTAGAATGAGTCCAAACATCAATGTTATAACTACAGAACATAGTATATAAATTATGATTTTTTTTATATTAACTATTTCACTTCATCCTTTGCTAATATGAGGAGTCTCGGTCCCTCTTTTTTCAAGTTTTGGACCTTCTGAAAGAAGGAGACGTACTGCCACCACAAAACATTTTAAAAAATCAATCTTTTATGAAAACTTTCATCTCAATTATAAAAAATTGTAGTAAAAAAAATAAAATACAACTCTTTCATTGTTTAGACTGAAAATACATGCTACAACAAATACAGTAGAACAATTTAGTGCAATGGTTGCGGCGTTTTGGTCCCTTCGACCGGCGTCATTCCTCTCCTTCCATTTCTCTACTTTCCTCCACATGCGACATCTTCAAGGTCACCCTTTTCTAGCTCACATCCAGATGAACTCTAAATCAAATCCAAATCTAGTGTTAAGAATATTTCATTTCAGTGTTCTGTATTTCATGTAAAAGGATTTATAAAAATTTATAATTTGTTAACTAAAATTTATTAGTATGTCTTCTTTTTTGTAGGAAGCCCGCAACAAAACCTCTTTCCAGGATTGCCAAGACCTATTGCTATTAAACTTAGGCCCAGTTTGAGAGGACTTATTTTCACTGGTCAAGCGGTTATGCGGTCAAGCAGTTTGAGAGGACCTTAATTAAGGTCCGGTTCATGCGATCGTAACCGCTTGACCGGTAAAAATAAGTCCTCCCAAACAGAGCCTTAGTTCATTAGTCATAATACTGAGACTCACTCATATAACGTCCAAGCCATTAACTTCATAGTTGTTATGGCTGCAGGGGACATCATCCCATTATTTCAGTTATTAAAAAGCACAAAACCATGTCAAAGCTATTAAACAGTACATCGGGGTCAGTTCAGGGTCAGAAATAATTTGGTATATTGAGTTATAACTAAACAAGCGATTAAGGAAACCAAAACATTTTCCTATACTAATATAATTATCTATTTAGCCAAAAAGGAGTCCTAAAACAATTAAGATGATTTGCATGATCATACCCAATAGGGAGAAGTGCAAGCTTGTCATGTTTCATATGGCAAAACAAATTTTATTTCACAACAGCACAATTTTGCATAGTCTTGTGCATCTCTAGATGATCAGGTGTTAGGTTTAACAACACTGCAGCCTTTAAACACCCTAACAAAATTAAAGAATAGTTTGAAAGTGCACAGTTAATCTCACTAGAATTCTCTAGAGGGGGGGGGGGGGGGGGGGGTGGGGATGAATAGAGATTTAAAAATATTTTGTGCAAAGTTAACAAATATATATATGTGTAATATTCACAGAGTAAAGCTTCCCACACACCAACAAGAATTAAGCAAATAAAGAAAGAAATAGTAAAAAGAAAATCACAGCACGACACAAAGAAATATAGTGGTTCCCCAAACTTTGGGTAGTCCACTCTTCTACCCCCTTGGTAGGAATTCACTATCTTGCACTGAGTCTTTTGTTAAGGAGACTCTTAGAACCAGCCTGAGTCTTTTGATAAGGAGACTCTTAGAACCACTACAACTGAATTTTTTGAAGAGAGATTCTTAAAACTTTTTTACACTATTGAAATTGAAATAAGAATAAGAATAATAAGAAGAAGAAGATGGAAAATAATTGAAGCAAGAAAGAATATTCTTCCTAGCAAGAAGATTAGAAGCACAAGTATAGTGAATGAAATCTCTCTTCTATAGTGAGAAGGAGATTGTAAGCCATTTTCTCTTTCATTGAGAGCTTTCAGAAATTGCAGCAGTATGGCTTCAGAAGGAGGAGAAGAAGAAGAAGGTTTTTTCTTGCTGCAGCACTCTTTCACTTTTCTCAATTTTCTCTTTCTTCTCTCTTGGGAGCTTTTCCTCTTTTTCAGAAATGGAGTGAATCACTTGTGGTTGTTCTTTCCGACCTCCTTCTGTATTTATAGCTCTGTTTATTCAAAAATATTGCTATAGGAGAATAATCAATTAGCAGTCAGAGAAATAGTAAGAGAGAAAAGTTTCCATAATCATTATATCTGTAGAAGGAAAGAGATCATTCTATTTTCAAATAATGTCCATAATAATCTTAATCAAATTAGCCAAGAATCATTTAGAAGGAAAGACTGATTCAGAACGGCTAGAAGAGAATAATATAATTCCATAAAATTCAGATCTACAGAAAGAAGGAAAAAGATCTGGCATGTTTTTGAATCTGTCACAGAAATCGACGTGCGTCGATTACTATTCGACGTAAGCGTCGCTATCAGCCTGGCTAGACGTCGAGAAGAAAATATGGAAGGATCGTCGACTGAGGTGTGTCGACTTTACTGGGTGCGTCGACTAGAAATCAGAGTTACGTCGACTTTGGTTACATCGAATTCTGTTTAGAGTTACTTCGACTCAGTATAAGAGATGCGTCGACTACACTTCGACGTTGCGTCGATTACTATTCGACGCATATTTTACTTAAACTAATTTTTCACTCTGAGAACTCATTTTCTACTCATTTCTAGGAGTTAAGATAAATCATTTCCCCAACATAGTTACTTGAAGGTTTATAGATGTTTGGACAACAAATAAAAAGCTTTTTGTAATAACTGAAGCTCACTAACATACATGTATGGAAACAACGTTCACGGTCAATCATAACAGGAAGAACTCACAGGAAAACAAAATTATGGAAATGGAAGGTGGAAATCCCTGATTAGTCGATCCCTCCTTGCGAGATATTGATCGGAGAGGAGGCGTGGTCGCTTAGAGTAGCCTTAAAATGGCATTAATAGATAAATCTATTCATCAGATAATATTAAAAGATAAATCTATTAATTTCAAGTTTAGGCTGTAGGAACAACATTGAAATAATTGATTACCTGAATCGTGAATCTGGCAAGCCCAAGCGGGAAGGTGGAAATCTTCAGTGGCGTGAAGAGTAGGCGTGGAGGTTATTCCAAAGGCGTGAAGAGGCGGAGATTTCCAAGGCGAATCTGAAGGCCTTCGGACTCGCCGCCTCTTCATGCATTTGGAATAACCTCTACGCCTGTTGAAAGTGCACAGTATGCGTCTGAGAATTCTCTAGGGGGGGTGAATAGAGATTTAAAATCTTTTCTATCCTAACTAAGCATACAATAAAAATACTAAGAGATTATGATTCAGCAACACCAAGGTGCAGAATAAATTAAGTGCAGCAAATATAAAAGCAGAAAAGCAGTAAGCTATAAGAGGGACAGCACAGAAAATGAACAACCAGAAGACACAAGATTTTATAGAGGTTCCCCAAAATGTGGTTAGTCCTCTCTTCTACCTCTCTGATAGGATTTCAAAACCTGTGTCTGAGTCTTTTGATAAGGAGACTCTTAGAACCAATGATCTTTTGATAAGGAGATCTTGAACCACTCAGATCTTTTGATAAGGAGATCTTGAACCACTAAATCCTTTGGAAGGGGGAATCTTAAAACTCTGTTACAGTAGTAGAAATAGAGTAAGAAGAAAGAGGGAAGTAGAAGATAAAGAATTTTGTTCTCAGAATCCTTTAGAAGCTTTTCTCAAAGGATTCTGTTTTCTTTCACAGGATCTACTGATGATGAACCATTGCTTATGATTGTGATGATCTACAAGGGTTATGTTTCTCAGATCCTTTTCTCTATAAGCTTCTTGTAATCTGGCTGTTGTGAGATGTAGAAGAAGAAGCAGACTTGTATTTTTCCTGTGCAAAGAGAGAGCACTTGATTTCTGTATGTGTCTCTTAGGGTTGGAGGAGGAAGAAGAAGCAGAACCCTAATAATCGACAGCATAGATGTTTTGTAATGAATGCTTTTTTATTTTCTTCTCTTCTCTGCTTACTTATTGTCCATCATTGAGTTTAGAATTTCTTTATAATTTTGGACAGACCTCACAAGGAATTCTGATTGGGTACATTTATTCTTCTTTTGTTCCCGACCCGTCCATCATATTTGAAAAACATTCCAAGAAATTTTGCCCTTCTGGAATGCTTCATTCCTTTCTTAGCAACAAATGAGCCGTTGGAGAGTTGACTTCAATCATGTGGTCCTTCTGAAAAGGTATTAGAGAGATAGCTGGAAAGACTTTCTTTTTCAGATTGTATTCGACGCTGCGTCGACTTCATCAATCTTCATGTTGACGCACCTCTGAGTTTTTATCGTCGTAGCTTCGAATTTCTTCTTAGCTTTGGCTGAACTCAGATGTCGACGTTACGTCGATTACTTATCGACGTACCCATCGAGTTTAAGCTTTGGACTTGATCTCTTAACTTCTACATCAAATTGTAGTCGACGTTGCGTCGACTTCTCAGATAGCTTCGACTGACTCTTCCTCCTGCGTCGAGATCCTTTCGGCATTGCGTCGACTTGACTTTATACTTCGACAAACTGAATGATCTGCTCCAACTTCAAGTCAGAGTTATGTCGATATCCAATCAAAGTTGCGTCGACTTTTATTCGACGCAAGTCTTAACTCAACTTGTTTTGGGATTGTTTTGACTTGGCCCTGACACTCTAAGTTGAGTGTGACATCCTAAGATATCTAATGACCAGTTTGTTGGGAAAACCCCCTTTTGATTTAACTTAACAAATTAACTACAAGTGATTTTACCTCTTAGCTTTATTACCCATTATATAGTAAGGGTAATTTGGTCATTAGATGTCTTAGGATGTCTCACTCACCTTAGAGTGTCAAGACCAGGTCAGAACAAGCACAATCTGAGTTGAATTAATACTTGCGTCGAATATAAGTCGACGCAACTTCGACTTTATGTCGACGCAAATCAGACTAGAAGTACAAGCAACTCAATCTCTTTGTCGAAGTATAACAAGTTGACACAACGTCGAAAGGATCTCGACGCAGAAGGAATACCCAATCAAAGCTATCTGAGAAGTCGACGCAATTTCGACTTCAACTCGGCGCAGAAGATGAAGGTCAAGTCCAAGTCTTCAACTCGACGATTACGTCGATAAGTAATCGATGCAACGTCGACATCTGAGTTCAACCAGAGCTAAGGAACAATTCAAAGCTACGTCGATTAGAACTCAGAGGTGCGTCAACATGAAGGAAGATGAAGTCGGTGCAGTGTCGAATGCAGTCAGAAAAAGGAATTTTTTCCAGTATAATACCTTTTCAGAAGGTCCACCATACTGAAGACAGTTGTCCAACAGCTAATTTATTGACAATAAAGGAAAGAAGTATTCCAGAAGAGCAAAAGCATCTTGGAATGAAATAGAATGTAATAGACGGGTCGAGAACAAAAGAAGAAGAGAAATCAAGTATCCAATAAGAATACCTTCTCAGGTCTGTCCAAAACAAGAAAGAAACTCAAATCAAATGATGAACAATAAGTAGGCTGAGAAGACAAGAAAAGAACAGAGCATTCATTACATTATTCTCTCTCTGTCGATTAGGGCTGCTTCTTCTTCTTCCTCCTTCAACCCTAAGAGACACAGATAAAAATCAAGTGCTCTCTCTGCACAGGAAATATACAAGGTTGCTGCTTCATCTATATCCTACAACAGCCAGAATACAAGAAGCTTTCAGAGAAAAGGATCTGACAAACATAACCCTTGCACATCATCACAATCATAAGCAAGGATTCATCATCAGCAAATCCAGTGAAAGAAACAGAAGCTGAACTTGAGAAAAGCTTCTAAAGAATTCTGAGAACAGAATTCTTGATCTCATACTTCCTTCTTTCTTCTTACTCCATTCTTCACCTGTACAGAGTTTTAAGAATCTCTCTTCCAAAGGATTCAGTGGTTCAAGATCTCCTTGTCAAAATATCTGAGTGGTTCAAGATCTCATTATCAAAAGATCTGAGTGGTTCAAGATCTCCTTATCAAAAGATCTTTGGTTCTAAGAGTCTCCTTATCAAAAAACTCAAGCACAGGTTGTGCAATCCTACCAGGGAGGTAGAAGAGAGGACTACACACATTTTGGAGAACCACTATAAAAATCTTGTGTCTTCTATGTTGTCCCATATAGCTTACAGCTTTTCTGCTTTACATTAACAACATTTATTTTATTCTGTGTTTGGTATTGTTGAAGCATAACACTTAGTGTTTTTATTTTGTGTGCACAAATATGATAGAAATTATTTTTAAATTTCTATTGACCCCCCCCCCCCCCTCTAGAGTATACTCAGAGGCACACTATGCACTTTCACAGTTTACCCTTACTATACAATGTGGGTAATAAACCTAGGAGGTAAAATCACTTATAAGTAATTTGTTAAGTTAAATCACAAGGAGTTTTTCCCAACAATCTCCCCTTGTTTATCTTAACAAATTTTACATATTATTTTAAAGTGATTTTACACATTCTTTTATATAAGCAGAAATACATACAAGACAACATAGATAATAAAATATGACAGGATGAAATCACAGACTATTTCATACATTGTCAAGTAAATTATATTGTTCCTAATAATTATATCCACCAGAGACTAGAAGTGTATTGAACTCCTCAAAACTATAGTACATGGACCTCACTGTCCTTTATCAGGAGTTTTCCTTTTTCTGGAGAAGACGTGTGGAATTACCTTCCTTGCAGCAAATGCTGAAGGTTCTTCATCTTCAGGAGACATTACTGCTTCTTGATGGGTTTGATTTAGTTCAGCAGTCTGAGCAGCCTCCTTAGCAATATTGGCAACCTCATCCAGCAGATCATCATTATGGGGCTCCTCCAGAGTAGAGGGAATCACCTCCCCCTGGTTCAATGTTGTATCTCCAATAATCATTTCCCCTTCCAGATTTCTTTGAATATCTGGAATGGACTCTCCCTAAGCAAAGGCGATCACCTCCCCTTGGTTCAATTTTCTAGCTGGCTCTTGAGCTGGTTCTTGAGCTGGAAGCTCCCCCTGATTCTCTTGAGGCTCCGCTTGAGGCTCCCCCTAAACATTTGCATCTTGGAAGAGAATAATTTTATCAGGGGCTTGAACATCATTGTCCTTTTCATGGCCACTCATCTCTAGAATAGGTATTTCCTCCTCCTAAATTTTCTCCCCCTTCTTAACCTTGTTGTCTAGGGAGGTCAAGAAATCCTTTGTCACCAAGGAGGAGGACATGAATTATTTGAGACCCAGGAGAGACCTCTTTGAATCTAGGATTTCAGACTCCATTTGAGAGTACTTCTTTTCAAAACTTTTGGCTTGGCTGGCCAGTAGGTCAGCAAATGTGATGGAGGCCAAACCTACTGCCTTAGAAATGACTTGCTCAATATTAATGGAAGGGGTAAACTGAGAGGTTGAGGCAAGTGGAGGTGGAGGTGTAAGATTCTCATTCAGATCAGGTTGATCTTGGTAGACAGGGGAAAGAGTTTGGTATGTCTCTGGAGAGATATAATCTGGTGGTGGAGGTGGAACAGATTGATTGTCTGGAAGTATGGTGGATGGTTGGGGAGGAATGTGAGGTTCATGTTCTGTAGGAGGAATGAAGGAGCTAGCCTGGTTGAATGGGGCTTGATTAGCATCAGGAGTATCATCCTGTTGAGTTACTGGAGTATTTTGAGGAGATATATTGTCCCTTGGGGGATCTGGTAGATGTCTCTCTGAATCTTGAGGAGGTGGAGAGGGAGGAGGTGAAGATGGAGCTTGACCAGGCTTGAAAATCGGTCTGGTCCACTTTGAGAAGATTCATATGTTGATTCTTTTTCGTGGAGGAATAGACACTCCTTTTGATTTGCATACTGCAGGGTAGTGCTGGAGAAGTACTTGACTCATAATCCTCATATATGCATTTTCCTTATGAGTGTACTTGTGCCCAATCAGTTTTAGGAGGCATCTCCCCCAATTTAGCTTTTTCTTTAGAACAAGAGCTCTCATTATCTGCAGCTGCTGCATTGGAATGATATCATGGGCAGAGATTTTGTAGAGCAGCACCTTCCCTACAATGTCTGCAAGAAATCTGTATTCTTCTGCAAGATCATTTTTTTTTCCAGATTGATAGCCTTCTCTTTCTTGAACTGCATTATTTCTAAGACCTTTTTGATTTCTTCCCTTGAAAACTCATCAGACACATTCCCAGCCAGAAGATCAAAGGTTTGTGACAACCTTTTCCTCTGTTATGTTGACATTTGTTCTTGAAATATTCCCATTCAGTGATCCATCTTCTCCGATATGGATAGTGTCCTTGAGCTCAGTCAGCTCCACATCAAGGATTTTGCTCCTGGTGGATATTGATTTGGTTTACCCAGCCAACTGAAATAAGTCAAGAATGGCTTTGAAATTATTTGACGCAGCATTAAAAGAATCCACATCAACATCAAAGCCAGAGTTAATCTTTGGAAGGGCCATTAACTCTTTTGTGAAGTACCTGCAAACACAAAGAGAGTGGGAGACAAGGATGCAAGAGAGCCGGAGAAGAAAGGATCAAGAGAGCAGGGAGAGGAAAATTTGAAAGCGTAAATCATTCGACGCTGAAGTTGCTTAAAAGAAGATGATTCGTCGCAACTTAGGGTTTAAGTCGAAACACTGTCGATATACATTAATATTTAGCGCGCCAAAATATGCCAGGACAGCTTCTAGAAGCAATCTTGCGCGCGCTGACATCTTGACATTGCTTCGATTACTATTCTACGCAAGTTCGAGATTGTTTAGGAACAAATGAGTCGACGTAGTCATGTCGATGTTGCATCGAGTTGTAATCGACGTGACCTTTAATTTAATCAGTGACTATTAAGTGGACGCATGCGTCAATATGAACTTGACGTTACGTAGAATATCATTCGTATCATCTGCTCTGATTGGTTCTCGAAGCTTGCGTCGAGTAGGACCCGACGGTACGTCGAGTTCTATTCGAATGCGACTCTGAATAAATGGTTCCATTTTCTTAGGAAAATTCTTGCTATTTTTCCCAGCAATGATGTTTATTGAAAATGGTGTTTGTGCTTATTACTTTTATGAACTATGATAATATCATGGGAATTTAGAGAAAAAATCACTCCCTTGATTGAATTTAGTTTCTCCTTCCTCTTTCACCATCTCTTAGATAGGACCCTACCTTATCCTGCACAAGTAATTCAAATATTATAAGGAACCCAGGTTACCTTGGGCCCTTTGCTTTTACCATTGTAAGGTTCAATGAAAGAGTAGAAGGGTCTTTCATGATATCATTTAGGATGGCGGAGAATATGTCTATTTAACCAATGTTAATTATCTTGATATTTGACATTTGCATAAAATATATCTTGATATAGTAGATCTGTAGTGTGCCCAGTAATTTTTCTTCTGGTTTTAGTTCTATGATTGAGATCCATTTGTTTTCTTAGATTATTTTTCCCTAGAGTTTTCTTTTCATTAGTTGACTTCACTTTATTGAAAGTAGTGGTTTTATCAAGATGTTTGTTGTTTAAGGATTGTTCTACTAGATGTTTGCTTAGTATTCCTTGTTGATTATTAATATTCACCATATTGAATATTGCAACTTTATCAGGATGATCATGTACCTCTTCACAAATTTCACTGTTTTCAATTACTTGATTCTCAATAGATCCAACAAAAATTACTGGATTTTTTCAGGTTGGTCTCCTAGGGACTTCTGTGCTAGTGGATGGGTCTGCTCCTAAACCAAGATGTTTAAATCTCATGTTGAGATTTTGTGTGATGTCTTTGAGTTTTTGACTCCTCCTATTGAGTGAGTCTTCAAAGATTTTTGCCTTAGTATAAGTTCTTCCTTTAGTTTTAGATTTTCAGCATTTACTTTATCTATTTGTTTTCTTAACTCTCCTACCTCAATCCTTAGTTGATTATCATATGGATGATTTTCATTTATCATGTGACTTTTCAGTTCTTTTATCTCTTTCCTAAGTATTTTTATTTGATTTTCTGCTTCTAATTGATCTTGGCAGAACTCTTTAAAGCAAGTTTTAAATTCATTTGAAGAGAAATCAAAATTATCAAAATATGATACCCGGCCTTCTTCATTATCTGAGGAGGCCTCCAAAGCCATCAGACAGACTCCTTCAGCAGTACTTTCTTGCTAACTTCCAAATGACGAGCATGACTCAGATTCTGAGTCACACCAGGTTTTAGTGAGGAAACTTCTTCCATTCTTCTGTCCCTTCCTATCATCAGAACTCTCTTCAGCTATACTGATCATTGTGTCCCATATTTCTTTTGCAGACTGGCATTCAACCACTTCCTGAAATATATCATCTGACATAGTGGAAATTAGTATATTCATAGCCTTAACATCACAGGCTTCTATATTCTTTTCAGCTTGTGTCCACTCATTCCTTGGGACAGCTTCCAGTGTTGAGGATCCACTGGTATCTTGTCTGACCGGAGCTGGAGGACCTGAAATTATAACATCAAAGATGTCTTCATCAATGGAGTTCATGTAAATTTTTATTTTGACCTTCCAGAGTGTAAACTTATTCAGGTTACACACTAGTGGTCTAGTTGATGCATAATCCTTAGAACTCATTTTTATTTAAAAATAGTTTTAATTAATTTAAAAATGAAGTTTGATCAAGATGTTAACCTTTTAATGATCAACCTCCCTCTAATACCAATTGAAAGTTCACAGTGTGCCTCTGAGAATTCTCTAGAGGGGGTGAATAAAGATTTAAAATCTTTTCTATCCTAACTGAGCATACAATAAAAATACTAAGAGATTACGCTTCAGCAACACCAATGTGCGGAATAAATTAAGTGCAGTAAATATAAAAATAGAAAAGTAGTAAGCTATAAGAGGGACATCACAGAAAATGAACAACCAGAAGAGACAATATTTTATAAAGGTTCCCCAAAATGTGGGTAGTCCTCCCTGCTATCTCCCTGGTAGGATTGCACAACCTCTGTCTGAGTCTTTTGATAAGGAGACTCTTAGAACCAAAGATATTTTGATAAGGAGATCTTGAACCACTCAGATCTTTTGATAAGAAGATCTTGAACCACTGAATCCGGAAGAGGGATTCTTAAAACTCTGTTACAATAGTAAAAATAGAGTTAGAAGAAAAAGGGAAGTAGAAGATAAAGAATTCTGTTCTCAGAATTCTTTAGAATATTTTCTCAAGTTCAATTTTTGTTTTCTTTCACAGGATCTGCTGATGATGAACCCTTGCTTATGATTGTGATGATCTGCAAGGGTTATGTTTCTCAGATCCTTTTCTCTATAAGCTGCTTATAATCTAGCTGATGTGAGATGTAGAAGAAGAATCAGCCTTGTATTTTTCCTGTGCAGAGAGAGAGAGAGCACTTGCTTTATGTATGTGTCTCTTAGGGTTGGAGGAGGAAGAAGAAGCAGAACTCTAATTGACGGCACATATGTTTTGTAACGAATGCTCTTTTGTTTTCTTCTCTTCTTTGCTTACTTATTGTCCATCATTGAGTTTTGAATTTCTTTCTAATTTTGGACAGACCTCGGAAGAAATTCTGATTGGGTACATTAATTCTTCTTTCTTCTTTTGTTCCCGACCCGTCCATCATATTTAAAAAACATTCCAAGAATGTTTTTGCCCTTCTGGATTGCTTCATTCCTTTCATGGCAACAAACGAGCTGTTGGAGAGTTGTCTTCAATCTGGTGGTCCTTCTGAAAAGGTATTAGAGAGACAGCTGGAAAGACTTTCTTTTTCAGACTGTATTCGACGATGCGACGACTTCATCAATCTTCATGTCGATGCACCGCTGAGTTCTTATCGACGTACCTTCGAATTTCTTCTTAGCTTTGGCTGAACTCAGATGTCGACGTCACGCGATTACTTATCGACGTAACCATCGAGTTGAAGCCTTGGACTTGATCTCAACTTCTGCGTCGAATTGTAGTCGACGTTGCATCGACTTCTCAGATAGCTTTGATTGACTCTTCCTCCTGTGTTGAGATCCTTTCGACATTGCGTCGACTTGACTTTATACTTCGACAGACTGAATGATCTGCTCCAACTTCAAGTCAGAGTTACGTTGATATCCAATTGAAGTTGTGTCGACTTTTATTCGACGCAAGTCTTAACTCAACTTATTTTGTGATTATTTTGACTTGGCCCTGACTTATAAGTAATTTGTTAAGTTAAATCACATGGAGTTTTTCCCAACACATGTCCATGCAACCCAAATGTTATCCCCTGTAAGTTCACGAAATTAATGGATGAGAAGGAGGAAATAAAATGCTAAACCAAATTAATTCTTGAGAAGGAGTTAAGGATGAGGTTGAGTTATCTGCAAGCAAAGGAAGAGCTGAGATTTGTAGGGCGGCGAAGGGTGAGGCGAAGGGAAATGATCTGAGGTTGACGTACCTGCAAGGAAATGAAGAGCTTCAATCATTAGGGAAAGAAGGGTGCGGCAAGGGGAAATGATCTAAGCAGAGAGTCGAGGTGCCTGCGATAAAAGTGTGCGGTGAAGCCTCATGGATGCAGCAGAGGAGTGCTTGCCCGATTCGGCGACATGAGAGAGAGTGGATAACAGAGACACCTGCGAGATCTGCCTGAGAACAGAGATGGCGAAGCCTCATGGCTGCAGGCTTCGTCAGAGGCGTAGCTGCGAGCTTTGTGAGTGAGAGTGATTGGTATGGGCCACCAGCCCTACGCGAGGGCAACATCGGGGGCGGCGATATTTGGCGGGGGCGATATCATTCGGCGTGGGCAGCAACAATCGCCGCGGAAGGAAGCATCGCTGAAATGGAGTCATTTTGTAAAACAAATAAATTAATTAAAGCCAAAATGGAATCAAATGCAATTATGTTAAGAAGGGAATTAGCACCAAGGCGATTTGCACCAACAATAGATGCAAAAACTGCCTCCCATGCAGCCATTAAACCAGAATCTACTGCATCTGTTGAAACCAATAACTCGGTCTCTGTGGAGTTCGGGCCCTCAACAAGTTGGGGGTGACCTCACACTTACTTCTCCCAAGGGAGAGCTCTATGCTAAAGGCTAAGGAACTAGGAATAAGGCCAAGGGCTTAGCGAGGAGGTCCCACCACACACCCGGAAGATCTTAGAGCGCTTCCCCTCCCAAGCCAATGCTAAGCTTGAGCACCATTGGAGGCTTTCTCCTGTTAACTTTTTTAATTTGAATCGTTTAGGAGTAAGCAAGAGTTGCATCAACTGACTTATAGCCAAACAACCACAATGCCACACAGCAACACAAAAGACTTTATTGAATCACAAAAACTTCATTACACTTCGAGACATACATGGCGAGACATGATTCATAAGAATCACGAAGGAGAGAAGAACAAAACACACCAAAAAACAAAACTGGCGGCTTGACAAGCAGAGACAGCACAGACCGCTGAACTCCAGAGACCGCCCGGCTTGACCTTAGGCCGCACGAACAGAAAACAGACAGGATGCATGTACTGCAAGACCGCCACCTCAGACCAAATGAACTGGAGCTTATTGCATTGAACAAAGAACAGAAGCTATTGCCAGACCGCAACTCAGATCGCCTAACCGTCGAAGGTCGCCTGATCGCTGAGCTCGCTGCGAACAACACAAGAACAACATAAACCAGTCCGCAGACAAGCCACTGCCGAACTGTTTATTCAAGCCACTGGGAAATCACCAAGGAAGGAGACCGCAACCTGCTGACCGCAAACCTGCGAACACAACAAACAGTCAACTCGCTTCCGAGACCGCCCGACCTCAAAGTTGAGATCGCACTAAACAACTCAGGCTCTAGTTCTTACAGTTCATATTATGAATGATGGGCCATGCACCACTATTTATAGGCGACAAGACGGATGTCGTCACCGCCGAAGAGAGGTACAGTCACCACCCGCCAGATCGCCAGTGGTCTCAAAGAGCAGACCGCGCGATCACACCACTTGGACAACATTCTGTCCAAGACCGCAGATCAGCAGCAGACCGCGAACAAGCCGCGCGAACACAAGACCGTGCACAAGCCGCGCGGGAACAAGAACGCTCCTTCCTTAGAACGCCAAGAGCAAACCAAGAACATCTGGCCGACTCCAGACAAGTCGCCAGACCAACCTACATAAGCCGCCCGGTCACAGCGGCTACACAAGAATAAACCGCCCGGTCTTCTTACAAAGGAGCAAGACCGACCAAGCAGAGCAGACCGGAAAGAGACCGGAATAAGCTAGAACAAACCGGACAACATAACAGACCGCCAGAACCAGACCGGCAGAGCACCATCATAGAGACCGCGCGGTCTCTGCGGTCACCAAAAATCAGACCGCCGGTCACCTTCCACTTCACTTCAAAATTTCAACACTCCCCCCTTGAAGTGGGAAGTGGAAACTAGCCCAAGTAAACTCCGCAACCGAGTAAATGGTCCCTTTGCCAGTGGCTTTATGAAGATGTCTGCAACATTGTCCGCACTCCGAACATGCTCGACCATAAGAGATCCTCCCAACACCTTTTCACGAATGAAATGGTGCTCAATCTCAATATGCTTGGTCCTCGCGTGACAAATTGGATTATTAACCAGCTTGAGAGCACTCTCATTGTCTCTGCATAGCATAGTGGGACCTCGAACCTCCTCATGAACGTCCTCCACCAACCTCCTGAGCCAAACGACTTCCTGAGCTGCCAAGGCCGAAGCCTTGTATTCCGCTTCTGTGGTAGATACAGACACCGAGTCCTGCTTTTTGCTGTACCAAGAAATAGCAGTGGGGCCTGCCATAAAGACAAAACCAGACGGTTATCTCCGATCATCCACGTCTCCCCTGTAGTCAGTATCCATGTATCCAAGCAACTCCAAGATTGACCCTCTCCTATATAGGAGACCCAAATCAGAGGTCGACTTCACATATTTCAAAATTCCTTTAGCCGCCAGAAGATGAGGCTTCCGTGGTTCCGCCATGTACCGACTCACTTTGCCAACTGCATAAGCAATATCTGGCCTCGTGATCGTCAAGTAGATCAAGCTCCCAACCAGAGCTCGGAACACCAACGGATCAGATAGAACTCTCCCCTCATCCTTCCGAAGTTTATGATGCTGTTCCAGAGATATAGAGTTGCTCTTCCATTCCTCCATGCCGAATCGTTGAACGATCCACTCCGCATATCCAGCCTGAGAAACGAGCACTCCGCTCTCTCGCCTCTGAACCTCGAGTCCAAGGAAATGGTGAAGCTCACCCAGATCCTTCATCTCAAACCTGATAGCAAGCTCGGCTCTCAGCCTCGCTACTGCCTCCTTCGAGTTCTCGGTGACAATCATGTCATCCACATACAGCAGAACAATAACCCGAAGCACCCCCTCCTTCTTGACGAACAAGCTAGAATCAGAGTCTGAAGCAAAGAACCCGCAGAATAGAAGATATTCCGCGATCTTCCCATACCACGCCCGAGGCGCTTGCTTCAACCCATACAGGGATTTCTTCAGTTTGCAAACATAGTCCGGACAATCCTCCAAGATGAAGCCCGGCGGCTGGATCATGAAGATATCCTTGTCAATCTCTCCGTATAAGAAAGCATTCTTCACATCGAGCTGCCAAATCTACCATCCACTGGATGCCGCCAAAGCAATAACAAATCGAACCGAAGTCATCTTTGCCACTGGACTGAACGTCTCATTAATCTTCTCCGTACTGCTGTGAGAACCCGTGAGCCACAAGGTGAGCCTTGTATCGCTCGATTGTGCCGTCAGCTTTCTTCTTGAGTTTATAAACCCATTTGCATGTCACGGGGGTAATGCCCTTGGGCCTGGGCACTAGAGACCAAGTCTCATTCTTCTTGAGAGCATCCATCTCCTCCTGCATAGCAATGTCCCACTACTTCAGGCCTTGGGCCTTCTCAAAGCTCGACGGCTCCCTCTCATCCAATGGACCAGCAAAGAAACATGAGACAAACTCACCATGTTTCCTCCTGTGTATCGATCAGGTGGCTTGATAGTCCTCTTCGACCTCCTAAGAGGTTGCTCCTGACTAACCACCTCCTCAGTTGCTTCTTCTGTGCTAGATCCTCTTCCAGACGAACTTGGAGCATCGCTCCCCCTGCTTCCAGAACTTGAAGCCTCCATCTCAGAGCTTGACATAGTTGGAGCTCCTGGTGAAACAGGCAACTCCACTTCAAGATTTTCCCAACCTTCCCTTCTTCATCAACCCTGCTCTCCGGTAGTTCAACTCCTGAACTCCCCTTGTAGGAAGTCACCTAATCGAACACCACATCCCGAGATACCACTGATCTCCGTGTCTCAGGATCCATGCATCTCCATCCCTTCTTCCGCTCATCATATCCAATGAAGACTAGCTTCCTTGCTTTCACATCTAGCTTTGTCCGAAGAGCATCAGGGATATGCACATAACAGGTTGACCCGAACACCCGAAGATGTGCAACACTCGGCTTCTCCTTGAACATCAGTTCGTGAGGGGTCTTCATGTTGATAGGACTTAGAGGCGTCCTGTTGATGACGTATGTCGCACAAGACATTCCCTCTGCCCAAAAGGACTTTGGGATACTCTTGGCATGAAGCCAGCATTTGCAGATTTCCGTCAGATGACGGATCTTCCTCTCTGCAATGTCGTTTTGCTGTGGAATATGGGCACAAGTGAGCTCTCTTCGGACGCCGTGCTTCCTGCAAAAACTTGAGAACTCACCAGAGGTGAACTCCCCACCATTGTCAGTTCTCAATTTTTTCACCTGCAGGCCTAACCGACCTTCCACCAGCTCCTTGAACTCCATGAACTTCGCAAAAGCTTCCGACTTCTCTTTTAGAAAATACGCCCAGACATATCTGGTGTAATCATCGATCAACACCAGCATATATCTATTGCCTCTAAGGCTTGGGGTGGCAGTCAGTCCCATCAAATCACCGTGAATGCACTCCAACGGCGCTTTGCATCTTGTTTGCGATTTATCAAATGGAAGTCGATGAGACTTACCAAACTGACATCCCGCACAAACATGACCGTCTCCATAAGAGGACAAGCTAGGCAAGCCCTTGACAAGGCCCCTTACCGCCATAGCCTTCAATTTGTCCATGCCTACATGCCCCAACCTTTCATGCCAAATAGCCGCGCTATCATTGTTCTTCATCTTGTCAACATAGGTACTTGTCGATAAAACGAACAAGTCCTTCACCCGCTTTCCAACATGAATAACATCTCCCTTTATCTCCGGTTGAGTTTTAAGAAACTTCACTTCTGTTGGGCCAAATAGAACGTGATAACCGGCATCAACCGCATTGGTCACAGAGAAGAGATTCTTCTTCATACCAGGCACGTGATAAACACTCCTCAATGTGAGTGGACCCTTATTACTGCTCAGAGAGACAACACCTTCTTGTTCTACTGCATGAACAGAATTATCAGCCGTAATGATTGCATCGTTACCTGAGTAAGGCGCCAAAGAACAGAACTTTGATTCATCCCCGGTGAGGTGATGCCCATACCCTGAATCCACGATCCAATCCTCTTCAAATTTGATGGCAGCCAAGGCCTTAACGGGCATGGTCGTCATGTTAGCCGCAAAGGCTCCTCCCCATCCAGCTTCATCAGACTTTGGCTTCTCCTTCTCTGCTGCATGTCCCGGCTGAAGATTAACCCGACAATCCTTCTTGAAGTGGTCGGTCTTATTGCACCTGAAGCACCTTGGTCTCTCTCCCTTCTTCTTCCCATCAGACTTAGAAGCATAACCCCTATCCTGCTGACCTGAAGTAGAGGGTCCATCATGACCTGGCTTCTTCTTCTCCCACTTCTTCTTCTTCTTCCCAGAGAACAACACATCACTATCTCCCCCAGAGATAGAAGTCCCCGCCTTCTGTCTTGCCAAACTTTCTTGCGAAGCAAGTAGGTTTTCCATCTCCAACAGAGATGGCTAATTTGCCCAACCCTGAACTGTTGTCACAAAAGCAAGATACTCCTTCCGCAACCCACGGATGATATGCCTCTTCAGTTTTTCCTCTGAGATGGGCTCATCAGGGTCCAATGCAGAAATCTCTGCTGTGAGGTTCTTCATCTTGAGAAAGAAGGTAGAAATAAAAAGATCACCTTGAGAGGCCTTCGCCAACTCATTTTCAAGAAACTGTAGCTGAGCTACATTTCTCTTATTGAACAGCCCGTCCAAAGACATCCAAATCTCAGCAGCAGATTTACATCCAATGATGTGATCGAATAGCTCTGGTGAGATAGCCCTCTTGAGTGTGAACTCTGCCTTTGCATTAGTCCTCCTCCAAAGTCTCACCTCTGCCATATTATCTCCTGCCAAAAACACTTCTTGTGTGTCTTCTCCTCCAACTATCTCCCATAGATCCTCGCCAAGTAAGTAACTCTCCATACATGACCTCCATTTCTTGTAGTTAGTCGATGTGAGGAGTTCAATACCAAGCCCTCTTGCGTATCCAGCTTCCATGGCAAACTATGTGGTCTCTTCTTCACAAAGACGATGGCAACTCAAGTTGAACACTGTTTATCCACTCCAAGAACCTAGCTCTGATACCATGTTAAAATTTTTAATTTGAATCTTTTAGGAGTAAGCAGGAGTTGCATCAACTGAGTTATAGTTGTTTGTTCGGAAAGCCCGCGACCTCCTCTTGCTGGTCAAATTTTTCGATCTCAGCGGTCTCAATTTCGGTGACCGCCCAGATCGCCAGCTGCCTCCCCGACTGGAATTTTCTAAGTGCCAAGCGGTCAGAGCAGTGTGAGACCGCCAGCTTAAGCGGTCTGCTCGTTTTTCTTTTTTGTGTTATTTGTATCCCATTTCTCTGCCCTGGCTCCCCTGTATCCCGGGCAGCCCGTAGTTTTCAGTTCTGCCCGTTTGGGCAGCCCCCTCGTCTATAAATAGAGGGGTAGGGGTACCAGAAAAGGGACTTTTTTGCTCCGAGGCTCCAGCTTACAACCTGTGTAAGCGGTCTCATTTCTTCGTGATCGCCATTTCGTGATCGTTTCTCTTTGTTCCAGCGTCTTCTGTCTTAGTAGCCTGCACTTCGCAGTTTTCTCCCATCCCCCTTTTAGTGTGAATTTTGGAGGTACCATTTTTGGCACCAACAGAACGAACACGCGACCTTCAGATTCCAAGTGTCAGGTGAAATTCGTAGACTTTCAAGATGGCTGATCGTCGTAGAGGTCGTCCCCTGCGATCTCCTAGCGTTCCCCCTTCCGATCACAACCCGTTAGAAGCGCTTGAGCGCCGCTTCGAGCTTCGTGTTGAACAAGCTCTCCACGAGGCCGCCCGATCTAGGCAGGACGCCGCCTCTGTTCAGCAGGAGATCGCGCGGTCTCAGCAAGAGGCCGCCCGAGATCGGCAAGAAGTCGTCCGGACTCAGCAGGAGTCCGCGAAGCAGATTGAGGCTATGAACCAGGTTCTAGCCGCGATCTCCCAGAAGATCCTTCCTCAAGCCTCTCAGGTCGCCACTCCTGACCGCATGGCAAGCGGTCACCCGAGCGATCACCCCGTCTTCCAGCCCGCAGCTCCTCAGCGATCTCAGCATGAGGAGTTCGCCGCCCGTCGTAATTCTTTCTGAGCCGCAGCCCAGGGGCCTCCGGCTCAGACCCTGAATTTTGAAGAAGGGTTTGCTTACCCTCAAGATCCTCCTGCACCTTTTCTTCCTCCTCCAGGACCTTCTGTTTTTGGGGAGCCTTCCCCCTCTACCGATGAGATTCGTCGGGATCCGATTCCTCATGGATTCAGAGAACCTCGCCTTCCAGTGTATACAGGAGAGACCGATCCAATGTGTCATCTTCAAGCCTTCGAGTCTGTTGTTGCCCTCAGGACCATTTCAGATGGAGTGAGGTGCAAACTGATGGTCACCTCCTTTGATGGGTCGGCCATGGAATGGTTCTATAAGCTGCCTTGTCAATCTATCTCGAGCTTTGCTGCCCTGAGGCAAGAGCTCCTTCTAAGGTTTGCCACCGCGAAGAAAAGGAAGAGTGGTCCTGCGACCCTCTTCAAGATTAAGCAAGGCGACAACGAGACTGCAACACATTTCGTTGACCGTTTTCAGAAGGAGATCTTGGGAGTCAGAGACATGGATCCCGAGCTCTACATGGTAGCTTTGATCAGTGGCCTGCAGGAAGGCCCTCTGAAGTTCAAAGTCACAACCAAGGAGCCTAGCTCCTATCAGGAGCTGATCAGCATTGCCAATCGCTACATAGAAGGGGAGATCAACAACCCCACCTATGTGAGCAATTTGACCAACAGGGCCACTCAGAAAGGCTCTGCGGGATTTTATCCGGCTCCATCTTCCTCGAAGCCTCGACAAGAGCTTCCACCTCCAGCTCCGAGAGGTAAGAATTATCGCAACAACCGCTTCAATCGAGGTAATCAATCTTTCCCGCCTCAAGGTTCATTTCATCAAACTCCCGCTACTCCTGCTCCGCAAGTCACCCCAGTCCACCAGATCCAGTACGCCCAACCTCCCCTTCTGCCCATTCCTTCACTCTACAATGAATCCCAAGAGTCTTTTACAGACTTTGGTGTTTCTCTGAGTGAAGTGCTCCAAATCCTTCAAAAGCAGCCCTTTTTCAAGAAGCCAGCTCCGCTAAACTCGGATCCAAAGACCAGAAATCCCACTCTCTACTGTGAATACCACAGGGATAGGGGACATTTGACAGAGGATTGCAGAGCTCTCCGCCTGTTCTTAGAGAAGCTTCTGAAGGAGGGTAAGCTCCGAGATCTCATTCAGAAGAATGATTCTACCAAAGCCTCAACCTCCAAGGCTAAGGAAGTAGCGGAAGTCCATTGGGCATGCGAAGAAGTGGACGATATTGGCCATGTAAGACCCCTTTTTTTTTTGCAAAAACCACCGGGTCTTAGGCCCAGAACCGCCGTTTTGCGGTGACACCTTCACTCGGGAAGGTCGCCACCACAAAACGCCGATTCTGCCGGCCAAATCGATCACAAAGAAAAGTTAATAAAAGAGAGACAAGTCCACAGAATCACATGAATTAAAAACCATAAAGGTAATTGTCCACAGATAATAACTGAATAAGAGATAACAAGGGATACAATAATAAAAGGGCTCTTGCCCTATACATCATTTCCTCACTACAAGGTCACTCGCGGAAGCTATCTCCTAGGTAAAACTAAAGCTAATCGACACCGATACTGAAACCGGAGTACTCTGACTAGTCTGACCCATTCCTGCAGGCTCTGTGCCCCACTGGTGCTGCAACACTGGATGCTTCTTCTCTTTTGGCCAGCGGTCGCTGCCTCGCAATCCATGTCTACGTCTTCGCTTTCGGCCTCCTGGTCTCTGTGCTGGAGGGGTTCCACCCATCATGGGGCATCTGACTCGAGTATGTCCCGGCTGGTGACAATGGTAGCATGGCCGTGGAGTCCACCATGTCGGATCCTGCTGCACCTGTTTCTCTGATGTTGCTGCGTCTCCTTGAAACCCTAAAATGATATGGTCCACCGACCGTCAGTCAAACATGACTCAGCCAATTCCCCACCCCTCCCCCAATGGCTCCTAGGCACCGTATGGGGAGGAGGAAGCGGAGGACATTCAAGGGGTAAAAACAAAAGCAGGTGACAGCGGATCTACAACTACCCAGGTGTATATATATATGAAGCATTAAGTAAGCATAATAAAGTGCATGTAAAGAACAGTAAGCAGTATATATAATGGCAAGTGAAGTAGCAAAAAGTAACCATTGATTTATAGGAATGCACATACAAACCTATAGACCAAGGGGTCGTTTAGCAGGGCCTACCGTATAAGAAGTTCCATAACCGACTTATACGTTAGGGGTAGGTTGAATGCAATGTTTATGCTATGTCATGCAAAGTATGATGTTATGCTATGTTCATACAAGTGCAACTCACCCACTTCGACTCTATGCGCATAGACCTTTAGTTCCCCCTTTTTGGAGCGAGCTAGACTCCCATGATACTCCCGTAGTGGCAAACGGAAGCGGTGGGTTGGGCCTCGCCCACCTCTAGGTTGGTATTCACACTACCTAACCTAGACCTATTGTACGCCTCCACTAAACCCGCGGAGCGTCTGCGTACTCTTGCTGACTGGACCGCCAGACTTTCAAGGCTAAGTGTAAATACCACACTCGCTGAGTCAACGTATTGACGTCGGTGTGAACGACCGTTCAATATCGAAGACCCACCACCTTCAATGCACAAGCATCATGTTCTACTTCCTATCTCTGAGCCATAAGCTCCCCGGGCTAACCCGCCCGCCATCAAAAACCTTTCGAGCCATAAGCTCCCAGGGCTAACCTGCCCGCCATCAATAACCTTCCGAGCCATAAGCTCACCAGACTAACTAGTCTGCTGCTACAACCACCGAGCCCACCGCTCGTACAACCAAACCAACTGAACCCCCGAAACCACAGGGTGTGAATGAGTGTGTTATTAGTTAATACCCATAAGGAAACCCTCTTAATACTCTTTACCTGAATTAAACCTACGTGCTTTAAGACACTAAAGGGAAAAGACGATCTTTCGTCAACCCCAAGATGACCTACCCCAAGGGTGGCACCCCACCACCCTAGGACTCATCAAACCCTAATTATCTTCAGGGGTCCTCTCATACCCATGTGATCATCATTTATACTTCTCACATCTCCAATCAATATAATCCAATTTGGCCTATAACCCCAAAATTGCCAATTTGCTAAACGCAGACCACCCTTAACGTTTTGAAGCTCATGAAGGGAGGTACATTAAATAGTCAACTCTATGACCCAATATTTTCATTGAGGGTCCATGTCACTTATTTAAGATCAAGTCCAGAGTCTCACAATTTTCCCAACATTATTAATATTTAAAACAATTTTTCCCAATTACAGTTCCCTAGGGTTTGAACTACAAGTACACTTTTCTGACTTCCAATGCCTGCCTTAATTTTTACATAAATCAAGGGTACCTAATAATCAGTGGATATGAATTCTTAGGAAAAACCAGCAAGATTTACTATTTTTAAAAATTCCAAAACTCAATTATTACCAATAAATTCCAAAGGAGGTACCCTCATATGATATCCAAACCTTATGCAATTTAATACAGAGGTGATGCATACTAAAATATTCAGTGTTACAAAGTTTGACCATGTTCCACAGAGGGTACATTTGTAATTTCCACAAAGAATATATTTGCAATTAATTCCAAATTGAACTAGAGGTACCAAAAATATTAATCCATAAATTATGAGAAAAATACTGTGGGTTCATAATGGTATGAAAGGTCATCCAGCAAGGTTTCATGCAATTACAGAAAACTAACACCCTAAAATTGTTCATCCCAAAAATTGTCAATAATATGAATAATTACAATTTGGACCACCAAAAGTCTTCCAATGGCTCTAACAAAATCACCAGGGATTAATAACATCAAAACTAAGTTGGTGACAGAAGATGGTTAATAACTAAGTATTATTTCTTCCTAAATCCCAAAACCCTAAATATTTACAAATCTACCCAAGGATTTATTACCTAGGTTTGGCAACTCCAAACCCCACCAATTTCTCACAGTATCATTCTCTGGTCACCACGATCATCTCCCCAAAATTTCAAGTCAAACCATTAAGGTTTGACCCCTCTTCCTTCATTGGCCTCTAATTGCACCCCTTTAGGGTTTAACCTAGGGTTAGGGTCAAAACTTCTCCAAATCCATCCAAACTTCTTGTGAGGATATTATAAGACTCATAGATCTCAGGGGAGTCCATTACACACCTCTCCAAGGACAAACACTCCCAAGTCCTTCACAACCCCAAATTCCACTCCATAGGGATCAACCCTATAGCCTTGAGCAAATCAAGTCCAATGCTCATCAATCTTCCTCATGGGGTCTCAAATTGATCCCACTGACCTTTCCAAGAAGACTCAAGTCTCTATGGACCTATTTGTCCATTGGTTCTATACTTGGCTAAATGCACCCCAAGGTGCTCCAAACCCATGACCTAGGGCAATCCAACTCCCCATGACCCATAACTCTCTTGGAGGTGATTTGGGTGATATTAGGGCAGTGGCCAAAGTCCCACTCCAATTGGAGGTGGTTTGACCATGGAAGATCCCAAATAGCCCTTATTCACAAATTTCCCCTAAATGGACAAATCTTTGGCCTAATGATTACCTAATCAAATGAACTCCAAATGAGTTGAGATTTTAACCAGGGGTTTATCATGACCCTAAAAATACCCCACCAGAATTTGGTGGAGATTGGAGGTCATTTGGCCCTCCAATTAATTTGTGCAAGGATTATTAAATGTTTACAAAAACTTTAGGAAAAAGGTCTCCAAAAATTCTCATTTTTGGATATGTTATAGCCCTAGGTATGACTCACTACCAGTCCAAATTTCAAGTCATTTAGACAAGTGGTTTGGTGTGGGCACCCATTCAAAGTTCAGTCAACCTTTGCACTAGAATGGGTGCTGAGGTCAAACCAGGACTCCTAATTGGGTGAGGTCAATTTTGTATGGTCCTAGGGGTCAGGGCCTACAACCTTCATGTTGGGCATATTTTCTGTAGAGCCCTCTAAGTATTTTTAATAATTAAAATTAGAATCAGCCTATAATAACACTATTAATAAGGATATTATTAATAAATAATAAGACTATTCAATCATTTAGGCGCGGATCCGACGACCCTCCCTCATCGTCCCCGATTAACCTATGGCTGAGATCATCCGCGCCTGGGCGACTTTGCGGGCTTGATTCCGGCGCGACGGCGCCACCTCCGGCGAATCGCCGCCGCAGAAAGCACCACCCGACACCCAGCTTTCGATTGCCGGTGTCGGTGTGGCCGGGGGTTGCCGGAGATGGCCCCCCGAGTGTTGCGTTTTTCGGTTAGATCAAGAGGAAAAAACGATTGGAATTGGAACCAATCTTCTTTGATTTAAAAAAAAACGGAAGAGGGGAGATCTATCCACTAGGGGAGAGAGGAAGAATTGGACCTGAGTGGTGGCCTGAAGTCGTGCCGATTGGGGGATTGCCATGGCCGACCTCCATGCTTTCCGAGTTCTGCAACCACCACATAGAGGAGCCCGATTCCTTTGGGTGAGTGGGGGAAAATGCTCCTCTCTGCCTGGTGAAGCTTTTAAAGGCTTCAATTGAGGGAGGGGAATAGCCATGGCTTCAATGCCATCAATGGCCATGAATGGGGAATTTCGGCCACCATAAAAATCCTCCCAATCCAGCCCCCTTGTGGCCGGCCCTGGCTGTTAGACTTCTCCAAATTGAAGAGGGGAGATGTACCAATCCATTGGGAGAAGAAAGGGGTGGCCCTAGGTCTCCTTTGGCCATTAATGGCCACCTTTCTCTCTCTTCCTCTTTCCTCCAAAACCCCATTTCTCTCTCCTAATCACCATGGCCGAAATTTCCCTCTCTCTCATGCTTAATATCAGTCTACTAGGCTGGTTGACCAACCAAATGAGTTAGCCCAAAGGGATTGGGTTAGGTTCAAGAGATTTGACCTAATTTGGGCAATTTTGACTTTTGGTCAAATTGGCCAAGAGGGTGACCCTAGGATGGGGCTTTTGGGTCCATTGGACTCCAAATTAAGTTTAGAAACTATTGGTGGGGTCAATTTGGTCACATGAGTCTTAGTTGAGCCAATTTGAGCTGATTTGACCAAAACAGGCTAAGTTGACTTTGGTCAAATCGAGCCCTAGGGTTGACCCAGTCATGGGGCTTTTTGGTCCACTGGGTCCCCTATGACATGATAACCCTAAGGGTAGGGTCAATTTAACATGGTGATGGTCAATTTGGGCACTTAGTGAAGAATTGTCATTTTGACCTAACAAGGGTATTTTGGTCAATTTGCACCCTTGGGGGTCCCATGAAGGGGCTTTTAGGTCTACTAGGTCTCTTATGATATTCTAGACCTAGATGAGTGATCAATTTGGCATGGTGAGGGTTAATTGACTCTAATTAGGCTACTTTGACCAATTTAGGGTTAAGGTTGACTTTGGTCAATTTGGCCTCTTTGGTTGACCCCAATGGGTCCTTGGTGCCCTAAGGGGACCCCTAAAGGGTTAGGAATACTATGGTGGGGTCAAATGGCCAAGTTGAGGCCCTAAAGTCCAACCATAAGCTTGGTCACTGGAAATTGCTATTTGCAGTCTAAGGCACTTTCAACCCTAATCTTGCCTAAGCTAAAGGGATTTCCACACTACCAAGGCCTTGTCATGACCTTGTCAAGACAGATTCACCTGGGGGGTATAGCTGTCTGGGGGATGTTACAGGCCATCTCGGCAATATCGGCTTTCCCAATGAATGCTTGGATGTTAATGACGAGGGTGCCTTAGGCAACCTCTTCTGCATCCACGGAGGTGCAGGTCCGGAGTCCTCGAGAAAGACGAGTCTGAAAAGAGTTTATCAGTCAGAGGTCGCTGCTACCTCTTCAGCTCCGGTCCGAGGGACGGTCACTTTTGGAGATGAAGATCTTCCTCAGACCGTGAATCCCTTTGACGACGCAGTCGTCATTAAAGCTGTAATTGAAAATTATACAGTGGAGAAAATTCTGATAGACACGGGAAGCTCAGTCAACGTGCTCTTCAAACCTGCCTTCGAAGCGTCGAAAACAGGTAAACCCCTCCTATCAACTGAAGGCCCCCTTTATGGTTTTTCAGGAGAGAAGAAGGAAGTAGAAGGGCTCGTCACTCTTTCCGTAATTCTGGGAGGGATAGTGAAGCTGGTCAAATTTATAGTCGTTGATGCTCCCAGTAGCTACAACGCCATCTTTGGAAGACCTTTCTTGAATGGATATCAAGCCATTGTCTCCACCTATCATCAAGCGGTGAAGTTCGCCTTGAACGGCAAACAACACCAAATCAGGAGCGACCCAAGGAAAGCTAGGGAATGCTACGTAAAGACGGTCAACATGATTGTGTCCTCTCCTCCCCAAGAAGTCATGATGGCTGAATCAATTGAAGCTCCTGAGCAAGTCCAAGCTTCTGAAGAAATTGAGGAGGATGCAAGAGATGGAGTTCGCTTGGAACCTGCCCAAGCAACTCAAGAGGTTCGGATCAGCGAGGAAGATGAGAGCAAGAGCCTCTCCATCAACGCTGAATTGTCTGAAGCTGACAAGAGTCAGCTCATCTCTTGCCTTCTGCAAAATCTAGATATCTTCGCTTGGTCGGCAGATGACATGCCTGGAGTGGACCCAGATGTTGCTTGTCACCATCTCAATATTGACCCAAACTTCATCCCGATCCAGCAGAAGAAGAGGTCTGTTGCAACTACTCTAGCACAGCCTATCCGTGAAGAGGTAGGGAAGCTCCTGAAGGCAAAGTTCATCCAACCAATCCAATACCCAGAATGGGTGTCAAACGTTGTAATGGTAAAGAAGTCAGGTGGGAAATGGAGGATGTGTGTGTAACACCTCCCTTGTAATGACCATATAATATGGGTCCGGCCGGGTCCCCACAGCATATAACCGCCACAGCTTTAGTATTAAAAGATGATATTAACTACCCAATCTCATAACTTAGACAACACAGCGGAAACAAACTAAGCCACAGAGATTGTCCATACTACAAAGGAGTCCAACTGGCCTTAAGGCCTTACAAAACGATGTCCAAAACATCAAACATTCCATAATAAAAGACATCCCAACAAAAGGGGAAGGATAGTTTTTCCCTATACTACCTCGGCATGCAAGCCGGATATAACAAAGTACGAAGAAAGTAATGCAGGAAATCAACTAAGCACTTCGTGAGGCTTTAGGCCTTTTTGGCCGGCGCGCTGGGTCCAGCCTGCGATTCTTGCCCTGCAACCAAATCACAAAGAGCGGTAAACGAGGGTCAGCTATGGCTGACCACAAGCGGTGTAACAACATCCCTCCTCCCGGCCGTCCTAGCGGACCCCGGGGAACTACTTCACCCTGCAAGTCAGCACTTCGTATGCAAAAGTACATAAAGGAAAGCAACATAAATACTGGCATGAGTGTCACAAGCATCATCCACGTTTCTATGTTGAGCAGGTAATAAAAGGGGCCTAACAATGCAAAATGAGTGCAAGCCCGGGTTTCACCCAAGGCGCCCTAAAGCGTATGAATCTAACACATCATCATACATCACCAACACAAGGGTACTCATTACTTCCCCACAAGGGCATCAAAACCCAAGGCCAAGCGCTCTCGCTGAGATCCACCTCGCCTGGCCCACCATGCCATCGGGCTTGTCTGACAGCTCACACGCTCGGGCCGCCAACAACGCACCAAGACCGATTCTAAGAATTCTGGCCAACCAAAACGTCCCAAGGCCCTAGGCTTACTTTCGGGACAACGTCCACCGATTGCCTCGCCTGGCGACCGTCAACGGACTCAACCGTAGCACAGACATTCTCGTCAGTCAACAATCGAAGGGACTAATCTTGCCGGGACACTCTCCACACATGAATCTCAGTCTTCACGGGATAGCCAGCCGACCACAAAGACCAATCGCGCCTTCGCACAACACTAGGCATCACAAGCCCCAAAATCCGCACATTATTTCTCCGCCCTAAACCCAACATTCGTTACCACACGAAGTTATAAAGGCATCACCACGACGAGTTCGCCGTAATCGGATTTCTAACAAAATCCCTAAAATGTGCGTAAATCAACATCACCGGATCGGACCAACGGCCACAAATCCGGCTTCACCCACAATGCCTAATCCGCTAACGGAGCGGATCTCTAGTGCAAAACATGTCGGGGACGGACACAATCAACCCGGTGGTTTATCTTGAACCAAGGCGACCCGGATCCCTCTCACTCGACGGATCCGGTGCCAAAATGCAGAAAAAGAAGGGATGCCAAACACGCATCCTAAAGACCGGGAGGAGAAATGTCGTTACCTTTTGAGATCTCCTCCTAGCCATGAGAAGCTTGCAACCACACGGTGGAGAAGAAGCGCCTTGATGCCCTCTACGCACTGTCGGTCTCGGATCGGCGAACGGAGCTCCGGAGCTCCGGCAATGGCGGATTCCCCTTCTTCTTCCTCCTTGCCTCCTCCTCCTTTCTCCAACCTAAGAGAGAGAAAGACTTGGAAAAAATGAGGGTTTAACTCCTCTACCAAGCCCTAAAACCCCCCAGCCAACCATCGCAGCCGTTGGATCAAATTCCAATAGATTTGGACGGACCGATCTCCTTCTCCGCTCAAAATCGCGGAGCAGAATAAACAGGGCGCACGATCACATGCGCACGGTCACTGGTCGTGCGCGAAGAGGACACTGGTCGTGCGCACTGTTCGAGACAGAACTCCGAATCCTTGTGAATTAACGCACGATCACATGCGCACGGTCACTGGTCGTGCGCGAAGAGGACACTGGTCGTGCGCACTGTTCGAGACAGAACTCCGAATCCTTCGAATTAACGCACGATCACATGCGCACGGTCACTGGTCATGCGCGAAGAGGACACTGGTCGTGCGCACTGAACAGCTATGGAATTTTAGCCTATCCCGAACGCAGCACTACCACTCCGCCTACCTCGCTGAACTACGATTTTTGGGGTGTTACAACTCCACCCCCCTTAAACGAATTTCGTCCCGAAATTTCAGAATTTAAACAGCGAATTCATAACGCATACCTGGAGGGAAAAATTCCGGGAAATCCTCCCGCATCGCTTGCTCACGCTCCCAAGAGAATTCGTCTCGCCCGCAGTTGTCCCATCGCACCTTTACAAGTTTGACTTGCTTGTTACGCAACTGCCGGACTTCTGAATCCTCCACGCACACCGGGCGAACCCTCGCCCCCAAGTTCTCCATCACCGGCACCGCCGCCGCTTCGACCACGACGCTCGGTTCCACCAAAGCTTTCCTCAGTACGGAGACATGAAAAACGTTATGTAATCCACTCAGCTCTGCGGACAACGCCAAACGATAGGCTGCTTCGGCTATACGCTCCGTAACCTCGAACGGACCCAAATATCTCGGACTCAACTTCTTGAGTCGCCGCACCCGCGAAACACCCTTGAACGGCTTGATCTTCAAGTAGACCATGTCGCCCACTGCAAACTCCACATTTCTGTGGCGCGCATTAAAATACTTCGCTTGTCGATCCTGAGCAACCTTCATGCGCTCCTGAATCGTCCGCACAATCTCGCAAGCATCTTCCACCACTTGCTTTCCCAAAAGCTTAGTGTCTCCCACCTCTGCCCAAGACATCGGCGTTCGACACTTCCTTCCATACAAAGCTTCGTATGGCGCCATCTTGATACTCGCCTGGAAGCTATTATTATAGGCGAACTCCACCATGAAAAGGTGGTCCTCCCAACCTTTGCCAAAGTCGAGAGCACACATCCTCAACATGTCTTCCAACGTACGGTTCGTTCGCTCCGTCTGACCATCGGTCTGCGGATTGAACGCGGTGCTAAACTTGAGCTTCGTGCCTAGACTTTTCTGCACTAATCTCCAGTCCTTCGATGTGAATCGCCCATCGCGATCACTAACGATGCTCTTCGGAATCCCGTGCAACCGCACAATGTTTCGAACATAAAGCTCCACGAGCTTCTCCACGCCATCGCTCTTCTGATTCGGAATGAAGTGGGCCACCTTCGTCAGGCGATCCACTATCACCCAAATCGCATCGTTACCCTGCTGCGATCGAGGCAAACCATGCACAAAATCCATAGAGATGTCATCAAATTTCCATTCGGGGATGGGAAGAGGCTTCAAGAACCCGCCGGGCCTTTGGCACTCAGCCTTCACCAAGGCACAAGTCTGACATCGGCTCACGTACTCGGCTACATCCCGCTTCATCCCAGGCCACCAAAAAGATTTCTTCAAATCTGCGTACATCTTTGTACTTCCTGGATGAACGGAGTACTTCGTAAAGTGAGCTTCAAACATCAACTCCTCGCGAAGCTTGCCGAAGCGCGGAACACAGATCCTCCCGTCTCTCCTCAGAATTCCACCAACCATCTCCAAGGCAGTGCCTTCGCTTTGTTGAGCCTCCAACACCAACTGTTGGCACTCCTCGTCCGCACTGGTCGCCTCTCGGATTCGATCTGTTATATCACACTGCATTTCAATCCAGTTCAAACAAGCTATGCTAGACTCACCTCTAGCCACACAAGAAATGTCAAGAGACTCCAAGTCTCGAATCAAACGCTCGCTATGCGCCTCCATCCAATTACCTTGCCCGGAGTACTTCCTACTCAAAGCATCCGCCACCACGTTGGCTTTACCCGGCGTATACTGAATCTCCACGTCGTAGTCCCCAAGGAACTCGACCCACCTACGCTGCCGCATATTCAGATCCTTTTGGTCTAGGAGATACCTCAGGCTTTTGTGATCCGTGAAGATCTCCACCTTCGCACCATAAACATAGTGTCTCCACAGTTTTAGCGCAAAGATTACCGCCGCCAACTCCAGATCATGGACGGGATAATTCCTCTCATGAGTCTTTAACTGCCTTGACCCATACGTTATCACCTTGCCGTGCTGCACCAGCACGCAACCCAACCCGCAACCTGACGCGTCGCTAAAGATCTGAAATCCTTCCGTCCCACTAGGAAGACTAAGGATTGGGGCAGACATCAATCTTTCCTTCAAATTCTCGAATGCCCGGGCACACTCCGGTGTCCAAACAAACCTCTGGTCCTTGCGAGTGAGTGTGGTGAGGGGCAACGCCATCCGCGAAAAGTTCTCCACGAATCTTCTGTAATAACCGGCTAGTCCAAGGAAGCTCCGGACTTCCGCCACGGTTCTCAATACAGGCCAACCCTTAATGGCTTCAATCTTCGCTGGATCTACCGCCACCCCATCTCCACTAATTATGTGCCCCAAGAAAGCCACCTTCTCGATCCAAAACTCACATTTTGAGAACTTAGCATAAAGCTGATTCTCTCTTAGAGTCTGCAATACTTGCCTCAAGTGAGACTCATGCTCTGCCTCCGATTTTGAATACACCAAAATATCATCAATAAACACCACCACGAACGAATCTAAGAACGGGCGAAAAACCTTGTTCATCAAATCCATGAACACAGATGGCGCGTTCGTCAGTCCGAACGGCATCACCGAAAACTCGTAGTGTCCATAACGAGTCCCAAACGCTGTCTTGGCAACGTCCTCTTCTCGAATCTTCAACTGGTAGTACCCCGATTTCAAATCCAACTTGGAGTACACCACCGACCCCACTAACTGGTCGAACAAATCATCGATTCGGGGAATCGGATATTTATTCTTGACGGTCAACTTATTTAGCTCACGGTAATCAATGCACAACCGCATACTTCCATCCTTTTTCTTCACAAACAAAACCGGTGCGCTCCACGGCGAAGAGCTGGGCCTAATGTACCCTTGCTCTAACAACTCTTGCAACTGAACCTTTAGCTCGGCCAGTTCCTTCGGTGCCATCCTAAACGGAGGACGCGACACCGGCCTCCCACCCGGTACCAACTCTATCGAGAAATCGATTTCACGCTGAGGAGGTGCTCCCGGAAGCTCCTCGGGGAATACATCCTCAAATTCTTCCACCACCGGAACTTCTCTAATAGCCAACTTTGTGGAGTGAGCCTCCAACAAAGCTAAAAACGCCTCGCCTCCTTGCTTCACCGCACGCCTCATTTGCATAGCGGAAATCAGGGAGCAAGCCACTCCGCTTAGGCCTTCAAACTTGACCTCTGCTCTACCTTCAGCTCTCAGGGTTACCACCTTCAACTGGCAGTCGATACTAGCTCGCTGCTCCGCAAGCCAGTCCATTCCCAAGATAACATCGAATTCGGCTAGTGGCAGAATCGCTGCTACCAACACGAAATCACAATCGCCAATTTGCATCACAATGCGTCCCTTCCTCATGGTAGTCATGAAAGACCCATTCGGCATACGCACACTCAGCTCCACTCCTGCCACTACGGGCTCAGCACCAATCTTCCGGACAAAACTTTCCGCAAGAAAAGAGTGTGACGCCCCCGTGTCGAACAACACTCGAGAGGGGTAGCCCGAAACTAGCACGAAACCTAACCACGTGCAAAACAAACATGAAAGGCCGCAAACTACATTATAGTAACAAACGAAACTTAAACCTTTCGTACCTGTCACCACATCGGGTTGACGTATCGCTTCCTGTTGCCCAAGATTATAGGCCCTAGGCTGCACTGGAGGGAACCGCGAAGCACTCGACTCCGTCGCTTTCCCCTTCTCTGCAACACTGGGACCCGAACGCACCGATTGTTCTTGTCTCGGCTCTGGCCCAGCTCCGCCCTCGGTACAAAAACGACTAATGTGACCCACCTTGCCACACTGGTAACAAGTAACCGGACCTTTGGAACGGAAATCTCCCGAAGGTGCGCCACTTCTCTCCCTAGGCCTATTAGGACGGGGCTTCTTCTTCCATCGGCTGCCCTCGGACTTCCACGGGGACTGAGACTTAGAAGGCTTTCCTTCTCCCTGCCTTGCCGCAACACCCTTTCGCCGTTGAGTTCGCTCCAAGTCGCTCTCCAGCGTGCGAGCGGCTTCGACCAACTCATTGAATCCCGCATTCTTCAAGGCTATGAGTGGTTGCCTTAAATTTTCCCTCAACCCTTGATAAAAGAGGTTATCTCTCTCTTCATCATCTGCCATTGTCGTGCCCGCATACCGACCCAACCGAGTGAACTCTTGCAGATATTCATCCACAGTCTTCTCCCGCTGCACCAAATGCAGAAACTGCCGCTGCAGTGCTAACCTTGTTGAAGCCGGAATGTAACGCTTTAGGAAAGCGTTTCCGAACTCCTCCATGGACGGAACACGCCCAACAAAAAGTCGACCGTTATGGTTCACCCACCACAACTTCGCATCGCCCTCTAACATGAAGCTCGCAAAGTGAGACTGCCTCTCAGTTGGGGTCTCAGCTGCCTTCAAGAGCTCCTGGATCCTCGAAAGCCAATCCTCGGCATCCGTTGGAGTGCCCACTCCCTTGAATGTCGGAGGGTGGAAACTCAAGAAATACTTCATGAATCGATCACCCATCGGAATAGCTCTCTCCGCTAGAGGCTCTACTTGCCTTACTTCGACATCCGGTGTATCCGGCGTAGCCGCCGGAGTGACAGGGGTCGCAACTTGCACCACCGGCGTAGGAACCCGTGGCATCGCTCCAGCTTGAGCCGCTACCATTGCCTCCGCTAGCATGCGACAGAAATCAGCCGGGGACATGCCCACATTCATGAGGCCTGGAGCAGTAGCACTACTCCCCGAAGGCTCCTCTTGCCTCCTCGATGTCCCCGCATCGTCGCCAACATCCTAGAATAAGCAAGGAAACAAATAAACGCTCATCAGGATCTAAACGCAAGACCCGAACGCAGGGATACTCATGATCCCGCACAATACTCCTATGTGAACAATCTCTTACGCGATCCAAAAACACTAGACCTCGCAAGAATACTAGAACAAACCTACCTCTGATACCAAATTGTAACACCTCCCCTGTAATGACCATATAATATGGGTCCGGCCGGGACCCCACAGCATATAACCGCCACAGCTTTAGTATTAAAAGATGATATTAACTACCCAATCTCATAACTCAGACAACACAGCGGAAACAAACTAAGCCACAGAGATTGTCCATACTACAAAGGAGTCCAACTGGCCTTAAGGCCTTACAAAACGATGTCCAAAACATCAAACATTCCATAATAAAAGACATCCCAACAAAAGGGGAAGGATAGTTTTTCCCTATACTACCTCGGCATGCACGCCGGATATAACAAAGTACGAAGAAAGTAATGCAGGAAATCAACTAAGCACTTCGTGAGGCTTTAGGCCTTTTTGGCCGGCGCGCTGGGTCCAGCCTGCGATTCTTGCCCTGCAACCAAATCACAAAGAGCGGTAAACGAGGGTCAGCTATGGCTGACCACAAGCGGTGTAACAACATCCCTCCTCCCGGTCGTCCTAGCGGACCCCGGGGAACTACTTCACCCTGCAAGTCAGCACTTCATATGCAAAAGTACATAAAGGAAAGCAACATAAATACTGGCATGAGTGTCACAAGCATCATCCACGTTTCTATGTTGAGCAGGTAATAAAAGGGGCCTAACAATGCAAAATGAGTGCAAGCCCGGGTTTCACCCAAGGCGCCCTAAAGCGTATGAATCTAACACATCATCATACATCACCAACACAAGGGTACTCATTACTTCCCCACAAGGGCATCAAAACCCAAGGCCAAGCGCTCTCGCTGAGACCCACCTCGCCTGGCCCACCATGCCATCGGGCTTGTCTGACAGCTCACACGCTCGGGCCGCCAACAACGCACCAAGACCGATTCTAAGAATTCTGGCCAACCAAAACGTCCCAAGGCCCTGGGCTTACTTTCGGGACAACGTCCACCGATTGCCTCGCCTGGCGACCGTCAACGGACTCAACCGTAGCACAGACATTCTCGTCAGTCAACAATCGAAGGGACTAATCTTGCCGGGACACTCTCCACACGTGAATCTCAGTCTTCACGGGATAGCCTGCCGACCACAAAGACCAATCGCGCCTTCGCACAACACTAGGCATCACAAGCCCCAAA